>CM073759.1:39454705-40111166 GCA_037127475.1 Arma custos
CTGTTTCAGGGTTAGGGGATTGGACAGTTTGTTTTTCAATCCGACACGGGAACGACTGCCATTGTAATTTATTACGCGATGGCAATGTATTTGTAGTGGCCGGAAGTAGTGATGAATCTTTTGAAGATTTGTGAGGTCCTTCTGACGATCAAGTAGGGATCTTCAAAATATGTATTGAGCGTCTATTGGCATTATTTCAAGACTTATTATTTAAGATATGAATGGCTGCTTTATGGTGGTTATCATTTAATAGAAATATTTCGCTTACACTATTTAATTGCGTACCACATAAGCTATAATTATGGTTAATTTATACAAAGGTTTATATGTTATTAGTATTTAAAACAAACAAATCAGTATTCTAATTTGAATATTATAATGAGAAATATATTATAATGAGCCTACATAATACTAGTTGCTCTGAATAGACATCAAGAACTGAAAAATGATATACCAACAATTTAGATAACGACCAGCGCAGAAGTCGCCTCGTATCGCCGTTTCACTTTTCTTGTGTCCTCATCGTGACTATAATTACATTATAATTGGCTTTCATATTATACGGCTTAAAATTATGAAACTATAATTATATCTGAATTAATTCGGCGCCAATGAGGAGAGAATTGACACCCCATTTCTTGACATGGATTACCGAAAATGCATTATAACGCTGTTAAGAAATGGACCTCCCCAGCCGCGCGTATTCGATTTCCCAAAACATCGTTTCCTAAATTACTGTACTCTAATTATGTTCTCATAATAATAAACTTGCATGGGCTGTGTCCTAATTATTTATTTTATCTTTTAAATTGCTTTAGTCCTACGTATTAGTAAAGCATAACTCCTCAATTTAACCAGTACTTAACATTTCAAGATATTACTCCCCCAAAAAAACTATTTAAACTGCTACGTTTGATGGCTGTTGATGCATATTTTCCCTCTATCTTCATCCATAAGAAAATTTAGAAACTAAATGGCCGATTGTAATGTTGAGCTCCAAGGATAATCGGGGGATGGATACCAATTATATAAAATATTTTGGACTCGATTTTTGTTTTCGATTGCCAATGATGACTACGTGAAAATAAAATCCACGAAGTAGATTATAGACCAAAATAGCCGACTAGATTGTTCTCCGCTTTGGATTGGCGAGCATAAAGCCCGACATCTATCCCCATCCGCTAGGAGGATTACAACAAAGAGCCTCATAGCGGCGGATCGGAGGGCGCTCATCGAATCGGAAGATGATTCCTGCTGAGCGACGTCCCCTCCGCATCTAGTTCCCCACGACAAAAACACCCTCAATAAAATGGATTGTTTTCAACTCCTGTCCTATCCTTCCTATAGCTTTGGAATTTCCACTCCAGATTACGAGCTTTTTCCGGAGACTTCCCACCTTCGTGGAGTTGGCTTATTGATTTTGACATCTCCACTTCTCCTGAAAAACAGAAAACTTCCCAATTGGATTGCTGTTTTGGCTACTAGTGTAGCAAACAATATTATAAGTTAAGAAATTTCTTCGATTCCAATTTATGGGCAATAGGTGGTATCAAACTTTATTTTAAAATGCAATGAGCTAAGCTTTCTGAAGTTACTTTGTAATTTTTAAGTCCAACAGGATGTCATTTGTATTTTTATTTAGCATTGGTTAAATATTGTCAACTCAAGATATTAATTTTTTTTTATCGTTACCTTAATTAATTTGCGGATATTCATATAATTTTTTTTTTAAAAACGTTCCTGGCTGAACTTCTTCAGTTTCTAGTTTTTCTAAGATATGCTATTATATTATCGTGTCGGTATTTTTCTGTAAATTTTCTTTTTGTTTATAAAAACGGTCGTTGTTTTTATAGGTCTGTTTATCGTTAGTAAATACGGTGATGACTGTGTGTACCCTTCTTTTATACCTCATATCTCAGTTATTGGCGAAAAGTATGCCGGCAATTTCGGGATATGCAGCAGGAAAGCTTCCTTCATGGCACAAAGATACTTTAGTTGTCGTGAATGAGGAGAAGACCATCGGATGCAAGTGGAGAAAAAAAACGAAATACCAGCTCCCAACTCGACACGCCTTAATAGACTTCCTTCAGGCCTATGACTCCATAAACCGTCGGGAGGTTATCCATTATCCTGTAGAGTGATGATGGAGGTCAATAAATCTCGTATAGCTGTATTACTTGTGAGATTGACATTGGGGAATAATATCTCATATGTTAGATTTGGTGGAGATTTGTTTTGAGAGTTCACAACCAAGATTGGTGCCAGACAGGGCGATAGCCAGTCTTGTTGTTATTATGTCCTTATAAATGGAGGGGTATATGTAGTAAGGATGTTGTTGAATAGAGCTGTTGAATTTCTTGGTTATGCCGACGATTTAGATATTATGGGTAGAAGATTGGGTAGATATTATGGGTAGTCGTAGATGTTTCAGCTGCAAGAATGGGATCATACAAAAAATCACACTTGCAGGTCATTCAAGTCTTCTAGTAAACTCTTCTAGTAAATTCTCTGTTTCCTTTACATAACTAATAAATCGTTAGAAAAAGACCTGGACGTACCACTCGTGACGAACTACAAAAATATTCATAACTCACTTGCTGGACACCTGAATTTATTGTTGCATACATTACTGGCAGATTGCCTTCAATTAGGGATTTCTCTATCCAAGCTTCCACGTGAATCTCTTAGGGGAGGCTTGCAAGAGATCAGAAGTCCAATAGGAGCCAAAAGGCTTTTGTATAATTTCTCTTATTAAATATAGATTATTATTATTCAGTACATAAAACACTTCATAAAAGTGAAGAGTGAATCCAAATGCACTGAGCACTATGATTAAGGAAGCCTTTTCATTCGCCCTATGATGACATAGGAAGGTGGCGAGAGGAAAGGCAGGTGAGGATATGGAAGGAGGGAGAGAGGTCCAGAGCACGTTAGGTTTTCGGAACACGTATCGCCCTGCCCCGTCCAAATGAAGCCTCGACCTCTCCTGATTAAACGGTAAAAACTTGACGGAGGCCCCCGGCCCTTTATTAACCCTTGCGAAGGCGGTTAGGATTCAGCTCCTATCGCCAATATCCTCCTCTTTTCACCTATCTCCTCTCCGCCCGCTAAATAAGTCCTCCGTCGTATCATTTTTTAGATTGTACGCCCATGGTCCTGAATCAGCTGTCCCCTTCCCCGCCCTTGGGAAACCCTTCTATTCATGAACTTTCTCATCCTCATCTGGTCTCGAGATCGAAAATGTCACATTGTCAAATGTATTTCTTGAACCCAGTAGTGGACTCACTCGGAGTATGAACTTTTTTCACCTTCGGCCTTTTCCATTATAAATAAGAGATAAAAGTATAATCGGATTTTATTTGCTTTTAATATATATGAAGTTTGGTATGAAATGTCCGTTTTCAAAGAAAATATTTTTTAGTAAAACAACTTTCAAAACATTTTTATTTTTATTTTTGTTTTATAAATACAAAAACCCTTTTAGTCCAAGCAGTCATTTATTTATTTTTTCTTTACATGTAAACGTTTCGACCCATGTGGTCATTCTCAATACATGTTTCCAATCATCATTCAGTCAGTACATTTCAATCCGCAAAAGACATCTATAGAATATTCAAAAAAACACAAAACATTACATTATACAATTTTTATATATATATATATATATATATATATATATATATATATATATATATATATATATAAAAACATGAATGAATTTTGATGATGCCATGTTTTTATGTATATAAATTTTTTTTATTATAATGCAATTGGGAAAAAAACACAATGCAAAGCCTTATGTTTCAAACCCAGTACTACACCCACTTACCAGTCGACGTTTCGCCTATTCAGGCATTATCAAGAAACAAAAACAAAAGTAGAGTTGTATGTTGAACGTCTTGGTGGTGGGGTGCTGTCTCATGTTTGGAGCTGTTTGGGCTGTTGATCGTTGGGATATATTTGCGCCTTTTTCTTCGAAATGTGATTCATATAACGCCTTTTTTGTTTTTAGTGTTTTGATAATGCCTGAATAGGCGAAACGTCGACTGGTAAGTGGGTGTATTACTAGATTTGAAACATAAGGCTTTGCATTGTGGTTTTTTCCCAATTGCATTATAATAAATGATAGTGTTTCTTTTTGAGTTTTTGGCTCTAGTTTATTAAAAAATTTTATAATGTTAAATTTTATAATGTAATGTTTTGTGTTTTTTTAAATATTCTATAGATGTCTTTTGCGGATTGAAATGTACTGACTGGATGATGATTGGAAACATGTATTGAGAATGACCACAAGGGTCGAAACGTTTACATGTAAAGAAAAAATAAATAAATGACTGCTTAGACTAAAAGGGTTTTTGTATTTATAAAACAAAAAGAAAATTATAAATTAAGTCCAGTACCCGAAACGATTAACATTTTTATTCAAAATATTACATTTTCTATACAATTTTCCCAATATGCTATCAATTTTTCATTCCCAGAACTGAAGTATTCCAGGTTTTTTGATGAAATAAAGTCTGAAAATAATTTTAGTTGAGAATCATTGTTACATATTGTACTCTTAATGAAGTGGTCTAAAGTTCGGAACGGGTGGTAATCTACTGGGGATAAATTTGATGAATATGGCGGTTTGTGGAAGGAAATAGGTGGAAAACGTGGCCCAGAACGACGACTGCCCTCACGGCTAAAATATATGAGCTACTCAAAATCGGGAGATTTATCTCAGTTTTGTTTACCAACATTCAATAATGCAGATGAAAAAAAAAAATGTAATGATAAATAAATAGTCACATCGAGCCACCCGACAGCCCTGAAGAAGACCTGCAATATGAGTCGAAACGCTAGTTTTTATTTATGGCTCTCCCCAACCCGGATAATTTTCTTCCTGATTTAAACTTACATTCTTTAAATTCTTTGTATATATTTTAGACTGTACGTTTAAGTGGTTGTATATATATCATTTCTACTAATTTATTATTATTATTTCTTTTTGCAGGGAATGGATATTGTAGAATGGTTGTTTGATGTAGCAATATATTAGCTGGGCTAGTTATGCGTTATTATTTAATAAGCCAGGGGCCTAGTACTTGATTAATTGTTTTAATTAAAGTGAACTAAGTACCTAGCCGTTATTAAAGTTTAGATTAGTTACGGAAAATTCTCGAGTAAATTAATGAATTCCTATTTTTAAAGTTATGAGAACTTTTTAATAAAAAATATGTTAATGATAACATTTGTTTTAAAAGTGTATAAAAAATACTATTATTTATTTTTATCCTCAATAACTGTTCTGTCATTTATTAATTCAGAGAAATCATTGTTGAGTCGAAGATGGCGAAGTAAAATTGAAATGTGTATGATTGAGAACTATTCTCGACAATCTTAGTTGAGTTCAAATTTGTCTAATGGCCTCATCTTATCAAATATTTTTTCTACCTAATTCTGTTAGTTTTTATTAGATATCGTGCCTCAGTGACACATATAGTATCTACAAAATTGACATTTTTGGGAACTGAATGGAATAGTGATTTATGAGTGCAGACTAACAATAGTGAAAACCAACTTATATTCAGCATCGCAGATACTATTATCTCTAAAATCTATCGAGAATCTCAAAAACATCTATTGCGTAGATGCGTGTGTTAGTGTTTGTTTATCTAACGTCACATTATGCTGCAATGGCTAATCAAACGATGCTATAGTGGGAGCTCTCAATTTTTCCTATCTAGGTTTAATTAGGATAGGGATTTTTTAACGAGTACCTGACATCGTACTGGCTCGGGACCCCCGTTTAACGTCCCTTTCTAAGGACGGCATAACCAAGGATTTTTTACTTCCTTTAAAAAATTCAAGGACTACCTACCGGGCTACGACCCTTGATCTTGGGCTTAGTAGTTTGTTATGCTAGCCACTACATCACAGGTCGTCCCATGTGCAGATAAGTTTTTATTTAACTAAGGATTATATGTTAACTGCATATTTAAATATTTTCTTTTTACCTTGATGTATATTTTTTTGTTTAATTTAAACGCTGTGTTTAAATAAACACCTTGATATTTCACAACGCTGCATTTATTGATGTTCAGGCTTAATTTTCTCCATTATCAAAATATCTAAGTATGCATATTATTTAGTTTTTGAAATTTTACTTCTTTATTTTAATTTCATTAATTTTTTCAGGTAAGGGGCTATACATGCTATTTCCAGTGATATTGTGAAATTATTATACGTAAGTAGAACTATACTAATGTGTTCTTGTTAGTTCAGTAATCATCACCATTTTAACTCTCTCTTTCTCATTTTTGTGTTCTTTGATTATTCAATATACGTTCTTCTTTTTTCTCTCCCCCTTCCTTTCAAGCTATAGTGGATGCTTAAAGGGTTGCTGTAGGCTCCTGGGAAAAGAAAAAAATAAAGAAAAATAACATGGGAAAAATCTGAGATTTGCTGGCTCGCTTAGCGGAGGCGCATATTCTCTGATAAGAGGTTGGTAAATATTATCTTCAATAAAAACAGCTATACAAACATCTATCTTCCGGATTGGATTCAATTCCCCTATTTGTTTGCATTTTGTATAGCAATCCCCGGCTTTGCCCGATTTTTTTCTTTCTTTTAAATTTTGATAAATGGTTGAAAACATAAAAAAGATACGGAAAACTACGAAGTCTTGTACACTTTGAATGGCGAAAAACTGTAATTGTAATAAGAAGTTTTTAAGTGTTTGTGTGTTTTTTTTCCTGGGTAGGAGAAAAAACTTTCATAAGACGAAGTGTAACAATTAAGAAAGTCACACAATTTGGGATTCCTACTCACTAAAAAACTACGTCCCAATTCTCCTTTTTCGGAACAGCCGTCAAGCATTACTTCGTGGGGGGGGGGGCAGAAGGGCCATTTGCCTATTTTTTCCTTGGACAACTTATGTGGGATTAGCCAGAGCTTGGCCTCTCCTTTCTCGCTCCTGTGTTCTGAGCCTTCTTCCGATTTTCGCATAGTCTGCTGCAGCACTCCAAAGCTCCTGCCTAGTCATCATCAAAGTGACAATATTTTCTGGCGATGATGTGTTTCCGAATTTTATGTCTAGCGCGCTTCATTTTCTCGAGAAAAACCTGGACAACAGATGGACGAGTGTTCCACTGTTTCATCCACGGGATCACAAGTAGGACAAGATTTTCGATCTTCTATTCCGAAGCGAACCAAGTAGGCCCTAAAGCAACCATGCCCTGTGAGCAGTTGGGTGAGAAAGTAATCTACCTCTCCATGTTTCTGGGATATCCATGTTGATATATAGTTTTATAGATGGTGTATCCATCTTCCAGAAGATGTGGCATTCCAGCGTCTCTGCCATCTTTCAAGGGGACTTCTTTCTTCTTTAGCCAATGTTACCCAGTGCGCATTCGGATCTTCTCGTTTTCTTCGAAAAATCCGGCTGCGTTCATCTGGCAAAAGATCTATCGGAGACATATTTGCTATCATGCACACAGCATCACAGGACACAGCTCGAAAAGCTCGTGCTACACGCAGGGCACTTCTTGGATGCACACTGGTAACCTTACGAGCACAAGACTGCAGTTGGCAGTCTTCCATCCAGATCGGTGCTGCGCACAAAAGTATTGAATTACCTACATTAGCTAGAAGCTTCCTTCGATTTTCCCTTGGTCCACCGATACTTGGCATATTTCTGGCCAATTTTTTAATCACTTGCACTGCTCTGGTGCAAACTTGATGGAATTGTTCATCAAAACGAAGTATGGAGTCAATCTGAACTCCGTGAATCTGAGATATCTAATAGACAACTTTGGTAAAATTTCAAACTCCCCGACGGTCAGACTAATTATCACCCTCACTTTCCTACTGGTTACTAAAACTGCCTTAGTTTGATGATCAGCAAGCTGGAGGTCTACCGCTGAGAGCCATTCACGAATGGTGAGGACTGCCTTGTTCGCATTGTAACTAATCTCCTCCAATAGTTTCCCTTGAACAATTATGGTCAGACCATCTGATATCCGGAGTTTCCTCTGGCCAGGGCAGCCTGAGCACGGTGTCATCCTTTATATTGAACAGCAATAGCCCTAGAACTGTGCCCTGAGGAACACCACCTTGTAACTTTCCAACCCTATATCATACATCAAAATTCTATTTGCGAAATAGCTCTCAATGTGTTTGTGTGTGCGCGTGCGTGCGTACGCGGGTGTGTGTGTGTGTCTTTTATGACTCAGGCACTATGGACTACGTTTCCTTTTCTTCTTTTCTTATCTTCCCTCCCTACCTCCCTCCCTCCCTCTCTCTCACTCTCTCTCTCTCTCTCACTCTCTCTCTCTCTCTCTCTCTCTCTCTCTCTCTCTCTCTCTCTCTCTCTCTCTCTCTCTCTCTCTCTCTCTCTCAAGTAAGTAAGTAAGAGTACGAAGCAAGGTTTATAACATAAAGAGATGTCAATTTTATTTATTTTATGGTAATTCATAAAATAAAAAAAACATGTTTAGAACAGCTTTGATTTAATCATTTCATCATTTTAGATCGATAAGCATACACTACAAAGGAAACAATTTGTAGAGCTGTTCCTAAATTTTTATTTTACGGTTTTCCATAAAATAAATTGATGTAATGTTAGCGGTCTTGTTTCACACACTTACTGAAAAGAAGGGAATTAAATAGTTGTATTAATTGTAATATCCAGTTTGCTATATAATAATATTATAAACAATTATTTTCTAAGTAGCATCTCATGTTTATTTATAAAAAAATCTCTCCTACTTTCCTTTCCCCAGCTAGCTGTTTAAGTAAAATGGTTCATAAAACGTAGGTGAATTCTGTAACACACAACGAATGTAATTAACTTATTAAATCTGAATATAATTGTTATGTTTCAATGAAATTATTTTAAGAAATACAGTTTTATAAAAGAATGATATGCTGCAAATATTATCTCTAATTAGTTGAACTGTCAATTTATTCCTTATAATGACTTCAAATAGATTTATAGATAATTATGTCTAAAATTTAATAATAATCGAGATGTTGTAAAACAAATGCTTATTTCATGTTCGTATACTCTTTTTTCAACTAAATAAGGTAAACTGCGAATAATAATATAATTGTGCAGAGTATGCACGTTCCTTGTTACCGAGGAATGAATATTAACGATTTAAACCGTAATAAATTTTTTGTGTACATGATTCGGCCAACTTTAATTTTTAAGTGCTCTTGTTTGAAAATGGAATTAAAGATATAAATAAATATGTTTTATTGCTGACGAAACTTGGCATTTTACTGAGATAACAATAAAGAAATTATTAATTAGCATAATTATTTTTTATAATTATTCCAGCCTTGCATAAATTGTTATATTCAATCTTCATATTTCCCTAGTTGGATCAATCTGTATTTGTTCAATTGGAAATAAGGTAAAAGAAAATCTGACCTTATGAAATAATTATTTTCCCTGATGTTGACAGTATAATATTAGATCCCTTTAGGTTTTCTTTTGTTGGCTTTGGTTTTGCTTTCCTTAATTTGTTTTCCGATGCCGAAGTCACAAAAAATGACTTAGCTGGAGTAAGCATCCTTCTCTTTTTATTCCGTAATTTTCTGACGAAATAGACAAGTGAATCTAATCAAGCGAATGGATCCCTGGAAAAGCTAATAAAAGAGAAGAGGAAAAATACTGGGGAGAGGGGGGGGGTAGGGCTCCCTCCGACCGTTCTCCGAGAATAAAACCATATTTCTCATCTTATTTTTCTGTTTCATTATTTCTTCAGGGAACTAGCAGTGTTTAGTAAGTCAGTGTACAATTCTTATTGGAATCGGATGATAGTTAAATTATTTTATAGGAATATATATTTGAACTGTTGTTCCTACAATTTTTTCTACTCAGCATCTAATTTATTGTCAATTAAAGCTACGTCCTGCTGTAAATGAATTTTAAATAATCAACCAAGTAATACATCCCAAATGAAAAATAAAATTAATAATTTAATGTGATACCCAATCAAATTTATTTATATATTTTGCTCAATAAAGAAATGTTTAACAGATGAATACTTCCTAAAAGTTTGCTTACTGTTGCTTTTTTGTTTGTTTCTTAATTGATAGTTTCCCCAAAGTTGAGGTTTTCTCCAACCAAATTTTAGGATAACATTTTTTTCCAGATCTTCCTGCCAAATGCATCTTCTTCATTAAGGCCATATCCTGCCTTGTCTTCCTCAACTTGGTTCATCCATGAAGTTCTTGGTTGGCCGCTTCTTCTTTTTCTTCCTTTAGGGAACCAGTGCATGGTTATTCTGGGCATTTTATTACTCTCCATCCTCAGTAGATGTCCAAACCACTAATCGCTTTATTGTGATTTTTTCGAGAATGGTATTGTTAGTACCCATTATCTCTATGACTCTTGGGCATCTTATCACGCCTAGAAATTCCGGCTGCCCTTCACCAGAAGCCATCTCCGCAACTAGAAGTTTCTCTTTGCTACCCTCTCCCAATTTCCATGTTTCACTGCCATATAACCTTATAGTCGTTATAATAGCATGGAAATTCCTTTTTTTTTTTTTTTAGGATGTTATTACTCCACAGTATAGAATTGAGCATGCCATTAGCTTTCCTACCTTCTCTGGTTTTTCAGCTCTATCAACTTCAGATGCACTGTTACTTTTTTTACTGTTAAAAAAATGTATTACTGCGACCAATGAAGGATGAAGGGTTTCTGGTTTACTGCAAGGCAGGGACTGTACTGTTTGTAAGCCAACGGTTATACAGGGAGATTTGGCCAAGATCACATTCAACTTTTTAGATACGGTATCGTCAGAACAAATAGTACTCGTATAATTGCTAATGGAGTCGTCACCGACAACTTAAAATATTTTGACGACACGTTCTTTCTAGAAACAAATAAAAATGATTTACGGGCAATTCCGTCAGCGGTAACAGACCATAACCAACAAATGGGTCAGCTATTAAACATTAAAAAAACAAATTTATAGTCATCATAAAAAACAAAAATAGAGCTAACAACTTAACAGTTATCAGCGTAAATGGGGAAAAAGTGGCATGAGAACAAGCTTACAAATTAATATATCTCAGCTGATGGGTAACTGGTAAATGGAATTTATTTAAAAAAAAAATAGATCAAGCAATACATATTCAAGAAAATGAGCATTTAAAAAGTTGTAACTACCCGAGTTCAAAGAATCCCCTAATATGCTGATTACATTACTATTTTTTTCAGAATATTATACTTAGTATTGAAAAAATTAACAGTCACGGTACAATGTGGAAGAATTAATGCGTATGAAATGTAGGCTTACCGAAGAATGTTCAGAATGTCCTGAACGGACTGAGTAACGAATAAAACGATTTTACAGCGCATGAATAAGCAAAATTATGTGCCGAATACCTTAAAATAAGAAAGAAAATAAGATGGATTATTCATTCTTCGAAAATATGAGAAAAGAAATCCAAAATATGAGGTAGTGCATATTGCTATAAAGGCATAACCAGGGGAAAGCTTGGTCTTGGTCGCCGAATAACATCTTGGTTCAAGAAGCCTCCCTATACAAGAACAGAACATATCAACTTATGACCCACTTATCATCAAGTGACGCAATTGATAATTTGAAGTGAACTACTTTTTAAATAAAATTCATTAAACTATGTTTGTAATTATTTTCTTACTAAAATAGTTCTTACTATTTGGTAAAAGATTGTTTTAATACGAAAATATCCCTGACCAGAACGTCTCTTTATTACTAACATTTTGGTTTATTTTGACACGCTTTCAAAAAAAGTTTCCGATCCCTGGTATCGAGTAAACACCAAGGCACTTAACGAAGATGAAGATACTTGTATTATTTTTCTTTATTTCTTTCGTTATCGGTTTCTAGCATCTATAGCTAAATTATACCCTTAAAATGGACATCCTAATTTGTGAAAAAAAACTAGCATAAATATTAGTTTGGATCTAATTATATTACTTGATAGAGGTTATGAGCTATGAATAGTGAGCTAATGACTGGGGGATGATTGGGTATAGAAGAGATGGGGATGGTGTATTGAAAATATCCCTCTGGGGTGTTTGCCGCTGTTTCATTGATTTTCCCTTTTGACTAATTTAAGCCGTTAAACTTTTTGATTCCGCCTGTCAAAACTTTTCATCCCACTCCAGCTTTAAATTATGGATATTAATTAATCATTTCCCTCCTTTATATATATTTTTCCCGTCAAAAATTTTCCGAATGTCAACTATTTTTCGTATTATTTGATTTTTTAAATGTATTAATGATATTAATATTAATTGATTCTTTATTTATTCTGTGAAGGAATCCGTTAAAATAATGATTGATAAAATGAAATGTAAGCTTTAGTGTCTTAAGAGTAAAATATAAAGAATACCAAAATTAAAATATATTATTTTTATGTGTAATTTAAAAGTTTGTATTCAATTAGTTATATCATTAAATGTAAGGAGACGTTCAGGATCAAAACCGGATTACTCCATAATTTCCCAAATAGATGTTTTCGCATTTTTCACGAGTCAAGCAATTTTGTCTAATTTCTCATGGTTTTAGTCCCGCCTGAACCTGGATTATTGGGAACAAAGTATTGCAAGACTAAACTAGCGAAAAATGGGACATTTTGCTTACAGCGTACATATAAATTATGCTATCATTTATTTCTATACCACGATTTGTTATTGCAATTTATAATAAATAGATATTATCCTGAACGCCTCATATAATAGTTTGATTTAAAAAATTGTGTTTGTTTTTGTACTTTTTTCATTCGTTGCTTCTAAAAAAAATTAATCATGAATAATGTCAGTTGGCCTTATAAATATGGGAAGAAAATGGTCCAGTTGGAGGTCACAGAAAGAATTACTTATATAGAGATAAAATATTTATTGGAAGCCTACGTTTAGACTCACATGGCAGGTCTTATTCAGGGCGGGGTAGACAAGATACAATGAAATTATAATCTTTTGCTACTGATCGGCTCAAATTTAATTTAATTAAATAAAACGAAAATAAATGAAAATAAATTCTCAGTGAACTGTTCATAGCAACTTTAAAAAATTAGGAAATTAGTAAACAATAATAATAAATGAGAGGATTAATTACTGAAATTGAAATAATTATAATGATTCATCATAAAACATAATAAATATTTGCATATATTTAAATTTTATGAATAAATAAAACAATAAACGTGCATTAACAAATATTTTGACTTTTTTTCTAAAATAAAATAAAAACCATCGATTTCTTAACATATTATCGTCATAAAATTTATATCTTAAAAAATCGAACGATTTTTTTTAGAATTGTATAGATATGAAGCGATTGAATACACGTGGTAAGGTCGGAAGGTTATAAGGAAGGGAAAGACTTCTACAAGAACGAGTATTGGATAAGGAAAGGTCGGTCAAAAACGGCGTTTCGATTAGACCTGAGATCTCTGAACGGGAGTGGAGTAAGGTTTTGAATTGCAGGAGTTCGGAAATGTACGATGGCCGACAGAAACGGATAAAGGGGTGAAGAAAGGATGCGAAGAAGTACTTACGACGGTAGGATAAGTCCGCTTCAACTCTTAGTGAAATCGGTGACAGGTACTTCTCTTAACATAAGTTTAATACACTTATTTTTTTTTTTTTTTAGAATAGAATAATTTATTATATGCTGTATGAACAACGGACATGAAAAAAAAAAAAACACTTGTGGAGAAATTATCCTTTGATACCACTCCAATAAAGTTCTACAGTAGAAGGTCTCGAGGCCCTTTTCTTTTCAGACGCCTTGGAGGGTTATCATGAATATTATGGGAAGCAAGTTGAGAGACTAGCGGATACAATTGTGTCTGGAGCTTTTCATGGAAGGTATCTAGTTTGGGCCAAATCAGCAACATATGGGATATTAAGATCACGATGGATGAGTTTGTTTGTGACATAATAAGAAGCATTGAGGATTTTACGAAGGATTTTGAATTGTAAGGATTGGATAAGTGATGAATTGGATGGTTTAGTAGAGCCCCAAGGCTCAACTCCGTATGTCCAAATAGGTCTGATAACTGTCATGTAAATGAGTCTTTTGTAATTAATTGGGAGCTTAGAGCGTTTTTCCAGTAAATGTTGAAGTAGGCGAAAACGTCGAGCAGTTTCTTGTCTTTTCAGTCTTGTATGAGGGTTATTATAGTTATTTTACATATAATACATATATTTATTATACTGTTCGCTTCGATTTGTCTTCGACGCCCCGAGAAGGTCTCATGTGTCCCGCCGTTACGTTGAGTTAAAGTGGCTTTTCTCTTCTATCCGTAGGTTCTATTTCCTTGGTTCTTACTTATATCAAACTAACAACTCACAACATCCATCTTACATCTATAGTCTCCTACAATTCAAATCCTCTATCCAATCCCAGGGCAGAAGATCTCGCCCTTCCGATTTTTATATCCGTTCCTATAGAACCAAAACTTTTGAGCGTTCCTTTCTCGCCCATTCTATCTCTCTTTGGAACTCACTCCCACCCGATATCCGTCATGCGTCTTCTTTAACCTCATTTAAATCTAAACTTTTCCAACATCTTCTAAATTCCTAATCAGATGCTTTATAATCAATAAATAATTTATAGATATTTTCAACTTTATTGATTGATGAACTACTGTAAATATTCCTCATTCATAATGAAATCTTTTTTATTTCTTTTATTTTTTTGTACTAGATGTATTTACTGTTTTTTTTCCATAAGCCTAGTTCTTTTTATTGTAAATTTGTCTGTATTTTATTTTAATTTTGCATCACATTTTCTGATTATCTACCAAAACATTCCTGTTTAGTTATTTACTTTCAAGATGTTTTGTAAATATTGTTTTACTCAGATGTAGGCCTTTGGCCAGATAAATATTTTCTTAATTATGTTCATCTCTGTTATTTTGAAGGGACCTGGTCCTAGAATAAAATTATTTTTCTATTTCTATCAACATTTTGAAGATAAACTTTTTTTTTTTTAAATTAGGTATATTTACTTATTTCTTTGTCTAATGTTTCATGTTTTAACGAATAGTACTATCCGCCTATTAATGTGTTTAATAATACTTGACAATCTATTTTAATTGCTTATACGTTAATCAAGATTCTTAGTTCAATGTTCTCTTGTTGGGAACTGAAAGGGTTGGGACTTAATGGAGCGGTCCAATTTCCTGGATTCAATACTGTTGAAAGGTACCAACGCTGGTTATTTCTTTTAGGGCTACGAGATAGTTCCCAACTGCTGGAGAGTACAATACCTCTATTGATCTTTTGTACACTTTTCTCCTCCAGTCGCTATTGTTTAGTTTAAAGAAAAAGAGGCCCGAAATACTCTATAGGTAGCACTATTTATTTTAGAAAGGAGCAGTGTTCGTATTATCTTGACATGTTGAAGACTAGATATTTGCTGAAGTTTAAACCCGGTTAAATGTAGTAAAATAACTCGGAAAGTTCAAAATAACTTTTTTTTTTAAACACTGGATTTGTTTCTATTTCCATTTTTTAGATGCAAAAGATTTTTTATTTTCCTCACCTTCACATTTATTTTACAGAAAAACGAATTCGTGTGATGATCTCACAATTATTTTGTTTCTGTTGTAAACTTGCTCCTGTGAGTATAACAGTCACAACGTTAAGTAACAAACGTTAATAGCAAATTCATGCTGAAACCTATTTTCTCTAATAGATCTGGGATTTTCAAGAGCCCATACATGATAATTTCTTTGATTAACAGTTCCTCCTCTTGTAAAGGTACCTTCATCGGTCCATATAATTTTTAATGGAAATAAATTATCATAGCGATTTTTTCAAGAAATACGTTACTAAAATTCAATCTCTTGACATAATCTTGAGGTAATAAATTCTGAACTTTTCGAAGATGGTATGGGTAGCGATTATCACCTTTCAAAGTTCGCCATATTGCTTGCCGCGATATTGCTAATGCAGCAGATGCTCTGCGGATGCTAGTCTCAGGATTGTTATCGAAGTGGCGTTGGACACAATTTCTTCTCCGATAATCTTCTCTTACTGCTGCCTGGAAATGGTCGACTTCATTACGTATTAAGAATGACCCAGTCTCCCGTAGTCTATTAAAAGTTAACGAAAAGACTCGTCGATTAGGATCTCTTCAATTTGGAAATCGGCGCGCATACTCCCGCACCGCTTCTAAAGCATTACCGTCACAGAAACCATACACAAAAATCATATCAGCGTATTCAACATTAGAATATGTATGCGGCATTGTGGCTGGTGCTATTCATACAAAAATATCTGAGTAACTGACTGAAGACTGATTTAGGAATTATAATCCTAGAAGGAAGCCAAAATGTAAACAAATAAAATAATGTTAAGGATAACATTAAGTGTTTACATATCTCACTGCTTAGCCTGACGAACTTTGAAAGGTGATAATCGCTACCTGTAACATTTTTGTTTTGTTTCTTTTTTTCTATTTTCTCTAAAGCTAAGCAAAAACGAGCAAATTTTCATAAGGAAATTTTGTCTTAGTTTTTCGGTCCCCTATAAGTTCCTGAAGTTTTGCCATTTAAATTCGGGACACCTTGTATATTGGATGAATGAGGGCTACTCTTAACTAGAGATGAGGAAAACTTGAAGAGATGGAACCGGCATTATGCTTAAGTTTTTTCCAGTGAAAACTAGGAAACAGCTGCGGTTAGAGTATTATGAGAAGAAGACTTCTACGAAATAATCTGGGAAGTGGATGTGGAAAGGGCTATAGATAAGCTTAAGACCGGCAAAGCAGCAGGGAGGGATGGCATTGCTCCACAGCTAATAAAGTTTGGAGGACCAGAACTGCAGAAACACCTACAGAACCTCTTTCAAACAGCCTTTTATCAAATAACTGTGCCGATGGAGTGGGAGTATAACATCCACATTCCTATAAACAAGAAAGAAAGCTCTAGCGATTGCTAGAATTACAGACCCTTATGTATCTGCCATGTGGTTTACAAGCTCTACACCTCCATCCTTGAGCAAAAGCTGATACAAAATGTAAATTGTAGAAGGAAACTTAGCAGAGGAACAGGCAGCATTCAGACCGAACCACCATACCCAGGACCTTATATTCTCTCTTTGGACTATTATTGAAAAGGCATGGGAGCCGGTCTATTCCGGTGGGATTAACGCTATTTCCGAGCATTAGGTTTTGAGATAATTAAGAATAATTTTCTCAAAAACTTTGCCCATGTGCGGAAGTAAGCTAATAGGCCGGTAGTCGACTGGCTGATTACCGTTTCTTGCGGGCTTCAACTGCGGAAAGAGGATAGCTGTTTTCCATGCCTAAGGAATGTATCTTAATCTAAAACTGGAGTTTTAGAGGCTCGTCAGATGAGCTATGACTCTTCTTGGTAATTTTTTCAGGAGTATAGTTTGTATTCCGTCGTGGCTTGGGGCTTTATTCCCTCACGAACGACGGAGTATCGCCTTCAGCTGCTTCGGAGGTACAAACATATAATTATTAACTACTTCTTCGTTCGGGATTTCAGTCGTACTGATTGTTCGACGGGCTATAGTGGCACTGTAGTGATCAGCGAACTTACTTGCTTGTTCCTCATCTGTCAACAGTTTTTCTCCGTCGTGCAGTAATGTAGAGCTTCTCTTCCTTGTGCTCGCCCTGAGTAATTTCCAAAATTTACGGTGGTCACCATAGATTTCTCAGAGCTTCTCTTTCACTACGCAGTCCGCCATTGTTTCATGAAATTGCGAATCTGAGTAGTAAGGGAATTCCCTACCGATTTCACCTCATGATCCCTGGTCCTGTACCATTTATTCTTCCACTTATTGCGCAAGGTGATAAGTGAAAGAAGGTGATCTTGTAAAGGACGCAGGGCTGACGCAAGAGGATTAAATTTCGGTCTGTAGGTACATCCATACACTTACACACACACACACACACACACACACACACACACACACACACACACTCACACACACACACACACACACACACACACACACACACACACACGCACGCACGCACGCACGCACGCACGCATGCACACACACACGCACGCACGCACGCACGCACGCACGCATGCACACACACACACACACACACACACACACACACACACACACACACACACACACACACATATATATATATATAACAATAAGAAACAAAAATGAAAATCAGTTCTACTTTACGGTGTCGGCGTCGACAAGGCCTGAATGCCATGACGGCGCTGGCCGGGAACCGGGATGCGTGGCTGGACGGGATTTCATGGACGGAGGTACCTCCACGCTGAAAGGCACAAGAGAAGACTGAGAAAAATGTAGATCCTTGGGTAGAACAACGTGAAGCAGAAAGGAACTTGGAGGAAGTAAAAGAAGAAGAAAATACTCACCTTTGAGATAGGCAGGATTCCAAACCACCCACGAGGTTCTGCCTGTGGTTTCGTTACCCATTTTTTATAGTGGATGGTTCGCCTCACTGAATCCAGTCGCCGGAAAGGCTACTGGATTCAGTTTAGCCCTATGAAACCACTGAACCTTCAGAAAATATTTTTCGATGAAGAAATATAAAAAGAAAATCAAGAAGAATTTCGGGATATTAAACATGCCATCATCCTTCGTAACCAAACCACAATCAACGAACGTAAAGTAGCTCCACTCAGAGGGTCGACCAACGTAAAATAACTGTGCTCAGAGGGTACAGCTATAACCGGCGAAATGCTTGAAAGCAATCAACGTCCTGAGGACAAAGAGGTAGCAGCCAGCTATCAACACGTGTTCATATTCATTATAACTTTACAAATCTGTGTTAAAAAAAATATCAATTTCTTAATGTCTAAAATATATGTTGCTTAGCAAATTATAATATATAAGAAATAATTTAGCTTAATAAATTGTTATTTTGTTTATTTATAAACCTTACGAAGATAAAAATGCTACTATTTCTGATTTTGTTATATATATGTGTGTGTGTGTGTGTGTGTGTGTGTGTGTGTGTGTGTGTGTGTGTGTGTGTGTGTGTGTGTGTGTGTGGTTGTACTGACATACCGAAATTTAATCCACTTCCGCCAGCCCTGCGTCCCCTACCAGATCACATTCTTTCACTTATCGCCTTGCACAATAAGTGGAAGAATAAATGGTACAGGGCCAGGGATCATCAGCAGAAACATCAGAAGATATTTTAGAGAAGGAAAAGTCATAAGAGGGGCATAAATAGGATCAGATCATTACCTCTTGATTGGAGACACTCAAACCTAGGTAAAAGCTAAAGAAGGAATATAAGAAAATAGATATTTCGATGTTGCAGAGTCCGGAGCAGAAAATAGAGTGTGCTGAACCTCTGACTCAGAAACTTTAGAATTGCACAATGGGTAAAAATGTGGACAGCATGTGGGCAGAATTGAAAAAAGCTATCCTGGAAACAGCGGAAACCGTATGTGGAACGGCAGCAATGTCCGCTAACGCAAAAAGAACAAAGTGGTGGAGTGAGAGAGTTACAACTGCAATAACGAGGAAAGAGTCTTGGAAAGCATACTGCAAGACTAAAAGTGCAGCGTATTGGGAACTTTCGATGAAGAAATATAAAAAGAAAATCAAGAAGAATTTCGGGATATTAAACATGCCATCATCCTTCGTAACCAAACCACAATCAACGAACGTAAAGTAGCTCCACTCAGAGGGTCGACCAACGTAAAATAACTGTGCTCAGAGGGTACAGCTATAACCGGCGAAATGCTTGAAAGCAATCAACGTCCTGAGGACAAAGAGGTAGCAGCCAGCTATCAACACGTGTTCATATTCATTATAACTTTACAAATCTGTGTTAAAAAAAATATCAATTTCTTAATGTCTAAAATATATGTTGCTTAGCAAATTATAATATATAAGAAATAATTTAGCTTAATAAATTGTTATTTTGTTTATTTATAAACCTTACGAAGATAAAAATGCTACTATTTCTGATTTTGTTATATATATGTGTGTTTGTGTTTTTTTTTTTTTTTTTTTTTTTTTTTTTTTTTTTTTTTTTTTTTTTACGGGGGTAGGTGGAAATCTTCAAAAGACACGGATTGGCCGTGGGATTTTTACCCACTAAAACCACCTCCCTACACCTGTTTCCCACCCTCCACGGGACCACCGTTAGGCATTACTTCATGGAGGGGGAGTGGCTGTGTGCCTCATTGTGCTAGGCTACCTCTGTTCTAGGCACGCCTCTCCTTCTCTTCCTTCCTCAGCTTCTTGATGACCTCTGCGGCCAGGCGTTGGCCAGCTGTCCAGTACTCCTGTGAAAGCAGCATCAGGCTAACGATATTGTCGGCTGTCGCTCCTGAGCCACAGACTCCTTGAAAATCATTCCGTTCTTCTTGAAAACGGGGACAGCTGAAGAATACATGTTCCACCGTCTCCTCTATTGTTGGACAGCTTGTACATTCTGCTGTATTGTCCAGCTTAAACCGTAATTGGTATGCTCTGAAGCAGCCATGTCCTGTAAGCATCTGGGTTAGGTAGTAGTCTACTTCCCCGTAGCTCCTATCCACCCAGGGTTCGATGCGAGGAACCAGCCTATGGGTCCACCTCCCGTTCGTGGCCATATCCCAGCGTTGTTGCCACTTCTCGATTGTCATCTTCCTTTCCTCAGTTCTGGGGATGCGAGCAACTCTTTTATACCAACGCTGTCTCTCTTCTGCGATCAGTTCTATTGGTGGCATCCTGGCCACTACACATGCAGCTTCGTAAGAGACAGTGCGAAACGCGCTGATTACCCTTAGGGCACTTCGACGATAAATGGACACCATTGGTCTCCTGTAAGCCATTGTGTCCAAGGCACCATTCCATATCGGGGCTGCGTAGAGAAGGATGGATGAGATGACGCTCGATAATAATTGTCTTCAACTGTTTCTATGCCCGCCTACGTTGGGCATCAGTCGAGCCATTGCTGTGGTCACTCTTGCTGCCTTATCGCATACTCGCTGGATATGCTCCTTGAACCGCAGCCTTTCATCGATTATTACTCCGAGATATCTCAGCGAGGGCTGGGACTGGATCTCTTGTCTGCCCACTCTCAGGGTTATTTCTTCCCTCCTTTTCCGACTACTAATAAGAAGAACCTCTGTTTTCTTGTCTGCAAGCTGGAGCCCCACCGAAGCCAGCCAATCACGGATTAGTGAGATACTCTGGTTGGCCTTCAGCGCCACTTCATCTTTGTATTTGGCCTCAATTACCACTGCAACGTCGTCAGCAAAACCCACTGTCCTGGCACCCTCTGGTAGGCCAAGCCTGAGGATCCTGTCATACATGATGTTCCACAGGACAGGCCCAAGCACTGAACCCTGGGGTACTCCGCCAGACACCTTGAAGCTTTTGGGACCGTCCTCCGTTGAATATATCAGGGTCCTGTCCGTAAAATAATCGGTGATAATGTTCCGGATGTAAATGGGGACACCCATTTTCTGCAAAGCGTCCAGAATGCAGCTCCATCTCGCAGAATTGAAGGCGTTTCTTACATCCAGTGTAATGACAGCGCAATAACATTTCGCACCTCTTCTCCATCTCTTTCCTGCAATAGCCTTCTGGGCAGTTTCTATTACCATGGTAATAGCGTCCAGCGTAGATCTCGCTTTCCGGAATCCGAATTGAGTCCTTGACAACCCTCCTGCTCCTTCGGTGGTCTCTTGGATCCTACTGGCTATTATTTTCTCCAAAGCCTTCCCAGCTGTGTCCAACAAACATATTGGTCGATATGTGGTAGGATCCGATGGGTTTTCCTTGCTTTTCGGGATCAGCACAAGGCGCTGCCTTTTCCATGATCACGGGAATGATCCCTCTCCTAGGCAGGAGCTGAAGACTTCCTGAAATAGGTTTGGTCTGGTCTCCATTGCCGCCTTTAGTGCCACGTTTGGAATGCCATCCAGACCTGGAGCTTTTTTAGTCTTAAGACTAGTGCTAACATCCCTGAGCTCCTCAGCTGTCACGGTCGGTGCGTCAGTTGGCTGCAGCTTTTCTGAGTGCACTAATTCCTCTTGTTCTGGGAACAGAGTGGCAACGATCTTCTCCACCGTCACCGGGCACGTAGGCGATTTCGTAGAGCTGCCCTTCAGCTTCCTCATGACGGATCTGTAAGGCCTACCCCATGGGTCCTCGTCCACCCCCTCGCATAGTTCCTTCCAGGACTGCCTCTTGCTCTTCTTAATTGCACGCCGGAGCTCACGTTTGGAACTGAGGGCTGCCTCTTGCTCGCTGATACCTTCTTCTGATTGCGTGGCAACGTGTGCGACAGTCAGCGATATTGTCGTTCCACCAATAGACCGGCCATCGACCTATGCCTTTGTTGCTGCGCTCCATAGCTGCGTCACACGCTATGTTGATCAGGCCCATTACCTGATGGGCCTTATCCTCTGCGGTGCCTGAGAGCTCACAAGGTTCCTCCATCATAATTTTAAACGCTTCTTTATCAAAAGTCTTGACTTTCCATCGAATTGTACTCTTCTCTTGCCTCTTTGACTTTGGTTTCCGGTTTCCCAGAGTGATCAGTATAGCCTGGTGGTCGCTGTGGGTGTACAGGTCGCAGACCTGCCAACCAGTAGTAGGGCGTAGAAAGTCACTGACAAATGTTAAATCGATGATAGAAGACCTACCTCCCTTAACAAATGTGGGCTCCGTCCCTGTATTTACGAGTACCAGATCATCCATCTGGGCAAAAGCTTCTAATAGAACTTCTCCTCGTCGGTTGGTCAACTGACTGCCCCATTCTACCGCCCAGGCATTGAAGTCTCCAGCAATTACCACTGGCCTGCGTCCCATGGCGTCTCGCATTATGCGATCTAAAAGACCTTCAAATTCCTCGATTGTAGTGTTCGGTGGGGCATAGCAGCTGTACAAGTACATATGCTGTATCTTGGCCCAGACAAAACCATTTGTGAAGGCTCGCGGTGTTTCTTCCATGAAACTTTGTTCACTTACCCATATCGCCGCCCTTCCTGTGGCGTCAGATATCTAAGAGTCACTGTCTATGTTTTTATATTGCTCACTCAAGATCGCAGCGTCCACTTTAAGATCTTTCACGGTTTGCCACAGGAGATCCTGTGCGGCTTCGCAGTAATTGAGATTTAGTTGGAGGATTTTCATATGAGACGATTTCTTAGCCTCCTTTGTTCTTCTAGAGCCCGCTGTAGTACTGGACATTTGCTACCACCGCAGGGGTGTCCATTATTGCCACCTCCAGCGCATAGTGCGCAAGTAGGACTCTTCATACAGTCCACGGCTAGATGACCCTCTTCACAGCACTTACGACAACACTTCGTTCGGTCGGGTCCCGTGCATTGCCTGGCCAGATGTCCAAAGTCCCAACATCGGAAGCAGCGCTGTAGTCGAATTTTCTCTCGTATTTGACTGATAACCAATCCTACCCTAATTTTCCCTTTGGCTATTGCTCTCCTAGCCAGCGAAACCGGCAGAGCAACAACAGCCGTAATTGTTCCAGCGTATGCTGAGCGAATCGATCTCACTGTTGTTGTCTGAATCTGCTCTCCGTCGAGTAAAGTGGTGAGAGCCTCTGCGACTTCTTCTTTGGATGTTAGGGCATCCAGGTCCCTGATTTCAATCAGTGCCTCTTGCCTCCAAGCCCTAATTTCGGCCTCTGTACCCAACGCTCCTACCAGGGTTTGCTTCATGTTCTCCAGAGTGGCCCCTCTTGATTCTCGGTCCAGTTGTATCAGGAGATTCCCTGCCTCATTTTTGCGGATCCTGGTGATATTGGAGCTCATATCTCGCACAGCTGGATCAGCTCGAACCTCACGCAGGGTATCTGTGTAGGTGGTGCCCTCCGTAATCTTGATTATGAGAGCGTCAGGCCTCGGTGGTTTTGGACGTGGGCGCCTATCTCTGCCCTTCTTCTTATTTGTGACTGTTTGCCACCCTTCTACTTTGGATGCTGTAGAAGCTAATACAGGTTGCCGACACTGCCAAGGCTGCTCCGCTGTTCTTCCACTAGGTGCCTTGTTCTGTTTTCTTGGCGCAACCGCCTTTGGTTGCTTTTTTGTTCCTGGACCTACGTGGTTCATTGAAGGCTGGTCGTCCAGCTGATTCTTCGCTATTGGTGCTTTTCTTGATGCTGGAGATACAGTTTGAGTACCTGCATCCACCATGGTTTGGATCATCTCCCCAGATCTCAATTTACTTTCTAGTGACATGAGGTGGTTCTGGATTCTACAGGAATACTCCTTTATCTCTCCGTGAACATTATGCCTCGACTGGATGTATGCCTGCAGATCTTAGACTTCTTTAACAAGGTTTGTCCACTCCTCCAGGCAGAACTCCAAGGTTGAAGTTGTTCCTGAGGCTGTCTCAGCTACAGCCAAATTTATCGTTGTGCCATTGCGGTGGCTTGATGACGACGACGGGGGTCCCGCTTTCGCAACCTCATCCGACGCCGGTACTGGAGTTCCGAGCTCCTGCACCGTAACAATAATCTCCTGCTCTTTCATCTCATTAGTTTTTTTGCATTTTATACCTCCTGCCAGGTGTAATACAGCCGCCTCTAACATGAGGAATAGACGCTGACCAGGACGCCGCCTATTCTAGGAACAGTCGCGCCTGGATTTGTCTAGTTTTGGTCCACCCCGGGTATTTTATTTCCCCGGTACCCACCATATTGTGTTTGTGTGTGTGTGTGTGTGTGTGTGTGGTTGTACTGACATACCGAAATTTAATCCACTTCCGCCAGCCCTGCGTCCCCTACCAGATCACATTCTTTCACTTATCGCCTTGCACAATAAGTGGAAGAATAAATGGTACAGGACCAGGGATCATCAGCAGAAACATCAGAAGATATTTTAGAGAAGGAAAAGTCATAAGAGGGGCATAAATAGGATCAGATCATTACCTCTTGATTGGAGACACTCAAACCTAGGTAAAAGCTAAAGAAGGAATATAAGAAAATAGATATTTCGATGTTGCAGAGTCCGGAGCAGAAAATAGAGTGTGCTGAACCTCTGACTCAGAAACTCTAGAATTGCACAATGGGTAAAGATGTGGACAGCATATGGGCAGAAATGAAAAAAGCTATCCTGGAAACAGCAGAAACCGTATGTGGAACGGCAGCAATGTCCGCTAACGCAAAAAGAACAAAGTGGTGGAGTGAGAGAGTTACAACTGCAATAACGAGGAAAGAGTCTTGGAAAGCATACTGCAAGACTAAAAGTGCAGCGTATTGGGAACTCTATGTCAGGAGAAGGAATGAAGCAACACAAAGTAGTTAGAGTGGCAAAGAAGAAGAGCTGGGAGGATTTAGGACAGAGACTTCAAAATTACTATGAAGAAAACTTAAAATCTTCTGGAAAACTATTAAGGCATTGAAAGGGAAAAAAAATAAACCCAAAAGGAATACAGGGTGCCCCGAATTTAAATGGCAAAACTTCAGGAACTTATTGGGGACCGAAAAACTAAGACAAAATGTCCTTTAGAGATTTGCTCGTTTTTGCTTAGTTTTAGAGAAAATCGCAAAAAAAGGAACAAAACAAGTTTTCATTTTTTATGCTTATTTATTTACATTTATATTTATGTTATGTTCTTTTTAATGTAAATATTGCTCAAAATGTTGTCCTCTTGCACCATTGCCTCGATTGCTTTTGTTTTTTCCTCACAAGTTTTTAACTCGTCCAGTGCTACTAAGGTCGGGATGGGAGGTATGAATTTCCCAGTTTTTCTAATTTTAAAATTGTCCTGAGTCTTTTCCTCATCTCCTCTGATTTGCTTAAGCCTGTTACCCCTCTGACTTTGAGTTCATACTCAAGTTCGTCTTTTAATAAACGCTCTACCTTCATTTTGAAAAATAAGAGAACACAATCCCAATACAAAAAAAAAAATTCCAAATTCTTAACGAAGAGAATATCCCTTTAAAAATATTTCAAATCGGGTCCCTGTTCGGGCGCCAGAATGTTACGTTGAAAACTCCCGCGAAACTCGCCGTAACAAAATTTGCCCCAAGCTCAGTGGAGAAGGGTGGGATTCAATCCTATGTGCGGGGATATCGCCAAAACAAATGGAAACCCCAGTAGATTAAAAATATTAACTACAATAATTCCGTAGGTAGCTACACCTAAATAAAATGATAATGTGTAACAAACATAGCTACTCAGTAGCATTACCTGAACGCCACGCTATTTAAAGAAAAGTAAATAAAAATAAATGAATATCTTATAATAAAAAAATAGAAAATTTCTAAAGAAAACGCTTGAGAAAAATAGCGGAACCTCAGACTGTTTATATAATAGAAATAGAATAGAATTTTCTTCCTTATTAGATTGAAGTTTGATTAAAAAAAAAAAAGAGAGAGAGAAACAAAGATAAACTCTAAACTAATATACATAAAGAAAAATTAATAGATAAAAATATGTACAAACAAAAAAAAAATTATACTCAAATAAAATAACAAGCCACTTCTAAGAAAAAAAAACATAAGAAAGAGGAAAATCACAAATATCTTCCATCACAACTTAATCACTATTTAATTATTGATAAATTACAAATTTACAAAAAGATATGAATTCCAGCTAGGAATTTGAATAGAATACAATAACTAGCAGTCCTTTGTTACATACGGCCAATTGGTGGTGTTGCCATCATGGCCCTGGTGAATTTCGAAGCTCTGGCTTCTTCCTTCTGCCTCTCCTTTAGATTCTCGCAAGACGGGTGAATACCTCGATTCTCGCACGTCGGCAGGGACACAAAAAAACAGTCTGTAAGATATCACGTTTCACGTCAAACACTGGGCCCAGCTCTCGCTTCCCTGACGTCCAAGAATAGACTGATAGCACTCCAAGCCTTAAATCTAAATTAAATTATCATATATCTAAATACATTTGACCATAATTTTTCTCCTAAATAAAAAAATTAACAACGTTAATGGTTACAAAAATTTAAAAAAAATATTCGTCACAATTCCCCCACCTTTCCAGGAAAAAAAAAGTGTTTACACTTTTTTTTGTTTTTACGTACTCGCAGTGCGTAAAAATCCGTATCCGGCCCGGAGGACGAAAGTGGAGAAACGCTTTTAATTTGGGCTAGGCTTGAGGTCTTTAATGTGCCATGTTCCCAGACCTACTCCATCTAAGTCTTCGAGTTCGTAGACCAGTCCACCGATTTTCTTCCTAACCCTACACTTCACAAAGGAGGGAGCTAACTTCTGAGAGAAATAATTAGTGGCGTCTGATTGGGCGTGGGATCTTTTCCAAACTATGTCGCCAACTTCAAACGTATGAGGCCGCCTTCTCAAATTATATGTATTCCGACTTTTCTCATACGCTTTCCGGAGCCGGTCCTTGACTTCGTCGAACAATACCGACATATCGTTGAACCGTTCAGCGTATACATCACGGCCCTCTGCTGCAACTGGATCTCCTCGCTGTACGATTTTGTGAGAGCCCTCTTTCCCGGAACGTGCGGGTTCCCTACCAAAATTTAAATACGCCGGAGAGTACCCTGTTACTTCATGCACCGCTGTGTTCAAGGCAAAAGATAGCTTATGGATATCGGTATCCCATTTCCGCAGGTTATCTTTGATATAGGCTGCGAGCATCGTCTTAATAACACGATTCGCCCTTTCCACTGGGTTAGCCTGTGGGTGATAATATGGAGTATACCATAATTCCACCTCGTACTCCCGTGTCTTCGCTTGGAACTCCTTGCTCCTGAATTGAGGACCGTTGTCGCAAATGGTAACGTTAGGAACCCCATACACCATCATCACGTCCTTTTCCAAAATATTGGCAATCACCTTCGCAGTTGCACTTCTGACTGGCACTATTACCGTATATTTGGTAAAATAATCGCTGAAGACGACTATAAATCTCTTCTGGTTCGTTGACATAGGTAACGGACCCATTATGTCAGCTGAAATTATTTGACACGGCCGACCAACCATCCTTTGAGAACCCATCTCGCCTGCAGGACTCTTTTGTAGCGGTTTATGCGCTAAACACGTCTCGCATCTCGCAACGTATCGGCTCGCATCAGTCGCCATTCCAGGCCAGTAGTAATTTTGCCTTAACCTTTGTATCGTCTTAAATGTTCCCAGATGACCGGCTAGTGGACTGTCATGGTTTCCCCAAATTATCTCCTTACGCAATGACTTAGGGACAACTTGCTTCTATGACTCCTGATCTCCCAACAGCTTCCGACGATCAACGACTCTTTTCCACAACTGAGTTCCTTCCACCTTCCAATCTGGAAATTTTTCCGGGTTTTCCGAAATCGACGTCACCATCTTCTGATACCACCTATCCATCTCTCCTGGAGTGATGTTCAAAACATTTATCTGAGCCTCATGTGCACGAGAAAGTGCATCCGCAACTGCGTTCTGTCGGCCGGGCCGATGAACAATGCTGAAACAATGTTGTTGGAGTTTCAGTGCCCATCGTGCGAGTCTCCCTTGCGGATCTTTAAGATTATTGAGCCACTTTAACGCTATGTGATCAGTAATCACTGTAAAAGGCATATTTTCGATGTATGGCCGGAATTTCTCAATCGCCCATAGCACAGCTAAACATTCCTGCTCCGTAACGCTGTACTTTTGTTCGGCAGCTGTCAACGATCTGCTAGCATAGGCTACAACTTTTTCATCCTCGTCGAACTTTTGAAATAGGATTGCTCCCAAACCTGTCGATGAAGCGTCAGTCTGAAGGAAAAATTCTTTCGAAAAATCCGGGCAAGTAAGGATAGGTGCAGATATGAGTTTCTCCTTTATTAATGGGAATGCTCCCTCTTGTTCTTCGGACCACGTCCATTTTTTCTTCTTCTTCAATAGATTCGTTAAAGGCGAAATTAAGTAGGAAAAATTCGGCACAAATCTTCTGTATCAGGAAGCTAGGCCAACAAATTGTCTGACTTGCCGCACTGTCTTAGGCCGAGGATAATTCATTATCGCGTCCACTTTTTCGGGATCAACTTGCAGGCCGTTACGGTTGACTACATAGCCAAGAAATCTTAACTCGACTCTACAAAAACTACTTTTTTCCCAGTTCACTGAGAGATTAGCGGCAGAAATACGTCTTAGTACTTCATCCAGGATCTTCAAATGGCTAGAAACGCCCGGTGAAATAACGATGATATCATCTAAATAAACAAAGACGTTTGGCTCAAGGTCAGCACCCAAGACATCGTCAATTAATCTTTGCCATGTGGCCGGGGCATTATGAAGCCCAAATGGCATTCGACAAAACTGAAACAGCCCTCGGTTCGGTACTGTGAACGCTGTTTTTTTCCTTGCTGTCCTCTGCTACTGGGATTTGCCAATAGGCGCTTTTAATATCTATCGACGGCAAGACTCTGGCATCTCGCAATCTGTTCAATAAATGGGATATATACGGCAGAGGATATGAGTCACGCTTTGTTACCATGTTTAACTTTCCAATTGAACCATCTTTCTTACTTACCAAGACTACAGGAGATGACCAACTGCTTTTTGATGGCTCTACTACTCCCCCCGCTAACATTTCGTCCAACTCCTTGTTTAAGATGGCTTGAATACTTTGAGAAACTGGGTAGTACCTTTGTTTGATCGGTTTTGCGTCTCCTGTGTCAATCTCGTGGTGAACCTTGCTCGTACAGCCCAAAGTCTCTGGTCTCACCCTTCGCCATTTGTTAATCAATATGAATATTCCTCATCAGTATCTCTACCATCTCCTGCTCTGAAGGCAATGTGGGCAGGCGGAAAAAGTAATTTTTCATGCACGCAATAAACATGCCCATACTTTCAGTTGGACCCAGCGTACGCTTCCGTATTGTTTCCCAAAGGCGTCCTGTATAATCCCTAGGGGCAAATTCGGCCCTGAGTTCATCAACAAGAGCATTCCAGTCGTGCACTTCCCTCTTCGTAGCTCTAAACCATATTAGAGCTGGGCCACGGCTCTAAACAACCTCAAACTGTTTATATAATAGAAATAAAATAGAATTTTCTTCGTTATTAGATTGAAGTTTGATTAAAAAAAAAAAAAGAGAGAGAAACAAAGATAAACTCTAAACTAATATACATAAAGAAAAATTAATAGATAAAAATATGTACAAAAAAAAAAAAAATATACTCAAATAAAATAACAAGCCACTTCTAAGAAAAAAAAAACATAAGAAAGAGGATAATCACAAATATCTTCCATCACAAATTAATCACTATTTAATTATTGATAAATTACAAATTTACAAAAAGATATGAATTCCAGCTAGGAATTTGAATAGAATAAAATAACTAGCAGTCCTTTGTTACATACGGCCAATTGGTGGTGTTGCCATCATGGCCCTGGTGAATTTCGAAGCTCTGGCTTCTTCCTTCTGCCTCTCCTTCAGATTCTCGCAAGACGGGAGAATACCTCGATTCTCGCACGTCGGCAGGGACACAAAAAAACAGTCTGTAAGATATCACGTTTCATGTCAAACACTGGGCCCAGCTCTCGCTTCCCTGACGTCCAAGAATAGACTGCCTTATCTCGAAGTGCGGGCTTAATCCCAACTCTCTCTCTCTCTCGTTCAAAACAAAGGCTTACACACCGTTTCACAACAACAACAAATAGAAAACAAAAATAATACCTAATACTATGTCTTATTTTAACATTTGCCTTAAATCTTTTTTTTTTTTTTTATTATTTTATTTTATTGATATTTACAACTGTAATAACATTACATCAAGTAAATTGGCTGTATGAACAAAGGACATGAACAAAAAAAATCACTTGTGGAGAAACTATCCATTGATAGCACTCCAAGCCTTAAATCTAAATTAAATTATCATATATCTAAATACATTTGACCATAATTTTTCTCCTAAATAAAAAAATTAACAACGTTAATGGTTACAAAAATTTAAAAAAAAAATATTCGTCACAGCAACACAAAGTATTTAGAGTGGCAAAGAAGAAGAGCTGGGAGGATTTAGGACAGAGACTTCAAAATTACTATGAAGAAAACTTAAAATCTTCTGGAAAACTATTAAGGCATTGAAAGGGAAAAAAAATAAACCCAAAAGGAATACAGGGTGCCCCGAATTTAAATGGCAAAACTTCAGGAACTTATTGGGGACCGAAAAACTAAGACAAAATGTCCTTTAGAGATTTGCTCGTTTTTGCTTAGTTTTAGAGAAAATCGCAAAAAAAGGAACAAAACAAGTTTTCATGTTTTATGCTTATTTATTTACATTTATATTTATGTTATGTTCTTTTTAATGTAAATATTGCTCAAAATGTTGTCCTCTTGCACCATTGCCTCGATTGCTTTTGTTTTTTCCTCACAAGTTTTTAACTCGTCCAGTGCTACTAAGGTCGGGAGGGGAGGTATGAATTTCCCAGTTTTTCTAATTTTAAAATTGTCCTGAGTCTTTTCCTCATCTCCTCTGATTTGCTTAAGCCTGTTACCCCTCTGACTTTGAGTTCATACTCAAGTTCGTCTTTTAATAAACGCTCTACCTTCATTTTGAAAAATAAGAGAACACAATCCCAATACAAAAAAAAAATTCCAAATTCTTAACGAAGAGTATCCCCTTTAAAAATATTTCAAATCGGGTCCCTGTTCGGGCGCCAGAATGTTACGTTGAAAACTCCCGCGAAACTCGCCGTAACAAAATTTGCCCCAAGCTCAGTGGAGAAGGGTGGGATTCAATCATATGTGCGGGGATATCGCCAAAACAAATGGAAAACCCAGTAGATTAAAAATATTAACTACAATAATTCCGTAGGTAGCTACACCTAAATAAAATGATAATGTGTAACAAACATAGCTACTCATTAGCATTACCTGAACGCCACGCTATTTAAAGAAAAGTAAATAAAAATAAATGAATATCTTATAATAAAAAAATAGAAAATTTCTAAAGAAAACGCTTGAGAAAAATAGCGGAACCTCAGACTGTTTATATAATAGAAATAGAATAGAATTTTCTTCCTTATTAGATTGAAGTTTGATTAAAAAAAAAAAAAAAAGAGAGAGAAACAAAGATAAACTCTAAACTAATATACATAAAGAAAAATTAATAGATAAAAATATGTACAAACAAAAAAAAAATTATACTCAAATAAAATAATAAGCCACATCTAAGAAAAAAAAACATAAGAAAGAGGAAAATCACAAATATCTTCCATCACAACTTAATCACTATTTAATTATTGATAAATTACAAATTTACAAAAAGATATGAATTCCAGCTAGGAATTTGAATAGAATACAATAACTAGCAGTCCTTTGTTACATACGGCCAATTGGTGGTGTTGCCATCATGGCCCTGGTGAATTTCGAAGCTCTGGCTTCTTCCTTCTGCCTCTCCTTCAGATTCTCGCAAGACGGGAGAATACCTCGATTCTCGCACGTCGGCAGGGACACAAAAAAACAGTCTGTAAGATATCACGTTTCACGTCAAACACTGGGCCCAGCTCTCGCTTCCCTGACGTCCAAGAATAGACTGATAGCACTCCAAGCCTTAAATCTAAATTAAATTATCATATATCTAAATACATTTGACCATAATTTTTCTCCTAAATAAAAAAATTAACAACGTTAATGGTTACAAAAATTTAAAAAAAATATTCGTCACAATTCCCCCACCTTTCCAGGAAAAAAAAGTGTTTACACTTTTTTTTGTTTTTACGTACTCGCAGTGCGTAAAAATCCGTATCCGGCCCGGAGGACGAAAGTGGAGAAACGCTTTTAATTTGGGCTAGGCTTGATGTCTTTAATGTGCCATGTTCCCAGACCTACTCCATCTAAGTCTTCGAGTTCGTAGACCAGTCCACCGATTTTCTTCCTAACCCTACACTTCACAAAGGAGGGAGCTAACTTCTGAGAGAAATAATTAGTGGCGTCTGATTGGGCGTGGGATCTTTTCCAAACTATGTCGCCAACTTCAAACGTATGAGGCCGCCTTCTCAAATTATATGTATTCCGACTTTTCTCATACGCTTTCCGGAGCCGGTCCTTGACTTCGTCGAACAATACCGACATATCGTTGAACCGTTCAGCGTATACATCACGGCCCTCTGCTGCAACTGGATCTCCTCGCTGTACGATTTTGTGAGAGCCCTCTTTCCCGGAACGTGCGGGTTCCCTACCAAAATTTAAATACGCCGGAGAGTACCCTGTTACTTCATGCACCGCTGTGTTCAAGGCAAAAGATAGCTTATGGATATCGGTATCCCATTTCCGCAGGTTATCTTTGATATAGGCTGCGAGCATCGTCTTAATAACACGATTCGTCCTTTCCACTGGGTTAGCCTGTGGGTGATAATATGGAGTATACCATAATTCCACCTCGTACTCCCGTGTCTTCGCTTGGAACTCCTTGCTCCTGAATTGAGGACCGTTGTCGCAAATGGTAACGTTAGGAACCCCATACACCATCATCACGTCCTTTTCCAAAATATTGGCAATCACCTTCGCAGTTGCACTTCTGACTGGCACTATTACCGTATATTTGGTAAAATAATCGCTGAAGACGACTATAAATCTCTTCTGGTTCGTTGACATAGGTAACGGACCCATTATGTCAGCTGAAATTATTTGACACGGCCGACCAACCATCCTTTGAGAACCCATCTCGCCTGCAGGACTCTTTTGTAGCGGTTTATGCGCTAAACACGTCTCGCATCTCGCAACGTATCGGCTCGCATCAGTCGCCATTCCAGGCCAGTAGTAATTTTGCCTTAACCTTTGTATCGTCTTAAATGTTCCCAGATGACCGGCTAGTGGACTGTCATGGTTTCCCCAAATTATCTCCTTACGCAATGACTTAGGGACAACTTGCTTCTATGACTCCTGATCTCCCAACAGCTTCCGACGATCAACGACTCTTTTCCACAACTGAGTTCCTTCCACCTTCCAATCTGGAAATTTTTCCGGGTTTTCCGAAATCGACGTCACCATCTTCTGATACCACCTATCCATCTCTCCTGGAGTGATGTTCAAAACATTTATCTGAGCCTCATGTGCACGAGAAAGTGCATCCGCAACTGCGTTCTGTCGGCCGGGCCGATGAACAATGCTGAAACAATGTTGTTGGAGTTTCAGTGCCCATCGTGCGAGTCTCCCTTGCGGATCTTTAAGATTATTGAGCCACTTTAACGCTATGTGATCAGTAATCACTGTAAAAGGCATATTTTCGATGTATGGCCGGAATTTCTCAATCGCCCATAGCACAGCTAAACATTCCTGCTCCGTAACGCTGTACTTTTGTTCGGCAGCTGTCAACGATCTGCTAGCATAGGCTACAACTTTTTCATCCTCGTCGAACTTTTGAAATAGGATTGCTCCCAAACCTGTCGATGAAGCGTCAGTCTGAAGGAAAAATTCTTTCGAAAAATCCGGGCAAGTAAGGATAGGTGCAGATATGAGTTTCTCCTTTATTAATGGGAATGCTCCCTCTTGTTCTTCGGACCACGTCCATTTTTTCTTCTTCTTCAATAGATTCGTTAAAGGCGAAATTAAGTAGGAAAAATTCGGCACAAATCTTCTGTATCAGGAAGCTAGGCCAACAAATTGTCTGACTTGCCGCACTGTCTTAGGCCGAGGATAATTCATTATCGCGTCCACTTTTTCGGGATCAACTTGCAGGCCGTTACGGTTGACTACATAGCCAAGAAATCTTAACTCGACTCTACAAAAACTACTTTTTTCCCAGTTCACTGAGAGATTAGCGGCAGAAATACGTCTTAGTACTTCATCCAGGATCTTCAAATGGCTAGAAACGTCCGGTGAAATAACGATGATATCATCTAAATAAACAAAGACGTTTGGCTCAAGGTCAGCACCCAAGACATCGTCAATTAATCTTTGCCATGTGGCCGGGGCATTATGAAGCCCAAATGGCATTCGACAAAACTGAAACAGCCCTCGGTTCGGTACTGTGAACGCTGTTTTTTTCCTTGCTGTCCTCTGCTACTGGGATTTGCCAATAGGCGCTTTTAATATCTATCGACGGCAAGACTCTGGCATCTCGCAATCTGTTCAATAAATGGGATATATACGGCAGAGGATATGAGTCACGCTTTGTTACCATGTTTAACTTTCCAATTGAACCATCTTTCTTACTTACCAAGACTACAGGAGATGACCAACTGCTTTTTGATGGCTCTACTACTCCCCCCGCTAACATTTCGTCCAACTCCTTGTTTAAGATGGCTTGAATACTTTGAGAAACTGGGTAGTACCTATGTTTGATCGGTTTTGCGTCTCCTGTGTCAATCTCGTGGTGAACCTTGCTCGTGCAGCCCAAAGTCTCTGGTCTCACCCTTCGCCATTTGTTAATCAATATGAATATTCCTCATCAGTATCTCTACCATCTCCTGCTCTGAAGGCAATGTGGGCAGGCGGAAAAAGTAATTTTTCATGCACGCAATAAACATGCCCATACTTTCAGTTGGACCCAGCGTACGCTTCCGTATTGTTTCCCAAAGGCGTGCTGTATAATCCCTAGGGACAAATTCGGCCCTGAGTTCATCAACAAGAGCATTCCAGTCGTGCACTTCCCTCTTCGTAGCTCTAAACCATATTAGAGCTGGGCCACGGCTCTAAACAACCTCAAACTGTTTATATAATAGAAATAAAATAGAATTTTCTTCGTTATTAGATTGAAGTTTGATTAAAAAAAAAAAAAGAGAGAGAAACAAAGATAAACTCTAAACTAATATACATAAAGAAAAATTAATAGATAAAAATATGTACAAAAAAAAAAAATTATACTCAAATAAAATAACAAGCCACTTCTAAGAAAAAAAAAACATAAGAAAGAGGATAATCACAAATATCTTCCATCACAAATTAATCACTATTTAATTATTGATAAATTACAAATTTACAAAAAGATATGAATTCCAGCTAGGAATTTGAATAGAATAAAATAACTAGCAGTCCTTTGTTACATACGGCCAATTGGTGGTGTTGCCATTATGGCCCTGGTGAATTTCGAAGCTCTGGCTTCTTCCTTCTGCCTCTCCTTCAGATTCTCGCAAGACGGGAGAATACCTCGATTCTCGCACGTCGGCAGGGACACAAAAAAACAGTCTGTAAGATATCACGTTTCATGTCAAACACTGGGCCCAGCTCTCGCTTCCCTGACGTCCAAGAATAGACTGCCTTATCTCGAAGTGCGGGCTTAATCCCAACTCTCTCTCTCTCTCGTTCAAAACAAAGGCTTACACACCGTTTCACAACAACAACAAATAGAAAACAAAAATAATACCTAATACTATGTCTTATTTTAACATTTGCCTTAAATCTTTTTTTTTTTTTTTTATTATTTTATTTTATTGATATTTACAACTGTAATAACATTACATCAAGTAAATTGGCTGTATGAACAAAGGACATGAACAAAAAAAATCACTTGTGGAGAAACTATCCTTTGATAGCACTCCAAGCCTTAAATCTAAATTAAATTATCATATATCTAAATACATTTGACCATAATTTTTCTCCTAAATAAAAAAATTAACAACGTTAATGGTTACAAAAATTTAAAAAAAAAATATTCGTCACAGCAACACAAAGTATTTAGAGTGGCAAAGAAGAAGAGCTGGGAGGATTTAGGACAGAGACTTCAAAATTACTATGAAGAAAACTTAAAATCTTCTGGAAAACTATTAAGGCATTGAAAGGGAAAACAAATAAACCCAAAAGGAATACAGGGTGCCCCGAATTTAAATGGCAAAACTTCAGGAACTTATTGGGGACCGAAAAACTAAGACAAAATGTCCTTTAGAGATTTGCTCGTTTTTGCTTAGTTTTAGAGAAAATCGCAAAAAAAGGAACAAAACAAGTTTTCATGTTTTATGCTTATTTATTTACATTTATATTTATGTTATGTTCTTTTTAATGTAAATATTGCTCAAAATGTTGTCCTCTTGCACCATTGCCTCGATTGCTTTTGTTTTTTCCTCACAAGTTTTTAACTCGTCCAGTGCTACTAAGGTCGGGAGGGGAGGTATGAATTTCCCAGTTTTTCTAATTTTAAAATTGTCCTGAGTCTTTTCCTCATCTCCTCTGATTTGCTTAAGCCTGTTACCCCTCTGACTTTGAGTTCATACTCAAGTTCGTCTTTTAATAAACGCTCTACCTTCATTTTGAAAAATAAGAGAACACAATCCCAATACAAAAAAAAAATTCCAAATTCTTAACGAAGAGTATCCCCTTTAAAAATATTTCAAATCGGGTCCCTGTTCGGGCGCCAGAATGTTACGTTGAAAACTCCCGCGAAACTCGCCGTAACAAAATTTGCCCCAAGCTCAGTGGAGAAGGGTGGGATTCAATCCTATGTGCGGGGATATCGCCAAAACAAATGGAAAACCCAGTAGATTAAAAATATTAACTACAATAATTCCGTAGGTAGCTACACCTAAATAAAATGATAATGTGTAACAAACATAGCTACTCATTAGCATTACCTGAACGCCACGCTATTTAAAGAAAAGTAAATAAAAATAAATGAATATCTTATAATAAAAAAATAGAAAATTTCTAAAGAAAACGCTTGAGAAAAATAGCGGAACCTCAGACTGTTTATATAATAGAAATAGAATAGAATTTTCTTCCTTATTAGATTGAAGTTTGATTAAAAAAAAAAAAAAAAGAGAGAGAAACAAAGATAAACTCTAAACTAATATACATAAAGAAAAATTAATAGATAAAAATATGTACAAAAAAAAAAAAAATTATACTCAAATAAAATAATAAGCCACATCTAAGAAAAAAAACATAAGAAAGAGGAAAATCACAAATATCTTCCATCACAACTTAATCACTATTTAATTATTGATAAATTACAAATTTACAAAAAGATATGAATTCCAGCTAGGAATTTGAATAGAATACAATAACTAGCAGTCCTTTGTTACATACGGCCAATTGGTGGTGTTGCCATCATGGCCCTGGTGAATTTCGAAGCTCTGGCTTCTTCCTTCTGCCTCTCCTTCAGATTCTCGCAAGACGGGAGAATACCTCGATTCTCGCACGTCGGCAAGGACACAAAAAAACAGTCTGTAAGATATCACGTTTCACGTCAAACACTGGGCCCAGCTCTCGCTTCCCTGACGTCCAAGAATAGACTGATAGCACTCCAAGCCTTAAATCTAAATTAAATTATCATATATCTAAATACATTTGACCATAATTTTTCTCCTAAATAAAAAAATTAACAACGTTAATGGTTACAAAAATTTAAAAAAAATATTCGTCACAATTCCCCCACCTTTCCAGGAAAAAAAAGTGTTTACACTTTTTTTTGTTTTTACGTACTCGCAGTGCGTAAAAATCCGTATCCGGCCCGGAGGACGAAAATGGAGAAACGCTTTTAATTTGGGCTAGGCTTGAGGTCTTTAATGTGCCATGTTCCCAGACCTACTCCATCTAAGTCTTCGAGTTCGTAGACCAGTCCACCGATTTTCTTCCTAACCCTACACTTCACAAAGGAGGGAGCTAACTTCTGAGAGAAATAATTAGTGGCGTCTGATTGGGCGTGGGATCTTTTCCAAACTATGTCGCCCACTTCAAACGTATGAGGCCGCCTTCTCAAATTATATGTATTCCGACTTTTCTCATACGCTTTCCGGAGCCGGTCCTTGACTTCGTCGAACAATACCGACATATCGTTGAACCGTTCAGCGTATACATCACGGCCCTCTGCTGCAACTGGATCTCCTCGCTGTACGATTTTGTGAGAGCCCTCTTTCCCGGAACGTGCGGGTTCCCTACCAAAATTTAAATACGCCGGAGAGTACCCTGTTACTTCATGCACCGCTGTGTTCAAGGCAAAAGATAGCTTATGGATATCGGTATCCCATTTCCGCAGGTTATCTTTGATATAGGCTGCGAGCATCGTCTTAATAACACGATTCGTCCTTTCCACTGGGTTAGCCTGTGGGTGATAATATGGAGTATACCATAATTCCACCTCGTACTCCCGTGTCTTCGCTTGGAACTCCTTGCTCCTGAATTGAGGACCGTTGTCGCAAATGGTAACGTTAGGAACCCCATACACCATCATCACGTCCTTTTCCAAAATATTGGCAATCACCTTCGCAGTTGCACTTCTGACTGGCACTATTACCGTATATTTGGTAAAATAATCGCTGAAGACGACTATAAATCTCTTCTGGTTCGTTGACATAGGTAACGGACCCATTATGTCAGCTGAAATTATTTGACACGGCCGACCAACCATCCTTTGAGAACCCATCTCGCCTGCAGGACTCTTTTGTAGCGGTTTATGCGCTAAACACGTCTCGCATCTCGCAACGTATCGGCTCGCATCAGTCGCCATTCCAGGCCAGTAGTAATTTTGCCTTAACCTTTGTATCGTCTTAAATGTTCCCAGATGACCGGCTAGTGGACTGTCATGGTTTCCCCAAATTATCTCCTTACGCAATGACTTAGGGACAACTTGCTTCTATGACTCCTGATCTCCCAACAGCTTCCGACGATCAACGACTCTTTTCCACAACTGAGTTCCTTCCACCTTCCAATCTGGAAATTTTTCCGGGTTTTCCGAAATCGACGTCACCATCTTCTGATACCACCTATCCATCTCTCCTGGAGTGATGTTCAAAACATTTATCTGAGCCTCATGTGCACGAGAAAGTGCATCCGCAACTGCGTTCTGTCGGCCGGGCCGATGAACAATGCTGAAACAATGTTGTTGGAGTTTCAGTGCCCATCGTGCGAGTCTCCCTTGCGGATCTTTAAGATTATTGAGCCACTTTAACGCTATGTGATCAGTAATCACTGTAAAAGGCATATTTTCGATGTATGGCCGGAATTTCTCAATCGCCCATAGCACAGCTAAACATTCCTGCTCCGTAACGCTGTACTTTTGTTCGGCAGCTGTCAACGATCTGCTAGCATAGGCTACAACTTTTTCATCCTCGTCGAACTTTTGAAATAGGATTGCTCCCAAACCTGTCGATGAAGCGTCAGTCTGAAGGAAAAATTCTTTCGAAAAATCCGGGCAAGTAAGGATAGGTGCAGATATGAGTTTCTCCTTTATTAATGGGAATGCTCCCTCTTGTTCTTCGGACCACGTCCATTTTTTCTTCTTCTTCAATAGATTCGTTAAAGGCGAAATTAAGTAGGAAAAATTCGGCACAAATCTTCTGTATCAGGAAGCTAGGCCAACAAATTGTCTGACTTGCCGCACTGTCTTAGGCCGAGGATAATTCATTATCGCGTCCACTTTTTCGGGATCAACTTGCAGGCCGTTACGGTTGACTACATAGCCAAGAAATCTTAACTCGACTCTACAAAAACTACTTTTTTCCCAGTTCACTGAGAGATTAGCGGCAGAAATACGTCTTAGTACTTCATCCAGGATCTTCAAATGGCTAGAAACTTCCGGTGAAATAACGATGATATCATCTAAATAAACAAAGACGTTTGGCTCAAGGTCAGCACCCAAGACATCGTCAATTAATCTTTGCCATGTGGCCGGGGCATTATGAAGCCCAAATGGCATTCGACAAAACTGAAACAGCCCTCGGTTCGGTACTGTGAACGCTGTTTTTTTCCTTGCTGTCCTCTGCTACTGGGATTTGCCAATAGGCGCTTTTAATATCTATCGACGACAAGACTCTGGCATCTCGCAATCTGTTCAATAAATGGGATATATACGGCAGAGGATATGAGTCACGCTTTGTTACCATGTTTAACTTTCTGTAGTCAACACAGAAGCGGTGGGAACCATCTTTCTTACTTACCAAGACTACAGGAGATGACCAACTGCTTTTTGATGGCTCTACTACTCCCCCCGCTAACATTTCGTCCAACTCCTTGTTTAAGATGGCTTGAATACTTTGAGAAACTGGGTAGTACCTTTGTTTGATCGGTTTTGCGTCTCCTGTGTCAATCTCGTGGTGAACCTTGCTCGTACAGCCCAAAGTCTCTGGTCTCACCCTTCGCCATTTGTTAATCAATATGAATATTCCTCATCAGTATCTCTACCATCTCCTGCTCTGAAGGCAATGTGGGCAGCCGGAAAAAGTAATTTTTCATGCACGCAATAAACATGCCCATACTTTCAGTTGGACCCAGCGTACGCTTCCGTATTGTTTCCCAAAGGCGTGCTGTATAATCCCTAGGGGCAAATTCGGCCCTGAGTTCATCAACAAGAGCATTCCAGTCGTGCACTTCCCTCTTCGTAGCTCTAAACCATATTAGAGCTGGGCCACTGCTCTAAACAACCTCAGACTGTTTATATAATAGAAATAAAATAGAATTTTCTTCGTTAATAGATTAAAGTTTGATTAAAAAAAAAAAAAGAGAGAGAAACAAAGATAAACTCTAAACTAATATACATAAAGAAAAATTAATAGATAAAAATATGTACAAACAAAAAAAAAATTATACTCAAATAAAATAACAAGCCACTTCTAAGAAAAAAAAAAACATAAGAAAGAGGAAAATCACAAATATCTTCCATCACAAATTAATCACTATTTAATTATTGATAAATTACAAATTTACAAAAAGATATGAATTCCAGCTAGGAATTTGAATAGAACAAAATAACTAGCAGTCCTTTGTTACATACGGCCAATTGGTGGTGTTGCCATCATGGCCCTGGTGAATTTCGAAGCTCTGGCTTCTTCCTTCTGCCTCTCCTTCAGATTCTCGCAAGACGGGAGAATACCTCGATTCTCGCACGTCGGCAGGGACACAAAAAAACAGTCTGTAAGATATCACGTTTCATGTCAAACACTGGGCCCAGCTCCCGCTTCCCTGACGTCCAAGAATAGACTGCCTTATCTCGAAGTGCGGGCTTAATCCCAACTCTCTCTCTCTCTCGTTCAAAACAAAGGCTTACACACCGTTTCACAACAACAACAAATAGAAAACAAAAATAATACCTAATACTATGTCTTATTTTAACATTTGTCTTAAATCTTTTTTTTTTTTTTTTATTATTTTATTTTATTGATATTTACAACTGTAATAACATTACATCAAGTAAATTGGCTGTATGAACAAAGGACATGAACAAAAAAAATCACTTGTGGAGAAACTATCCATTGATAGCACTCCAAGCCTTAAATCTAAATTAAATTATCATATATCTAAATACATTTGACCATAATTTTTCTCCTAAATAAAAAAATTAACAACGTTAATGGTTACAAAAATTTAAAAAAAAAATATTCGTCACAGCAACACAAAGTATTTAGAGTGGCAAAGAAGAAGAGCTGGGAGGATTTAGGACAGCGACTTCAAAATTACTATAAAGAAAACTTAAAATCTTCTGGAAAACTATTAAGGCATTGAAAGGGAAAACAAATAAACCCAAAAGGAATACAGGGTGCCCCGTTCTTCGTTCGGGATTTCAGTCGTACTGATTGTTCGACGGGCTATAGTGGCACTGTAGTGATCAGCGAACTTACTTGCTTGTTCCTCATCTGTCAACAGTTTTTATCTGTCGTGCAGTAATGTAGAGCTTCTCTTCCTTGTGCTCGCCCTGAGTAATTTCCAAAATTTACGGTGGTCACCATAGATTTCTCGGAGCTTCTCACGCCACTACGCAGTCCGCCATTGTTTCATGAAATTGCGAATCTGAGTAGTAAGGGAATTCCCTACCGATTTCACCTCATGATCCCTGGTCCTGTACCATTTATTCTTCCACTTATTACGCAAGGTGATAAGTGAAAGAAGGTGATCTTGTAAAGGACGCAGGGCTGACGGAAGAGGATTAAATTACGGTCTGTAGGTACATCCATACACTTACACACACACACACACACACACACACACACACACACACACATACATATATATATATATATATATATATATATATATATATATAACAATAAAAAACAAAAATGAAAATCATTTCTACTTTACGGTGTCAGCGTCGACAAGGTCTGAATGCCATGACGGCACTGGCCGGGACCCGGGATGCGTGGCTGGACGTGACGTCATGGACGGAGGTACCTTCACGCTGAATGGCACAAGGAGAAGACTGAGAAAAATGTAGATCCTTGGGTAGAACAACGTGAAGCAGAAAGGAACTTGGAGGAAGTAAAAGAAGAAGAAAATACTCACCTATGAGATAGGCAGGATTCCAAACCACCCATGAGGTTCTGCCTGTGGTTTCGTTACCCATTTTTTATAGTGGATGGTTCGCCTCACTGAATCCAGTCGCCGGAAAGGCTACTGAATTCAGTTTAGCCCTATGAAACCACTGAACCTTCAGAAAATTTTCTTCGATGAAGAAATTTAAAAAGAAAATCAAGAAGAATTTCGGGATATTAAACATGCCATCATCCTTCGTAACCAAACCACAATCAACGAACGTAAAGTAGCTCCACTCAGAGGGTCGACCAACGTAAAATAACTGTGCTCAGAGGGTACAGCTATAACCGGCGAAATGCTTGAAAGCAATCAACGTCCTGAGGACAAAGAGGTAGCAGCCAGCTATCAACTCGTGTTCATATTCATTATAACTTTACAAATCTGTGTTCAAAAAAATATCAATTTCTTAATGTCTAAAATATATGTTGCTCAGCAAATTATAATAATTAAGAAATAATTTAGCTTAATAAATTGTTATTTTGTTTATTTATGATAAAAATGCTACTATTTCTGATTTTTTTATATATATGTGTGTGTGTGTGTGTGTGTGTGTGTGTGTGTGAGTGTGTGTGTGTGTGTGTGTGTGTGTGTGTGTGTGTGTGTGTGTGTGTGTGTGTGTGTGTGTGTGTGTGTGTGTGTACTGACATACCGAAATTTAATCCACTTCCGCCAGCCCTGCGTCCCCCTACCAGATCACATTCTTTCACTTATCGCCTTGCACAATAAGTGGAAGAATAAATGGTACAGGGCCAGGGATCATCAGCAGAAACATCAGAAGATATTTTAGAGAAGGAAAAGTCATAAGAGGGGCATAAATAGGATCAGATCATTACCTCTTGTTTGGAGACACTCAAACCTAGGTAAAAGCTAAAGAAGGAATATAAGAAAATAGATATTTCGATGTTGCAGAGTCCGGAGCAGAAAATAGAGTGTGCTGAACCTCTGACTCAGAAACTTTAGAATTGCACAATGGGTAAAAATGTGGACAGCATGTGGGCAGAATTGAAAAAAGCTATCCTGGAAACAGCGGAAACCGTATGTGGAACGGCAGCAATGTCAGCTAAAGCAAAAAGAACAAAGTGGTGGAGTGAGAGAGTTACAACTGCAATAACGAGGAAAGAGTCTTGGAAAGCATACTGCAAGACTAAAAGTGCAGCGTATTGGGAACTCTATGTCAGGAGAAGGAATGAAGCAACACAAAGTAGTTAGAGTGGCAAAGAAGAAGAGCTGGGAGGATTTAGGACAGAGACTTCAAAATTACTATGAAGAAAACTTAAAATCTTCTGGAAAACTATTAAGGCATTGAAAGGGAAAAAAAATAAACCCAAAAGGAATACAGGGTGCCCCGAATTTAAATGGCAAAACTTCAGGAACTTATTGGGGACCGAAAAACTAAGACAAAATGTCCTTTAGAGATTTGCTCGTTTTTGCTTAGTTTTAGAGAAAATCGCAAAAAAAGGAACAAAACAAGTTTTCATTTTTTATGCTTATTTATTTACATTTATATTTATGTTATGTTCTTTTTAATGTAAATATTGTTCAAAATGTTGTCCTCTTGCACCATTGCCTCGATTGCTTTTGTTTTTTCCTCACAAGTTTTTAACTCGTCCAGTGCTACTAAGGTCGGGAGGGGAGGTATGAATTTCCCAGTTTTTCTAATTTTAAAATTGTCCTGAGTCTTTTCCTCATCTCCTCTGATTTGCTTAAGCCTGTTACCCCTCTGACTTTGAGTTCATACTCAAGTTCGTCTTTTAATAAACGCTCTACCTTCATTTTGAAAAATAAGAGAACACAATCCCAATACAAAAAAAAAATTCCAAATTCTTAACGAAGAGTATCCCCTTTAAAAATATTTCAAATCGGGTCCCTGTTCGGGCGCCAGAATGTTACGTTGAAAACTCCCGCGAAACTCGCCGTAACAAAATTTGCCCCAAGCTCAGTGGAGAAGGGTGGGATTCAATCCTATGTGCGGGGATATCGCCAAAACAAATGGAAACCCCAGTAGATTAAAAATATTAACTACAATAATTCCGTAGGTAGCTACACCTAAATAAAATGATAATGTGTAACAAACATAGCTACTCATTAGCATTACCTGAACGCCACGCTATTTAAAGAAAAGTAAATAAAAATAAATGAATATCTTATAATAAAAAAATAGAAAATTTCTAAAGAAAACGCTTGAGAAAAATAGCGGAACCTCAGACTGTTTATATAATAGAAATAGAATAGAATTTTCTTCCTTATTAGATTGAAGTTTGATTAAAAAAAAAAAAAAAAGAGAGAGAAACAAAGATAAACTCTAAACTAATATACATAAAGAAAAATTAATAGATAAAAATATGTACAAACAAAAAAAAATTATACTCAAATAAAATAACAAGCCACTTCTAAGAAAAAAAAACATAAGAAAGAGGAAAATCACAAATATCTTCCATCACAACTTAATCACTATTTAATTATTGATAAATTACAAATTTACAAAAAGATATGAATTCCAGCTAGGAATTTGAATAGAATACAATAACTAGCAGTCCTTTGTTACATACGGCCAATTGGTGGTGTTGCCATCATGGCCCTGGTGAATTTCGAAGCTCTGGCTTCTTCCTTCTGCCTCTCCTTCAGATTCTCGCAAGACGGGAGAATACCTCGATTCTCGCACGTCGGCAGGGACACAAAAAAACAGTCTGTAAGATATCACGTTTCATGTCAAACACTGGGCCCAGCTCTCGCTTCCCTGACGTCCAAGAATAGACTGCCTTATCTCGAAGTGCGGGCTTAAGCCCAACTCTCTCTCTCTCTCGTTCAAAACAAAGGCTTACACACCGTTTCACAACAACAACAAATAGAAAACAAAAATAATACCTAATACTATGTCTTATTTTAACATTTGCCTTAAATCTTTTTTTTTTTTTTTTATTATTTTATTTTATTGATATTTACAAGTGTAATAACATTACATCAAGTAAATTGGCTGTATGAACAAAGGACATGAACAAAAAAAATCACTTGTGGAGAAACTATCCATTGATAGCACTCCAAGCCTTAAATCTAAATTAAATTATCATATATCTAAATACATTTGACCATAATTTTTCTCCTAAATAAAAAAATTAACAACGTTAATGGTTACAAAAATTTAAAAAAAAAATATTCGTCACAGCAACACAAAGTATTTAGAGTGGCAAAGAAGAAGAGCTGGGAGGATTTAGGACAGCGACTTCAAAATTACTATAAAGAAAACTTAAAATCTTCTGGAAAACTATTAAGGCATTGAAAGGGAAAACAAATAAACCCAAAAGGAATACAGGGTGCCCCGTTCTTCGTTCGGGATTTCAGTCGTACTGATTGTTCGACGGGCTATAGTGGCACTGTAGTGATCAGCGAACTTACTTGCTTGTTCCTCATCTGTCAACAGTTTTTATCTGTCGTGCAGTAATGTAGAGCTTCTCTTCCTTGTGCTCGCCCTGAGTAATTTCCAAAATTTACGGTGGTCACCATAGATTTCTCGGAGCTTCTCACGCCACTACGCAGTCCGCCATTGTTTCATGAAATTGCGAATCTGAGTAGTAAGGGAATTCCCTACCGATTTCACCTCATGATCCCTGGTCCTGTACCATTTATTCTTCCACTTATTGCGCAAGGTGATAAGTGAAAGAAGGTGATCTTGTAAAGGACGCAGGGCTGACGGAAGAGGATTAAATTTCGGTCTGTAGGTACATCCATACACTTACACTTACACACACACACACACACACACACACACATATATATATATATATATATATATATATATATATATATATATATATATAACAATAAAAAACAAAAATGAAAATCATTTCTACTTTACGGTGTCAGCGTCGACAAGGTCTGAATGCCATGACGGCGCTGGCCGGGACCCGGGATGCGTGGCTGGACGTGACGTCATGGACGGAGGTACCTCCACGCTGAATGGCACAAGGAGAAGACTGAGAAAAATGTAGATCCTTGGGTAGAACAACGTGAAGCAGAAAGGAACTTGGAGGAAGTAAAAGAAGAAGAAAATACTCACCTATGAGATAGGCAGGATTCCAAACCACCCATGAGGTTCTGCCTGTGGTTTCGTTACCCATTTTTTATAGTGGATGGTTCGCCTCACTGAATCCAGTCGCCGGAAAGGCTACTGAATTCAGTTTAGCCCTATGAAACCACTGAACCTTCAGAAAATTTTCTTCGATGAAGAAATTTAAAAAGAAAATCAAGAAGAATTTCGGGATATTAAACATGCCATCATCCTTCGTAACCAAACCACAATCAACGAACGTAAAGTAGCTCCACTCAGAGGGTCGACCAACGTAAAATAACTGTGCTCAGAGGGTACAGCTATAACCGGCGAAATGCTTGAAAGCAATCAACGTCCTGAGGACAAAGAGGTAGCAGCCAGCTATCAACTCGTGTTCATATTCATTATAACTTTACAAATCTGTGTTCAAAAAAATATCAATTTCTTAATGTCTAAAATATATGTTGCTTAGCAAATTATAATAATTAAGAAATAATTTAGCTTAATAAATTGTTATTTTGTTTATTTATAAACCTTACGAAGATAAAAATGCTACTATTTCTGATTTTTTTATATATATGTGTGTGTGTGTGTGTGTGTGTGTGTGTGTGTGTGTGAGTGTGTGTGTGTGTGTGTGTGTGTGTGTGTGTGTGTGTGTGTGTGTGTGTGTGTGTGTGTGTGTGTGTGTGTGTGTGTGTGTGTGTGTGTGTGTGTGTGTGTGTGTGTGTGTGTGTGTGTGTGTGTGTGTGTGTGTGTGTGTGTGTGTGTGTGTGTGTACTGACATACCGAAATTTAATCCACTTCCGCCAGCCCTGCGTCCCCCTACCAGATCACATTCTTTCACTTATCGCCTTGCACAATAAGTGGAAGAATAAATGGTACAGGGCCAGGGATCATCAGCAGAAACATCAGAAGATATTTTAGAGAAGGAAAAGTCATAAGAGGGGCATAAATAGGATCAGATCATTACCTCTTGTTTGGAGACACTCAAACCTAGGTAAAAGCTAAAGAAGGAATATAAGAAAATAGATATTTCGATGTTGCAGAGTCCGGAGCAGAAAATAGAGTGTGCTGAACCTCTGACTCAGAAACTTTAGAATTGCACAATGGGTAAAAATGTGGACAGCATGTGGGCAGAATTGAAAAAAGCTATCCTGGAAACAGCGGAAACCGTATGTGGAACGGCAGCAATGTCAGCTAAAGCAAAAAGAACAAAGTGGTGGAGTGAGAGAGTTACAACTGCAATAACGAGGAAAGAGTCTTGGAAAGCATACTGCAAGACTAAAAGTGCAGCGTATTGGGAACTCTATGTCAGGAGAAGGAATGAAGCAACACAAAGTAGTTAGAGTGGCAAAGAAGAAGAGCTGGGAGGATTTAGGACAGAGACTTCAAAATTACTATGAAGAAAACTTAAAATCTTCTGGAAAACTATTAAGGCATTGAAAGGGAAAAAAAATAAACCCAAAAGGAATACAGGGTGCCCCGAATTTAAATGGCAAAACTTCAGGAACTTATTGGGGACCGAAAAACTAAGACAAAATGTCCTTTAGAGATTTGCTCGTTTTTGCTTAGTTTTAGAGAAAATCGCAAAAAAAGGAACAAAACAAGTTTTCATTTTTTATGCTTATTTATTTACATTTATATTTATGTTATGTTCTTTTTAATGTAAATATTGTTCAAAATGTTGTCCTCTTGCACCATTGCCTCGATTGCTTTTGTTTTTTCCTCACAAGTTTTTAACTCGTCCAGTGCTACTAAGGTCGGGAGGGGAGGTATGAATTTCCCAGTTTTTCTAATTTTAAAATTGTCCTGAGTCTTTTCCTCATCTCCTCTGATTTGCTTAAGCCTGTTACCCCTCTGACTTTGAGTTCATACTCAAGTTCGTCTTTTAATAAACGCTCTACCTTCATTTTGAAAAATAAGAGAACACAATCCCAATACAAAAAAAAAATTCCAAATTCTTAACGAAGAGTATCCCCTTTAAAAATATTTCAAATCGGGTCCCTGTTCGGGCGCCAGAATGTTACGTTGAAAACTCCCGCGAAACTCGCCGTAACAAAATTTGCCCCAAGCTCAGTGGAGAAGGGTGGGATTCAATCCTATGTGCGGGGATATCGCCAAAACAAATGGAAACCCCAGTAGATTAAAAATATTAACTACAATAATTCCGTAGGTAGCTACACCTAAATAAAATGATAATGTGTAACAAACATAGCTACTCATTAGCATTACCTGAACGCCACGCTATTTAAAGAAAAGTAAATAAAAATAAATGAATATCTTATAATAAAAAAATAGAAAATTTCTAAAGAAAACGCTTGAGAAAAATAGCGGAACCTCAGACTGTTTATATAATAGAAATAGAATAGAATTTTCTTCCTTATTAGATTGAAGTTTGATTAAAAAAAAAAAAAAAAGAGAGAGAAACAAAGATAAACTCTAAACTAATATACATAAAGAAAAATTAATAGATAAAAATATGTACAAACAAAAAAAAATTATACTCAAATAAAATAACAAGCCACTTCTAAGAAAAAAAAACATAAGAAAGAGGAAAATCACAAATATCTTCCATCACAACTTAATCACTATTTAATTATTGATAAATTACAAATTTACAAAAAGATATGAATTCCAGCTAGGAATTTGAATAGAATACAATAACTAGCAGTCCTTTGTTACATACGGCCAATTGGTGGTGTTGCCATCATGGCCCTGGTGAATTTCGAAGCTCTGGCTTCTTCCTTCTGCCTCTCCTTCAGATTCTCGCAAGACGGGAGAATACCTCGATTCTCGCACGTCGGCAGGGACACAAAAAAACAGTCTGTAAGATATCACGTTTCATGTCAAACACTGGGCCCAGCTCTCGCTTCCCTGACGTCCAAGAATAGACTGCCTTATCTCGAAGTGCGGGCTTAAGCCCAACTCTCTCTCTCTCTCGTTCAAAACAAAGGCTTACACACCGTTTCACAACAACAACAAATAGAAAACAAAAATAATACCTAATACTATGTCTTATTTTAACATTTGCCTTAAATCTTTTTTTTTTTTTTTTATTATTTTATTTTATTGATATTTACAAGTGTAATAACATTACATCAAGTAAATTGGCTGTATGAACAAAGGACATGAACAAAAAAAATCACTTGTGGAGAAACTATCCATTGATAGCACTCCAAGCCTTAAATCTAAATTAAATTATCATATATCTAAATACATTTGACCATAATTTTTCTCCTAAATAAAAAAATTAACAACGTTAATGGTTACAAAAATTTAAAAAAAAAATATTCGTCACAGCAACACAAAGTATTTAGAGTGGCAAAGAAGAAGAGCTGGGAGGATTTAGGACAGCGACTTCAAAATTACTATAAAGAAAACTTAAAATCTTCTGGAAAACTATTAAGGCATTGAAAGGGAAAACAAATAAACCCAAAAGGAATACAGGGTGCCCCGTTCTTCGTTCGGGATTTCAGTCGTACTGATTGTTCGACGGGCTATAGTGGCACTGTAGTGATCAGCGAACTTACTTGCTTGTTCCTCATCTGTCAACAGTTTTTATCTGTCGTGCAGTAATGTAGAGCTTCTCTTCCTTGTGCTCGCCCTGAGTAATTTCCAAAATTTACGGTGGTCACCATAGATTTCTCGGAGCTTCTCACGCCACTACGCAGTCCGCCATTGTTTCATGAAATTGCGAATCTGAGTAGTAAGGGAATTCCCTACCGATTTCACCTCATGATCCCTGGTCCTGTACCATTTATTCTTCCACTTATTGCGCAAGGTGATAAGTGAAAGAAGGTGATCTTGTAAAGGACGCAGGGCTGACGGAAGAGGATTAAATTTCGGTCTGTAGGTACATCCATACACTTACACTTACACACACACACACACACACACACACATATATATATATATATATATATATATATAACAATAAAAAACAAAAATGAAAATCATTTCTACTTTACGGTGTCAGCGTCGACAAGGTCTGAATGCCATGACGGCGCTGGCCGGGACCCGGGATGCGTGGCTGGACGTGACGTCATGGACGGAGGTACCTCCACGCTGAATGGCACAAGGAGAAGACTGAGAAAAATGTAGATCCTTGGGTAGAACAACGTGAAGCAGAAAGGAACTTGGAGGAAGTAAAAGAAGAAGAAAATACTCACCTATGAGATAGGCAGGATTCCAAACCACCCATGAGGTTCTGCCTGTGGTTTCGTTACCCATTTTTTATAGTGGATGGTTCGCCTCACTGAATCCAGTCGCCGGAAAGGCTACTGAATTCAGTTTAGCCCTATGAAACCACTGAACCTTCAGAAAATTTTCTTCGATGAAGAAATTTAAAAAGAAAATCAAGAAGAATTTCGGGATATTAAACATGCCATCATCCTTCGTAACCAAACCACAATCAACGAACGTAAAGTAGCTCCACTCAGAGGGTCGACCAACGTAAAATAACTGTGCTCAGAGGGTACAGCTATAACCGGCGAAATGCTTGAAAGCAATCAACGTCCTGAGGACAAAGAGGTAGCAGCCAGCTATCAACTCGTGTTCATATTCATTATAACTTTACAAATCTGTGTTCAAAAAAATATCAATTTCTTAATGTCTAAAATATATGTTGCTTAGCAAATTATAATAATTAAGAAATAATTTAGCTTAATAAATTGTTATTTTGTTTATTTATAAACCTTACGAAGATAAAAATGCTACTATTTCTGATTTTTTTATATATATGTGTGTGTGTGTGTGTGTGTGTGTGTGTGTGTGTGTGAGTGTGTGTGTGTGTGTGTGTGTGTGTGTGTGTGTGTGTGTGTGTGTGTGTGTGTGTGTGTGTGTGTGTGTGTGTGTGTGTGTGTGTGTGTGTGTGTGTGTGTGTGTGTGTGTGTGTGTGTGTGTGTGTGTGTGTGTGTGTGTGTGTGTGTGTGTGTGTGTGTGTACTGACATACCGAAATTTAATCCACTTCCGCCAGCCCTGCGTCCCCCTACCAGATCACATTCTTTCACTTATCGCCTTGCACAATAAGTGGAAGAATAAATGGTACAGGGCCAGGGATCATCAGCAGAAACATCAGAAGATATTTTAGAGAAGGAAAAGTCATAAGAGGGGCATAAATAGGATCAGATCATTACCTCTTGTTTGGAGACACTCAAACCTAGGTAAAAGCTAAAGAAGGAATATAAGAAAATAGATATTTCGATGTTGCAGAGTCCGGAGCAGAAAATAGAGTGTGCTGAACCTCTGACTCAGAAACTTTAGAATTGCACAATGGGTAAAAATGTGGACAGCATGTGGGCAGAATTGAAAAAAGCTATCCTGGAAACAGCGGAAACCGTATGTGGAACGGCAGCAATGTCAGCTAAAGCAAAAAGAACAAAGTGGTGGAGTGAGAGAGTTACAACTGCAATAACGAGGAAAGAGTCTTGGAAAGCATACTGCAAGACTAAAAGTGCAGCGTATTGGGAACTCTATGTCAGGAGAAGGAATGAAGCAACACAAAGTAGTTAGAGTGGCAAAGAAGAAGAGCTGGGAGGATTTAGGACAGAGACTTCAAAATTACTATGAAGAAAACTTAAAATCTTCTGGAAAACTATTAAGGCATTGAAAGGGAAAAAAAATAAACCCAAAAGGAATACAGGGTGCCCCGAATTTAAATGGCAAAACTTCAGGAACTTATTGGGGACCGAAAAACTAAGACAAAATGTCCTTTAGAGATTTGCTCGTTTTTGCTTAGTTTTAGAGAAAATCGCAAAAAAAGGAACAAAACAAGTTTTCATTTTTTATGCTTATTTATTTACATTTATATTTATGTTATGTTCTTTTTAATGTAAATATTGTTCAAAATGTTGTCCTCTTGCACCATTGCCTCGATTGCTTTTGTTTTTTCCTCACAAGTTTTTAACTCGTCCAGTGCTACTAAGGTCGGGAGGGGAGGTATGAATTTCCCAGTTTTTCTAATTTTAAAATTGTCCTGAGTCTTTTCCTCATCTCCTCTGATTTGCTTAAGCCTGTTACCCCTCTGACTTTGAGTTCATACTCAAGTTCGTCTTTTAATAAACGCTCTACCTTCATTTTGAAAAATAAGAGAACACAATCCCAATACAAAAAAAAAATTCCAAATTCTTAACGAAGAGTATCCCCTTTAAAAATATTTCAAATCGGGTCCCTGTTCGGGCGCCAGAATGTTACGTTGAAAACTCCCGCGAAACTCGCCGTAACAAAATTTGCCCCAAGCTCAGTGGAGAAGGGTGGGATTCAATCCTATGTGCGGGGATATCGCCAAAACAAATGGAAACCCCAGTAGATTAAAAATATTAACTACAATAATTCCGTAGGTAGCTACACCTAAATAAAATGATAATGTGTAACAAACATAGCTACTCATTAGCATTACCTGAACGCCACGCTATTTAAAGAAAAGTAAATAAAAATAAATGAATATCTTATAATAAAAAAATAGAAAATTTCTAAAGAAAACGCTTGAGAAAAATAGCGGAACCTCAGACTGTTTATATAATAGAAATAGAATAGAATTTTCTTCCTTATTAGATTGAAGTTTGATTAAAAAAAAAAAAAAAAGAGAGAGAAACAAAGATAAACTCTAAACTAATATACATAAAGAAAAATTAATAGATAAAAATATGTACAAACAAAAAAAAATTATACTCAAATAAAATAACAAGCCACTTCTAAGAAAAAAAAACATAAGAAAGAGGAAAATCACAAATATCTTCCATCACAACTTAATCACTATTTAATTATTGATAAATTACAAATTTACAAAAAGATATGAATTCCAGCTAGGAATTTGAATAGAATACAATAACTAGCAGTCCTTTGTTACATACGGCCAATTGGTGGTGTTGCCATCATGGCCCTGGTGAATTTCGAAGCTCTGGCTTCTTCCTTCTGCCTCTCCTTCAGATTCTCGCAAGACGGGAGAATACCTCGATTCTCGCACGTCGGCAGGGACACAAAAAAACAGTCTGTAAGATATCACGTTTCATGTCAAACACTGGGCCCAGCTCTCGCTTCCCTGACGTCCAAGAATAGACTGCCTTATCTCGAAGTGCGGGCTTAAGCCCAACTCTCTCTCTCTCTCGTTCAAAACAAAGGCTTACACACCGGTTCACAACAACAACAAATAGAAAACAAAAATAATACCTAATACTATGTCTTATTTTAACATTTGCCTTAAATCTTTTTTTTTTTTTTTTATTATTTTATTTTATTGATATTTACAAGTGTAATAACATTACATCAAGTAAATTGGCTGTATGAACAAAGGACATGAACAAAAAAAATCACTTGTGGAGAAACTATCCATTGATAGCACTCCAAGCCTTAAATCTAAATTAAATTATCATATATCTAAATACATTTGACCATAATTTTTCTCCTAAATAAAAAAATTAACAACGTTAATGGTTACAAAAATTTAAAAAAAAAATATTCGTCACAGCAACACAAAGTATTTAGAGTGGCAAAGAAGAAGAGCTGGGAGGATTTAGGACAGCGACTTCAAAATTACTATAAAGAAAACTTAAAATCTTCTGGAAAACTATTAAGGCATTGAAAGGGAAAACAAATAAACCCAAAAGGAATACAGGGTGCCCCGTTCTTCGTTCGGGATTTCAGTCGTACTGATTGTTCGACGGGCTATAGTGGCACTGTAGTGATCAGCGAACTTACTTGCTTGTTCCTCATCTGTCAACAGTTTTTATCTGTCGTGCAGTAATGTAGAGCTTCTCTTCCTTGTGCTCGCCCTGAGTAATTTCCAAAATTTACGGTGGTCACCATAGATTTCTCGGAGCTTCTCACGCCACTACGCAGTCCGCCATTGTTTCATGAAATTGCGAATCTGAGTAGTAAGGGAATTCCCTACCGATTTCACCTCATGATCCCTGGTCCTGTACCATTTATTCTTCCACTTATTGCGCAAGGTGATAAGTGAAAGAAGGTGATCTTGTAAAGGACGCAGGGCTGACGGAAGAGGATTAAATTTCGGTCTGTAGGTACATCCATACACTTACACTTACACACACACACACACACACACACACACACACATATATATATATATATATATATATATATATATATATATATATATAACAATAAAAAACAAAAATGAAAATCATTTCTACTTTACGGTGTCAGCGTCGACAAGGTCTGAATGCCATGACGGCGCTGGCCGGGACCCGGGATGCGTGGCTGGACGTGACGTCATGGACGGAGGTACCTCCACGCTGAATGGCACAAGGAGAAGACTGAGAAAAATGTAGATCCTTGGGTAGAACAACGTGAAGCAGAAAGGAACTTGGAGGAAGTAAAAGAAGAAGAAAATACTCACCTATGAGATAGGCAGGATTCCAAACCACCCATGAGGTTCTGCCTGTGGTTTCGTTACCCATTTTTTATAGTGGATGGTTCGCCTCACTGAATCCAGTCGCCGGAAAGGCTACTGAATTCAGTTTAGCCCTATGAAACCACTGAACCTTCAGAAAATTTTCTTCGATGAAGAAATTTAAAAAGAAAATCAAGAAGAATTTCGGGATATTAAACATGCCATCATCCTTCGTAACCAAACCACAATCAACGAACGTAAAGTAGCTCCACTCAGAGGGTCGACCAACGTAAAATAACTGTGCTCAGAGGGTACAGCTATAACCGGCGAAATGCTTGAAAGCAATCAACGTCCTGAGGACAAAGAGGTAGCAGCCAGCTATCAACTCGTGTTCATATTCATTATAACTTTACAAATCTGTGTTCAAAAAAATATCAATTTCTTAATGTCTAAAATATATGTTGCTTAGCAAATTATAATAATTAAGAAATAATTTAGCTTAATAAATTGTTATTTTGTTTATTTATAAACCTTACGAAGATAAAAATGCTACTATTTCTGATTTTTTTATATATATGTGTGTGTGTGTGTGTGTGTGTGTGTGTGTGTGTGTGTGAGTGTGTGTGTGTGTGTGTGTGTGTGTGTGTGTGTGTGTGTGTGTGTGTGTGTGTGTGTGTGTGTGTGTGTGTGTGTGTGTGTGTGTGTGTGTGTGTGGTTGTACTGACATACCGAAATTTAATCCACTTCCGCCAGCCCTGCGTCCCCTACCAGATCACATTCTTTCACTTATCGCCGTGCACAATAAGTGGAAGAATAAATGGTACAGGGCCAGGGATCATCAGCAGAAACATCAGAAGATATTTTAGAGAAGGAAAAGTCATAAGAGGGGCATAAATAGGATCAGATCATTACCTCTTGATTGGAGACACTCAAACCTAGGTAAAAGCTAAAGAAGGAATATAAGAAAATAGATATTTCGATGTTGCAGAGTCCGGAGCAGAAAATAGAGTGTGCTGAACCTCTGACTCAGAAACTTTAGAATTGCACAATGGGTAAAAATGTGGACAGCATGTGGGCAGAATTGAAAAAAGCTATCCTGGAAACAGCGGAAACCGTATGTGGAACGGCAGCAATGTCAGCTAAAGCAAAAAGAACAAAGTGGTGGAGTGAGAGAGTTACAACTGCAATAACGAGGAAAGAGTCTTGGAAAGCATACTGCAAGACTAAAAGTGCAGCGTATTGGGAACTCTATGTCAGGAGAAGGAATGAAGCAACACAAAGTAGTTAGAGTGGCAAAGAAGAAGAGCTGGGAGGATTTAGGACAGAGACTTCAAAATTACTATGAAGAAAACTTAAAATCTTCTGGAAAACTATTAAGGCATTGAAAGGGAAAAAAAATAAACCCAAAAGGAATACAGGGTGCCCCGAATTTAAATGGCAAAACTTCAGGAACTTATTGGGGACCGAAAAACTAAGACAAAATGTCCTTTAGAGATTTGCTCGTTTTTGCTTAGTTTTAGAGAAAATCGCAAAAAAAGGAACAAAACAAGTTTTCATTTTTTATTTATTTACATTTATATTTATGTTATGTTCTTTTTAATGTAAATATTGCTCAAAATGTTGTCCTCTTGCACCATTGCCTCGATTGCTTTTGTTTTTTCCTCACAAGTTTTTAACTCGTCCAGTGCTACTAAGGTCGGGAGGGGAGGTATGAATTTCCCAGTTTTTCTAATTTTAAAATTGTCCTGAGTCTTTTCCTCATCTCCTCTGATTTGCTTAAGCCTGTTACCCCTCTGACTTTGAGTTCATACTCAAGTTCGTCTTTTAATAAACGCTCTACCTTCATTTTGAAAAATAAGAGAACACAATCCCAATACAAAAAAAAAATTCCAAATTCTTAACGAAGAGTATCATCCCCTTTAAAAATATTTCAAATCGGGTCCCTGTTCGGGCGCCAGAATGTTACGTTGAAAACTCCCGCGAAACTCGCCGTAACAAAATTTGCCCCGAGCTCAGTGGAGAAGGGTGGGATTCAATCCTATGTGCGGGGATATCGCCAAAACAAATGGAAACCCCAGTAGATTAAAAATATTAACTACAATAATTCCGTAGGTAGCTACACCTAAATAAAATGATAATGTGTAACAAACATAGCTACTCAGTAGCATTACCTGAACGCCACGCTATTTAAAGAAAAGTAAATAAAAATAAATGAATATCTTATAATAAAAAAATAGAAAATTTCTAAAGAAAACGCTTGAGAAAAATAGCGGAACCTCAGACTGTTTATATAATAGAAATAGAATAGAATTTTCTTCCTTATTAGATTGAAGTTTGATTAAAAAAAAAAAAAGAGAGAGAAACAAAGATAAACTCTAAACTAATATACATAAAGAAAAATTAATAGATAAAAATATGTACAAAAAAAAAAAATGATACTCAAATAAAATAAGAAGCCACTTCTAAGAAAAAAAAACATAAGAAAGAGGAAAATCACAAATATCTTCCATCACAACTTAATCACTATTTAATTATTGATAAATTACAAATTTACAAAAAGATATGAATTCCAGCTAGGAATTTGAATAGAATACAATAACTAGCAGTCCTTTGTTACATACGGCCAATTGGTGGTGTTGCCATCATGGCCCTGGTGAATTTCGAAGCTCTGGCTTCTTCCTTCTGCCTCTCCTTCAGATTCTCGCAAGACGGGAGAATACCTCGATTCTCGCACGTCGGCAGGGACACAAAAAAACAGTCTGTAAGATATCACGTTTCACGTCAAACACTGGGCCCAGCTCTCGCTTCCCTGACGTCCAAGAATAGACTGATAGCACTCCAAGCCTTAAATCTAAATTAAATTATCATATATCTAAATACATTTGACCATAATTTTTCTCCTAAATAAAAAAATTAACAACGTTAATGGTTACAAAAATTTAAAAAAAATATTCGTCACAATTCCCCCACCTTTCCAGGAAAAAAAAAGTGTTTACACTTTTTTTTGTTTTTACGTACTCGCAGTGCGTAAAAATCCGTATCCGGCCCAGAGGACGAAAGTGGAGAAACGCTTTTAATTTGGGCTAGGCTTGAGGTCTTTAATGTGCCATGTTCCCAGACCTACTCCATCTAAGTCTTCGAGTTCGTAGACCAGTCCACCGATTTTCTTCCTAACCCTACACTTCACAAAGGAGGGAGCTAACTTCTGAGAGAAATAATTAGTGGCGTCTGATTGGGCGTGGGATCTTTTCCAAACTATGTCGCCAACTTCAAACGTATGAGGCCGCCTTCTCAAATTATATGTATTCCGACTTTTCTCATACGCTTTCCGGAGCCGGTCCTTGACTTCGTCGAACAATACCGACATATCGTTGAACCGTTCAGCGTATACATCACGGCCCTCTGCTGCAACTGGATCTCCTCGCTGTACGATTTTGTGAGAGCCCTCTTTCCCGGAACGTGCGGGTTCCCTACCAAAATTTAAATACGCCGGAGAGTACCCTGTTACTTCATGCACCGCTGTGTTCAAGGCAAAAGATAGCTTATGGATATCGGTATCCCATTTCCGCAGGTTATCTTTGATATAGGCTGCGAGCATCGTCTTAATAACACGATTCGTCCTTTCCACTGGGTTAGCCTGTGGGTGATAATATGGAGTATACCATAATTCCACCTCGTACTCCCGTGTCTTCGCTTGGAACTCCTTGCTCCTGAATTGACGACCGTTGTCGCAAATGGTAACGTTAGGAACCCCATACACCATCATCACGTCCTTTTCCAAAATATTGGCAATCACCTTCGCAGTTGCACTTCTGACTGGCACTATTACCGTATATTTGGTAAAATAATCGCTGAAGACGACTATAAATCTCTTCTGGTTCGTTGACATAGGTAACGGACCCATTATGTCAGCTGAAATTATTTGACACGGCCGACCAACCATCCTTTGAGAACCCAAATCACAAATATCTTCCATCACAAATTAATCACTATTTAATTATTGATAAATTACAAATTTACAAAAAGATATGAATTCCAGCTAGGAATTTGAATAGAATAAAATAACTAGCAGTCCTTTGTTACATACGGCCAATTGGTGGTGTTGCCATCATGGCCCTGGTGAATTTCGAAGCTCTGGCTTCTTCCTTCTGCCTCTCCTTCAGATTCTCGCAAGACGGGAGAATACCTCGATTCTCGCACGTCGGCAGGGACACAAAAAAACAGTCTGTAAGATATCACGTTTCATGTCAAACACTGGGCCCAGCTCTCGCTTCCCTGACGTCCAAGAATAGACTGCCTTATCTCGAAGTGCGGGCTTAATCCCAACTCTCTCTCTCTCTCTCTCGTTCAAAACAAAGGCTTACACACCGTTTCACAACAACAACAAATAGAAAACAAAAATAATACCTAATACTATGTCTTATTTTAACATTTGCCTTAAATCTAAATTAAATTATCATATATCTAAATACATTTGACCATAATTTTTCTCCTAAATTAAAAAATTAACAACGTTAATGGTTACAAAAATTTAAAAAAAAATATTCGTCACAGCAACACAAAGTATTTAGAGTGGCAAAGAAGAAGAGCTGGGAGGATTTAGGACAGCGACTTCAAAATTACTATAAAGAAAACTTAAAATCTTCTGGAAAACTATTAAGGCATTGAAAGGGAAAACAAATAAACCCAAAAGGAATACAGGGTGCCCCGAATTTTAATGGCAAAACTTCAGGAACTTATAGGGGACCGAAAAACTAAGACAAAATGTCCTTTAGTGATTTGCTCGTTTTTGCTTAGTTTTAGAGAAAATCGCAAAAAAAGGAACAAAACAAGTTTTCATTTTTATGCATATTTATTTACATTTATATTTATGTTATGTTCTTTTTAATGTAAATATTGCTCAAAATGTTGTCCTCTTGCACCAATGCAAGCATTACATCTAACACTCACTTGATAAATTGCAGCTAAACATTGTTCTGATGATATTTGGTGCACTGCATCTATGATTCGGTCTCTTGATTGCTCTCTTGAGTTGATTAACACCGAATAAACTTGCTGCTTCAAGGTTCCCCATACGAAGAAATCCATAGGTGTCATATCAGGTGATCTGGGTGGCCAAGGTACTACTCCACAACCAATCCATCGTTGTGGATAATTTATATCCAGCCAAGCTCCAGAAACTCTGCTATAATGAGCTGGACATCCATCGAGTTGGAACCACATTTCAATCCGCTGGTTTAAGGGAATGTCATCTAAATAATTAGAAAAGTCGTTCTCCAAAAAATGTGTAAATGTATTACCATTCAATCTTCCAGGTAAAAAATATGGTCCCACCAGTAATCCGTTCCAAATTCCAAGCCAAACGTTAATAGCAAATTCATGCTGAAACCTATTCCCTCTAATAGCTCTGGGATTTTCAAGAGCCCATACATGATAATTTCTTTGATTAACAGTTCCTCCTCTTGTAAAGGTACCTTCATCGGTCCATATAATTTTTAATGGAAATAAATTATCATCGCGAATTTTTTCAAGAAACACGTTACTAAAATTCAATCTCTTGACATAATCTTGAGGTAATAAATTCTGAACTTTTTGAAGATGGTATGGGTAGCGATTATCACCTTTCAAAATTCGCCATATTGCTTGCCGCGATATTGCTAATGCAGCAGATGCTCTGCGGATGCTAGTCTCAGGATTGTTATCGAAGTGGCGTTGGACACAATTTCTTCTCCGATAATCTTCTCTTACTGCTGCCTGGAAATGGTCGACTTCATTACGTATTAAGAATGACCCAGTCTCTTGTAGTCTATTAAAAGTTAACGAAAAGACTCGTCGATTAGGATCTCTTCAAGTTGGAAATGGGCGCGCATACTCCCGCTAATATGTAATTATCGCTGCCTGTAACATTTTTGTTTTGTTTCTTTTTTTGCGATTTTCTCTAAACTAAGCAAAAACGAGCAAATCTCTAAAGGACTTTCTGTCTTAGTTTTTCTGTCCCCTACAAGTTCCTGAAGTTTTGCCATTTAAATTCGGGACACCCTGTATAACAATAAAATAAAATAAAATAAATTATTATAATATTTAATGACATAAGTCAATAATAAAAGTAATGTTTAGTTATAATTCTTCTCGTGATAACATCGCTAATTGCGAGAACACGGAGATACAGGATCAGTGAAAAGAAGGGATATGACTGACCAAGAAGCGAACCAGGATGGCTGAGATGGCTAAGCAAAACCACGGATAGGTGGGAGACCTACGTTCGAGTCCCGGTCCTGGCCATATCTTTTCTTTTCAGATAAATTATTTAAACATATTATTATTAGTCGTAAAGCTCTTAAAAAGGAAAGCGCTAAGTAAAGATGGTTCATTTTTAGGCCTTCTTGATATACGGCTTTATCTTATAATTCCCTTGGTTGAAATGAATTTCTATAATCCCTTTTAGTTTGTGCATGATCTTTTTTTTCTTTAAACAAATGCAACTCGACTACAAACAAATGCAGATAATTTATACCAAAATGACATACATTTTTTTAAATTAAAAAAATCTTCTAAATATAATATTTTTTGTATTATGTTTCTCATGGTTTATTTATGCAATTTATTATTTTTTTTAAATATATTGAGTTTATGGTTTTTATTGAGAAGATATATATTACAGAAAAATATTAAAGTTTGAAACGGATGTTAACTTTTTAAGTACAGCCAATCTAGATTAAAGTTTATGATCATCCGTGTTCCTTTTTTATGAGATGTTGGCTATGAGGAAAGGCAGTGAAAAAATGACTTATAAAATTGGGACGAAGAAAATGAGCTTTTTCTTAAAATTAGAGATGCCTAAGCAATATCATTCAGAGATATGGCTAACGCTGGTAAACCTTTCGTAATGTCTTCTCTTTTATTTTTTCTCTCTCACTCTCTCTTTCTCTCTCTCTCACTCTCTCACTCTCTCACTCTCTCTCTCTCTCTCTCTCTCTCTCACTCTCTCTCTTTCTCTCTCACACACACTCTCTTTCTCTCTCTCTCTCTCTCTCTCTCTCTCTCTATATATATATATATATATATATATATATATATATATATATATATATATATAAGTTATAATTAGACTGAATTTTCTCTTATTTCAGGTACTTTTGAGTCAGAACTATCTTTAAATAATTATTAGAACAACACAACAACACTTTTAGAATTACCACTTACTTAACAGATGGGAAAAACATATGATCTTTTAATTTACAAAGTAATGGAGGTTATATAATTTAAACATTGGGAGTCTATACACTGATAACTTATATATATATATATATATATATATATATATATATATATATATAAATAATTGTGTATATATATATATATATATATGTATACATATATATTTATATATATATATATATATATATATATATATATATATATATATATATATATATATATACATATAAATAATTATAATAATAATTTCTTTATTTATTCTGGGACAAGCCCCTATAGAATAACAATACAGGTGTTTTAAGCTATTATGCCTTAGAGTGTGAAATAGTTCCATTTAATTATTATAAGTAATTTAGTAAGTGAGAAAGAATAAAAAGATAAAAAATAATGAACAAAAAAAATGCGAATCACCTGCAATAACAATATTTTAAGAACAGATTTGAAGAGAAAGAAAACAAAATTAAAATAAGTTAACAGTAATTATATAAGAGAAACAATTTATGGTTACATATATAGCGAATTTATGGCAAAAAAATGAAGAAAAAATAAACAATACTGTCAGAGATTTACATTAAATCCCTTTATTCTTTTGTTTTTTAATATTAATAATGATATTAATACATATGTACGTGGTTGAAATTCCACACTCTCATATATATAAAAATACATAATCATACACACAAATGTACGTCACAAAACATCATTCATTCATCTAATAAAGAGGACATTAAGTCAAAACTGATCCCCTACTATTTATGATTATTGGGAATTGTAGAGATTAGAAGGTTGGAAGATTATTGCAACGACGAATGGAAGAAGGTGTAGAGTTCTAACGGGAGGAGGATCGGATAAGGAAAGCTCTATCAACAGCTGCTATTCGGTGGGATGATCTTTGATTTACAAAATAGTACAGGATTTAATAATTTACATATTCAATGAGCTACTGTAGATGGCGATGTCATTGGCATACGCCGCCACAGTAATATATAATCATTAAATTGGGCAATTTCTAATGAAACAATAAAAAAGGTAATAACTCCAAAGCATAAGACAGATTTTTAACCTACCGGCATACGCCGCCACAGTAGCTTTTTTGCATTAGGCACAAACGGTTTCCGCCTTATAAACTGAGAATAATACCGGTGATAGCACAGACCCTTGTGGTACACCACACGTAAGTGGAAAAGGGTTTGGACAGCTCTTCGCCGACTCGTACCTTTATTGAACGATGTGTCAGAAAGGGATGATGGTATAGACACTGATCGCGAAACTCGTTTTCCTGCAGTGTCTTACATAGGAGACTCTGAGTCAAACGCCTCCGTGCAGTCTATGGATATCAAAGTGGTTGCCTCGTTCTTAACTGTGTTCTGGCTTACTTCCGGGTGCAGCTTCGCCAGATGGTGGTCCGTGGCCTGGCAGCCGGTCTGTTCCGGTTGGATTGCATAACAATAAACATAACCTGCTTAAAGGTTATACCACATGTGTTCACATTGAGAGTCTATACATTAACTTATATATTCCTTGGAAACATATTAATGAAAAAATTTTAAAGTCAGTTTAGGAAATCATAATGACATTTCAATTTTCTTTACATTGATATGAAAGTAGTTATTACAACATTACGACTAATTTGTCTTACTGAAGATTAGTTTTAGGCCAAAAATCTGTCTTATGCTTTGATGCTATTACCTTTTTTATTGTTTCATTAGAAATTGTCCAATTTAGTGACTATATATTAAATTAGATTTGTTTATGAGTAGAACATATAAACTAGATGCCCAAGTTTATTTATGCAATTTATGGCGGCTCAAATCGTCAGCATTTTTAAGAATACTTGATCCAGTCCAATATGCTGTGGAGCTTTTATAACTTCTCTGATCAAAAGCATATATCTATGTATCTACCATAAATATATTTTATATAATGCGCTGTAACCGACCTCGATTCGAGAATATCATATTAGGTAACACATATAAGATATTTTACGTAATTAATTTCCAGTCACGTTTTAATAACCTACTGTGGTTATTACACTGGACCTTAATACAACCTCAAAATGAAGCTGATGCATAACTGAGAACTAATTAGTAGTATGGAGATTTTAAAAAGTGAAACTTTTTTTAACAAACGGCTTGGCTTCTACTATCAATCTATTGTATAATTATTGTCCCTTTCGAAATAAAAATCAAGCTACACGCCTTTTGTATTAGTTCGAAATTTTTTAATAGAGAGGTCTGTGGAATCAGTTCAACCACTAACTTCATATTCCATAATTAAAATGTTTTTTGAAGAATTTCTAAAAACTTTAACCTCAAATATCGCAATCATTCCCCATGTCACTCAATTCATACTCTGAGTATATCTGATTATCCTAAATCTGACATATAAATCCCTATAAATCTGACTCGGTCATTTCTATATATAGTCATTTCTTGGTCATTTCTATATAGTATACCTGATTATCCTAAATCTGATTTATAAATCCCTATAAATCTGACTCGGTCATTTCTAAAGGAGCATGATATATTACATGCTTATATGTACGTATACACTTGCAGATTCACACATATTTATTTATATAGTTTCTTCTTGCGTTTTTATAAATGCTTATTCTTGAATTTGTGATAAAATAATCTTTTTGATTCATTAATTTTGTAAATAATATTTAGCTCTTTGCAATAATAAAAAATAAGAAAAGCTCATTTATCCTAACCTTTTGCCAAGGCGACTTTATAGGATTACAGTAATGTTGTTAACAATTTTATACAGTTGGCTGGCACTTAAAATAGGATCCAGAGGTCTTGGTCGTCTTCCTCTGGAAATTTTCATTAACATACCTTGTTTTTCTTAACCCCCGAAACGAAGGTGAAAATTCCATTACTGCTTTTCGGCCTGGGGGACAGGAATGACTTAATCAACTAATTTTCTTTAGCCACGGATTCTTTTTTTTTTTTTATTCTTTTTTTCATAATAGTTTCAGAAATGAAAAAAAATACTTTTTCAAGTTTCTTTAGGGATTAATTTTTTTTCTCGCGTTTTTAGGTATTTGTGATTTCGTTGTCCTGAATCTTAGTGGTCATGTTGAATATAATTAAGGTGGATTTGCCATTAAATTCAAAATTGAATTAGAAACGGTATTTGACTCGTTCTAGAATTAATTCTTTTTGATAAAATACTCTAATGACTTTCTTTTTTTTTATCGCTTATTTAGTCCGACCGGTGCTGCTACCTATCGAGGTAGACCTAAGGGATTTTAAAGTCCACAATCTGTAATTCATTTTTTAGCGAACTATCGTTGTATATGTGTAAATGTTTACCTTATTTCAATGTAGTTGTATCTAAAATTTTCCTGATATTAATATTTTTGTTTTTACGGCCCAGCGGTAAGCATCACATGGTATTTGCTGAATAGTATTGTGTATATATATGTTTATAAGATTTTAATTTAAGATATATATGTTTATAAGATCTTGGTTGTGTTATGGTACTATATTATGTTATGCTGTTCCCGATGCTCTGCTGGATTATGTTAATTTACGTTAATGAAGTAATGTATACTAGTTTCTTCTTTAATGAACTTTGAATAAAATTATGAATTTCTAAAAACTTTATTCTCGGTCCATCTTCTTTAATTATTCCAATCATTCTCCATGTTCCTCAGATGATCCTCATAGAGTATATTTGATTATCCTAAACTTAAGTACTTAGATGTATAATGTATTTACAATGTTTCTTATTGCGTTTTTATAAATGATTTAATTTAATGAAAATGATAAATTTGTATGTTTTTTTATTTCTTTCACAATACTCTTCCTCAGTGCAGAGGTTTTCATAATTCTGATAAGTTTATTCATCACTGATTCTCTTCACGATACGAAAAAAAAATGTAATGTTCTTGGAGGATGGGCGATTTCGTTGGTGCTTTATGAAGGACTCAAAGGGGATCGAGTTCAGGTTTCGATTACAGCAGACATCCCAATATCCCCACAACCCTGTTTCAATATGTACTCACATCCGGCCGTTTGGTAGCCCGTGCGTGAAGGTGCTTATGGATAGTATTTCATGTTTTGTTCCTCTCTTTGCAATTTTTTGCCTTTTTTTTTTTTATTTTACTGCTTTAGATTACTTGTGGGGGTCGTCCATACACATGGCGTCTCCTTTTATACTTTCCCAACACAATCGAAAAAAATACTTCATTAATTTTTTGTATATGCCCTTACTAATTAATTTCCATATCCTCAACCAATTATAAAAAATGTAATTTAGGTTTCTAAAAAAGAAGCCCCTCGGTGATTAGTAACACAAGTTTATATAAACACAAAATTTTCAGCATACATCGTACACTATGGCTCTTAGCATGGTTTGAACATGTTAAAATGAAAGCAACAAAGAATGAACTAAAAAAATTCAGGTGTAACCGGACTTAAAGATGCTCAGATTTTGTTGATCTTGATCAATGATTGGGAACAGCATCTCACTTACTTGGCATACTATCACTCAAATATTATACTATTTATAATATTAAATATTTCGTTGCAAAGCTTCGACTGTTTAGATAAAAAAAATTGCAATGTGTAGAGTGCTGAGTTTCGATACTGAGTTAAGAGTTGAAATCCATTAATGGCTGATGAAGTTATTTGGGATGTGATTTTATAGGGTGTGGGATCTACAGACCTCCTTAACGTGGGTATCCTCAATTAGGGGAAATCCTAATCATCACCTTGGACAAATCACCTTCTGGCAACAATCGTTGTTCTAGAAGCAGTACAGTCTCTACCATGTAATAAACACAAGACCCTTCATGGGTTGTAGTGGCACAGTTTTTTTTTTCGTTTTGTTTTTTATTAAATAACTGAGTACTTCGATAAATCAGACAAATCGAATACATACAAATAATATATAACACGATACAGCCCACATCAACAGCTAAAAATGACTAGTGGTATGTTTTAACATACCGACTTATAGTATTTCATCGCATTACTATCTATTAAGTACAATACGTTATATATCCGAATGAACGTAATATACATTTAAATATTTGTAAGGAAGGAAAGTCTGAGTCGGATCTGTAATGTGGGTCGGAACGTCAGTTTCTAATAATTACCATATCTCTATTTAAGGAATCGTTCCTTTGGCCTCCATCTGGAGCATTTTCCTTCCCTTATCTCTAAGGTCAACTAATATTATTCAAGATAAACATGTATATTCTATTTATGCCACATACTATAACTTCATTAAGTTTTAATGTCCAAACATAAAAAAGAAAATACTTCGTTTATGTAAAGCGTGGTTAGAAAATTAGTACACAAAATCAAAAATCTGACCCTAAGATAGGGAAGAGCGGATGATTAATCATTAGCGGTAGATGAAAGGACACTCGGCGGTGGTTTTGATCGCCGACCGGAAAAATCTTTCTGCCCTTTGCTCCCGGTTTTAAACGAAATTACATTTGAAGGCGGTCAAGATCATAGCAGCTCTGTTAATAACCCTCCACGATAAACCATTTCTGCTCAACACAATAATAAATGCTCCGTTATATCTGTTATGATACTATTCGATTTTCCGTTATGATATGTATTTTAATATAACGATTAAATGTATGTAATAGTATGTTACAATATAAATATACAAGGAGTCTTTCTGATATGAACTAACTTGATTTACTATTAACTAAGGACTAACACGCCAACGGCTATACCACGTTGAACACACCGGTTCCCGTCAGATCACCGAAGTTAAGCAACGTCGGGCGTGGTTAGCACTTGGATGGGTGACCGCCTGGGAAAAACAGACGGTAACCATCTGGGAAAAACCACGTGATGCTGGCAACTAACTTAAATTAACAATTAAACAAATAAATACTGGCAAAATAGGACTTTGATAATAAAGTCTTAAAGCCAAATATTTGAAAAAAAAAAAAAGGACTAACACTATAACTCATCAACTAACATAAGGACTACTTCTCAGTTATACTCTTAACTATCCATAGTTTGTCATACTATTTCCTGTCTACTCTCTTTTCTTTATTATCTAACCATCTTTAATATTTTAAAGCTGGTATGTATACATACCATAAGAGGTGAGGTCTAGGAAGTTACTTTGCTGAGATGAAGAAAACAATTTCATAACTTTCTGGATTAATAATCCATATTACAAGCACATAACTTTAGTTCATCGACAGTTTGTTGACTCCACCTACGCTACGCTTCCGTCTGCACTTCGGTCGGGACGTAAGCACGCCAGAAAACTTTGATTAGATTTTAATATTTCAGAGAAAAAATTGGAATCAGAGGTTTCGAATTAAACACAATTTAATTTGAGTATACAAAAAACTACATGCGACTCACCACTAGATATCATTCAAATTTTCTACCGTTAGATTAAACATGCAGTGCTCCTTATAACCAATAGAATATAAACCGTAACTTACGCTTTACTTAACCACCATAACCTACAATTGACTCTGATCTGCTTACAGTTTGGCCAAAAAACTAGGATTGGGCAATAGAATGTGAACAACTAAAAACTAGATAGTGAAATGGGAGTAATGGTGACAGATTTAAATTTTGGCTCACCGATGTCGTCCAACAAAGCATTCTTCAGCTGGGTCTTCTGTAAATTTATCCGTGTTTGAAGCAATCATACCATCAAAATATTTAATACCAAATTTTTGAAATTTGTTGGGAAACCGTCAAAGACGTGAATAGGTTAGCTTGGAACTACCTAAGGAAAGGCTCGAAATAAAATTCCTTAGGAATTCCTGGGGGTGAAGAGGCCGGAAAGACAAAGTGAGGAGGTCAAAGCTGAAGGGTTCTTTGGGGAAGTAACTTGTTTCGCCAATTCCCATGAAGACTAATTCAAGTATCCGAGATTCGGCATGTGCCAGAGTTTGCCCCCCCCCCTCTCGACTATTCAGGACAAGAGGAAAACGGAGGAAAGGCTTTAACAGAAGGATCAACAAGAATGGAACTCAGAAAGGGCCATGAAGTTTCTCGAATCGATACTTCACTTACCAAATGCCCTACTGAATATTGCCTGTGAAGAAATAATTAATAATACTTACAAAAAACCTAAACCACTTTAATCTGAAAAGGGGCTTGGGGTCAGTAGATGGTAGAGACTATACTTTTTCTAGAACAACGATTGAGCAGGGAATAGTTTGTCCGGGATCATACTCAACTAACAGGGTTTCCCCCATTTAAGGGTACCGAATTTATAGATGCTGGGTAAGCCTCAGGAGAGTCTCCATATCCCAGAGGGATGGTCCATGGCTGTTAACAGATATATAAATAATTTGTCTGACACGGCTGGATTCGGATCTGAACCCTCTGCATAGCAACTCGGCGGTCTACCTCTCAGCTACTTATGTTTAATCAAGATAGTATAATTTTAATATCGTTGTAATTAACAAGTTTCGTATAATAAAAACATTGGTTGTGAACCAAATAGTTTGGCTAAATGAATTGCATATTCCGATACACCACTTTACAGAAATCGGTATATCTATTACGTAGTAGTGATAATATACAATGTTATAGTGGCCCTTCTCTTGAACTTCGTGGACTCCTGAAAAGGGCTGGGTAGAGAAATGAGATATAGTCACTTAGGAAAACTTGGTAAGGAAATGAATCCAACCATCCTCATATCAAAAATAAAACTCTACTATTGTATGTTAAACAAAAAATAATATAAAATTACATCTAACATCTAATAATGATAATAATAGTCCTAAAGGCATTAAGAACAATAATAAATACACCTTCGAAGATTCACGATCAATAAACCATAATCCCAAAACCACTAATAAAAATTATAATTTCAATTTAAAACAAGATCCATCATCCCTAACCAAGATCCATAATCCTATAGGCACTAATAATAATTAAAATTTAAATAAAAGATCCCCCATCTGTTTTGCGATCGAAGCGTACTAAAGAGAGAAGAAAAAGCGTACTAATTGTCAGATTTGATTGGCTCTATCAACAACTGAACTACCATCTAGCTACACCCCAAATCTAGTCAGACTACAGAAAAATAGAGACTCCTACCTCGAGAGTTCATCTTCCTTCCGGTCGGACCAAGACCCTGCTCGCCGGCAGTACCAGTTCTCAACTCTGACTTATGGAGGAAAACGAACGGTCTTAAAAAGGCTCATTCGAGCTAACACAAACGTTTTCATCCCCGGTGTCCAGGATGTGCTGCCTCCTTGTGGACAGAGTTGGCTAATCTCCTTTGGTCTGGTAATAATTGAAAAAATCTATGAGTGGTATCCGGTGTCTGTCAACAGAGCTTCATGCCCAACCAAATGATTCGTAAGCATGTTACGATGAGATCCTCAATTTCTAAGAATCTTAATTTCTTACATGCATAACAAATTCATTATACTTCTATTTAGGTTACTACAACAATATTATAGAATTCTTAATGCTTTACAAGATTTAGTTCACTTATCTTGTGAAGAAGGGACGTTTTGTGTTGAACACTTCGTAAAATATGTAACGATCCAAGAGCATTGTTAGTAGCAATAACAGTTAAATGAGATTTGAAAAGGCTGTAAGCTTTGTGGACGAATGCTGTGTATCTGCTAGGTATTACCCTTGCCCTCTTAACTGCCAGTTTTTTGAAGCACCAGTTGGTCACAGAGTGTTTGCTGACCAAATCACTACCTTCTTCTCCCAGATATTACAGAAGACCTCCGGAAACTGTTTCTCTCTCTGTATATATTGATTTACATTTTTCTTGTGTTCTTTATACATGTTATTTTTTAGCCGTTCAGGACTGTACATAAGGTATGAATATTTTGTTTCTTTTAAAAATTTATTAAAAGATAAGGGTATTATATAACCATAATATGTATTAACCTACATACTCTATTATTGTTAGGAAATAATCAGAGGAGTAACCCCTGCCAGTCTAGTGGCGGACCTACCCCCATTGTTCCAATTTTATAATTATTAAAATTTCTCGATCTCCTTTTGTTTGTGTATTTGTAATATTGTATATTTACTGATAAATTTATTACACATAGAAAACTTAGTTATTACAACTGTTGAAATTACCTTTCGAATAATTTATTTTCGGTTAGCACTGTAGTCCGTTCAAGCAGATCTTCGGCCGCATGCGTAGCCTTATAGAAATATCTTGCTGAACCATGGTTTTCACGGTGCAGCGTAGGTTTCATGATGCTATGAATATATCGATGGCCAGTCCCTTTTGTTATTCCCGAAACTGTGTTATTCCCGGTCACTGTGCTAAAGATAAGCATTGTGTCTCCAGGTCGGGAAAAGAGTGCATTGACATTCGCCCGTTCATATTATTTACATAAAGCTAATCCAGGTATGCACCTCACCCGACCTTGAGAAGGCGATTTGCAGATTTTTTTTATTGAATTTATGGCATATTTCTAAAATATATCAAAGGTTAGCTTGACAATACTGTGTAACCTATAGAATTCATTTGGGCAATAGTGGAACAACAACTAGAAATAGATAGAGGTGTTGTCTGGAGATCGAAGCTACTAGAGGCTTTGCCCTAACTTACGATGCGCCACATTAGAATACTTAATTTAGCTAAGCTGTAAAAAGTCCTCTTCCTTAATTTTTACATCATTTAATAGACATTATTAATTGTAAATGGCTTGCCATTAGTAAAACAGCTAGCAAGAAAAAAACTGAAAATTCGAAAATGTTAAACATTTTCGAATCTTTGGGGACCTGTATCTCAGAGACAATTGAAGACAATTTGACCGGAAATGTAGCAGACAATGGGACTTCATGTATGTATCGAAAAGTTGTTCCATCGTCATCAAAACGAGCAAAAATTGACAAAAGGTACCTAATTATCAGTTTTTTTTTTATTAACACTTTTCCGAAGGATAACCGAAACCTACCGCTTGGATTTAGTGAACAATAAGAAAAAGAAAAATCTCGAAATCGAGTAGAATAATTAGAATATAATTCACCTTAATAATATTTTAAGGTTTTTAATTTTTTTTTTTTAAAGTGCGTTGTAATCAGCAAATTTTCAACTTCTGTATAAGAGGGCGAAAAAAAGATAGAGGAAAGGGATGATTTTTAAATCCGGCATACAGAAGACATCACGTGGATGAAGGAGGGTATTAGCATCAGTACAAATAGAATTGAATAGCTTGGATTACTCCCGAGTTCTCCCAGAAGAGATACATAAAAGCATGTTCTTGGGAGTGTTGTTGGTGGCGGTTATTATTTACTTCAGCCAAGGTTGAAGCTCGATTCTGTAATGAAAAATTCTTAGATTGTGTTAAGCTCCTTAACTGGGAACGAGAAATGTTCGGGAACATTTGTTCAAATAAAAATAACAGCAAGGACGTATGGTTTGGTGAAAGATTATTTGTATTTCATATTTAATATTCCGACTAAACATGTTGTGAACGCAGAATAGACTTTTTTCTAATGATGATATCTTGTGAATTGGGTAGGGGCTGGAATGAAATCCGTTATATTTTATAATTTTTTTTGTTAACTTAATTTCTTTTTTATTAAAATGTGTAATAGGGTTATTGAAAGTATATTATTTGTCAGTGTTAGAGTTATGAGAGTGTTTAAGAAATGATGATTAAACTGATCAAGTGAGACTGGTTAGAAATTCTAGTTATTGGTTTCTGGAACAGATAATGGTCGAATATGCATTATTTTAATTTTAGTGTATTCTTTTGATATAAATGTAGCTTTCTGTGATTGGTTACTACCGTGTTGTAAACAAACTGCTATGCCGGCACCATGAAAGGGATGAGGAGCGGGGAAAATGTGTCATGTCGGTACACATGAAAGGGAATACGTTTTGGACAATGAACAGATCTTTCGATCCCATTGATGGTCAAGTTCCTGAGAAGGAAGGCCAGGGGGAGGAGCAGAAAGTCTCTTGAGATAGACACAGAGAAGGAAGGAGGTACTCTGAAGAGGTACAGCAAGAAGGAGAGATTTTGCAGAAGATGGAGAGTCCCGGAGGCGACAAGAAGAAGACCTACCTGTAACCCAATCTATCCCTGTTTACAGATAAGTTTAATTAATTTCCTGTAAGGCGTTTAATAGCAATCCTTTTTATCTATTAAAATCTAAATCATTAACCTTATTTGAAATTGAATAAATAAACGATCCTTATTGTAATTTTTTTGGTGCTTACATACCCCAGATACACTATTTATTTATAAATAATATATTGAAGGGATAATATATGAGTAAATCGGTAAACACAAGAACAGACCTTTAGAAAGGAACCCAATTAAGATTAATGCTTGTAAATAATAATTTGAGTAGTCATCCTAATTGAGACTCTGGCATCCCAAATATCAACCAACATATTCAAAATATATATGTATGAGTAGAAACATACCAAAACAGTAGACTTGATTTTTTTTTTCTATTTCTATTTTCCGGTATTTCCCAATGTAAAGTTACCGTCAAGCCAGTTCATTAGATCTTTATCAGTATTTTTCTCATTAGCATTTCGCCGACGATTTTTTTCTGAGTTCCAGATCTATCTGTCCGAGTCTTCTGTAAACATAATGTACAATTCGTTTCAACTGATCAGATTTTTCCAGATGCTGTTCTTGTTTCTGATGCATATATGAGAACACAGAATAAAACAATATTATATTTATTGAAGAAAGAATTATATTTATTGTATTATTAAACGATGTAACATTTCGATAAAAAGCGACTCTCTGGCAGGAACTAACTAGATTGACTATTAACTGTGGACTAACATTGCAACTTATCAATTAACATGGTGACCACTCTCTTATCTGTACTCTTAACTATCCATGCTCCTTTCTCTCTACTCTCTCTCATATCTTAAACTCTTTTAGAGGTGGTAATGTACATGTTAAAGAGGAGTTAACATTGCTGACCACAAGGAAGAATTGAAAATTTTCTTGGCTAAAAATCCATATTATAAACAAATTATTATTCATGTGGAAACGGTTGACTCCATAGTTCTTAGAAGCGTGTAAAATAGCTGGAGGTTCCGTCGATAAATCACACAATATAAGATAAGGCTTATTTTATTTATGCTTACGTTTCAACCCTATTTTTAGCCCATCTGGGCTGAGAATAAAAGAAAAGAAAAACTATATAGACATCGCAGTACCAAAGAAGATATATAAACAGTTAAGATATAAAAACAGAAATTATGTGAATGGCAAGAAACACAAAGAGTACAAAAAAATATGAAATAACGCGTGAGAAATAATAAAAATGGAAAAAAAATCTAGAAGATAATAAAGTGTAGTAAAACCATAAGAGAATGATGATTCATTAGCTATGTTTTATTATCTTATATATTTCTTGTATCTTCTTTAGTTAATAGTTTATCTTTTCTATAGTTTTTCTATTCTCAGTTCTGAAGATGGCCTAAAAGTTAGGTTGAAACGCAGGCTCAAATAAATTAAGTCTATCTTATTTTATGTAATTTATTGGCTGCACCTCATGACCATTAACGCTTCTATAAACCAGTTACTGTAGGTCATGGATAACTGTGTGAATTTTTTTTTACGAAATAATTATTAACCTAATGTACAAGATTTTGCTTTATATTTATATTTAGTGTTATATTTGGTTTTATGTTACAAAAGTTCAATATGTGATCCGAAATTCTTTACGAGATTGAGTTGGATAATTATACTTTCATTTCCCTTTGTTTATTTTTTGTTATTAATAAATGTTACATTTAGTCGAAAATGAAAGAAGGGCTGGTAGTGGATGGAAAATCCTAGGAGCGCCCCTAGGGCCACGGTTGCAATAACGGCCCTAGAGCCATCGACAATAATCCGGCGTGCACACTCCGTTTATTCATCGCATGGACTGATATTAAAAAATAATGCTAGTGTGGGTGTGTCGGTGTGGTATCCGCGAGGGTGTGTGTTAGTACTTCCATCCCTCCAGCGGGGGATCTGACACGGAATTCGTAGAATTAATCTGAGATCAAAGCCCCAATTACCCAGTCCTCGGGGGAGAAAAAATTCCAGTGGATAACGAACAACAAAAACTTTCCCTTATCATTTCCTTAAATCCTCAGCACTGGAAAGGGAGGAGGATTAATCAAAGTCAAATATCGCTCAGCACTTTTTCATACCTGCCTTAATGTCCTCGCGGTCCGAGAAAAAATCTCTGTGCGGCAGGCTAAAAAAGTTCCCCTATTTTTAATGAAGTTTTCGATTTTATCCTCCATGTGGCTAGTTAGGGTTGAAAAATTGGAGTATCCTAATTGCAATGTGTTGTAATTATGTTTTTCAGAAATAATTACATATATAACACCGTAATGCAGTTAATTTATTTCATATTTATTAATTCTCGATTAATATATATTTATATATAACCTAAAACTAAGACCTATGTTTTATAGACTTGGAAATGGCATTTGACTAGGTACCTTGGAATGAGCTGTGGACTTCATTCAGAAATAAACAAGTGTCTGAAGCTCTTACACAAAGAATTAAATCATTCTATAAGACATGCAGAAATTATGTACGAACATCCCATCATACATCCGCTGAGTTTTTCACCACAATGGGGGTGAGGCAGGGAGGCATAGGGAGCCCTATCTATATTTTATTACCCTTACGGATTATGTAATTAAAGAATGCAAGCGGCGAACCAAGAAGACACTACGTGGATAGTGGAAGTCATTACCTCGCCTTGCTACTGTACAGACATTCCAGTCCCTACAATCTACTATATTCAATACTCTTTATGGGTTGTATTTGTAGTGGTATTTTTTTTTTCTTTAAGAGGGTAGGTAATTACATTTAACAGAGTTTTTACGATTGTATTGTAGAGATTGTGTGATGTGAATTACCCAGTTGGATTTAGACAGTTTGGAGAGACATTTGGCAGGGAAGTTGTTGCCCATTCAGAAGGGCGTAATGGCTGTTCTAATTTTCTCGGCCTCTACCTGAACACTTTGTTTGTAGCAGACAAACTCAATCAATGGTCCCATTGCCGGATGACGCTGGAGCGGGCCAGTGGCCAGGCCGTTTTCCGACCCGTTGGCTCCGCCTAATAGGGCGAAAAATTACAACTAACAGGGCGCTATTGATGGAACTTGCCGACCGTGAACTGCCTCGCTCTTTACTGCATTCCTATCGGTCATTAATCACCCCCCCCCCCTCCGCCGACTTGCCATTTATTATCTTTAATTATTTTTAAATTGGCACTTTCGGTTTTGGATGGCTTAGTGCGATTATTGATATCGTGGTTTATGGCGCCAGAGTAACTCTATCAGCAACTAATTATTTGGGTGTTGAGGAGTATTCTTGTACTGTTTTTTTTATCAAATGATATTAAGATAGTCCTCGAAAATTATTTCATATCGATTTATCTATTAATTACTGTACCCATTCTCCCGATAAAACGTTTATTATTTTCCTCTTACGTTTGAAGGGTCAAAATCAGTACATTCAACAACAGTTTGACAATTTTTAATCCATTCCGCAGGTGTTTCTTCTAGTTTCGACCGTGTAGTCAAATTCTTTGCCCACTTTTCGCTGGCCATACTGTAAGCTTTCTCAGGGCTTAATCTGAGACTGAATAACCATTTTGACCGGTTTCGATATTTTTGGCAGGAATATAATACATTAAATAATTTAAAAATCCTGTAATTAAAGTTTGTGGTAGCAGTGGAAAATTAAGCTGTTGTAAACTACTGTTTACGAACTCCTTTATCCGTTCGGGTATACTTTTACTTCTGGGTATAATTTTTCTCCGTCATTAGCAAAAATCTGAAGAGTTATCACATCTCACTCACACACAAAATCCTTGTTTTACAAATAGTCTTCTCTGTGATTAGCCTAATAAAATCCTACTCTTTGAAAGAGTCTTGCAGGTAATTGCTACATGCTTCAATTTTCACCCCAGTGGAATAAGGAGGGGTAATGGCTTCCCATGTTCTTTAAGGATCTGTAAAACGCAATAGTTCGGACATTCAATTTGTGTTTAATCAGAGTCTGGTGGTTGGAAAGTACTTCCTTTGGGTGTTTTAAGCCCGGTTATGTTCATCTATTGTAATTTACCAAATAGTATTTGGCTCACATCCCTTCTAAGATACCGCCAAGCGTTCTTTCTTCATCTTTCAACAAACGTTATATTGTCCTAACATGTTAACTTCACTTACCTTATCAATGTTCTCTTGTTTTGTGGCATGACTAAATGCGTAAAAACCATTCTTCTTTATCCGAATGATTCTGGTTTCTTTGAAACACACATATTTCTATGTCCACACATTTTTTTTCATAAAAAATGGTGTCTGTCTGATACCACAAGCGCGTTTCCTCCTCACCGCTATCCCACTCTCCTCCAGGTGTCAGCGTGTGTGTTGACTGTCTAAGGGTATACCATCTGTGAGTGTATTCATTCTTTGGGAACTTCGTTCTAGGAAATTCTAACGTTTTCGTCCCGCCTATACATGCACGTCGTTCTATGGTTTTCTCCTACAGTTACGTCAATAATTAATCAACGTATCCTGGGAATAAGCCAGATCCTTTATCTGTGAATCATACGCAATAGCTTGCGTTGTTAGTATTTGGACAGCACGTCTGTTTAACACCTTCTCCCTTCCTGTGATGAAGAGACGAGTTTTAAGATTTAACAAGAACAGACGAGTGTGCTGGAGTCCTAAGAAATAGCTGCCGTTGGAGGCACGCGATCCCCCAATCTGGCAGTTAGTTGCCGACATTGATCCTCCTCTGAGCCCATTTCGATTAAAAATGTACTCGTGTTTGTGGACGACCTTAACGAAATGGCTACTTCTGCATTATTTCTTTAACAAATTGAGCGCTCCTTTACTCGTTAAATAAACGAATACTCGCTTGTGTTTTCTTCATAGAGATGTCTGTGAAATGGGTGAAGTTGAATATCTTCTGCTGTCGTGTTCCGTTTTTATATCCATATTACGTAAAGTTGTATACCCTGTTTCTAGTTGTTCTGTGCATTATATAAATATTATTCTTTTCCGTGGAATGTATCAACAAAACTCGGGAATAATTTTATTTAATAGTTCATGAAATACACAGTATGGGAATTAAGGATTCGAGTTTTCCTCCGTAAGACCCCTGAATCCGTGTAACAAAGGCAGTGTGCTAAGTAAAGCTTCAGAATAAAAAATAAAAAAATACAATAATTGTACCAATCTTCTAATCTTATACCAGACTATTTGCTAAAGTTTATTTACCAGAAGTATGATTGCATATATCAATTCTATCACATTTCCACAATTTTCTCACTTAAGATTTTAATGACTTGATCCAACCCATAATATCATATAATGCATATTTCATGTAATCCAACCTATAATATGTGAAATTAAATGTTTATTAATATATTCTATATGTTATGCCTATTGATATATTTTGGCTTTAGATACCATATAATTACAATCCTGAATGAATGAAAGGTTTAAGAAATTGTTTTATCGTGTATATCCAATCATGGAAGATTGTGTAGAGATTAGCATAGCAATGCATACATGAAGGTACTTGGTAATTGGTAATCTTTTCTGATATATCATCTCTGTAAAAATAATTCCACCTATCTACACTTTGGGCTCTTTTACAGGAGATAGAAAAAAAACGCGCCATATATTATCTTTTGCTTATCGGTTATTTTTCAATTGCTAATTGAACAGCACTTCTTTGCGTTCAACCTTGAAAACTTTTTTAAAAGTTTTGGTGTGTATTTCAACCTGTAGAATGCATTACCGTTACTAACTCATTATCACCAAATGTTGTAGATAGGTGGTATTGTTTTGACAGCGACAATATAGGTTATTGCGGATTACACCAAAATTTTATTTTATGCAAAATTAATTGTTAAAAGCAAACAATTTGTAGTTTACAATGCTATATATTAGCATTGTGGTGTGATAACAGTGCACCATGTAAATTTTCTCTAACATCAATAAAAAATAAATGAAGTAGTAATAATAAAATTATTGTATTTGTACTTTAGTAGTTGCATTTAGGCCTTAGATTTGGTTGTATATTTGCTCTTATCAGTGTCTCGCTGCATTTAGAGGTTTGGATGGTTTTTATTCGTTCTTTTCCTTTGTTATTATTCTGTTTCTGCCTTGAAGGTGCCTGAATAGGCGAAATATTGACAGGTATTTTTCTTTTCTTGTTTAATTTTACAGACTTGAGGCTTTTTTCATTTGGATTTTTTCATTAATATCTTAGCAATCTTATGTTACTTTTGAGCTTTTGCTCTTCTGTATTAAAAAAAAAAAACCTGTGCCTCAATCTATGGAGTATTTGGCAGGGACTTAGATGTTTCTGTGCCATGAGTTGTGCAGTGATTTTATTTTAAATATTTATTAAATTACTACATTGCTGATTTGACCGAAATAATTCTATTCTAGTTTATAGAGGCTAGTTGAGTCCTAGGAGGTCTCCAAATTCTACAGGATCGATTCACGGCATTCGGAACCTTCAGAAGAGAACATAAATATACACTCGTTCGTAAGGTACGAATAGCGGCGGGAAATAAATGTCTGTTTGATATACAGAAAATATTGTGCTCTAAAAGGATTACAAGAATGGCAAAGTGTCTCATATATAAAAGAAGTGTGAGACCAATTGTGACGTACGGATGCGAAGCCTGGTCACCGACAAAATATTGCAAAAGGATCCTTGAAGTATGGGAAATAAAAGTCGTGGACTTTTTGGACCATTTAGAGTAGAAGACCAATGGAGAATCAGGTCCAATAAAGTGCTAAGGTGCTTATACGAAGAGCCCGATATCGTGAAAGTCATCCAGCTCAAATGACTACGATGGTTGGGGCAGGTGGAGAGGATGGACCCAACTAGAACTCCAAAAAGGATTATGTAAGAGATACCGAATGATGGTTCAAGATTAAGAGGGAGGCCCCGTTTCAGGTGGCTCGACGTTGTGAAGGGTGACCGGAAGGTGATCGGTATAAACGGCTGGAACGCCTTGCGGTCGAAAGAAGTGAATGGCAGAAGAAATTAGCAGTGGCCAAGGTTCTTCAAGGACTCTAGAGCCCACTAATAAATAATAAAAAAAAAAAAATATGTATATATATATATATATATATATATATATATATATATATATATATATATATATATAAATATTCCTATATGCTTACTTATTTGATCTCACATATTCCTGATTATTGACTATCTATCCAATAAGCACAATATCTTGACAATGCAGGCAGAGTAATCCAGTGTTTATGTGATAGAAGCTGTATACTATCGGGGTCGCTCAATAGTTTAATCCCACATCTGATTCATACCGAGCGGTTTCTAGTCATCTCTTGTAATTCAACATTCGTGTAAAAAATTTTCTATATATATATATATACGTGAATTACGTTTATATGGCAATTTTGAAATGATAAAACAACGATTTGTCATAAGGTCATACATGTTGACAAATTAATTCCATAAAGTTCTCCTCAAAAGCATTTAGTTCATAATAATATTTTAACTAAGGGTTAGATATCATTACATTTTCTTAAAGGTTAGAAATTGATTGATTGATTGGTTGAGCACTAGGAGGGACCTCAAATCCCAACAGATTGAATAATTCAGCTGTCATAGCCATGATGAATAAATCCGGAATAGCAACTCAGCGCTCTCTCTGATGGTCCATAGGAAATGAAATTGAAAAATGCAATTGTGCATGCACTAGCTGGGGTGTTATTTCCATTAATATTTCAGACAAATAATCTGCCTGAGTGAAATCTGAATTTTCATTGGAATGTATACATTTTAATCGGGCTTGAGAACTCTTGAAGGACACTCACAAACTTGTTGAAGAACCGTGCGGTTTTTCTTGTTTTAGTTCCGAATTCTGATTGTGGAAATATTGTATCTTGATAACGTACAATGTGAGATTTTCTTTTAAACACAGCGTGGTAAGAAAATTTTATCTTTTTTGTGGAATCAATTCTATTGACTGTTAACCAAATGCTCTTATTATTATTTTTTTTACTGTTTAAATATTGTTGTAGGATATGAGTATTCTATCGGTCGTTGAAATTAAATCTATATCTCTTTCAATGAAACCTAATCCTACCGACTCGCCATTAGATAAATAAAATATATTCAAACGAATCTACGCTGAAAAATGTACGCGATATTAGGAGAAAACCTATTGCATATCAACTACAGCAATGTTATGTAGTCACCAGTGGTGTAGTGGCTTACATAACAACTAACAGCCCGAAATCACGCTCCAGTAGCCCAGCAGATAGTCCAAAGATTTTTTAAAAGGGAGTAAACAATCTTTGGTTAGGTGGTCCTTCGGAAGGGACGCAAACCAGAGGTCTTGAGCCTGTACCATGACAAGTATTCGTTAAAAATCCATATCTATACCTGGTTGGCGAAATTTAGGATTTACGCTGTAGCATCGTCCGATTAGCCTTGGCATCGTAAAGTGACGTTAAATAAATAGTCCAGCAATATTACAGCAATACTCATAATGTCAATGACCATTTTATGCAGATTTAAAAATATACATTGGCCAACTTGACATGTTTTTGTTAGTTGGTGATCATGTCTTCAAAAAATGGAAGCGGTAGGAAAATGTCTAACGCTGCTGATGGTTTTCGACTATACATGTATAATTTTTTTTTTGTTTTAGATTAAGCTATCGATATTTACAACTGTAATAATATTACAAGTAAATCTGCAAATATGAACAAATGGCATGAAAAAAAAGCACTTGTGGAGAAACTACCCATCGGTAGCACTCCAATAAAGTTCTGTAGTAGAATCTTTTCAGAAGCCTCGGAGGGTTATCAGGAATCGTATGGGAAGCAAGTTGAGAGACTAGCGGATTCATGTGTTTCTGGAGCTTGTCATGGAACGATAGGTATCTAGTTCGGGCCAAATTAGCAACATATGGGATATGTTCATTGATGCATTAAGATCATGATGGATGAGTTTGTTTGTGACATAATATGGGGCATTGAGGATTTTGGAAGGATTTTGGATTGTAAGGATTGGATACGAGATGAATTGGATGGTTTAGTAGAGCCCCAAAGCTCGTATGTCTAAGTAGGTCTGATAACTGTCATGTAAATGAGTCTTTTCTAATTAATTGGGAGCTTAGAGGGTTTGTCCAGTCAATGTTGAAGTAGGCGACAACGTCGAGCAGTTTCTTGTCTTTTCAGTCTTGTATGAGTGATGTATCATTCTGAACTTACGAAAAATCATTAGTGATTGAGGTATTCAAAAGATGAATTACACTCTTTAGTGGCCCTATTTTTTTTTTCAAAATAATTGATTCTAATTCGTGTTATAAAAATCAAAAAAATATTACGCTATCATCGGATTACATGTTATATTATATTTTAATCATTGTATAAGCCTTTAGTGCTATTCTAGCAATGCGTTATATTGGTTCTTTATTATTTCTTCAGAAATTGGTAATATTTCTTACTTTTGTTTAATTAATTGGAATGTTGTTTTGTATATTATGATATAATGATGTCTGATTATTTTTACTTTTAAACTATGGTCCTCGATTTTATGTTTTAAAATTGATTGCATTTTAATTGCCACCTCTTGCGTTTGACTCAATTAGCGTGATAATATTTAATACACCTTATAATTAGTTAATTAAGCTTTGACTTTTGATATGGCTATGAAAATTTGATAGGTTACGTGTGAGTTTTCTTATTACTCTATTGCCGCTATGAGAACAAGAATGGAAAGAGCGGATAACCCTATTGGGACCCCTGCTGTTCCTATTGGCTCCCGTTTAGCGTCTGAGATGTTTCGAATATGTCTACAGGGGAAATTCCTTTTTCCTTTATAGCTGCCTTGTTCTTAGGTTTCACTTCATATATACGTATATTGTATTTACTATTTATGTGTATGTATATATTTTATATTTATATATTGTTCTATATTTAAAAAGTAATCACAGTTTAAACATCCCAATGTCTGAAATTTTATTAAACAAAACAAAAAGTCAGTAACAAATAACAAATTTAAAACAAAAAACAATTAGAAAAAATAATATACCTGAATAAACTGAACTGATGATGTTTCATTAGAATATCAGAATGAAATGAAGTGACAATTATAAAAAAAAATAAAAGACTATATATAAATAAAACATATATTATAAAAAAAATATATACTTAACTATTAGATGTAGGTTACACAAAAGCCTACATTATTACTCCAATGCACATAAACTATTTTACGTATATATTATTTGTAACCAAATAATTATGCACATACATGTACTCATTTCAATCGTATTATTTAATTAAGTTTATATCACACGATGGTTTGTTCCGTCATAAGGTCTGAATAATCATCACTTTTTCTTCATGGATTATACAAATTATTTTGTTTTGTTTATTATTATATATTAATTGTACTCCGTCTTTATTTCAGGTAAGAACCTTTCTTCGTTCGGTTGGATCATTAAATACCCATACGTAAGTACGTAAGTAAAAAAACAAAAACAAAATTCTATAAAATAAATTATTTAGGGGATGAATTATTTTAAATTTGCTTTACTTCAATAACGTTATAGTCAGTATTTCTCGCATTACTATTTTCAAGATGTTTAGCATTGAATCAAAATTGGTCAACATCTTGTACGATTTTTGAATAAAATCAGTAACTTCAATTTACTGAAATTGTTAATATTTGTAAAAACATTTATATGATAATAATAATAAGGAATCTTAGTGAGAAAGGGGAATTTCTTGAAGACAATGATTAAGTTCTTAAATACGATGTTGATGTGACAACGTGATTTAGAATTTACTTCTACAGAATTAAAAAAATAACACATATGAAATACAAAAAAAAATTTCTCCATGATACCTATTCACTTGCTGAGTTATTTTCTTAAACGAATTTTCCTTGTAATTTACTTTACCAATGGGAGTGTTCAGGATAAAGACTGTTCAATAAGAATATTCTCTTTGGTAACCAATTAGCGGGGGCTTATTTTTTCTTTTTATTTCACTAGGGTGTTGGTGTTCAAATGGCAAGTTTATTATTTTTGTATTCTTGATAACGTTATCACGGACTCAAATATATTGTTCCGTAATCGTAGAATGGTTTTAATGTGTTATATTTCCGTACTTTACAGGCATGGTTTTTTATTTATTTATTTATTATAAAATTTGCTACAATTCACATAAATTATATGCTGTACCATATAGGCCAGTCTCAAACATACAGGCAGCTATTAAACTATAATTAATAGTACCATTATTCGGCCAGTTTATTTTTGCAATTTTATTACAATTATTATTATTTTACAGAGAATTTACATTATTATTACTAACAATTTTAGACTATTTTAAACAATATTTTACTTTACAATTTACAATTGTAGTATTTCGCTAGGCTACGTTGGAATAACAAAATTCTCTTGGTTGTCCAATTCACAGGGACATTTATTATTTCTTTTCAATTCACTGGAGCTTTGAGTTCAACCTGCAATAATGATAGCAAGCACCGTGACCATCACTTTTTATATTATAGATAACGTTATCGCGGACTCAAATAGGTTGTTCCATAACTGTAGATTTCTGCTCTATACAGACTGGTAAACGATAATAAATAAATGACATCAATATTTCGTCGGTTTATTTGTTTGTGATTTCGTTATTATTTATAATAATGGGGTGTTATAAATTATCATTATTATTATTGTTTAAACAAAATTATATCTGATTAGTAATCTAAATTTGTTTTTCGTGACATTAATTTGAAACAGGAGGAAGAAAATGGTCCGGGTAGGGGTCAAGAAAATTCTCTTATATAGGGAGAACTTTTTGTAGGTAAGCCAAACGTTTCGACCCTCATTGCAGGTCTTCTTCAGGGCTAGTTTGATCGGCGGGGGTTGACACTAGACTGAGCTCAACCAATATTATTCTACTTTAATTTGAAACATATCTGACACCTGTACCACTTAAACCAGTGAAGGCCTTGGGATCAGTAAGTGGTAGAGACTGTAATAATACTAGGATAACGGTTGTGCAAGCGGGACAAACGGTGCAGGGTGCGTATTTGCCCTAGATCACACTCAACTACCAGGTTTTCCCCTTATTAAGGATACCAACTTTATAGAGACTGCATGAACACCAGGTGGGCCTCACTAAATCTATTAGATCATCTATGTGATAATTATTAATAAAATAAAAATGTATTATCTACCACAGCCGGGTTTTAACCCGGGACCTTCGACAAGGCAACTGAGGTACACACTTGAAAAACTAAAATTAAAACTAAAAAATAATTTATTCCTATGAAAATGGTTTATTGATTAATATATATTAGTTGATTTTTTAGTTTGTCCCAAATTTTTTAGAGTTTAATGTTCGTTCGAACATTTTTATTGACTTCACTATTAGGTGTGATTTTTTTAATGTAGTTTTAGTAATTTTTATCTTATTTTCCTGGATTTCGTCTTTTTTGTTGTTTAAATGCTTCGGGTATTGAAGAGCGGAGATAGGTGTGGTTGAGCCAGGCTACAAGAGTGTAGCGTTGTTTATTGTTGAAATGCGGACACTCGAGTCTCAATTCTTCTCCCCATTCTCTATCTCCCTTGTATTTTCTTAATGGCCCATTAATCTCTTCTAGTTCCGCTTCCGAACCATAAACCCTTCCACCGCATAGCGCTGTTGTGCAAGATCCAGGATTTCCTTCCTGCTATATTTTCAAGGCTCTTCTTCCTCCTCTCACCTGAAAAGGGACTTTTCTTCTGCATAAAGGTAGTACATTCTGCGTATAGAATGTTTTTTGAGGGCCTAAGTGATTCGCCATAACAATAGCACTTGAGAGGGGTCTGTAGTATGGTCCTGAGCATTTTGATGTTTAATAATAACACTTATGGAGTTTTATTTATCTGTAAAAGTATGTATGTATATAAATAAAATATTTTTTTACAACTTGAAATTGCAATTTTCAAATCAATATTTTCTCATGCAGCAATATTTTATGGTCATCGCCGTTATGTTAACCATATAGTAATTATGTTGACAAAAAAAAAATTAAAAATATTGCGGATTACGCTAATTCATGGATAGTTGCATATTTAATCAGATTTCGAAAAGGTACGAGGTGCCTATTCGTTCCTCTTTTAAGAGATACCAATGATCGAAAATGGGTTTTTTCTGAGGGTCTGAAATTCAAACAACGCTTATAAATATCTTCCTTATCTATGGCAGATATATACGCAAAAGTAAAAACAAGAATACAGATTTAAAACCACACATGCGGTCGAAAATGTGTTTATTTCACGGTATCCGAAATAGGTTGAAATTTTAACCAAATATTAATCATTTTCATTTTGTGTCGCTGTTACTATTCTAGAAAATCCAAAAAATAATAATGTATTTCCCTTTTTTTGGGGGGAGGATTCTGCTAATATCTCGTGATTATAAAAATTATTTAACATGCATAAAACTTTTATAATGTTAAGAGTTGAAAGGTTTGGTTAGAGTAATTATGACATAGGTGTGAATTTTCATGGAAACCATAGTTAGCACCACTATAATGTTTGGGCCCTCATATGTAATGCTATCAGAAGAGAAAAGGATAAATATATATTTATAACTAACTATAGATATAAAAAGTAAGCGCTTACCGAAAAAAAATTTAATCGTTGAATATTACTACTGACTTATGAATAATGAATATTCCTTGGAATATACCATTTATTGAGGAGAGCAAATACTCTAAATCCATAAGTTAACTTCCATATTATTGCTTTAAAATACACTTGTTAGTAGAGCAAACTATATAATGCTCCTCTGAAAACTAGTTTGGGCTTAATTCGTAACATAGTTTCAAATTATCAGTTTAAATTGAGTTGGAAATTTGACCTATTTACATAGAGAAAGACTATAATTCCAGCCGTTGCTGTTGATTAAACTGAAACTTAGTCCTCTTGGGTCGTAAATTCAGTCTAATTGGATGTAATTAAACCCCCATGAGTGGAAGTGGTTGGATTGTTCTAGTGGCATGACTTGGCCAACTTGGCCAGCTGTGTTCCCATGCTCTCCTGTTTGTGTATGAATTCACTGGGCAACGCGATACTTATCAGAGGGACCAACTCTCCCTCGGCGACCCAAGTACTTTGTACTCAAGCGATATGTTTAACTGAATATGCCAACCTATTTACCCATTTAATTAGCTTAATTATGTTTATTAAATATCTATATAACATTGTACCATATCTTAAAATGTACCAAGTACACTAAATGAGAGATCCTCTCAAAAACTTTTTTAGATAAACTAAACAAAATGTACTGTCGTTTAATTATGTATTCTGAATTCATTTCTTGTTTACATTATTTTTCATTTGTTCATTTTTTATAAATATATCTACAAACATATCTTTATTTATTTCTGGATGATTCTCTATATTTTTTATAATTTTAGTTTAATACAACATCTGCTGTATTAGTAAAAATTTAACCTGATTTCACCCTAACTTAATGGTTTGCAAAAACATTTTTAGATATGGTGAAATATTAAAAATGAAATTGTTAAACAGTAGTTTAATTGTTTACTAAGGCATTGTTACTAATATATAAAGAGCGCAAAATATCTCTTACATTTTTTATTAAACCTGCATTTCATTTTCTTTCATATTTGACCATTCATATCAGAGGGTCATATCTCTGTATGAAGATTAACTTGAGAATTCTAAATTATATACATGTATGTATTGCTATATATTGTCGGCACTGATGCGGGCGGCAAACATGAAAGGGAATATGTTTTGGACAAAGAACAGACCTTTTGGTCCCCTTAGGTAACCTTTATGGTTAAGTTCCTGAGAAGGAAGGAAAGGGGGGAGGGCAGAAAAAACTCTTGAGATAGACAGAGAGAAGTAAGGAGGACTCTGGAGACGGACAGTAAGGAGGACGCAGATCACGAGAAGGAAGGAAGCAGAGGAGAGCCGACGAACGAAGCGGACGGAGATGTCGAAAGCGAAGACCGACCTGTAACCCAATCTACCCTTGTTCACAGATAAGTTTAATTTATTTCCTGTAACGTATTTTATGGCAATCCTTTTTATATAGCAACATCTGAATCATTAACCTTGCTTAAAATTGAATAAATAAACGATCCTTATTGTAATTCTTTTGCTGCTTACATACCCCAGAAACACTATTTACTTATAAGTAATATATTGAAGGGATAATATATGAGTAAATTGGTAAACACAAGAACAGACCTTTGGAAAGGAACCCAATTAAGATTACTTACTTACTTTATGCGGCACAACAACTCGTCACCGAGTCCGGGCCGCCTCAAGTAGCCTCCGCCAGTTGGCTCTGTCCTGTGCAGCAGTCCTCCAGTCCCGCACGCCGAGAAGAGTCCTAGCGTCTTCGGTCACACCATCCATCCATCTTACGTTCGGTCGTCCCACTCTCCTTGTTCCTAAGATCTCTTCTGTGGCCACTTTCTTCGAAATCTCGCCATCATCCATTCTGGCTAGGTGGCCAGCCCATCGAAGTCTTCCCAATTTTATGATTTTGGAGATCTCGCTATCTTCAAAGAGTTCGTATAGTTCCAAGTTTTTACGTCTCCTCCATGTCTCGCCTACTTTGATGGGTCCATAAATCCTCCTCAGTATCCCCCTTTCGAACACCTAGAGCCGTTTTTCATCCGCCTTCTTAATAGCCCATGCTTCCGAGCCATAAATTAGTACTGGGCGGACTATTGTCTTATATATCTTGATTTTTGTCTTCCTTGAATCGGCTCCTGAAGTTTCTTGCTAAGCTGTAGTAGCACCTGTTAGCAGTTATTATCCTACGCTTAATTTCTTGGGTGATATCGTTTTGGTTGTTTATCTCGCTTCCCAAGTAGATAAAGTTGTTGACAACCTGGAATCTGTACTGTCCAACCTCAAAGCACGCCTCGTGGTTTCCTAGCCCTCCAACCTGCATATACTTAGTTTTTTGCTGGTTTACTTTTAATCCAAACCTTCTTGCAGTTTCCTCAAGGGAAATGCTTCCCTTAAGGCTCGTTTGGATCTGGCCATAATGTCAAAGTCGTCCGCATAACCCAGCAGCTGCACCAGTCTGTTGAACAGGGTCCCACCAACCTGGATATCCGACTTTCTGACAGCCCCTTCTGCGGTTAGGTTGAAGAGGAGGCATGCGAGTGCACCCCCCTGCCTCACTCCATTATTTGTGTAGAACTCCTCTGAGACGCCGGCTCCAATACGTACGACACACTTTGAGTTCTTCATGGTCATTTTAACCATGCGCGTCAGCTTTTTAGGTATTCCCATTTCCTCAAGGGTCTGGGAGAGCTACATCCGGTCCACACTGTCGTAAGCTGCCCTAAATTCGACAAAGAGGTGGTGAGTCGTAATCCTGTGCTCCTTGCTCCTTTCAAGTATCATTCTTAATGAGAAAAGCTGGTCAATGGTAGATCTACCTCTTCTAAAGCCTGCCTGATAATTCACTAATTGTCTTTCAGCAAAGGATGTCAGCCGTTCAAAGAGGATACTTGATAGAATCTTGTATGCGCATGGCAGGAGTGCAATTCCTCGATAGTTTTCGCATTCGCACTGATCTCCCTTTTTATGTATTGGGTATATTATGGCTTTCGCCCAGTCCTCTGGCATCCGTTCCTGCTCCCAGATCGTCACTATCATGTTATGGAGCTCCTTCCTTAGCTCATTCCCGCTGTATTTTAAGAGTTCTGGCTGGATTCCATCAATCCCAGGAGCTTTGTTGTTCCTTAGATTCCTGATGGCTTCCTCTATCTCATCCTCGTCGGGGGGCTCAGCGTCGTCAGCGAGAGCTTGTTCCTCTTCTTCTTCAGGGCTTACATTCGAACCGTCTGCTCTGTTAAGTGCCTCTCTGAAGTGCCGTTTCCACCTTCTGAGTACATCATCTGTTTCAATGAGGAGGTGACCATCCTCATCCTTACAGCATGTGACTCTAACCAATTAAGATTAAGGCATATAAATAATACAATACTTTGCTTTATATATAATACAATTAGAAAAACTAATGTTGTCGATTATAGAAGTAATAAAAAATTGTTTTTCAACTAGTGCAAAAAGATAAATAAAAATGTGTGTGTACGTATTATTGAATATTTTTTTTAGAATAATTTTTTGATACTTATAACTTTAATGATATTACAACAAGTAAATTTGGTAAAATGGACAAATGATATGAAAACAAAAAACACTTGTGGAGAAACTACCCATCAGTAGCACTCCAATAAAGTTCTATAGGAGAAGGTCTCGAGGCCATCTTCTTTTCAGACGCCTCGGAGGGTTATCAGGAATAGCATGGGAATGGGAAGCAAGTTTAGAGACTGGCGGATTCAAGTGTGTATGGAGCTTGTCGTGGAAGGATACGTTTCTAGTATTATTGAATTATTGATAAATTATTGAAGGTGGACTAAAAATAGCGCTTTTTAAAAAATTATATATTTAATAAATTAGCCATTTTGGAGAAAATCTGTGGTAGATAGAGACTACTCTGGCTCACCCAGATATAATTGGAGAAAATACTTTTTTAGGATACCCTTATTTTGGTTGAGGGTTTCGGTGAAAATTTTGCCTTTCTTTACCTTGTGGTTCAGTGAATTCTCGCCTCCCACAAATTCCAAAAAAATATTTTATTCAGTTCTATTTGTAACTGAATAGCATATACATGAGAATAAATAGACGTATATATAAATTTTAATAGTTATTTCCTATATAACTTCTACAATATCTCATCCATCATTGCCGTGATATTTGGCTTTGGTTAAAGGATAGTAACCTTTATATTATCTACTGCCTAATAAAATGTGAAGGTCGAGCCAGTATTAGTTTCTTTTATACCTTTCATAACAATTTTTATAATAATTTCGTTTCTTTACATTCATCGTTGGTTTTTTAGGTAAATGAAATTTAGAAAGTATATACCTTTTTATTTATATTTTTTTACGGTTGTATGTATAAAATAATATTAGGTTATTATGTATTTTTAGATATCAGATTCCTTATTGTCAGTCATCAAATTTTCATTGCACCTCGTATTACGGTATAAATCAGATTAATTATTTTTATTAATCGCATTTATGTTTTAATATTCGAAATACGGTTTATTTTTTTTCTAATTGATTTTTCAACAAGAAAAAATATTTTTTTGTAAAATGTAAAAAAAAATTATGAAACAATTTTTTAAATTGTTAGATATAAAAATAGTTTTAAAAAAATGAAAAATAAATAATGAAATCTTATTGATAAACCATAAAGTTTATAAAATGTTGTTGTAATATATAAAAAGAAGAGAAAAATACATTTGAATTTTTTTGTAACTCTCAGGAATTATTTTCCTTAATGACAACTTTTTGATTCCTTTGTTACAATTATTTATTTTTTTAAACAATATTTTGTCATGTTATTCAACAATAATAAAAGATAAAATTTAATCGTATTAATTAATAATAAAGATCTGTTGAGACCCCATCCGTCTTTATGCCCAATGGTTTTATTTTCAGATGGATTTTTGGACGAGAAAAGAAATTTTTATTATGTTTAATTCTTTGTAAGTACATAAGATTCAATCTTTCTTTATGTTTGCCTCAGAGAAATCATAGATTCAGATTTAGTTTTTTATTTCATAACACAATGTCAACTCATTAATATGTCTTTTTCTATTGCGCAAAGAGTTTGTATGTATTCTCATTAATTTGTAACATTAAAAAGGCATTTATTGCGAAAAATTGATACAATATATGATAATATTTTATATCATTTTATACAATTATTTCTCATCTTTCTGGCAACATGATTATATCGTGTCAAAAGAACGATGTTGGTTTGGCTGCGATCCAATGATCGATTCGTTTTTGCACTTCTTCAGCATTTCTAAACCGTGTGCCATCCAAGCCATGCTGCATCGATCTGAACAAGTGGTAATCAAAAGGCGCTTTGTCTGGCAAGTACGCTCGTAGTGACAGAACTTCACATTCATACTGCATCAGTATATCCTTCACTACTCTTTCAACGTAATGTTGAGCGTTGTCATGCAAGAGTATCACTTAGTGAATGGCGCTCGATAATGCTGGTCTTATTCACAACAATACGTTGTTCAATTTCAATCGACTGATGTTGATGGGCATCTGCAGTAACAGTTCCATGTTTTTTACCAGCTTGTAGCACCTTGCTCATCCATCATAATGAGTTATTATGCACAGTGAGGATTTAGTGCCATCTATATTCCGGTATTGATGTGGATAGCTCCCTTGGACCAATCCATGAGTTTATGTACTTGAGATTGTCGTAGAATATCCACCTTTTTTTCAGTCATAAAAAACACATACAAATTTTTTTACCTGCAAGCAATAAAGCCGCGATGTTAAAGAAACAGTTTGGTTAGCATTTTCGGCCAATTCACTCAGCCATTTTCTCTACGTTTGGGTCTTTTCCATCACATGTAAACGTTTGGAAGAAATTGGTTCATTAATTGCCCAGCTATCAAGTTCATTGAGATTTTGACCTTGGGTTTCACCCAATAAGTCTTGCAATTCATTCTCTTCTCACTCTTCTTTGCCAAATATTTTAAAATCGCCAATTTTTTATCGTTAAATCTGAAACCGACAATTGGAAAATTATGGAGCAGTACCAAGAGCAGTAAGTTTTTTCTATTTTCATTGGCTTCTGCAGGATATTTCTTCAATTTAAATAACAAATGTTGTGAATGTCGAAAATGCAATTTTTATAGTTCCATGATTAGCCTGTTTACACTTAATAGGAGCGGAGTCGCTAAGTTCCAGAGCGCTGAGTTGTCATGACGAAGGCCCTGCCTGCTCTCTGGCAGACTTTTGTTAAATCTGGGAGCAGTCGGAGATGGATCCTATGTGGTCTAGGACCCTCCTGGAGCTCAGTTAACCTCTATAAAGTTGGTACCTTAGATAGGTATAGATATAGCACGCGATTGAGCGTGCTCTAGGACAATACAACTTTCTGCACAACCGATGTCCAAGAAACAGTACAATCTCTTCCATGTACTGAACCTTAGACCATTCATGGATTGTAGTGGTACATGTTTTTTTACACACTTGATCATTTAAGAATACTTAATGTTCAACTTTTATTTCATATTGAGAAATGTACAACCATCGAATTTAACATGTTTTATAAGTTTGACACTTAGCATTTTCACCAATAGATGGCCATGATTAATAAGTGCAAGCATTTAATGCAAAATAAAGAACAGGCAAAGTTTTTTCATATATTGGTTGTATGTTTTATTTTAATTTGTTTTTTTAAGTATTTAATTAGGCTTTTCAGATTGATTTAAATATTGTTAATGTCTTCAATATCCCTGCTGTGTTTTTTATGTTTTCGGTGTATTTGGTTGTATAAACGAAGAAATAATATACAACTATGGCATGTTGGAACTTTTGTGAGCTTAGAATAGAATTGAGTAGATTGCAAATGTAACTGGAGCAGGGGAGACAATCCAGTTGATTTTTAGTTCAATGAACTTTTTTTTTTATTTGTAGTCAGGTATTTATATTGCAAGGGTATCCTCAGTCGGCAAACAGCGAGTTGACAGTGAAAAACTAGCGTTTGTTGGAGCGGAAAGTTGTGCAAACACAAGAGGACGCCGATGTTACTGGTCATTCGGAGGCAGCCCGGGTGGACGTGCCTGTTTCAAAAAAAGGGCTAGGCTTTAGGTTGCTCTTAACTTATGTTTACACTGTTGTTCGTACTCTGTTCATCCTCTCGCTCAACCCTAACACTAAAGCTATTTACTGGTCCAATAGAGTCATCGGCGCAAGGATATCCACGTGGATGGATTGTATGAGTAATAACAGTAATATATCACACTCTGAGCTTCATCGCGTATTATTTACCATTTTAATAATACTCTTGTCCAAAGCATACCATGCGACATTTACCACAATTTTAACCAACGATAATTTCTTCCAGTTTACGCAATCAGTACAATGTTTTCTCCTCGGTTCTAAAGATAAAGTGTTATTTAATTTGTTTTACTTTACTAGGTCGTTTTGCTTATTGTTGTTTATTGGTTTATTTCTTACAGGCAATTGTATCCTATGGCAGACTACCATTCATCATATAACACAAAATAATAGTAATAACAATTCTGGTGCTGGGAAATCACGATTTAAAAAACAAAGCAACAGTACTATTACAACCCACGAAGGTAAAGGATCAGTACATGGTAGAGACTATACTGTTTCTAAAAAACGATATGCTAGTGATTTGCTCGAGATCAACCGCACCTTATAGAGACTGGGATGTCATCAAGAGGGTCTGCATGTCCAACAGGATTTATCTGGGCTGTTAACTGTTTAATTATTTTATCAGTCACATAAATGAAGTGTTTGAGATATAAATTTATACCAACGTATAACCATTTATTAAATCATTAGAATGGTTTGCATTCATGAAGCAAAATGATTTAGACGCGTAATTTACTAAATACATTTAACATAGCTATATTGTTTAAACTGAGGCAGATAAGTATAGTCAATAATCTGAAGGTCGGTTCCCGAGCCTTATCTTCTTATGAGGCTTTTTCTATCGGATGCCTGCCTCCAGCTCCAGCTCGCTCAACTCTTACCTCCTTTTTCCTGGACACTAATGGAATTCCCTCTTGGAAAATTACTTCGGCATCTTGCGACTTCTCTCACTGCAGGTATTTCAAATGGTTTCTAACAAACAAATATTCTGATTCCGTGTAACCAATACGTCGCTTCGTTTGCTCTGATGGTGCTCTTCGTGCTTCGATTTTCCGAAATCTATTTCTGCATTCCTAACAAGCTTATTTATTCAATTGAAGTTTCAGACGCACGCTTTTATATGTACCTTCTGCTTGGTAGATCATTGATAACCTTATTAGTGAACGATTCTCTCTCGATAAGGTTATATTTATTGCTTTATTATTCGTATTAATATGTTGGCGCCCAAACCACAAGCAGGTTCTGGCCTCCTCTAACATCAATCGCCATGCTCTTCTATCGCTGGCTGTTGTCATCCAAATGTTTATTCCTACTTAGCATCATTTGCTACGAATCCCTCCATCATAATCTCTGCAGACAACTACTCCTAGTCACTTTAACTGTTTTTTCATCATCATCCTTAGAGTGGCACTTATTTCCATCCTAGTGACATGACCTGCCCACTGAAGGTGATATAATGTTATCACTACATTGTTACCTATGACGATGGATAGGTCATCTTAGGTAGCCATTCCCACTCTTATATTAACGGGACCGAAGAGCCATCGGAGTTCTTTTCATTCGAAATTTTTAAGTTTTTTATCTTCCGACTTCGTGGCAGTCCAAGTTTCGGAACCGTAGGTAAGCAAAGGGCGGATAAGGTTACTGTACAGGAGTTAACTAAGATCAATTTACTTTTACTACCAAAATTGCATTTATTGGCGGCCAATTAGGTTTATTTATAATTAATAAAAAAACATACGATATATCATCTCTTCATCTCTTCTGTTCTCTTCGACCATTTAAAAGTTATTTTATTATATTCATTAAAAAATCTAAGCCAAGCAAAATTACATTTGTTTTATAAACAAGTAAAGTATCTTCGATTCCTTTAATTCTGCTTTAGTTTTGGATTCATTTCTGCATTTACGAATTGGTGCTATCTACTTTATAATCCGCATAAACTTATTCAAATTTACACTAATAGAATGTGATACTATAAAGCAATATCCCATATTATATTTCGTAAAGATATTGTTTCGTGGTTGATTGACGATAATTTCTCTTTACCTCCATGATTATGATGGTTAAATGATTATACACCTTTTAGTGGTAAAGCTGTAAAAGCAAACACAACTGGCAGCGGTGGTTCGCTAACCCTAGGTCATAGTTCCATTATTTCAGGAACAAGTATTGTATATACCGGCCGCTACGGGCTTTTTGTCAATATTAAAATTAATAACAAACTATTAAACTATTAATGTTGGAAACATTGACTTGCTCCCTGTATGTGATATGGATACAATACTGGAAGAACTATGTAACACTATTATTCAATTATTCGAACACTTATTGTTTATCAATGGTGACTTATCTTAACGGAAATGATCTTCTGATAACAAAAGTATCCAAGCTCTGCTCAATTTCGACAGTGTAGATAAGTTACATAAAGTGTATTATTACATGATGGGAGTTCAAAAATTGCTAAATTGTTTTTTGAGAAATGATATGTACATAACTTGGTAAAATCATAATATTGTAATTTATAGCCAAGCTGGGCTCTATTTGTATGGGGAAGCCCTCAAAGACAAATAAAATTTCTATGGATCTATCTAACTACTTTATTATCCGCATATGTGTTATATACTTATCGTAATGATTTTAATTTGGTTTGCATTATAGTTATATAATTTTTTTTGTAATCTTCGTGTGATCTGTATTCATTGATAGCGGGGAATAGTGAGTGGAAGTGGCTTAGGATCGAGGGATCGATACGTTGGATTTGACTAAACTAATTAAAGAGACGAGAGGAGCGCTAGTTCATTGGCTAACTAGCAGAGTGATCTAATTGCCTCTTTCTGTTCCACCTTACATAAATGTATTCGGGGCTCTATTCAATCAGCTAACAGTTTTAGTTCCGTCCGGGGCAGTTAGTCCACCAACCGAATGATTTGGATTTAAAATAATCCCACCTTCATTATAGGTCGAGTCGAGTATGTAAAAACTGTTTATTTATTTAGGGTATCCTCTAAATAACACAGATTTTCGGTCAGCTGATAATGTAATGCTAGGCAATGATATAGTTTCATTGTACTTTATGGCAATGAATGTTTATCACGCTGCCTGTTTGTTTCTACTTCTGTAGTTAGTGATGTACAGTTGTAATAAGGAATGAGTCAAAAGTAATTTTATTAATCAATCGTAATCAAATTATTTTTTTAATATTAATTGAATGTGGGAAACAAATACAATTATTTATGTACTGTTGATGTATAGATTAAGAGTAATAGAGTAAAAAAAAAAATACAGGTACATAACAAAAAAATTAAAAAATTTCTAAAAAATATCACTTTCTTAAACGGAAAAGTCTTGTGTTTATATACAGAGATGGATGATTGATAAAATCGCTGGGTTAAGAGCTATTACATATTACCAAAAATTACAAAATTTGTTTCGGGATAAATCGGTAACAAATAAAATATTTAACTCTCTGAGGATAATTTTATAGCTGATTTAGTAAGAATAATTTTGGATTGAAAGGATTAAACGCCATGCTTTAACTGTCCAGTTTTTACATCATATTCTGCTAAATGAGTCGAAGTAATGTTTGACTTCAGTGTTGGTGATGCAGGACTTGGGTCGCCATTCTCATATACACATGAACTTGTCTCTAAACAAGGTACACATATTGTAATAAGAAGAATGGGCTTGTAATAAGAACAATGGAAATAAGTACTAAGAATGAAAGAATGGAATCAACAATATGAAGCACGTGACTAAAACTCTTAGTGGACTTGAGAACAAGGCGGTTTTAACCTATTCCAAGATTGCCTTCCGGACTAAGCTCATACAAGATCATACAAGAAAGAATCAAAAATATTCTTTCTTAAGTTTTATTGAGATTTTTGTTGATTTAGATAGAAAAATATTAATATTGTAAAATATTGAAGTAGTAAAGTATCGACTAATCATCTTTTCTCACTCGATGTTACAGCTTTCGCTCAGCAGCTGCTTGTTAAAGAAGGCTGACCCTCAAGATCTTGATTGGAACAAACAATGCGTCACGTTGCCATTGTCGGGGGAGTTGTAAAGATCTCTTGTGTTGGATAATGATCTGGCCTTTTCGGGAGGATGGTTCAATGGAATCCTAGGGAGGGGTTTAAACCTGGACCTTAGGTTCGGGTAGATTAACCCCAAATATTATTACAAGTTTTTGTATTTTGTATCGTCAGTTTGGGTTTTGGGACGTTTTAAGTTAATGAAACGTTTTGAGTGAGATGCTGATGTAGCCTTGAATGTATCTTATGTAGGTTTCATAATTATTGAAACCTTATTAAGGATTACTCTTACAATATTCATAATCCCACTAATGCCTCCTTCATATCGTTTGTAAAACAATGTAGCGCATTAGTTGGCCAATTGTTTCGTATCTATTAATTATTATTTAGGCAAGAGGAGAAGAAGATTTATTAACTATCCGAAGTAAAAATATATTATCTCCGCCTCAATTTTTATTAAAATTACTGGGTAACTCAAAATTTACTAACAACTAACAGTGGAAGATAAAAAATTAAGCTCTTCTGTTCTACAATTTCTTTCAAAATGATTCCCTAGATTCCTCTACAACATCTAGATTCCCTCAGAACATGTCGGTATAAATGGAAAGATGCTCGCTGACTACTCATAGGGAGAGTCACTGCAGTCAGTTAAGGCTCGTGGAGATTAAAAGTTAAAATGAATAAGTCATTGAAGTCCCATGGACGTTGCTCAATTGTTGGTTCGAATTTTTCCAATTGTATTCAAAGTTATTGATACTGAAAATTGATAAACATATCTGTAATGACAAATATTGCCATTCAAATTGCCCCGAAAATAGTGCTATACCCGTTAAGTTCGTGTTTTTGAAGGCCGGTTTTGTCATTTTCTGTGCAAAGTATACAATGGAAGATAACTGATTAGGGTTTATTACGAAAATGATTGTAAGATGAAATGAGGAAGGCTACTCTTTATATATACTGCCTTTTGTATATGTGACATACGCATTTTTCATATAGATACGATTCCATTATACTGGGTCTTTGTGGATTTATACAATATATTGCCACTATTCCCTTAGCAAATAAGAAGCGGTATAAGAAGATTTTAATTAAAATTTAATCCATGATCCATTTTGAATCACTGTGTTATAGTTTAAGATATGCACAAGGTAGGCATGTGTTGTTCACAACATATATTTTAATTATGAATTAAGTTGTTTGGCAAATATTTGTTCGATCAAGCTCCCAGATCAGTTACCTGTACTGATTTACTTAGCTGTAAAGAAAACTTGTACCACTACAATTTAGAACGGGCTTGGGTTACATGGTAGAGACTGTTTCTAGAAAAAGGGTTGTGTAAAAAGGTAATTAGGCTAAAATCGCACTCAACCACCGCGTTTTACCCCATGTTTAGGTACTTTTTTAGAAGCTGGGTGAGCCCAAGGAGGATCCTATCTGATATCCTATAGGATCCATCTTCGGCCGCTAACAAATTAAATAATAGTCTGCCAGTGAGCGGGATTTGAACCCAGGACCTTAGGCGTGACAACTCACTGCTCTACCACTGAGCCCTATAGGCTTTAGAGATCAAAATATGTGCAACCACTTAAAGAATAAAAGGCCAAAATCAGACTCAACCGCCACGTTTTACCCTAATCAAGTGTACCCAATCTATAGGGGTTAGGAGAGTATTGAAGGGTCTGCTGATTATACAGGGCTTAATGGCGAATAAGAACAGATTCAATGATTTATCTGCAACAGCCGGTTTTGAACGCAGAGCCGCCAGCTCAGCAATTTGCAGTGCTGTTCACACTTTTTTGGAATTCACTTCAGTTATGATTATATTAATTTGATTGATACTGTCGAAATACTTTTTAGTTGTTTTCTTGGATAACCAAGTTATTTGTTTGATGATAATTTGTTTTTTATTCTACGTCATTGTTATTCGTATGACAGCTTCGTGTTTCTTCCAGTATAAAAACCTAGCATAATCGATTGAAGCGAGTGGGTCCTTCTGGGGCGATTGATATATTATACATTAGAACGGCTTAAGTAAGTACGGATTGTGTGACATTTCGGGAGAGCTATCGGGCCCGGCTATCGAGCGGGCAAACATCGGCTAAGTGGTGACAGGAATCGCGCAGACCACTTGGGCACCGACTCATTAGCGGCTGTTGATGTCAGGTATATTATCTCTTCGCCGGACGGCCGAAAGCGTTCCTCTATCGGGGAATCAAAGAGCCACGGCCTTATAAATAATAGGATAATGCCTTTAATCCCTCCCCGTAACAAATTTAATGGACTCATTAGCGGGGATTAGCTAATTCTTCTTTTTTGGCCTTACTGTTACTGCCCCCTCGAGCCCTCAATGGCCGACCCTTTCCACTTTAGCCCGGATAACAAAGGCAGATATTTCCTCTTCAAGGAGTATTTAAAATTTCGAATATCTCGTCTAATTTTAACTTCTCCTTTGTTATGTCCGAAGTTCTTATAATTGGGTAATTAAGGTAGAAGTGGGATGTTGTTTTTTTTTTTTATTTGCGTTATGTACCTTCTTGCTTTTACAGCTCTTCTTATTTCCACAAGCCAAATGAAATGAAAGTGGCACAAGTGGAGAAAAATTAATATAAATGAAATACTTCCAGTTTTATACTATTATCGCTCCTTCAAAATAACAACGACATTTCTAAAAAATGGGCATTTTTCAATTAAATCTTCAATAGCAAAGGATCGGTTTAGACTTTTAAGTCAGGAACGACACATCTGATGTTCCATTTCCAACAATTTTTTTTTAATAAAGTCATTATTTGAGTTGTATTAAAGTTTTATCTTATAGTTTTATGGGGAATGATGACGTAAGTTAAAAATCAAAAAGATTTCAAGCTTTTAAAAGTTATCTAATGATTAATAAACATCAGCTTCAGAAACGCAAGATTGTTGTATTAAGAATACAAATTTGTTTATTTGGTTTATTTTATTTATATTTAATGATTTTCTTTGGTTCTTAGACAACTTTCTCTTAAAAAATGGAAAATACATATGTAAATGGATAACAGATTTTAATGTTAAAGTCAGGGTGGTGATCTGTCCTAGATCACGCTCAATAGCCAGATTTTTCCCCTTATTTTGGGTACCCACTTTATAGAGGCTGGTTGTCCCACAGGAGGGTCCTAGATCCTATATGATCCATCTTCGGCCACTAGTAGACTAAATATAAGTCATACCAGCAGCGGGATTTTTTATCAAATTAAAAAAAAATGATTTGTAATATCAAAGAAAATTCCTGAAGAACCTCGAATGTCGAAGTGCGGTTACATTTTGTGTTTTTTTTATCACAGAGGTCCATTATGGAATATAATAAGCTAAAAAAAATACAAAGAACACAATTTCTGTGTGAAAATTCTTGTAAAAATGTTTAATGCTCTATGGTTTAGTTCGAATCACACTATACAGAACGACATGAACATTTCGCTGTGAAATAATATATTCACAGCAAATACCTAAATCACCAAAACCTTCTTGTTTTTTCTCTTTCCTACTCCTTATTTTCTAGACTTTCTATGAGTAGATTAAAAAAAAAAAACAATGGCCTGCACAGAAAACAAGCAGTTAAAAATTTTTCCTGAAAATGAAGGAGAAAAAAGTATTGAGATCAAATTTGCTGAATGCGATACTGCGCAGGTGAAAATATAAAGTAAATGGATTACAAATTTATAAATTTTAGTTATTATTTATTTTTCAATGCTTACGTTGCGTCATTCTTTATTTTATTATCTATAAACCATATTAAACCATCAATGGAATAGTAATTAATATATTTGGTCTATTTTCCACTCATATACGTTGTCACAACCGCCTAATTCTCGTCTTATTTAAAGAAGAGATAAGATAATGAATTAGAGTTGCTATTTTCAGTTGTAAAAAATGGTTTCTAGAAAGTGTTTTTGAGTTCACTTGTTGAGAAGTTATAGTTGAGGGGAACATGGCGGAAAACTAATATCAAGGCCTAAGCACTTGGGTGGCAAAAAGGACGAGGTGTTTAAGAAAGTTGAGGAAAGATGTGGAAAGAAATAGCCGCAAGGAAATTGGAAATTCTCGCCATGACTGACACAAGGATAATTGCTTCCGCCCCAGCCTCCTTCCTTCTCCCGCTGAGGTCGCATCGCGCCCCGATAATTAGCCAACCGAACTCTCGCGTCTTTTCGTTACCGAGGAGTTCTTAAATATAGTATACTATTAGTTTATATGTGTATATAAACATGTTTAAGATATAGAAATATAATGTAAGAGAAACAATAACAAAAGGGATATATACTTTCCTATACTACTAGTAAATTGAGTTGATTTTCGAAAAAAATATTTTAATGTTTTTCTTGAAACTATTGAGGCAAAAAAATACATTATTTAAAATATTATAATACAGTGTATAAAAATAATATTTTAAATGTATTATATAATAGAAACACACGGAAAAGGAATCCATAATGCCCTATCCTTGATTCTTTAAAAAATATATTTTGATGTTTTTCGTGACACTTTACAGGCGGAAAAAAATGACATTTCTTAACATGTATTCAGTTTATGAACATAACATTTTAAATATATAATATAATATAATAACAAACAGCAAGATGATCTGTAGATCCCCTACTATTAGTGCATGAGTTGATTAAAAAAAATGTTTTTTTTTAAAATGTCCAGACAAGAAATACAGTACTTAACATGTATACATATTAAAATACAGTTTATAAACGTATTTAAAATGTCAAAATATAATGTAATCGAAACAAAAGGAAAATACTATACTATGATTGGTACCTGGTGATGAATTTTTTTTTATTGCTTTCATGTTTTTCTTGACACTTTTTAGACAAAGTAAAACAGTATTTATCATGTATAAATATTAAAATACAGTGTATAAACATGTTTAAGATATAAAAGTATAATGTAGTAATTAAAAATTAAAAAGGATCTACATTGCCCTATACTAGTGGTACCTAAAGAGGATTTTTTTTTCGTGTATTCACACAAAAAAAGACAGAACTTAACTGCTATAAATATTAAAAGACGGTGCATAAGCATATATGAGATATAAACTTAGAAAATGATAAAATCAAATCTTCATTATGATTTGAGAACTCATTATGGAGAATTCATTATGGACTAGAGAACGACAATGCTGCAAAAAAAAAAAATCATTGTTTCTAGTCAGAAGGTCTAGCAAAGGAATCAATTATGTCAAACTGGCAATTATACAATTATGTCAAAACAATACAAAAAGAAGAAAAATTAATTCTTACTAAAAAAGAAAAACAAATAGAGAAAACAATTACTTTTAATCATTTATTACCAATTATCATTAATCCATTGGTACTGCTGGTCTTCATGATGTTTTGCAATAGATCAGTCATCACACACTGCTTCTTAGAGGAGATTCCACGAAGAAATTTTGAGGGCGTTGAATTATCTAACTTGCTATAATCCATGAAATTGTAAGTTGAAGCAAGAGCTAATCGTTTTGTTAAAATTATGAAGCTTTATGGCGTATATATTATTTATGTTAGATCAATACAAGACTGCCCAGGCAAATACCTACATATGCAGATCCCGATGGTTGGGGTGCCATAGGCACCATCTGGACGAACGATGCTGGTCTTGGGATTGTCAAGGACTTTTGAATTAACATGGGCTTAATTAACATAGAGACATATGCGGTCTCTCAAACCATTTCATCTCCACGTTAGCACTCGAGGACTTAGTTGATAGTTGATAATATCATTAGAGCTAAAGAGTAGGCGCAATAGATAACAAGCAACAAATTTATTTCAAATAATGGATTAATTAATCGGACAAGCATCCAAATGATCTTATTAAACTCTTAATATCAGAACAGCTGAAAGTTGTTAACATTAAAAATACTACAAATGAAAAAAAATAAATAAAAAGAACTGGCCAACGAAAAGCATCGTTCCACATTTTGTCGGTTATTTTATTTTATATAAAAAAAGGTTTTTTGCTGGTTTTGTGACCTTAACCACCGATTTCGATTAGGTCAACCGCTATATCCTCGTTTTTGTTGGTCCATTGGGATCATCAGAAAATTCGCCCAATCCATTGCAGAATTCTGGTGGAATGCTCAATGATAGCAGTTCCAAGGTTAATCTTCCTCAATAGGTTCCTAATAAATAATAATTATTCCTAAATAATAGAAAATAGGATTTATTATTAAATCCTAAATGTTAAATGTTAAAATGTTTTTCATATCACAAAATAATGAAAACATATCAACACATATATAGACAAATTAACTAGTGATATTTATATAGTTTGAATTGAATTAACGACGCCTAAATTAGCATTGGTATGTTTCTTAACTTAGAAAAAATCATTTAAATAGTATTTTATATCTACATCTAGGGAGTGGAGTGGCTCAGTGGTTGAGCACTGAGTTGCCATGCCGGAAATCCTGGTTCAAATCCTGCTGCGGGCAAGACTTTTATCTAGTGTGTTGGTCTGGGTGATGGATGTAGGACCCTCCTGGGACTCACCCAGCCTCTATAATTAATTGACACTGGCTCTTCAAACCTCCACGATTCTCTGTCTTGCGCCAAGGTCCTCTAAGCTCTGGATCCAATGATGCCGCCTTCATCATTCTCGATTTCATCTGCCCATCTAAGTCGTGGACACCCACGTTTTCTTTTTCCGTCAACGAACCCAAACAGTAGTCTTTTCAGGGTAGCGTCGTCCTCCATTCTGGCCACATTTCCAGCCTATCTCAGTCTAGCTCATCATATGTGCTTCAACAAGTCAGGCTCCTGATACAGCTCTGCATTTTGTCCGAGGCAGCCTCTATAACATATTATAAAAATACGGTACCCTAAATAAGGGGGGGATCTGGAGGTTGACTCTCTCTCTCTCTCTCTCTCTCTCTCTCTCTCTCTCTCTCTCTCTCTCTCTCTCTCTCTCTCTCTCTCTCTCTCTCTCTCTCTCTTCAGTTTGTTTTCTCTCTACTTAATGACTCAGATTTTAATAATTACTCCTAACGAGTACTGGGAGAAACCTCTACAAAACAAAAAAACAATTCTCATTATAGTTGGCATCTAATTAAGCCTCGCTAATTTAGGCGTCGTTAATTCAATTCAAACTATATAAATACCACTAGTTTATTTGTCTATATATGTGTTGATATGTTTTCATTCACCTGCTTGATGATTTCATCAAGGGTTAATAGTTTGCCAGCTAACCACCACACCACAGGTGGCTCCTGCATAACTATTTTTGTGACAATGGCATTTAAATATACGTAATATGTTTCTCGAAAAACTAGGAATATAACACGATTCCGCTTCCAACAGTACAATCAACTGATTCTGGACAAAATTAGACTTAACCACGTATTCACGGGGGCTGTAGAATTAATTCATTTTTATAATTCTAATATTCTAGATTATAAAGTTCTTTGTTTTATGAATATGTCTTCAGAATTCCCATTCTACCAGTTTTTTTTAGTAATAAGTATTTAAAAACTTTGAATGTTTGTAATTTAATTAATAATGTTTTTTTTATATTTGAATATTCAGTCTCGTATTATATTGATTCTTTTAGCATCCGCAATATATTTATAAGAGAGCGTTTATTGTTCACTCCTTGTTTGATGTTTTTCTAAGCCGAGAACTGTTGGGAGCGCCCTTATCGAGAGGAGAGGCCACTCCACCCGCCATCCGCCTAGTCGAAAGAACTCCACTCTACGTTCGCCCCGGCCTCTATCCTCTTCGATATATTTAACATCTTTTATGGATATTTTAAAGTTTCTCACGTACTATTGATTTGCAATCTAACTAAGAAGTAAATCTTAGTTTTATTTTCTTTATGTTAAAATGTATAAACAAGTACTTAAAAAGTATAGTGATATAATATATGAGGCATTCAGGATCAAAACCGAATAATTCCAAAAATTTCGAATATTGAGTTTTTCACATTCTTCGCTTGTTTAGTCAAGCAATTTTGTCTAACACGTCCTTTACTGTCTTATTTTCTCAGTCCGGTTCGGAATCTTATGTTTCACATGCATTACGCATTGGTTTACTAAACTAGCGAAGAATGTGAAAAAGTCGAATTTGAAATTTTTAGATATCCACTTTTGATCCTGCAATCCTCATATTGTATCTGCTGGTCGCATTTGCATCCTTACTTGATACATCTTTTAAAAGTTTTTATCTAATTTATATGGCAATAAAAATAAGTTTTCAAAGAAACATTTTTATTTCAATATATCAAATTGAAGAGTAAATTATTGTGTATTACTACCACCACATAGGTAATGTGTTTTTGTCATTATCCATAAGCTTCTGTTATAACCATTTGTTGGATATAACAACACATTTTTTATATTTCGTTTTTCTATTGACAGCAATGGATGGTTAATTATTTCATATAAAAAATAATTGAAAGGACTTAAGAGTGTGATATACTAGTCATATTCACTGACCCACTTTAATTTATTAATTTTTTCTCAAGTAATTATGTCGGGCTCTCCAATCATCTCGTACATTTCTCCATTGATCATTAACATTATTAGATCCAAATATTTTAAGGAGTAGCATTCTTTCAAAAACAGCTCTTTTACCTTGGCCTTATCGAAGTCTGTGCTTTGAAGGTGTAGGTCAAGACTAGCTTGACCTTGTATTAAGCACGACCTTGTTTTCTATTGCAATACGAACAATCACTGACTGTTTAACGCAAAACGTCAGTGGTTATTTATTTGCCGACGATTTTGCCATATTGTGTAAATCACCCGATCTCCAGTTGATTAAGATTTGCCTACAAAACACTGTGAATAAATTAGCGCTGTGGTCTCAGAGGACTGGCTTCAAATTCTCAACAAGTAAGACACGCTGTGTACATTTTAGCCGACACAGAAACCCCGGGATTCCACCACAAATAGTTCTAAGTAATGTCCCGTTGTTGTACACCAACAACGTCCGATTCTTAGGTCTCCAAATGGACAGCAAGCTAACTTGGTCAACCTATATAGAACAACTACAAATCAAAACTATTAATAGAATGAAGCTACTGAAAAAACTAGGGAACACCAGATGGGGATCAGACAGGAAAACCATGCTCCGCATTTATGAGGCACTGATCTTAAGTAAAATAGACTATGGCAGCTTTATATATGCGTCTGCCTCCCATAATAGGGTTAAAAGACTAGATGCACTTCATCATGCTGGTATACGGATTTCTACTGGAGCCTTCAGAACAAGTCCAGTATACAGTATCTGCGTCGAAGCCGGAATCCTTCCACTTACATATCGTCGCCAAAAACAAGGGACCAAGTATATAACAAAAATATACACGCAACCAGAAAACCCAGTTTACTGCTCATTATTCCAAAGAATAAACGACAACAAGTATAGGAGGCTGAAAAATCCCTCTCTGCCGTTGTGGTACAGAATGAGAAATGTTATCTCCGAATTAGTTCAACACCAGACAACAAATACTCAAAGCGGAAAGCTAGCCCCGTGGGCTCTATCACCTCCACACATCAACTGCAAAATGTTGAAACTCTCCAAGAATAGTTCCCCACAAGAGATTTCACAAGCCTCTTTTGTTGAACTGAGTAACTATCAGTTTAACAAAATCTTATTTACAGATGGTTCTCGTACCAACAACTCTACATCGTGTGCTGTATATACTGGCGATACAACTTTTAAGTACAAGCTGAACAGTAATTGCGGTATCTCCACAGCTGAATTGACGGCTATTCTCAAGGCTCTCCAAATAACCCTTACAACACTAGATCAGTCAACAATAGTTTGTTCCGACTCACTGAGTGCTCTCAAAGCAATAATAAACACATTTTCAGATAATCCTGTCATACATGAAATTTACCAGGCCTTAAATGCCAAATAGCAGACTCATTAAGAGAAATAACTTTTTTTTGGGTCCCCAGCCACTCAGGAATTCTTGGAAATGAGAAAGCCGACAAAGCAGCATCAGAAGCCCATTCAATACAAGAAATAACGCTTTCTTATATCCCACCTTCAGATTTATTCCAACAAATAAAAGCAAATATCCTAAGCGAATGGCAACGGACTTGGACATCGCTAGAGAACAATAAACTGAAAATAATCAAACCGACTACCAGCAGCTGGGCTTCATCTTCCAGGCAGTGTAGAAGAGAAGTAGTTATTACCCGCCTTAGGATTGGTCACTGTCGTTTGACCCACGAACACCTGATAACAAAGAGAGACCCACCTCAATGTACACTGTGTAAGGTGACAGTTACAGTGCACCATATCTTCGAGGAGTGTCCTAGGTACAGTAGTGTAATGGAAAGGTGTGGCGTGCCTCGGCAGATGCTTAAGGCGTTGGGCGATAACGAACAATGTGTAAATAATACTTTAGAATTTATTAAAAGCATCAACATATTCCAGTCAATTTGACATATACGTAAAGGTATATGTGTATGTGTGTATGTGGGTTTATATATATATTTATATATCCAGTATATATATGTGTGTGTGTGTAATGTAATGTCTGTAGTGTGTGTAAAACGTTATAAACTATGTTTGAACTATTAATTTGTGCAATGTTTATATAAATATTATAAATTTTATATTGTATTATATTTTAAATTGTATATAGAAATATGTATAACGTTTTATTTTAGTATGAATAACTTTATATAAGTATTTATCCTTATATTACCTGTTTAATACGTTAATATGTCTCTGCTATATGTAATATGTTTCAATTATTAATATCCATTGTATCTATTATATGTTTAATATGTTAATATGCTTCTACTATATGTAATATGTTTCTATTATTATTATCAATTGTTTCTATTATATGTTTAATATGTTAATATGCTTCTACTATATGTAATATGTTTCTTTTATAACGTATTATCTATTGTTTCTATTATATGTTTAATATGTTTCTACTATATGTAATATGTTTCTATTATTATTATTATCTATTGTTTCTATTTCTATTATTATTATTATCTATTGTTTCTATTATATGTTTAATATGTTTCTACGATATGTAATATGTTACTATTATTATTGTCTATTGTTTCTATTAAGTAGTTGTAATTATCTAGATAATGTAAATATGTATATTTTCTAGTGGTGAGGGCAATAATAACCATTTGTAGTTGTTTGCCCTTAAAAATAAAACAAACAAAGACTAGCTTGCGCAGGGTATTCTATAAAACACATTTTGTTTGCTGGAATAAGGAGCTCCTTAGATACTTCCTTAGTCCAAAATATTATATAATTTTTTTTTGGCGTTGATTGTTCTCAAGTAATACTACCCAAAGTGTTTATCTCTAGTAATACTACCCACCTTACGACACTTGCATACTCCTGTACATTTCTTTTAGATTTTGTCCTCATATATTTGGCTTTTATCTTCATTGATACGTAGATCCATCTTTTCTATAACTTCCATCAGTAATAAGAATGCTGTTTTCAGTGCTTCGAATTAGCGAGTTACCTCAGCCAAACCATATGCGCAGCCTAATGGTTGCACCAGCATATTGTAAACTGTGTTGTTGGTCTGGATTTTTGAGTTCCTGACGATCTAAGGCAATATTCAATAATAGTTTTCCCAAGGCATCTTCCTGTATTAAGGCTGTTATATTCTTGAATTCTGGTGAAATATCCTCCTGCTTTCTAACAAAACATTCACTGGTTTCATTCATAGATATTGCATCCGGACGAATCAACCTTAAGGATCCTCCAAAGTCTCTCATAGCGATAGAGTTTGACTCGCTTCTTAAATCGCTTCGTGCTGTCATAGGCGCAATTAAAATCTATAAAGAGGTGATGTGTGGGTATTGTATATTCGATGGCCTTCTCAAGGATGGTCCTTAGGCTAAGTCGACCTACAACTTCGAAAACCTGCCTGATAGTTTTCTATATATCTTTAGGCAAACGGTACGAGTTTTAGAGAATATTAGACAACACACTCTGAAGTAGCGTAATAATGCGGTAGTTTGTACTCTAGTAAAGCACTCATATGTTTATTTTAAATGGTGATGAACTTAGGTAATGTTGATCCCAATACTTATTATGCTGTAAGTTTCATATTAGATAAGTGAAAGTAAAAATCGTTTTGAATTTACAGTTGTTGTAAAATATTTAAGATCTTCTAAAACTAAATATCATTATTGAAGTAGTTAGGATCGTGTTTTTCATCAAGATCCCCTGATTTGTGCTCATTTACGAAAAAGCGAACTGACTTATTTTGAAAGGTAACTCTAGTAGAATGGTTACGGGAAGAAATATTTCGTCCCCTAAAATTTATAAAAACTAAATAAGAAAGGTTTTGAGTTCTAAGTATAGTTGTGCAAGGAAACATTACATAGATGAAACCTTCAGACCCTGGGTGTCACCTAGGAAAAACCTTTTGGTTAAGCACGGTATCGGGTAAATCACATCTCTGCACAACCGTTGTCCTAAAAAAGTATAGTCTCTACAATGTACTGAACCCAAAACCCTTCATCGATGGTGGTTATACAAGGATTTTATTTTTATACTTTATTACTTATTCCTTCACTAACGATACCCAATTGAATATTAAGGTGAATTAAGTATCTATTCGAGAAACTTCATGACCCTCCTGAGTTCCATTCCTGTTGATCCTTCTGCTAGAGCTCTTTCCTCCGTTATCCTCTTGTCCTGGTTAGTCGAGAGGGGGAGGCGTACCCTAGCACATGCCGAACCCCGGATACTTGAATTAGTCTTCATGGGAACTGACGAAACAAGTTATTCCCCAGAAGAACCCTTCAGCTTTGAGCTCCTCACTTAGTCTTTCCGGCCGCTTCACCCCCAAGAATTCTTTAGGAATTTTATTTCGACCCTTTCTTTTGGTAGTTCCAAGCCAGCCTCTTTAATTTTTTGGCTTTTCCTTCAATGGTTTTATTTATTTTTAATTTGGAGAAATATTTACTTACGTAAAATAATGTTGACCACTGTGATTCTCATGTTAAAATAATATTAACCTATCGCACTACATGTTTTTTAATAACAATAATTATGAATGATAAGGCTCTCGATAATCCAGAGACACACCACATAAAGCCTTCAGGTTCGTTTCCGGCATGAACAGGTTACTTTCATACCATTAATAAAACGTTAACTCTTTGGAGTTTATATAAAAGCAGTGGATTTTATTAAATATTATTATAATAGTGGATATTATTAAAGTTTATTTAAAATGTGGGAGTCTATTTTTCAATGCTTTATTATGCTCGAAGATCTTTAAATTAAGTAATTAAATTCTAAAAAAGTTTTTTTCTATTGTTAGCATGACGTCTTTTATTTTTATCGTTGCTCCTTTTCTTTACTTTATGGAGAATTTATGAACCTATAATAAATTAATCACCTCCCTGTATTGTCGCCTCTAGTAAAAAAAAAAATATTGGTTATAAATTCGATTCCTAGTGGAATTATATATTCAGTTATATGATTATGAATAATTCCATGTGAAATTAATAAGTTTCAAGCAGAATTACTAGTTGATTAGTGTTGATAACTCATAAATAATTTAATTTACTTCATATGATTTTATCAATTTTTAATTTCCTCAATATTTATATTCGTTTGTCTTCTTTTGATTTTGTCTTTCCTCATTAGATTATTTCGTTTGAAATGACCATGGTGGAGCATTTTAAGAACTATTGCACATTAGCTATATGTCACCTAAGAGCAGTGTAGCTTAGCTGAGCTCTCAAGCTGTGCAATATCTCAGAAGGCTTTAGAGTCTGGAAGCTGAGGTGGAGCGATGAATGGTCCCAAGGGAATCCTGATCCCTCTCAGTGAAGAACATCTTCCCTTCGCGTCAGGTCCAATCTCATAACGTCCAGGCCAATTCAAACACTCATTACTACTCAATTGGGCGGGTTTATCTCTACTTACATGAACATTTACTATATATATATATATATATATATATATATATATATATATATATATATATATATATATATAGTATATTCTTGTATTATATTCCTTTTCCTGGTATTAAAAATACCAGAAAATTAAAAAAGGGCGAAGACGGAAGCAACTTATACCTTATTTATCCATGTTTTCCGAGATTTAGAAGTGAACTTTTAACAATTAAGAAATAATTTCTGTCAGAGAAGAATTGGCAGTTGATCGTCCTCGCCGCCGCTTGGTATATTTGCCTGAAGATGGCCTACATTGTAGGTCGGAACGTCGGCACACAATAAATAAGTATACACTTATTAAGGTGTTTTTATTGACTGCACTCCCAACTATTTCTTCTTTACATAAGAAATAATTTCTTATTATTTCAATTATTTGAAAAACTGTAATTTGAAAGAATATGCAATAACTATATAGTTTTTTACTTTTAAGTATTTCATTAATTTATTCATTTATTATATGAAAAAAAGATAATTTTTTAAATAATTTATATAAATTAACAATAATATAATAAAAAATTAAAAAACTTCTAACAAATAAGGAACAATTTATTTTTACACCAATAAACAATAAGAGAAATTTCGCTTGTAGATATTATCTTTAGTTAATGGTTTCTTTAATCAAGGAATTTTTCTTCTATTTATGGGATTTAGATTGTTTCGTCTTGACTATTATAGGGGTGTTGCGAAATTGACAACATATGTAACATAGAGTTTTTATACGTGTTATATTACAATATGTATCTTTTAAATAGAAAAAATGCAGATTGTTTTGTATAAATAATAATATGATAATATATATATTAATATGATAAAAACATCAATGAAAATTAATTTATTGGGAAATCGCTATATATAATATTATTATAATTAATAAAAAAATATTAAATACCTCGGAGAATTCATCGAATCAACAGGGCTTGAAAAGATCTCGCTGCAAAACCGTCTCCGAAAAGTCAAGAAGGCATTAGAGTTAGTTCAAGACATCTACAACAAAATGTGCTTGTCAAGACTGACAAAAATTCGGCATTAGAACACATTCATAAAACCAACAGTCCTTTACGCAAGTGAAACATTGTCACTTAACAGAAAACAAGAATTAGAAGAAATCAAAAAGCAAGAGAGGAAGATCATCAGGAAAACCCTAGGAGCAAGATATACCCAAGATGGTTATAGGCTACAATCAATCAAAACAACAGACAAAGTTTCAAACATTGAAATTGACATTAGGAAAAGACGAATGAAATTCTTTGGACACCTCACGAGATTACCAGAAAATCGACTGTCAAAAATAATATTAAATTATTTTTATTTTTTAAAGAGAAAAGATAGGGCCTCGACCGGGATTTGAACCAATAATTATAAAAAAATTATAAATATTAAATTATGTTTGCTCATTAAAGAATTTAACACCTGATTTGACCTCAAAAACGCAAACATATGTGCAACAGACATTTTAGAAAGAGACACCTTTAGACACGAAGTCAACAAATGGAAAGTTACATTAGAGCAACCAAAGCAAAATCAGTGCAGACCGAAGTGGTCGGAAGAACGTAGGCAAGCCTTCTCAGAGAGAATGAAAGCCTATTGGAAGAACAAGAAGAACCAAAAGAAAACTTGATTGAGTTGTTTGTTTTAACGTCTTCCAATATTGGGATAATACGCTATCAGTAATAATAACAAAAAAAGTATTATTATTTATGGAATACATTGTGACTTCGCCCTTTTTTGGTCTGTAGAACCTCACATACACTGGATTTTTTTAATTAGTATGAGAATTATCAATGTTAATAAAAAAAAAGTCATGACATTTTTTCACACCCATTTTATTATTATGATATCATTGTTAATATATTTTTATATATTTTATTTATTATATATGTATTTTTTTATATTTATTAATTTTTTTATATTATATTATATTTGTTTGCAAATTAATATAAACATTAATAGTTTATAATTTCCTCAATTTTTATATTGGTATATCTTCCTGTATAATGTCCTAACAAAATAATTTGAAAAATTAAACAACCAGAAAATTAAAAAGTTAGGAAGAAGCCGACAGTAACTTACTTCCTTATTTATCCCAATTTTCTGATATCATTATTTAGAAGTCAACTTTTAAAAAATAAGAAATAATATTTTATTTTAATTATTCGAAAAAAAAACTTTAATATTCTAAAGGCTTCCGTACTGGCTCTTTAAGAATTTTCAATTCCTATTTATGGTTTGTCGGCAATTTTTTTCAACTTCTCACGGTAATATAATTATAATTTTGTGTTAATTGTTATTTAACTAAAACCGCCATCATTATTTTAAATCCACAATGTTCAAAATAGGGCTCTTAGCTCTCGTATTAGACTTCATATATCTAATAAATATGCTTAAGTTCGATGCTTTAAGTGGCTAAAAAAAAAACGGTACTATATTTTATATTATTATAATGTTATGCACGACAGTATATGTACTGGCATCAAATGTGGGAGAGCTTTTTATCAAAATAAATAAAAATGTATTAAAACATTTAATATTTCTTTTATTTTTGATCCGAATAAGATTTTTTTTTATTGTTTCGATGCATGAACAAATAAATTACCTTTTATATGAGCATTCTGAATTGTTTTCGTGATTTAAAAAAATGAAAAGTAAAAAAGTGCCTTTTTTTAATTTATGGAAATATGTATGTACTCAAATAATACTCAAGGATATTTTCTATATCGTTTCTATTACTTGTCCGAGCTAGATGATTTTATTCTTCCTGTATTCTTTTTTTTTTTTTTGTTAGAAAATTAATATAGTTTCCTGTTTTACTAACATTAGTTGAGCGAATGAATCAGTTGACATGAGATTTCAATGATTTTTAATAAGTATCAAAAGCAGTTTGAGGAAAATGTTGATGCAATGTGACCTAATTTCTATGCTGGATTAATGTTCCTTTACCCCGCAATGCAGTTCACTACAATTTATGCATGTGCTGGCTATGTGCTCCATCAGGTAGTAAGACTGTATCTTCATATTATTCAATTTTCAGTTAAATATTTGATAATAGTTGCAATAAAATTTTAAAATCACGTTATTTTTTGTTATATGTTTTGTTTTCTGTAAATAGGATAAGTGAATTTATCTAGTATTTGGACCAGTGTTTTTTATTAATTAAAAAAAAATGTTAGGGTTAGTTTTTTCGTTAGTCTTACTAAAACAGACTAGGCATTTGCAATAATCAACCTATTTCTACAAAAAATATTTAATTATATAAAAAATATATAATACGAAACAATAAAAATTCATTTTTGTTCATAAATTATTTTTATAGCACTACAAAAATATACAAATGTATTACATACAAAATGTACAATTCACTACTTTTATTTTATTTATTGTTTTTATAGCTATAATTATTATGAATAAAATATATTACTAATAAAACGTTATATTTAATTTGTTTACTGTAATTATGTTTATTTCTGAAAAAATAATGTGAATTGAAGATCTTTTTCAATTTTTATTTAACATATTGTAGACCATTAATACATAATGAAATAAATAATTTTTAAAAAAATCTAAATTAACATACGTCACAGGATATTAATGATCATCAGCAATTTGAAATTTATGATTCGTTTATATTATTTTATTATGTACTACAATATAATCTGTGATATTTTAATTTATTATTGTTGCAATTTGAAGCTATAGTATGACCAATTTCTTTAGAGATACCGTATTTCCGAAAATTATTTCATGATGTAGAATATGATGGAAGTTAGTTGTTGAAGTGTACAATTGCCTGCGATGGTTACCATCCACATCAGTTGGTGCCTCATAATTAGAGTTGAGAGAAATCATCACTTCAGAGGGGGGCGTCCTACCGCCCATTCCTTCCAGAAGTTCCTGCAGATTACAAATCAATCTAATTTGATGAATATCTCACTTGTGATAACTTCATCACTCGCAATTATGAGATCTTAATTACCGGTTTGTATTATTTGTTAAAACCTCTTTAGTATTTGTTGTATTTTTTTTTTTTTAAGAGGGGGTTAGAGTGAACTAATAACTTGGAATATGTAATACACTTATCAATATTATTTATTTTTGATATTTTTCAATTTATAAACAGTTGTTTATTAAAAGAATTAGTAAAAAATGTTCGTACAATTTAATAACTATCAAAATAATTTATTTCAATTTTTATGAAATTACATGTAATTTTGAATGTAAAATAAAAATATAATTTATTTTATTGTCATATTTTATTTGAAAAGACCCACGTTCGACCACGGAGAGGTAAGAGACCCGAGTTCGAGTCCCGGTCCTGCCCATATCTTTTCTTTTCAAATAAAATATTTAAAAAAATAAAAATACTTCGTGTAAAAGGAATTTTAATTTTAAAAAACACTGTTATAGGTAGTAAGAGTGAAATAAGTTATCGTGACATAAATTTCACAATTTGTTTTTTATTGTTAAATTTAATATTAAGTGTGGTTCCTCTTCCAAAGGCTATTTTTTTCCGACTTAATGTCATAAAATCAATACCGAAACAATTTCCATAAAATAAATATGAAAATCACATATACATATTATTATTATTTTTTTTTCATAATAGTCTTGTAATTATGACGTGACAATTTTACAGCCCTGTAGACCTCCGGATAGTAAATTAGTACAAAAAAAAATAATTTGACGAATAATGAACTCTTGACGTCAAGACAATTGAGAAAAGGGAGAAAGGGTTGCAAGGAGCTGTTAGTAATCGATACATTTACCACAAACCAAGTTTTGTAAACCAAAAAGCTGAAGAATGCATCAAAGGGAAGCTTTGGAAGGAACTGAACATGTACTTAAACACAAAAATGCAGTAAAGATGTATCACCGAAGCATTTACCGAAAATTGAGACTGTTGGCGTACTACACGACAAAAGAAGTATTACTGTCCTCTTTGGCCTTTTTGAAAACTCTTACCCTTTTGAAGCTCCTTACTTAGTTAAGAACGTCCTTGTTGCCATCCAGAGAAACCTCGATCTCTTTTGTGTCCTTTTTAGTCTTCTTTATCATAAGAATCCTCAAGTTGGTCATATTAATTTTTTTGTATACTCGTATAGGTCAATAGAATACACTTTTGGTCATTTTCTTAGGGTTCATTCTTTATTTTTGTTCATAGAAGTGAATTCTTCGTTTTATTAAAGGTTCTTCAATTTTTTTCGATAAGCGTGTAGTGTTCCTGGCGTTGTCTTTAATAGTCTCCATCTTGAATCCTGAAAATTTTCTTAATGTTTTCTCTCCGTGATTTCTAAACACGGATACATTCATACATTCTGCCATATACATTGCCTCTTGGCGGATTATTGTTTAGTGATACCTAACTTTAGTATTAATGGATATAGATTTTTAATATTGATATAGATTTTTGTTAATATCTCGTCTAGTTGAAAGACTGCTTTCATATTATTATTATTTTTATTATTGCTATACAGTCTATTACTAGTCAACCTTGGCTGTACAAAAGTAGCAGACCTACTTAGGGTTTGGATTTATAATTTATTTACGAATTACAGAATACTTTTCATATATCCATAGTTTTCAATGTATTGTTATATGATTTTCTGAGAAATCACGGAGAGAAAACATTAAGAAATTGCATTATTGTTTAATAATAACTTTGGGAAATGGTTATTTTTAATGCTTAAAATGAACTATACCAAATTTTTAACATCTCTCACTTCACGAGAATCAATGATTCTAGCAATAATGAACTAAAACACCATTAAGGTAGCAATTATTTACCTCATTATCCCTAACAACGGAATTCATTCTCGAAAACACATTGAATCAATAATTTATTAGAGAACTGTTTTATGTATGTCATTCTAAAGGCAAATTTAAATCATAGTATGATAGATACTACCTGTCATAAAAGTAAAATAGTAGTAAATAAAATGAAAAACGATCCCCTTTACTTAAAGTAATTTTCAGATTAACTTTTTACCGTAAAAATTAGATATAGCAAAGTTTCATGTACGTGCGAAGTGGCCCACAAAATATAAAAACTTCATTGAAAGTTTTCTCTGACAAAATACCATTTTACTGGATTACAACTTCAAGGCTTGGTCGCGAAGGAACAGATTTGAAAAACAACTCAGTTGATAATTTGTTTCTATTTTTTTCTTTTTTACTCAACTGTCATTAGCATCGATTTTTTCATATTATCGCCTTAGTTTTTGTTTATTTTATTTTTTTATTTGAAACTGCAAAGAAGCTCAATTTATGAACTTGATTACTTCCCCGTTATGCCAGAGGAAGCTGTTTTTTTAAATTGATTGTTTCCTTTATTAGTATTTTTAATACCTTTGGTAAATGTATGGGCCTAAGATAATAGATTTAGAGAAAAACGTTAGCAAAAATTCAACCTATAGTTGTTAACATCTACTAATTTCACCTTGGATTATGATGTAATAATTTATTAATTAGATTACTTGATACTAGATAGTTTTTTTTATTTATTCATTTATTTCTGGTTCTTTTTTTTTTTTTGCTGGTCCTTACAATATTTTATTATAAACACTGCTTGACAAAATTATAATTATAATACTTTAAATATTATGTAATAATTATCAGTTAGGAGGTTGGGTTTCATGTGGCAACATTGAAAAATGGTTTTTATGGATCCTGTTATCTTGCTGCTTCTCTATACATCGATCTGGTGTGTTCTATTTTGTATTATCCCCCCCCCCCCCCTCCTTCATTCTCTCAACCTCTATCCTTTTTTTTCTCCAAATAAGATAAAACAATTAATGTTTGTTAATTTAATAACTCTAATAATAATAATAATAATAATAACTCTAGTATAGCTTCACATTCAGTTTAATAATAACCAATTTCAAACTCATTTTGTCTTTCACCAATCGATATTCATTATAAAAATTAAATAAATTGTTATATGATACATTTTTTAAAAATATTTGTATTAAACATTTATAATTATTTATAAATTTAAATATTTATTTAAAGATGTTCATTATAATTTCTAATAAAGTAATTCATCTTGTGAAGCTTACTTACAAAGCTTGTTAAATTATCTTCATAGATTTCATTTTAATATCATTTCTCATCAATTTTTTTATAATTCAACATTTTGTTCAATAATTCATTCAAGTGAGTAAAAAATCTTTTTTCCAGACAAAAATGTTTTTCTTTATTTTAAATACGTTTCGACTTATTAAGTCATTTTCAATTTTTTTTTTTTATGCATTCGTACCGCCTACAAGTCTATTAATATTTAAACATTTACTCTCATTAAATCTGCACATAATCAACCTTTTAATAGTTGTCAATTAATTAATTTTTTTTACTTGGAGTTTGTAATGTTCTCCATGGTCATTCTTGTTTTTTCATTACAAACTCCAACTAAAAAAAAAATGGACTTGTAGGCGCTAGGAATGTATAAAAAAAAAGAAAATTGAAAATGACTTAACAAGTCGAAACGTATTTAAATTAAAGAAAACAATTTTTGACTGGAAAAAACGTTTTTTACTCACTTCAATGAATGATTTAAAAATATGTACTCCAGTAACATCCACGTGAAAATTAAAACATCATGTTCATTGTATTTCATTCTTTTCAGTTCTTTTTACATAAAACTTCATATATTTTCTTTGATACTGCACTGTTATATTATTTTTCTGTTTTGTTTTATTCTCTGGAATAATTAGGCGATGGTCTGATTTGGCGGAAATTTTTGCTCAAATAATATTTTAAAAAACTGTACCACTACAACATATGAAGAATCTTTGGTTCAATCCGTGGTAGACTTTACTGTTTTTAGGATAATGGTCTTGCAGGGACGTGATTTGTCTCAGTTTACGCACGACCGTCAGATTTTTTCCCAATTAAGGGTACACACTTTATAAAGGCTGGTTGAGCCCCAGGAAGATCTACATCTCTAGATCCTACATGGCACATACCTACCTTACATACCTCTTAACAGGTGTAATAAATTACCTGTCACAACCGGTTGTGAACCTGGGGCCTCTCGTACGTCAACTCAGTCCCATGTCCTCGTGTTCTAGTTTATTCTTCGCAAAAATTGCGAGAACACGAGGACATGGGATCGGATAAGAGAAAAGATTTGTCCTCTCCCGGCAGGCAGCTTTGGTGGCTCAATTGGTAGAACTCTGTCACGGAAAGACAAAGGTTCCGGGTTCGAATCCCGACCGAGGGCCTATCTTTTCTCTTTGAAAAATAAAAATATTTAAAAATCAAAAAATTTACCAATAATTATAAAAAAAAAAAAATTCAATGTGATTTGCATTCACAAAAAGTTCTATCAATGCTGATGACTTGCTATCCATCCTCTTTCTTTGACAGATCATTTCGTTAATACTGATCATGCTATTATATACTTTTTTATAGATTCATTTTTTGTTCATCGGTCTTTTGTGTACGATGAGATCGGTCTGATATGTACGATTAAATGGATATAAAAAATAAAGTCACAAAGAACTGGAGTTCTAGAAGTAATAAAAGTCAGAGGCTGGAAAGGGGAGAGGTGGGTTGGGGAGAGCTAAAAGGCATTTTAAACAGAGAAGTTGAATATATGAAGCACAATAGGAGGGGGTCACGATAAGGGAGATACAATTGCCGATTGCGGATGCTAGCAGCCATTGTGGAACCAGCAGCTAGGAAAATTAGTAGTGCCGAGTTGTATTATCAAGGCGCACTTTATATCCCCACCAATCAGCTGGCGAAGTGTCTCCTCCCCTCCTTTAGGGTATATATTATCCCACCTGATAAGCACTGTCACCCAACTTGGGCCCTTCTTAGCTTGCCTATCCGTTAACTCTCTATCATTAACGCCGTATCTTGGTTCGAGCGTGTACCGCAGGTTACGACTTCTACCATCAGCCAGGTCTTGAGATTATTACTCAGTTCGGTTTCATTGTCTTCTACTAGAGTGTTCTATTAGGAAAAAATCATGTACATAAAAATCCATAAGCTTCATAAAAATTGTGATTATATAATGAAATATTAAAAAAAAAAAATCCTGTACCACTACGACCAATGAAGTGGCGATTGATCAGATTTTATTTTCTAAATGTTATGTTACACAGCTGGTAACTTTATGACATTATGTATGCCAACATTATGTCAAAGTAATGATTCCTTATTAAAATATGTTTACATCTAATATATAATTAATTTAAATATTTACCAAGATTTTTTTAAGCAAGGCAAAATCAACAATGTTTATTTTTTTAAAGAGTATGATTATAGATAATGGAACAGGCTGAACTATTTACATGTATTACATCAACATCTTCCTTCTTCCAGAAAGTTTAGTTAGCGTCAGTGAATGGAGTGGATCGAATCTCGGAGGAGTGGTTACTCCATTCTTCTTAGGTTCGCCATCCTCTTCTGCTCTTCCTTTGTGTGGAGGAGTAAAGTCTGTTCCGTCGACACTTCTTTTTTTCTAAAAATCTTGCGGATTTCACAGATAAATTCTACCGGATGTTTAATTATTAAATAGGTATTAACAGCACCCACGAAATTGGATTTCTTATTCAGTCTATAGTTGATAATTTTTTAAGTACCTTTGTATTCAAGAAACACATAATCTATTGATTTGTGGGCATGTAACATTATGTACTGAATGGATTAACAGATTTTTCAAAAAAAAAATTTTCCGGATCGTCATAAAATTACCAATGTCGGTAATTATTGACACATTTTGCACAATAACAAAAAGTGTGTTTCTAAATGGTGCAGCGCTAAATAATGCAGAAGGTTTAAATGAAAGTAGCCTTAAATATTCTTTAAATTTCTTCCAACCACACACAATCTGTATTCCACATTTCTGTCCTCCTAGTCAGCCTACGTCTAAGTACTATTATAAATATATATTTAAATTATAGACATAAATGCTGCTACTGTTGTAGTCCTAGATTTAACTAAAATTAAATAACTACTGACGTTCTAAACCTATACACAATAATAGCAACCTTCACAGAAGACTTAGCTATTCTCAATGGACCTAAAGATATTGCTCAGGTTTTACTTTATGGTATTCCTGATAACGACTAAAGGATTTTAATTATCGGAAAATAAAACTCAACAACGACCATGATCACGTTCAATATCATACTTATTTCGCTTATCGTATCTCTTAATTGTCGCGATTTGTGTGGCAGATATGAATATAAAAGAAGGGAAAAATGCAATGAACTTTTGAAATAAATAAGTAAAAAATATTTTAATTACAAAATAAATAATATTTCTTACCGCTTTATATACTTATCCCATGAAAAAGATTGTTTGCTGTCCTTTGCAAATATTGGTCTTTCTTTTTATCTCAGAAATCAAGTTACGTTTGAAATGAGGATGAAATTACGAAGAGATAGATTTCAAGTAAGGCAAGATAGGCAAGATAGTTTAAGCAAGGCAAAATCAACAATGTTTATTTTTTCAAAGAGTTTGATTATAGATAATGGAACAGCTGAACTATTTACATTTATTACATCAACATCTTCCTTCTTCCAGAAAGATGAGTTAACGTCAGTGAATGAGTGGATCGAATCTCAGAGGAGTGGTTACTTCATTCTTCTTACGTTCGCCATCCTCTTCTGCTCTTCCTTTGTGTGCAGGAGTAAACTATTTTCCGTCGATACCTCTTTCCTCTGATCTTGGGGAGTGAACCTTAACAACTTGGCCTGGACCCATGGTTCACCTCTCCTATCAGGTCTCTACTGAACCAACACTACCTGGCCTTGCCGGAGGGGTGGATGAGAGAGGAGGCTGGGCTGTCCTATCGTAGCACCTCTTATGTATTCAACTCCGATGGGTATTTAAGGTTCTAATTTCTTGGCCACTGCTGGTCGTGTTGATCTCAATCGGCGTGACATTGACCTTTGTGCCGGACTACTATCCATAAGTTGGGTTGGATTATTTCTCCAATTAAGTAGTGATAAATGGAAATCCGTCTTGTCTTCTTTGCAAGTTTTCATCAATCTTTTAGCTATCTGGACACTGCTCTCTGCTTTCCTATTACTCTGATGGTGATAAGGTGAAGAGCTAGCCATTTCAAATCCCCAATCTTCTGAAAAAATTTTCAGCTCAGCACTGACCAATGGGTACCACTGTCCATGACCACAACCACAGGAACTCCATGCCTGCTGAATTGCCTTTTAAGGGCGTTGATGACACTAGAGCTTGATTTTTAGAAAGGTGGTCAACTTCAGAAAAATAATCTGTTGTCAATAGATAGTTTTGCTTATTGAAATCAAATATGTCAATAGCAACTCTCTGCCATGGTCTTGTTGGTGTTGGATGGGAATTAAGAGGTTCCTTGAGTTGTGAAGGTCCCAGTTTCTGGCAAACATTACGTAGGCCTAGACGTACACAATCCTCTGCTCCATCAAGTGGCATTTCATCAGTTTTAATTACTTCAAACTGAAGGGTGGTTTTTCCTGAGTCTGTTTGGCAAATAAACTCAATTTTACCTAAGAATTGAATTGACTCCCCACTGTAAAACTTCAACTTAGCATTAAAGGGTAGAAGCCGGGGATTGCTAGACTTCTTAATCTTGCAAACATGCGAGAGCCCGATGGCATTGCAAGCGGCACCAGTGTCTAATTGCACCTCACATTAATGCAAATCGTTCTTGGGAGTACATTTTAGGTACAAGGTATAAACTGCCTATTATCTTTTTTTACAAGAGCGTTCACCCAATAGACTTCAGATGCATCTTCGGGTTTCTCGTTGTCAGCTACTTGCCTAACTGCTTTTACCTTACACATTTCGGCAAAGTGTTTCCTCTTTTTACTTTTGCTACACACTTTGCCAAAGTCTGGACAAGCCGCCATATCCCACATATGTTTCAGACCACAAAATGTGCATTAAACATCAGTTGGTGAATCGTCCTGGGTGACGCAATCTCTTTTAGATTTATTTTTAACTTTATGGACACTCTCCTCCTCCTTACACCCTAGATTTATATTAGAAGCCTTGTGAGTTGCCTCCTCAATTCACCCTACACATATTTAAGGCTTTTGCGTTTTTATAGGATTCCTTATTAAAATATGTTTGCATGTGGTTACATCTAAATTGTAATTAATTTAAATATTTACCAAGACTTGTTTGAGCAAGGCAAAATCAATAATGTTTATTTTTTCAATGAGTATGATTATACTATCTGATATGTTAACCTGTTGTAAATTAATAACTTGCATAAACAATAATTGAATGGTGCTTGATGTTTTATTTTATTGAAATTCATAGTTTTCCAGATTTGTGGAATTTCTATTTTTTTTTCATTATTCTTCCATTAAACATCATGTTCATCATTGATGTAGATGATGAGTTTAACGGAAGTTAGGGTGAATAACTAGTAAGAATTTTATCTAAAAACATTTGTTATAAACGCTACCGTTTTAAAAATAGTATAAATAAAAATTATTTTTATTAATTTATTCATTGGAATTTACAACTGTATTATAACAATACGACAAGTAAATGGCTGGAATGATGCATAATGACCTGGATTAAGACAAGTTGAGTAACTACGGAGTGGTAGTACTCAAAATAAAAATTAAAAGCTTTCTATATTTCTATAGTTAGAGATGTTTTAAATATATTATATAGATCTCTTTACAAAACAAACTGATCATAAACCTGTATTTTAGGTCCAATACACAATTCTACTTGGTGCGTGGTCATTCACTGCTTTCAATCTTGCCCAAGAACTTATTCGGGTATGAGTCCTGCTCGAAATATCTGGACCGAAAGCTGGAGAGTGTATGGATTCTAATCAAGGCTCCAGACCTCAATATATTGCTCCAATTACAGACCAGGGTGTAGGTGGGGTGATGCCATGGGCTGGGATTTACTTAGGGTTCCTACAAGGCTCTAAGTTGTCTATTCTACTATATTGCAAAGCATTTAATTGATACATAACACCTTCATTTATTTACCCGAGGTGTGTTTTATTTGACTATTTTTTAAACAAAATTTAGAAATGTAGAAATAATAAAGTGATTTCGAAAACTTGAAAAATATATAAACAAAGGTAAAATATAATAGAAAGGAAAATACAAATATATTTTTAATTCTTCCCGTTTGTTTAATTTACCGTCACTGAATGCTAGTATGACTAATCGTAACTACTAGTATGGAAATACTAAATTTTACCCACCTAGATGTAGTTATAAGGATATTTAGGAATGATATCCTTATAACTACATCTAGGATGTAGCATAAGGATATTTAACGAGTTCCTGACACCACGCAGGCTAGGGACTGCCCTTTACAAGCACCTTCCGAAGGACAGTGTTATGAAGAATTTTTTCCTCCCATAAATCCCAAGAGTCACCTCTTTGCAGAACCGTTGTCTATGAAACAGTACAGTCTCTACCATATTCTGAACCACAGACTCGTTCACGGGTCCTGATGGTTACAGGTTTTATTAAATCCTAAGGCCATCTGCCGAGCTATGAACCCGCGATCTTGCGCATAGAAGTTTGTCATGCTTCACCACTACACAACAAATGACCCTCATTTTAAATTCTATAAACGCTGCAACAAAGAAAATAAGATTTCACATTTCAAGAGTGAAATTCATTTCAACTAGTTTCGTCGAAATGTCTATTCGTAGGTTTGCATAAAACACAGAAACAATTTCTTATTTCATATTTAATCACAGTTAATAGTTGGCACACGCATATTTTATTTCTAATAGGATTCAGAATCACTTTTAGAGCCTCCAATTTATAGTTTAAAAGGCCTAAAAGGAAATCATATTCTGTACACATCAGAATTTCAAATGAATTATTTGTTCCATTTATAACACAAATATTACAGATTTTTTAATCATAAAACTGCTATCAAGATTTTTTTTCATCTTTTTTTTTATATTTATGGCCTGTGTGTTTTATCTTTAATGTTTATAACTTATTATAACTATAACAAATGTTATATTACCTGCAAAGTTTGGTAATGTAGAATAAAGCAGTATTTTTTATTTTGTTCCCTAATTTTCTACCTTTATTTTATAACGTCACAATGAGGTACTATGGCTAATCGGATGATGCTATGGTGGTAGTCATAAATTTTACCTCAGCAGATATAATTAGGGTTTTGACTTTAACTAGTACCTGACACCACGCATGCTCGAAAAGGCCAACTACCGGGCCCAGAATACACAATTTAGGGCTTAGGTGGTTATGATAACCATTACACCCCCCAGGTGGCCCTAATATTTTCTAGGTATAATGCTTTGTATAATCAATTAATTACTATATAAAATCATCCAATTTTCGTTCTCACAGAACCTAACAGGCACTCATGTGACTTAGTCAACAGTTAGTAAAAATCCTCTAATCAGTATCTTTAACTAACCAAGACACATCAAGTCTGTCTGATTTGGCATATCATATTTTTTTATTTACTATTATTAGCTACTAATAAATATGTGCTTTAATTAATATTTATATTTTTATTTTATAAAATAGTAATATTCATCTATAGAGTTTTACTATTAACTTATTATACTTTTACTATTAACACAGTGAACTGACTAAAGTTAAAAGCAACTCTTAGATATAACATATTTCATTATTTTAAATTACTAATTTAGGAAATTTAAGATCAAGATTAATGGATCGCCTCATATAATTTATTACCCCCCCACTGGTATTCCAAGGAAGGGTGGCTTTATCCTAATTTTGGATAATCCTTTATCCTAAATATACCACCCCTCCCCACGCTGCTTTCTTCCAACAACACAATTATTAATAATATTAAACATAAGATCCTAACCTACCCTACTGTATATTTCTTCCCTTATAACTGCTTCATTTTCAATATACTTTCTACAATTTCTTGATTAGTCTATATTTTCTCTTTCTCCTTGATTTTAAATTTATAAGTCCTAATGAAGTAGTAAGAATGATGTATGAAACGATCGTCTGTTTAGTATATTTTTTAAACGATCGTCTATTTTTACGATATTCTATTATTTAATTTTCCTAAAATAGATTTCATTTGTTCAATTTTGTTGTGTATAGTCCACTTCGGTCACGTCTGCCTCCTCTTTCGCATAATATAGGAGATCCTTTCTATTTTCGGTTGGTTTCTTTGTTTCTATCTTTCTTCAGTCTGAACTCCACCTATGATTTTTTCTTAAAATTCTTCTTTCCATTACTCCCTGTTTTTCCGTAAATGATCATTCCGAGGCATTCTGTTTTTACGACAGTCTTTTTTTGGCATTTCAGAAAATACTCTTCTTGTTGTAGATATTCTTTGTTGGAGTCGCTTTTATTCTTATATAAATATGAATAACTAGTAAGGATTTTATCTTTAAACTCCCCCTTAAAAATAACTATTTAAATTTATAATATATGTCTATTGTTTAAGATAATAAGTTTGCTGTAACGACATTTAAATATTCCAGAAGAATTGATGATAGTAGTTAATACATTTACTAAATTCTGGGCTTCATCAGGTGCAAAGTTTTCCTGGTGATGGGGTGTAACAAGTACTTTCTTGTATTTTGTAAACAAGTACTATATTAAGAATTATGCTAGGTCAATGAATATTTTAAGAAATATTTCTCTAGGCTAGTCAATGCTGGACCACATAGCACCGAAGTGAGGTTAAAGCACCTCAAACAATCGTGGTGAGGTTTGTGAGATGAATAGAAGGTAAGGTGAGAAACACCCAGCAAGAGGTAAAGCTAGCTGAATATATAAAAGAAGAAAACAGAATTTTGGTATGGCCATGAAAGAACAATGCAAGGAGAAGGGTCGAAGGAAGAAGGACAAGAGGAAGGCTCAGAAAAACGTGGGAAGTGATGTCAGGATGGCTTTCGAGAGAAGAGGCACGGATAGAAGATAAAGTTAGCTGGTCCTAGACGAACGTACATGAATCAGGCTCCACAAACAGGATCCTCAACACTGTCCAACAGTAGATATGGATAAGATTAAGAAGAAGAAAAACTATTCCCCGATATTTTCTATTATAAATCGATAATTCTTAATAACAACAAATATTCTGATAAAATTATGATTGAATAATTTAAAGTCGAGATTAAGATGGATCTAAGAGAGATGGGTTTTGGCAAATTTAGAGTGTGGAAGCTCCTTTCCTGCTCATGTATGGTATGATTTAAAAAAATACATTTGATTTTCGTTGAATGTGTTTTTTCTGATGAACTTCTTCCTTTAATGATTACATTAGTTTGAAAAAGCTTTAGAATCAAATTTCTTAAAGGTTTTACATTTGGAAGATTCGTGTTTAAATAATTTTAATTATATGTGTGAGGTTCTTTTTATATTTGTTTTAGAAACCGTTCCCTCAAAGATTTATTAATTGCATACTATAATTACTTGTTTTCGATTAATTTATAGTATTCAGAATTTAAAACAAATAATATAATAATTTTATGTTATACAATTACCCATTATAAAAATTTCAAATTATTTGTTTGTTTATTTTAAATGGAACTAGGATTTATCGTTGATCATTTATAAATCCGAGTTGACTTACTACAAAAATTTTATAAACTTATCATAATTATTTTCCTTTCCTCTTTCTTTAGATTTTCCTTATCTGTTTTTCTGTTGTGTCAAGGATTCGCTAGCGTAACAATGTTGGTTTAATTACAGTAATCATTTTATTATTATTACATTTTGCGGGAAAATTTTAAAGAAGATTGAATAACATTGCTAAGATACAATATAGTCTGAATAACTTAAAGCAGGAGCTATCGAGAATAATTTTGATTGGATCTAAACGGTAAGAGAGTTTTGGAAGAGGCAGTCCATTTATCTACAGTAGCGCTTGCACAAACAGAAAGGCCGTACAATGATGTAGGACGCTCTGGCATTACTGACAAATGTTTGCTTTGCCATTCCCTCCTCTAGATATGACAGCAAATAGTATTCTCCGCGTTGCTAATCTTCATGCGGCTCCCGCGGATCGACGTATCATAACATTTGAGTCCATACACTTCTATATATGTATATATAAAACCTACAATATTAAAAAATAAATAAGAATATGGAATATTATACTTGTTCATAAAGCAAGTTTGTACTCCTATGTTTCGTTTACTTCACTTTATGCAGGTATGACTAATCAAACGATGCTACAGCGTGAGCCCTAAATTTTGCATATCAAGTTTCAATTAGGAAAGGATCATTATTAAGTACATGACAGGTTACAGTCTCGGGAAAGACATTATAAGTCCCCTCCGATGGGCGGCAAAAACAGGGATTTTTTACTCCCTTTAAAAAATCCTTGCGATCAATTTTTTTTATGATGATCATTTACCAATAATTAAAAACATTTTAAAAAGCATATATTTACGCTTCATTGGAAAAAGGGGATATTCATACTCCCTATCGGCATCGAACCTTCTCTTACTATATAAGTATTTTTGAAATTATTATTGGCTTATAAAACTTTAGTGGTAGCATTTATTAATACACACAATACAGCATAGTGATAGTTAGAGCATCCTACGCACATCTCTCTCTCTCTCTAACATATATTAAGGCAATATTTTTTTTTTCCTGCAATCTTAGGAAATCCTTTTTATTTTCCATAATTAATCTGAAACTAAACAGCTAACCGGTTGATGCTGACAACACATCGGAAGGAGCGGGGAGGAGCTGGAGGGAATATTCATGAAAGGGCTAGAGGAAAGATAGCCGAGCGCCCTAATGGCCTCTAATCACAGGGCCGATTGTTATTTAAATTTATGTAAATTGTAAGGGCACTGTAGGGCCAGGGGGTGGAGGGGTAAAAAAGGAGGTAGCCCCCTACCAATATTATCGAGGTCTGTCCAAAGGCGGAATATACAATCCTAAATTGCTGATTAAAATTTTTATAACTATATTTCATGAGCATTATTCCCAGGAAAAATGATTTTTTTTTTTTACTTAAGCCGCTTCTAATATCTACGACTAGGCTATTTCTTTATTAAAACATTTTCATTAAGAGTAGATGGAATCCCCCCTGCACTATATTATATTAACTTAAGGAACATATTTTTCAAAATCTATTTAAGCAATAAAATTAAATATTAGTTGAGTACTGTTAACATTTCTGACATCTAGCATATGAAATGTTTACATAGTCGTGAACCTATTCATTATAAGAAGCATATAATTAGATTTTTATACGAACAATTAGCAAAACATTTTATGATTTATAAGAAAAAAATTCTTGGAATTATAAATAATTCTGTAAATTATTTTGATTTTTATTATTTTGATTTTGATTAAAAAAAAAAATAGCCTCTACCTTTAGTTTTGTGTACCCTTCGTACTTTTTGTGGACCCTTCATAACTGGTACAGTACGTGGTAGAGACTGTAAATTTTCTCGGACAACGGTTGAGCTGAAGTTATTTGAGATTATGCTCATATTCTTCCCCTAAATGGTGTTTCTAGAGGCTGGGTGAGCTTAAGGAGGGTCATCAGGTCCCACAAGATCGAACCACGATTGTTAACAGATAACAGGGGCCCTGAAGATTAGTTACATCGTTGGCCGAAACGTTGGCACAAGAAAATAAGTATTTATAATTTTGTGTAATTTTTTACTCCACCACCCGACCACTTCTATCCACTAATATGTTTTCAAATTACCATTCAGTATTACATTTAATATTAATGGTTTTAGGTACTGGACTTGAATTTAATTTTATTTTGTTTTATAGATACAAAACCCTTTTATTTGTCCAAGTTATCTTTTATTATTTATTTCTTTAACAAGTAGACGTTTCGACCCATGTGGTCATTCTCAATACATGTTTTTTATTTTATCATCATTCAGTTAGCTGAATTCAATCCGTAAAAATCTATATAACATTCAAAAAAGCAAAACATTAACATTATAAAATTTAACATTATAAAAAATTTTTTTATAAATATATATGGAATACATGAATCTTCTTAAAAATTATCCTATCAGTCACACTATCATACATGGCATCATCCAAAAAATTCACTGCATATAAATTACAAATATTACATTACTGCTATCCTCACAATAGTACATAGATAGACATACCTTATTTTATAATATCGGTCTACAAGGAAAAAAATAAGGTATGTCTATCTATGTACTATTGTGAGGATAGCAGTAATGTAATACATATTTGTAATTTATATGCAGTGAATTTTTTGGATATTGTGACTGATAGGATAATTTTTAAGAAGATTCATGTATTCCATATATATTTATAAAAAAAATTTTTATAATGTTAAATTTTATAATGTTAATGTTTTGCTTTTTTGAATGTTATATAGATTTTTACGGATTGAATTCAGCTAACTGAATGATGATAAAATAAAAAACATGTATTGAGAATGACCACATGGGTCGAAACGTCTACTTGTTAAAGAAATAAATAATAAAAGATAACTTGGACAAATAAAAGGGTTTTGTATCTATAAAACAAACCATTCAGTATTACTTAATGAATGCTATATAATCCCATTCAGTAATACTTAACGCCGGAGTAATATTTCTATCAAAATTATTTCTATTATTGCATTTTCCTATTCAAAACTACGTTTTGTATTCTAATATTTTTGTCATTTCTGTGGCTTTTTCCTCACTCAATATTCATTTCATCATCAAAAAAAAAAAAAAAATCTAGTGGTAATAGTAAAAAAACAGTTGCAAATCAAATTGATGTGGAATTATTTAACTGGATGTTTCTTAGAAGAGTGTAAAGTGGTCAGTGAGTGCAGTCAACAAATCACACAAAATAAATCTATCCTATTTTATTTGTGCCTACGTTTCGGCCTAAGTTTCAGCTCATCATCAGTCTAGAGAGATGAAAAGTCTAACTGCATCTGACTACCAGTTGAAAATCAAGTTGATATGCATTTTTCACCCTTCTTCCTTCTAAATAATTTTATTTATTTATAATTTTAACCATTACCCTCCCTTAGCTCCTGCCCTTACATATGAATGCATTGATTTCATAGGCTTCGAATAGGTCAGGTCAAATGCTATGAAAACACAAGGCATTAATTCGTTCATGTTTACTCCTCAGATCCAAAACCCTCCTTTCTACACCAACCCTAAATCAACATCCCGCCACTTTTAGCTCCACTTTTCATTACTTTAATTGCTATCGACTAAACTCTTTCCTGAAGATCCTTTATTTCGTAAATGTCGATCTTAAACTCTGTACATTCGGGCACCCCTTCTGATTACCCTCTACTTGAAGTGTAGCTTTTAAATTTTTCGAAGAACGGGTAGTTAATATTTGTCTTCAATCCTTCGAGATGGCCTCACATATTTTACTATTACGGCCAGTTAAAACAGTTCATTCTTGTCCAGTCCTCTATCATCTGGAATTATCTTTCTTCTAATTTCATCCACACTTCCTCTCTATCTTAATTCGAATTCAATCTTTTCTAGCTCTCTCTCTCATTTTCCGTACACATCGTACCAAATTGTGAATTTTTTAATTAAGGTTAAAAATCTTGATTATACCATAATTCCCCACTCGTTAATAGTGAAAGAAATCACGTAATCTCACTAAATTGGATGACCAGAATGTTGACTGATTCATGATTAGAAAAAAAAAAAAGGATGATTAGAGCCAGGGCATAAGAATCCTTTTTAACATTTTTTTTTTTTTTATATTTGTGTGTTAAGAGAGATTTTTCAATTATTTCATTTCATTATGATTAATTATTTTTGTTTAGGGTGCAGCCTCCCTTCGGAGATTGGCGATAATCTACACTGTTCTGAAATGTTTTGCTGCTGCTCTAAATTGTAGGTTTACTTTGGTACCACTACCACTCTCATCCAGGAAATTCGTCTCCTTCGTATAGACATTTTCCCCTCATATTTCTCTGGATCTTTAATTGCAATATTCCATTATTTTTTTCTAATCATGTAACGTCTCTCAGTTATTTAAATTTTCCAGTGTAAAAGCAATTCTAACTGTTATACTGATATAATTATTTATTTCAAATAACTATCAAAGTCTTGGTTAATTTAACCTTGATTATCCAGCAGTTTATATATTCTCCATTTTTGTACTATATGAATGAAGTACTGTTTCTTTATTTTAAATCTTATTATTTTAAACAAATTAATTTAATATTATAAGTCTTCGTTGTGTTTTTCCTCTCTAGATCGTTAGGCACCCAAATAACCAGTCTGGAAGAATGATATAGTATCATTTCAGCTATTGCTTTTTTAATTTAAAAAAAAAATACATTCTACCCTCAATTTATATTAAGACAGGGAGTAAAGGGGCAAAATAAGCACCCATACCAGTCAGTCACCATCCAAACGAATTTAATTATCCTCAAGGATAATGAAAATTTGTATGGCATTTGTTCACTTCAAAATAATAATGCATGTAAACCATTATACTAACTTATGACTAGCATTTCACTGAATCGGTGTTACCACGGGACAGCTAATTTGATGTAACTAATTGGACAAATCTGTGGACAAATGATTATTTAATGTATCATATCCTAGTTGAATTGTCTGTTCAATGTCTATAGATTCCTAAAGAGAAAAGATGACAGTTAACGTTTAAAATAAGTTTGTGTTTAGTGTTTATTCAACACTCAACAAATGTTTGTAAAATTGAAAGTAACAGAGTGTATTAAAAAATGACCATTTTATCAAATTCCAGAGTTCAAAAGTCTGTAAATATTTTACTGCTAATGTATCTTTCGACACACTACACTCCCTGGCAGTTTGCGAGTTCTTGTGGAAGGATTTGACTCAACAACTTCCAGAACCTTATCAATATTGTTATGGGGTGTAAAAATGAATAAACTACTAAATTCGAGACACTAATATTTATTAACAAATTAAATAAAAGAATACAATGAAATTAGTAACAATTTAATTTCTAGTCTAGTATAAATTTACAATAACAATATTCTAAAGATTTTAACCTAGGCCTAACTCCTATTTTTATTATTATTATTATTATTAGAGGCGTTCCAACATGGGTTACCTCAACCTGTCAGAGCAGAGCTCCACACCTCTCGGTCCATCCAATCCCCTTCCCGGAGACCCCTACCGGCCACCTCTTCCTGGACTCGCTCCATACACCTGCTTCTGGGCCGTCCGCGTTTTCTCCTCCCTGGTGGAACCAATAATCCTGGCAATCGAACTTTGTACGCAGATCCCGCGATAATTCGGCAAACTTTTCTGTCACCCTTCTTATATACTGATGATATGTAGCCAGCCCTCCGGTCATCCGGAATATCATCCCCCCTGAGGACAAGGTTGATCACCTCTGTCAAAAGGGTTACCAGTTACGCGCTAACAGCTTTCACGAGCTCCATACCAATTCCGCCCGGACCCAGAGAAGTGCCAGTCTTAGCCTTTGATAGGCCCCCCTGAACACCACTCTCCTCCACTTCTACCGGCTCCTCCGCTTCTACATGCTCAGTGTCATTTTCCCGGGACGCAAACTGAGGTCTATTTTCGCTTAGGAGGGTTCTGTAATGATTCCCCCAATCCTTTTTTTTAATAGAAGATAATAAATTTCCCTTTCTTGCTGTCCTCAACTTTCTCAGCACTCCCGGATTCGATTAAACCCTAAGGTTGAATTGATTCTCTGGCAGCATCTCTCCCATGAGTCGTTTTTCGCTTTTGTCACCCGTTCTTTAACCTTCCGGCTCAGGGTTATATATGCCACCCAGTCATCATTCCTGGTGGAAGAGAGATACCTTATATAGGCCAACTTCTTTTCCATTACTATTTGGGCTATTTCCTGAGTCCACCAATTTGGCAACGCCTCTCCTCCTCTTCACCGAGAACCTCTCTAGCTGCCAAGTGAACATATTCCTTAAGATGACCATATTTTTCCATATGAAAGGTCAATCTTCTCCTCCATTTCTCAATCCAACCTCCATTTGTAGAGAGTCCTTACACTCACATTACCCAGAAGCTGCAACTTGTATTTCTGCTTGTCCAAAATACGTTCGTTCCGTTTCTCCGTTTTTTTTTCTAGACATTTCCATTCCAGGGAAAGTGAATCTTGGCTCTCAGCATGTAGTGGTCAATACCACACTCCCATCCTCTGAAATCCCGGCTTGCTCCACGTTCTTTGATGGATCTGTTTATATTGGAAGAAAGTGTTTTGTTTTCTCTTTTTCTAGACATTTCCATTCCAGGGAAAGTGAATCTTGGCTCTCAGCATGTAGTGGTCAATACCACACTCCCATCCTCTGAAATCCCGGCTTGCTCCACGTTCTTTGATGGATCTGTTTATATTGGAAGAAAGTGTTTTGTATTTTAAGATTGAACAACTCGCAGATGTCTATGAGCCTCCGACCATTGTCTGTCTCAACTTCCTCACCAAATGGTCCGATCACCCGGCTGCCAACTTTCCGTCCCACTCTCGCATTGCAAGGATGATTTCTGAATCGGGCTGCACTTTTTCCAAAGCACCTCTCAAGCTCTCTTCAAATTCATCTTTACTAGCGTGCAGCTCGTGGTTTCCTGGCGCATACACCCCTATGATCATAACGCTCCTTCCCCAGAGGTTGTTTGTTTGTTTGTTCATTTAACGTCACTTTATGCTGCTGTGGCTAATCGGACGATGCTACAGTGGGAGCTCTAAATTTTGCCTATCCAGGTTAAATTAGGATAGGGATTTTTAACGAGTACCTGACATCGTACAGGCTCGAGACCCCCGTTTAACGTCCCTTTCGAAGGACGGCGTAACTAAGGATTTTTTACTCCCTTTAAAAAATCCTAGGGCCACCTACCGGGCTACGAACCCGCTATCTTCGAGCCCCAGAGGTTGTGATCCACTCTCATCAACCTTTCGGAAATTTCCTCGGAATGTGTGATCCTGTTTTTTTAACTGTTTCTTTACCATCATAGAAACTCGCACTAGGGGGCAGCGCCTATTTACTTGCGGCGCCCCTCGCCACGTCACCGAAGAAGTTTGATGAATAATAAATATCATTAATATATACATAGCATTAATAAAACACAGTTATGGGACAGTAACTAATGGGATAAAATTATGACATCAGCTTGAAGATCTTTTCTCACCTATTAGATACGACCAATATAAGGACAAATCTTTTATGCCTCAGATATGTACTTTATTTAGCAAGTTTAGTTTAGTTAGAAAATAAGTGCTGTTAACGGAGAAATGGAGTGACTTTGTGAGGAACAGGGAAAGTTACATTTTTTTTTTTTTTATGGCCCTAAAAATTTATTATTTAGTATTTTAATATTTTTTCCTTTTTGAAGAAATCAATAATGACTGTTATTGAAACCGTTACGGGTCACATGGTTTATTCAGCTTCCCGTGTTTACATTAAACCTTACGTCGTTAGCGTCAGTACTCGCGTGCTCCGTGAAATACGCAGCGATAAGATTATCTGTGAGAGAGAATGGGAGTTAGGGTGTACATGTGCTGTTTGATCTAATCAGTCGAGGCAGCATACTGCCGCTAATATAGCGAATGTCAACTTCATTTCGCTAGCTGCCACTTGTGCGGGAACATCTTGATCCTGCTCGCAACGTATCTCCCATCTCACCTTCTGGGAGGGCTATATATATATATATATATATATATATATATATATATATATATATATATATATATATATATATATATATATATATATATGTATATATATATATATATATATATATATATATATATATATATATATATACATTGTTGTCTTCCCTGATAAATAAATCTATATAGATATAGCTTTTTCATATGAATTTCCGATTTTTTTTCAACTAATTTCATACATTAATGAAGTATCCTTATCAATTAATTAATGCTCCTCTGAGACAATCTTGTAAGGTGTAAATTGTATTTTTTCAATTACCTTCTCATTTGTTGCAAGAGTTTCGGGTGTCAAGCTTATACGCTGTGTACTTTTTTTATCAACAACTTTTCAGTAATTTCAATAGTATTTTTTATAAACAGAGTACGCTGTTTGTTCTTAGATACCTATATTTTAGAATTTTGAACATGAATTTTGTCCAGCTAGCTCCAACTAATCGAAACACTGTGGGTCCCGCTTAAGATGAACTATCACCGCTCTTGTTTGGCAACTAAGGTATTTATCTGCAATCCCGGTGAATAAGTTGTTCAAGTCTAATTTTGTCCACAGAGAGATTTAACTATATGAAGAGAAGCGGAATCGCGTCATTCTCGTAGTTTTGTCTTAAAATTGAATTATTATATAAGCAAGGACTCTTTTTCAAGCCAATGCCTAACTTGGGCCCTTATTTCCTATGAAAATAACACGATTCCGCTTCTATAAGTGAAGGAAACACATTCGAGAGAAAATACGACTTAATCACTTATTCATCGGAGCTGTAAATACGGGTATATACCATAACAAGACAGACAAATAACCGAAGCTGTTATGTTATGCAAAGAAAAATATGTTAAATACAACGGTACTTCATTGAATTGGGTTTATGGTATTGGTTGAAAAAATTATGGATTTGACTGGCAAAATTATAAATTCGTTGAAAAAAATTATAATTTTCACTGAAAAAACAAACAAAATTATTCTTTTCGTTATTGCTTAAATTAAAATTATCTACTATTTTTTAAACATTGTGTCCGTTAGGTATAACTTTACTATATTTTGTCCAAGATCGCGGAATTGTAGCTCGGCAGGAGGCTTCATCTATATTAATATATCACCCTGTATATTTTATATTGTCAATGTATATAATCCATTTATTCTTATTTAATCCTTTATGCGGGTAATACTGAATATTTAAAACTTAAATGTAGAACCGAATTATCTAAAAACGAATATATTTGATTTTAAAGAAATAAATCCTTTTGCGTTTTAAAAAAATATCCTAATCCGAAGGGAAAAAGGAAAACAAGTCTGTAGCAATCATAAATTTCTTTGAAGTAAATGTTCAGTTCATTATACTTTGGATCAAATGATATCTCCCGCAAGTAAATTCGATTTCATTTTATCTTCTCGTTTCTTCTAAAGAAGTCCCCGTTATTCTGTATTAAAGTAATCTACATTACAGGGCGGTGAAGCTTATGATATTTAGATTTGGTTAAAAAAAAATTCAATAAAACCCTAACTAAAATTATTATTAAAGCAATATTCAATCCAATAACTGAAAAGGGATCGAGATTTAATATTAAGCATCTATCAACGTAATATGAATGCATTTAGAAAATAATGAATATATTACTGCTTGTATAAAGAATCAAAAAACATCTGATTTGAAGAATCTGAAATTTAGATATTTGATATCAACTAATAGAATAAGTTTAAAACTTTTGAATATATAGACGTCATTTCTTTAAATTGCTTTAGTTCCAAATATTCAAGATGTTTCATTATTTAGTTTCAATTGATTAAGGGGCGTGATCTTCATCCTATCCCTAAACTATTTAAACAAAAATTCCACTTGAATAAACTCCTTGTTATATTATTTAATTATGTGGGCCAATCTTTTAACATCATTGTTCATTTCTTGTATAACTAATTAATTATGCGTCCTATGGGATGATATAGATCCATATTTGAAAGATGACTTAACTCTCTCTCCAAATCAGAAATTATGAAGAAAATTAGAAATTATTCTCTTTTAAAATATAATAGTTCATATAATAAATGCAATTTTATATTTGAAACTTGACTTTTCTGACTAACTAAAAAATAGTTTAATAACTGCTATGATTCTATGTTATATTATATGAGGCTGGGAGATGCAAGAAGGGATAAATCCATATTTAATCATTTTTAATTTTTTTAATGTTTTCACAAATTTAGCTTCCTCTATGCGGTGGTACATGGTTCGTCATTAAAAACATGCCAAAGCCAATCTAAAGTTTCTTAAAATAATTGTCTCAAATAAATAATCATTTCATAATAACCTCAATTATGCATATGTTTGTGTTTCCCAAAAAATTGTCAAATTTGGATTTACCCTCTCTTGCATCTCAACGCCTCATATAAGATAATGATGGTTGAAACATTTTTAATGGTTTGTGACATGTTTATTGATCTCAGTGATTTGTGTTACATTTAGAGATAGTATTTTTTTTTTAGAATTGTAATTTAAAACAAAGTTGCAGATGAAATTATGGTAAATTTAATTTTAATTACATAACAAATAAGGATTATATGATGGTGGTATTTTTTTCTTAACACTCTTTTTTTTTATAATTTTCAGGTAAACTGGCTTTAATATACTATTAGAAACGATTGGCGACAAAAAGGTATTTAGTTTATTATTTTAGTAGAAAGGCTTTAGTTTATTATTATTAAATTATTTCATTTATTTGTTATGATATGTGTGAATATAATCTTTATTTATTTGTAAGTTCTTATTAATTTCGCGTCTCGGGTATGACGTTAAACTGCGACCGGGGTGGACGGGACTCAAGGCGATAGTGATGGCAGGTGATGGACCTGTCTAGGGGAAAGAAACCCCAAAATCAAACCACTGTCCTTACAGTTTAAAAGTGTTGATTGTAGGGCCAGCACCTCTTCATTGGAAAACATATTTCGCTCTCAAACCCAAAACAGAAAGAAAACCTGACGGATATTTGTGACTTGATAGAGCGAATACCTGACCGTAAGATTGTTATCAGTATGGGTGACTTCAATGGACTTGTTGGCAGCGAGTTCAACGATGAGACTGAGAGAAGAGAAAACTAACGATAGCGGCGCAAGATTAATAAGTTTGTGTGAGCATTTAAGCATGAACGTATTAATTGGATTTTTGTGGAATTCACAAATTCTCCTGGCACCAGCCCACTAAAGGAAAAAATCAATCATAGATCATATAATACTCAGGCGCACCACTAGGATTAAGGTGAACGATGTTAGAGTGATGAGAGAGTCCGAATGTGGTTCGGATCACTTTCTCTTAAAGAGAATTCTAAATTTTAAACCTCACAATCTTCTTAATAACTCCCCAGAATCCATAGGAAATTCAGACTCTCAAAAAGCAATTCGATACTCAATTGAGAGTATAACAAATCAAGAATCGGTAAAAGAACTGTTCCAAAACCGACTAATGGAGAAATTGAATGATGAGAGAGGTTTGAATCGTCGACTATATTATGATAATATAGTAAATTGTTACGGAGGGGAAAGGAAAAAAGTTAGAGGGGAAAACAAACCTTGGTGGAATGAGGATGTTGAGGTGACTGTCCAAGAGAAAAAACGTTTACAATAAATGACTGAACTGTAAAAATGAGAAGGATCTGAGGGAATATAAAAATGCCTGTAAAATAGTAAAAAGTATTAGGAGGAAGGCAGTAAAAAAACTGCAAGTATGTGGACACTTACATTGATGGGCAAAAGTCTAGTAGGTCTTGGAGGACATTAAGAAATTTGAAAAATCCCAAAAGATGTGGAGTTAACGTCCCATTGATCAAAAAGCAGAAATGGGTGAATCACTTTGAAGAATTATTCCATGAAGAGCGACCCGAATTCGTTTGGAATAAATCGAATGACATAACATCGAATAAGGAAGATATACCGCCAGTAACTGTTGGAGAACTGGACTCAGCTCTCAATGAAATGAAAAATCTCCTGGTTCTATTCCAATAGAATTAATTAAAGCAGGCCCAGTCGAACTCAAAATGGCACTGGCAGAGAGTATGACACTTCTGTTAAATGGTGGAGAGATCCCTGAAGAATGGAAGCAAGGATATATCACCCCAGTTTTCAAAAAAGGGCAAAAGAAGTATTGCTCAAAACACAGAGGTATTATGGTTACAAGCTCGCTAAGTAGATTATACGGCCGAATAATTAAAAACCTAATATAAAATGAATTAAAGGAAGAAATCAGCGAAGAACAGGCGGGTTTTTGAGCTGGAAGATCACATGCACTGATCACATCTTCAGCCTCTGACAACTTTTAGAAAAAAAGATGGCCCACGACTGTGAACTCGACATGATATTTGTAGATTTACACAAGGTCTACGATACGTACCTCTGTATCCGTGAATCTGTGGAAGGTTTTGGAAGATACATGTGTTAAGAGATACCTCGTCAGAACAATTCAAGTAAAAACATAGCAGGGACAATACAAATAGGAGATAGGGTGTCTAAAAGCTTCCCAATAAACAAAGTTTTGAAACCGGGCTGCTGCCTCACCCCTGATTTTCAACATTTATATAGAAAAAAGCTCTTAAAGACTGGAAAAGATCGTGCGGTGGAATGAGTGCTCAAATCGGGAATGATGTCATTTACAATTTGCAGTATGCCGACGATCAAGTAATAATCGCATCGGATCCGCATGACGTGAGCTATATGATGAGGAAGTTGTTTGACACATATTCCAGAAGGGAGCTGAAAATCAGTAAAAATAAAGCAGAGTATATAGTTTTCAACGCTTCAAATTTACCACTTGAAATCGATGAATGAACGCTCAATGCTTGCAAGCAGTTCAAGTATCTCGGATGCTGGCTCTCTTCTGGAGGAGGTAGTGAGGGTGACATTGAACATAAAGTAAACATGGGTAAAATATAATAAGTTCGACAAATTCCACCCAATGGAGTAAGGAAATAAGATTGGAAACTAAAAAGAAGATCTACTATTCCTTCGTGGAAAGCGTAGCCACTTACGGATCAGAGGTTTGGACACTCAAGAAAAGGGCGGAGAATAGGTTACTTTTCATGGAAATGGATTTTTTGGAGAAGAAGCTGTGGTATATCCAGAACCAAATGCAGCAATTAGAGGCAAGGTCGGATGTCAAAAGAACATACTTTACTATATCGGAACTAAAAGGTTAAAGTGGTATGGTCACTTAATGCGGATGGACGAAAACCGCTGGCCAAAGAAATTTCATAGCTATAAACCTCCTGAAAGATGAAAGCGTGGAAGACCAAAGAGGAAATGGATGGAGGACGTGGTGGAGTGAGTGGCAGCCAGAGGACTCCGTGAGGAGGATTGGATAGACAGAGAGCAGTGGCTTTTGGGTATTGGGATATGACTCCTTAAGTTGTAAAATACTCCAGAAAAAAATGAATATTTTGAAACTATATTTTCTTAATTATTGTTCCGTACTGTAATCCTTTTCTTTATTTTAAAATAATACACTATTTTTTAAGTGTAATTTTAATTTATCTATAGCTTTCTTTGAATAATCAAGTTAATTTATGTATTAATATTCACTTGCCGAGGTCTAAATTAGTATGACAATACTATTATGTTCCTGGGTATTCATTTCTAGTTACGCTGTTGAAATTAATTTAAGTCTACACTTCCTGCTATCAAGCTTGATACATCGCTTCTATTGATCTTAATAGGTACTATTTAGTATATTTAGTTATCTGTGATATGGAATATCCTATGTACTGAATAATGTATATAACGACTAAGAGTGGCTCATTATATGTCAGAATGTGCATGATCCATTTTTATTTTTTTAGATAAATTCATTTTATTTTCAATTTCTTAATACATTACCTAATACAAATAATTTGGGGTTTGCCTTTTTCTACACTGATAAGCTCTTTTTCTACATTTAAGAAGACATCTGAAGAATATTGTTGATATATCGGAAATGTGATTTTATATAATATTAATAAAATTGAAATCGATTAATTCAATAGATTTTTTTCTGTTGACTTTTTTCTAGATATTAACTATGATAAACTTGAACTATATCTACAACGTGGAAGAAAGTGGTCCGGGTGGAAGTAAGAAAAATTTCTCTTAAATAGATTAGAACTATTTAGTTGAAAGCTTGAAACCCACATTGCAGGTCTTATTTAGGGCTAGATATACAAGATACAGACAAAGTAGATATGATAAACTGTTAAGAATAAAAATCAATATAGACATCATGATATGGGAATAAAAGTATTAGCTCATGATAACTTGTGTTTTGGGAGAATATTAAAATATTAAATATAAACTTATTTTAACTCAACACGAAGCGACAACCTGCGGAACATATACCAAAAATAGTCCTTACCTATTCCACCATCTCTCTATTTCAAATACCATTGATTAGATTGATTTACTTATTTGATTATTCTCTGTTGTTATATTTCTCTACATGCCTCTCCACATTATTTTTTTTTCTCCCGTATCATGATGCCTATATTTATTTTTGTTCTTTACAATGTATCATATTTATAAATATTTTTATTTTATTGAGAAACGATTTTAACAAAAATATTTAAAAATTAAAACAATTAACAAAAAATTATAAAAAAGGTATCATAGATAATTTGTCTGTATCTCTATATCTAGCCCTGAAGAAAACCTGATTTTGGCTTTTGAGTAACCATTTCTACCATATTTAAGAGATTTTTTTCTGACCTCTACCCTGACCGTTTGCTTTCACATATGTAAAAGGTCATCTAATATTATTCAAGATAAATCTATATTTTCAATTAATTTTACGATAACTTTTCCTACTTAAACCTATCATTAAAGGGAAAAGCCTTATAGCCAGTGTTACTTGAAACGTAAAGCCTCCCGGAAATGAAACAAGAATCTTTTTATTCTTCCCGTAGCAAATAGAAGATTTGGTCGGTTATAAAAAGGTGTAGCAATGTGCTGTCGCAGCAAATCTTTAGATTCGTTGCCTTTGCCCCCAGTTTCGATACCTGCTTTCCCAAATCTCGACCCTTTTTTCCAAGCCGTCTCTCATTCCTATTTCCTTTATGGCCTTCCCATTCTCTTTTGTGTTCCGGCTGTTATTCCTACTGGAATCGAATTCTCTTTTCTATTAAACTTGCCCAAGTTAATGGTTGTCAATTTTATTTGACGAGACCTGGTACAATATGGGATTTAGGGCAATTTTCTGTCCCTTCAGGTTTGGTTGTCTAGCAATTTGGGTTTTTTAATTAATTATTTTATTTTCACGTGTTGTTTTCTGGAAACATCATCATCATTACTGGTCATCAGCATTACTATCTCTATCTCTATATAACTATCTCTTCTTACATATATATATATAAGTATATATAAGAAGAGATAGTTCCCCCCCCCCCCCCCGTCTGTTTTTTAGTAATTGAAGAGAATCCATTATAGGACATACTTAAAGCCAAATCACATGATAATAGTTGTTAAAATAACAGAAAGAACATGAGTGAAAATATTTGTTTTGATATCCTACTAATATTATGAATGCGAATGTTGGTATTTATGTTTGTTACTCAATCACACAAAAACTACTGAACGGATATGGATGAAACTTATTGAGTAAAATAGGTTATACATCATAGGCTACAGGAAGGGCAGATTTATGTGGGGCACGAGGGCATGTCCTCCCCCATTATTGTACATAATTAAATGCAAATCAGGAACTTAGCATCTTCAAATTTATAGATAGGTTCTTTGTATAGTTTAAGAAATAAATTTGGATAATTCCACTCCAAGGGTTTCCCCTTTAATATAATAGGGGTTCAAAGGTTGTATAGAATCCGTCAGTTTTGAAGTTAAACATCTGAAATTTTGGATGTACGAGTAACTTATATTTTAAGAAAAAATCACATTATTTATTTAAAATGATCTTTCACGAAACTTTGTTTTATGTGGTAGACCAAATTCCACGCGAGCGAAGCCGCGGGCATAAGCTAGTACAGTATATTTTATATTTGATATTAAGGTTATTGAGAAGGGATTAACTCTGTTTAAAGTATTAATATAGTCAATGGCGGAAGGTTTGATGGCCTAGAACAGAGGCCGGCAATGTATGACCTGCGTATCATTGAGTGACTTATTTGATGATTTCAAATGACCCCGTTTGGTTCGGAAAATAAAGTATAATATATAAAAATAAATTATAAAAAAATCCTTCGATACCGAAGGAAACGTTTGTATAAAATGAAGAAGAATATAGTCCGGGTGGAGGCCAAGAAAATTATCTATATATGGGGAACTGTTTATTGGTTAGCCAACGTTTTGACCCATATTGCAGGTCTCCTTCGAGGTTTTCTACAATCTATCCTAAGATCGACGCTCCTTTACGGAGCACCATCGTTAGGAAACATCACGCCTGCAACAGTTCCAGAATGGCTTACTGCAACGATATGTAAAACACACGACATTACATAAAACGAAAACAAACCTCCTGCAATCTACTCTCGACATACCGACAGTAACAGGTCAAACGTAGACACATTAAATTTTTTGACAGCCTGAAATACTGTACTAACCCACATTTCAGGACTCTCACCCCAACAGGACGGCCACAAACTTGGCAAGATTACGTACAAAATCTCAGCTTAGAATGAGAAGAAAAGTATATAAACAAATAAAAATAAAAGGACGCGATTATCCCCATCTCCGGGAAAATATAGAGTTAAAAATATTAAAAAAATAATTACAACCTCTTCTGTTTCTCATCGCACTCTTAAAACGCACAACGTACAGTAAAAGAGATCCCTTCCATCCTTTCCTAAGTGTAATTAACAACCTTCCAACCCAAAAGGGGCTAAGAAAAAAAAAAATCTTATGATTAAGTAAAATACTGTTTTGTATGAAAATATGTCTGTTCCCAACGCTATTTTAATAAATTTTGGTAGATGGCTAAAGAAGTCTCAGACCCCTGGTCTAGGATGGCGTGGCTTCGATTCCCACGTCGTTGGATTAGGTGTAAAATGTTTGCTAGATTAGTAAGCCTACCAATACCAGTAGTAGTAGTATGTCAAATGCTTTTTGTTTTCCATATCCTGTGTGAAGGATAAGCTAAAAATGACCCGATGGTAGTTCCATATTGGAATCGCTATCCCGACTGGAATAGCTGAGAAACTTTTAAATATAGAGAAGCTAGAACCAGGGTTGGGGCGGAGTATTGTGGCATGCTGGTATTGAAAGAGGCTGCGTGACTGGGGCAGCCGAAGCGGAACTTTCCTAGGCTTATCGCTCCAGCATATCTATATAGCTGAGTAATGTTCCGCCCTTATATCTTGTTGAACCTAATTTGATTTTTGATTTCTGTTCCCTTTTTAAACGCCCTGTTTCGTGATTTACCAGTGGTAACTAAAAATGAATCGGCTACGATTTCATGAAGCCCTTTCATGAAGTGCATTTAGTATTTAAATATATTTCACTCATTAACGTCTGTCAATTAAATCAACCGCAAACGGAGGGGTTGCGCGTTTTTAAAAGCACTCCTAAGATTCCTTACGTTACGTTCGCTTCCTTAAAAAAAAAAAATTGAAAATGTATCATATGCACCATAGTCTGTATGGTTGATGATATATGCGTAAAATAGTTTATAAATAGGAAGGTTATGTAGGAGTGGTAATGTAATCTACACCTAAGTGGTGATGTAACTAATGAAGTAGGAAAACTTGTGAAATGTGTTTTCTAGTCACTTGTTAGAATAGTCAAAAGCCAGGCTTTTTCTACAATTAAAGGTAGCCACTTTAGCTCCCAGAAGTATCTGGAAATCCCGCATTTCCATAGAGTCCATCTATGACACTCAACAGATTTTATCTTTCTAACCGCTTGATCTGTACCCGATATCTTTAGCATAGCTACTCAGCGCTCTACATGTTGTCCTAATCCCATTCCGATATATATATATATATATATATATATATATATATATATATATATATATATATATATATATATATATATATACATAATATATATATATATATATATATATATAAATATATATATATATATATATATATATATATATAAATATATATATATAAATATATATATATATATATATATAAATATATATATATATATATATATAATATATATATATATATATATATATATATATATATATATATATATATATATATATATATATATATATATATATATTAATATGTATGTATGTGTGTAAATTGTTTTTTAAGATGTAGGAATTTAATTTTTTATTAATTATATCTGCAGCCTCGTTGAATCAGGGGCTAAGTTGAATATAGCCCAAGATGAGTAAATTCTACTGAATGGAGCAGAATCGTGTCATCCTCATATTGCATAAGTTGTTAACTCAACCATTGGCTTCAAATAGAGTTATTCTAATATTACAACTCCATTTAAAGAAAAAAACTACGAGAATGTTACGATACCGCTTCCATCATTACAATTAACTTATTCTGGATAAAATTTGACTTAACTGGTTATTCACCGTGGCTGCTGATATATTCATTTCTTTGTTTAATAATCTGTTTAATTTCAACGAGAATCCTTGTTGATCTGAGGAGGCAACATCTATAGCTGAAACTTTAATGTTATTTAATCATCTTTTACATTACAGCATAAATAAACATGAAGTATATCTACTGGCGTATACTTTAATGTTGCGTATATTTAAATCCTTAAGCCCTTAATAATTAAATTTGGGTGCTTGAGTTCGGCTTATCATTATTCTATTACGGTCCCTTTGACCCTCTCGAAGGATCGAAATCGCTCATTTAGCCTTGAGATTGGTTATCTAATATCGGTGCAACCTCCGTCCTACGGTTAAGCTATCGGGTGGATCTAAGCTATATTAATAGGGAATTGAGCTGCATCAATAAGCTTAAGGTAAGAATTAGTACCATCAACTTCTTGTAAACTGTTCACTAGTCATATACCCAGACCCCAGCCCTTTCGAGGAATTACACGTGAGGAAAAGGCTACAAGAAACAATGAAAACAAATGAAAAAATTAATCAATTCCATTCTGAATTATTTTAATTCGATATATAATAAAATATTTTTTCTTAATACCAATAGCTCTGTTTTAACCCACCGTGGGTTTTTACATCCTTTAAAAAAAACATTGAGCCACCTGCCGGCTGCGAAACAGCGCATAGAAGATTCTTATGGTAACAAATACAGCATAGGTGACCCCTAATTTTATCGTTAGCATTTTTAACTTTGTGTCATTGACTCCCTTTAGTTCCTGTCATATCTGCTGATGGTCTCTCCTTTATGTGATTGGTAGGGATGATGATTTTAAAATTAAATAAAACAAGAAATAACTTTTTATATTGACTGTTAATTAATTTTTTAGTTTACTATAGGCTTAAACATTTTCTGGTTCGTTAAAGAACCTTTTTCTGAATGAACGTTTACCAGATCAGTTTTTTCGTCTGATTAGCCATAGCGACGTTAAATAAACAAACGAACAAAACAAAAATTAGTTTGTTTTTTTTATTCTATACCTACTTACATGTGGTAAGTTTATAACGTTTGGAAAAAGTTTAAGTAAAAACATATTGATCTTTAACCCAGTTTGTTAAAAACGCCTGCTTTTTCTGTGCAATATAGGATTTTAATTTCTTTCGATAGAATCACAACAATTAATTACGGAAGCCAATGTATTAAGTGAACCTTTTCATTATTGTGTTGTGTGAAATAAGTTTTCTGCCTCTGAAAAAACCTACTTTATACCACTATATGTATTAAAATTATTTCAAACATTTTCTGGTTCGTTAAAGAACCTTTGTCTGAATGAACGTTTACCAGATCAGTTTTTTCGTCTGATTAGCCATAAAGCGACGTTAAATAAACAAACGAACAAAACAAAAATTAGTTTGTTTTTTTTATTCTATACCTACTTACATGTGGTAAGTTTATAACGTTTGGAAAAAGTTTAAGTAAAAACATATTGATCTTTAACCCAGTTTGTTAAAAACGCCTGCTTTTTCTGTGCAACATAGGATTTTAATTTCTTTCGATAGAATCACAACAATTAATTACGGAAACCAATGTATTAAGTGAACCTTTTCATTATTGTGTTGTGTGAAATAAGTTTTCTGCCTCTGAAAAAACCTACTTTATACCACTATATGTATTAAAATTATTTCAAAATTAACTATATGCGTAAGGAATACTCTAAGACGCTAGCAAACTTTTAGAAGTTCTGGTTTTGAAAATAGGGTGTGAGGTAGCTGTGTGTGTTAAGCAATGAGTTTCTGTGTTGAGGCTTCGTTTTCAAATCCGGCTCTTGCAGATGAATTACTTAATCTCTATATAGGCGTAGATAGTCATCCGTTCATTCACTAAAAATGGGTACCTTAATTATTAATTTAGTGGGAAAAACCTAGTGGTTGAGCGTTTCATTTTTATTTTAAAAAATAGGGAGACGAATCGCCTCCATGACCTTGTCCTACCATCTACTGAATTCAAGGCCCTTCATGGGTTGTTAATGGTACATGCTTTTACTAAAATAGTTTTAATCTGTCTGGAACGTATATGTACTTTAAAATATTTCATTAAAGCCATTGTGTTCGGGAGTATCATTTTATTCTCTCTTTTTTTTTGTTGAAAGATTTATAGAGCTCTTTATGTATATATTATTAAAAATTTGGAATATTTTTGGGCGTTTAAATAACTTGTCCATGACTGGGCAGGTCGACAGAAGCTTGGAGGAGCTTGGTGCAAGACAGAGAAGAATGGAGGCGAATCATTGTGGTGGCTAGGGCCCGTGCTGAGTTGTAGTGCCTTGTTGATTGATGGAAATAACTTATGACAAAATGAAACGCTGAGTCATTTGTTCTGATGTGTATGTAGCGATGCTAGCAAGGTTAAACAATTAAATTAAATAAACGCGATTACCTACTCACCATATGTTGGAAGTAATATTGGCAATGTCATGTTATATGCAAGTGATGTTTATTAACGAACTATTACGAAATAATTTGATGTATTAAATTTGTGTTAACAGAGAATTGTAATTGTAAATTGATAATAAAGGTGCGTTTGCTGAAATAATTGATATTATTTTGCCCGATGAGGTAACATATTCCTCGCTAAAAATAGCTTACAACTTGTTTAAACTATCAGGAATTTAAGAACGATGCAATAAGAATTCCGCGTTCTGTAAAAAAAATAGCAACTTATTGAGCATTAGATGCGGAAAGGTATTTCTAATTCGAGATTTTTCGCAAGATTACACAATTTTTATTAAATTCTTTCACATTATAATAAAATTGCGGTGTTGACACTCACGCCGTAACCGATACAATACAAGTCAGGATGGCTTATCCGTCCTAATCTCAAACTGGATGGAGAATGGTGGTGATGAGATGCCGTGGAGGAAGTTCAATCATTGGCAGCGATCTGCATACATAGAGGTTGGATCCTGTTCCTTTTCAATATCGGAGGAAGAAGAGGGTCTGTGTGTGTGAGGGGGTACCTTGTGAATGTCAAGCAGGGGGGATGATCTACTGCCGCTGAGAGATTTATAGAAATGTTGTCGGTGCTGTGTGTGAGTTTGTGTGTTTGTATGTGTGTTTCAGTGTCAGTGTGTGTCTTTGTGTGCGTGTGTAAGTGTAGAGGCACGCCCCGCAATCAATGCTAGCGCTGTTGAGGACGCCCTTGGACCCGAGCCAGAAACTGTTCCTCTCTGTCCATTCATCACCAGTTCTTTTGTTTGTTTTCCCCTGCCTTCTATCTCTCATAGTTTCCCTGCTCATTGTTAAACCATTTCTACAGTAGTTAAGTATTGTAATTAGAAGAGAAAAATCGTTTGATGAAAAATTTTTTGAGGATTCCTAAGGTTTTATTTTTGGCTAGTAGCCAGTCACCCGTGAGAATGTTTCGCTTCGAAATTCTTATGTCATATTCCTAACTATTATTGATGTTTTAAAAGGTTTATTAGTCTTTAAAATTTCTGCTTTGAATCTAGGTTAGACAAATTAATTTCTATTTTAACCAACATGATGGCTTCTGAACTTTTTTTAATCCTTTATTAATTCAGTTTACTGTCGTTATTGATTTTATCCTGGGAGCGGGGTAGCTCAGTGGTAGGGTGCTGATTTGCCATGGCGAAAGCCCCGGGTTCAAATCTTGCTGTGACAGATGCTTTATTTAGTCTGTTAACATTCGGGGATAGATACTGTGGGATCTGGAGACCCTCCTGGGGCTCACCAAACCTCTATAAGGTAGGTACTCTTAATTGGGGGAAAACCTGGTGGTTGAGTGTTATATGACAAATCTGCTTTTCGGTACAACCGTTGTCCTGGAACTGGTACAGTCTTTACCACTCATTTGTTTCTAATATTCGCCTGATTTTTAGAAACTATTATTTTTACTTAGAATTTATACATGATCGGTTGCAGATATTATTGATAAAATATCTATTTTTCACATTTATTTTATCTAAATATATCGTTTACGTAATGCTGTGTTGGTATATGCTATGAAATATAAAACAACATCAATTAAGTTTGGTTTCAAATATGAGAAAATAAAACAGATAAATAATGCAGTATAATACCATCACAAAATAATAATTTATCTCCAGCTGGTACCAAAACATGAGTTTTTGAAATTAATTAGGACTAAATTTCTCAATTGCCCAATTAATTAATTTCTCCCTGGGCATTACAAATTGAGTCAAAAAGTTAACTTTATTCCCTAGGAAATTAAATTAAAAGATGACAACCTAATTCATCTAAATAATGTAGGTTTTGTACTGAAAAAGTTGAGGGTTAGGCTAGTACACCTGTCACACCGGCTATTAAAATCAGCTGTTATTTCAAAACTTCAAAACTGATAAACAGAAGTTCATTTGTGTTCAGGTTGTGTAAGTTATGGATCCACCACATATTATAAAATATAAAATATTATAGCGTATAGTTTGCCTTTTTACATCCCATCTGGAGATAAAGTCTTGTATGCCCCTCGGGACTAAATTGATCATTATTCCCAGCAATACTTTACTCCCTCGGCTTGGCCTTGTGAGTAAAGATAATTTTTCCCTCACATTCGCTCGGGAATAAACTCGATTATTCCCTCGCATTCGCTCGGGAACAAACTCGAATTGTACCCTCACATTCGCTCGGCTACAAACTCGAAGTACAAACTTACAGCTGAGGGAATAATGATCTTCTTTAGCCCCTAGGTGCATAAATAACTATTAAACTGTAGTTATGATAAAATTAGATGTACAATATTACAAAATGAAATGGAGGATGTATTGTATTTAAGCAGGATAATATTTGATTTATTGTGTTAGTCAATTATATTTTAATGTTGTAGTACCTTAGGAATAATGAGAAAGAATTAAAATGAAATCTTGAACTTATAAGCTGATGCAACGATGGGCGCAATTGATGAATTCATATTATTGTTATTGTTGACCTTACTACATCGTTGTTCCTCACCTGTCGGTCTCCAATTTATCTTGTTATCCATGGTTTTCCCTCACTCACGCCTAGAGGTCCTGGTCTTAGACTGTCCATGTGGAAGAACGATTACAGTTCTGAAGACTGTTCCCTGCTTCCTTGCACTGCCCAGAGATTGCAGCAGGTCATTTCTTCTAAAGTATATTACAGGAATATCAAATCTAAACAACTACCGTAAAATGTACATCCTTCATTTCGATTTATAGATTGTTACGTTGAAGTCCTGAGAAGTACATTATTGATATTATTTTGGCAGGCAATCAATAAAACTTGTTATTCTTAATTGGTTTTCGATAAAAAGAAGGGAAATTAGTAAAAGATATAACGAAAAAGGAAATGGATGAAAAGGTACCGAGGAAAAAAAAATTAAAATTCGAGCTGAGCCTCAAGGTAGTATCCTTGGTCCAATCCTTTATACAGTTTATACAGCTGACATCCCCGACTCATCCTAATACTGTCCTTACCGCATATGCTGATGATATATGTGTATTTTCAGTCAACACCGATCCAGTTATTGCATCCCAAAGCCTCCAATCCCATATCACTTATCTTGAAGAATGGTGTCAAAACTGGAGGATTAAAATAAATTCTACAAAATCGCATCAAATCACTTTTACCTTAAGTCGTAAACCAATGACTTCCTGCCCTTCAGTATCCTTTAATAATATCCCACTGGTGCCTGTAGAACAGATCCGATATTTAGGGTTGCACCTTGACAAACGATTGACCTGGAATCCTCATACAAGACTGAAAAGACAAGAAACCGCTCGACGTTTCAGGTTACTTCAACGCTTACTAAACAAACGCTCTAAGCTCCCAATTAACTACAAAAGACTCTTCTGCATGACCATCATACGACCTATTTGGACTTACGGAGTAGAGCTTTGGGGCTCCACTAAGCCATCGAATTCCTCTCGTATCCAATTCTTACAATCCAAAATCTTTCGTAAAATCCTCAATGCTCCTTATTTTGCTAAGAATAAAGTCATCCATAACGACCTTAATGTCCATATCCTTTCCATATCCATAATGACCTTTTGTTGCTGATTTGGCCCGAACCCGGTATCTATCCTTTCATAACAAACTTCATTACCACTCAAACCCTCTAGTTTCAAACCTAGCTTCCTCTTCCATTCCCGATAATCCTCTGAGGCGTTTGAAACGGAAATGGCCACGTGACCTTCTTAGTTGAACTTTGATTTGAGTACTACCAGTGGGTAGTTTCTCTACTTGTGATTATCATGTCATTATGTAGCACTTATCCTATTTACTTGTTGTATTATTGTAATATAGTTGTAAATATCAATAAATAAATTTATTAAAAAAATTCGAGCTGAGGTAGCTCAGCCCTTGGTTCGAACCCGGCTGTGGCAGATACGTTATTTAATCCGATTAGTTAACATCCACGAATGGATATGTAGACCCTCCAATGGCTCACCCAGCCTATTGAAAGAGGGTACCCTAATTCAGGGAAAAGCTTGGCGGTTGAGCGTGATATATAAGAAATCGCCTTCATACACAGCCGTTTCCCTTCAAACAGTACACTCTCCTGAGTGTACCCTTCATGAGTTATAGTGGTGAAGGTTGTATATTGTTCTTACCGCTTAATGAATTCTTATTCTCAATTATTTTTATTTCGATTTGAACTTTGTGGTAATTCAAATTGTCATAAAAGCCCTAAAAAAGAAAATAAACAAATAATTTAAACCTTTTTGGTTTACATTTGAATATCCTTAATAGCTAAAAATTATATAAGTATTGTATTATATTATTTTAATCGCACAGTTTATTAATATTCCATTTTAAGAACAATAAGTAATATAGATAAAATATCACATGATTTATTTAAATATTTTATTTGAAAAGAAAAGATATGGCCAGGAACGAGAATCGAACCCGGGTATTTCACCTCTCCGTGGTGACGCCTCAACCATCTCGGCCACCCTGGCACGTTTCTCGGCCAGCCTTATCAATTCTTTTCACTGATCCTTTATCTCATGTTCTCGCAATTTGCGATGTATACACGGGGAGAATGTTAATTGAACATTACCTAATTTTTGGATCTTGTTGACTTGAAGTCATTAATATTATTATAATTTATTTAATTGTTATATGGTATATTTTTTTTAAATATTTTAAAATATTGATTAAATATTAAAATATTTTGAAATATATGATATGATTTTTTAAAATGTTTTAAAAAATTATATCATACAACAATTAAATGAATTATAATAATATTAATGACTTCAAGTCAACAAGATCCCTAAATAAAGTAATGTTCAATTAACCTTCTCCCCGTGTATACATCGCAAATTGCGAGAATATGGAGATATAGGATCAGTGAAAAGAAGGCTGGCCGAGAAACGTGCCAGGGTGGCCAAGATGGTTGAGGCGTCACCACGGAGAGGTGAAATACCCGGGTTCGAGTCCCGGTCCTGGCCATATCTTTTCTTTTCAAATAAAATATTTTAAAAAATTTATATCATATAACAATTAAATAAATTATAATATCAAATGATTTAGTTTGTAATTACACAATTATCAGTGATAATAATGATATATCTACCATGATTTTTTTTTCTTTGTAAATGGTAGATTTCTAAAGTGTAGAAATCTATTATGATATAGTCTAATGCAAAATGTATAAGTCATTAATCAAACTACTTTACTGAGTCTCAATATCTCTCTTTAATGATGTAAAGCAATATTAAAAAAACAGTGCCACTACAGTCGATGAAGGTTCTTGGACCGTTATGTTATGGACTTTACTCTTTTCAAGGCACCATAACGGTTAATGCAGGGAGGGGTCAAAACCACGCACAACCGCCAGGTTTTTCTCCTAATCAAAAGTATTAAGTAGGGTGGGATTAGGGAGGGTCTTGCTAATCCCTGTGGCACGATCAATAGGTGATGACAGAATATGAATTATATTCTGTTGGACTTCACGTAATCAAGTAAAAAAAAAGAAATTGCTATTCAACGCTTTAAATTATAAATAAATTTATTTTCATTATTCTTATTAAAATATACAATTATGTAAATCAGTACGAATTCAAGATAATATAAAATTTATAATTAAATACATAATTAAGCGCTAAAATACATTTCAGATTTTATAATGCCCTTTATTGGCCAAGACTTCTAATCAGGTCAGGAAAATTACACAATATGAATATTTAATAAAAAAAAATATTCATGCTAATTGAAATTTTATTTTTATATTCAGCAGAAATCAATAAATCCTATTAAATTCTTTTCATTTTTTTCGGTAGGCTAAGATTTTGAAATTTTCACTAATAAAATATGTGGAAGAAAATGGTTCTGGTGTAAGTCAATTTTTTTTATTAAGTTGGGAGAAATGTTTATTAAAGAGACAACGTTCTAGAAACGTAAGAGGAATTTTTGACGTCCACCCGGACCATTTTATTCCACACTCACACACACACACACACACATATATAAGGTCAACAATTATTATTCAAGTTATATATCTATGGCACCTGTGCATAGTGAGCTAGGTCGAATTTTGTGAATTTCAAGCTATCTACTTAGAATCGTAATTTTTCTGAACTTATTTTAAGTTCAAGATTGGAGTATCAGCCCACGATTCACAAACGAATACCCTTCATTGCAATGGAGGAAACACTTAGCGTGTTAGACACAAGGAAAGAGAAAAAAATTACGATTCTAAGTAGATAGCTTGAAATTCACAAAATTCGACTTAGCCCACTATGCACAGGTTTCACAGATATATAACTATTCATGTATGTTACGTTCTGTTATTGTGGTATTTATTTACAATAACTCTTGTTTTTCGTCTCTGTTTTGAAAATAATTTTCGATGATGTCTATTTTTGATGGAGATAGTTGATGGTGCAGTAAAAAAAAAAACACCAAATAAGTCAAGACCTATTTTTTATTTGTGCCGAAGTTTCGACCTACTTTGTAGGTCATCTTCAGGGCTAATACTAGAAGCGGCTGGGTGAACCGTGTAACTGACAATTCACTGAGAATTTTTTTAATGTATGAATAGAATATTGCATTGGTCCATTAATCGATTTTTTTTATTTAAACCCATACCTCAGAAGATTTTAAGAGAGCGAATACCAAAATAACACTGTCCTATACTCCTTCATGAATAAAATATCTTCGCTTGTAAATATACAGTACTGCTTAGATAGGGGGTGCTTCTTGGGGCCCTTGCGTGCCTTTATGCTGTAACTTGTATGAAGAAGTCTTATGTATCATTTATGAAAAATTCTTAGATGATAAATCATTCAGTTTATGGATTACAAAGATTAATTTATATATTAATACCATGAGAATTTTTCTTCATATTATTAATGGTTTATAGGAATTTGTAGTTTGTTAACAAATAAGTTAATAAGTAATTGAGCAGTTCAGGACCAAAAGCCTATTACTCCAAATTTAAAAAATTGACATTTTCACATTTTTCGCTACTTTAGCTATTCTCTATGCTCACGAAACTTCAGGTTCAGAACCGAACTAAAACCATAAGAAATAACGCGGCTAAGTGGCATATTAGACGAAATCGCTTGATAATAATTGATATAACTAGCAAAAATGTGAAAAATTCAATTTTCGAAATTTTGGAGTTATCCAGGTTTCATCCTGAACTACCAAATTGGAGTTCTTTTCCTAGATTTTTAGTTGTAGGAAAATAAATTTGTCGACGCTAAATTTTACCGTATTTAATTTAACTGGTATTTAACATTACTGGTATCAACATAACTGACAGACATATTACCACAGAATCCGACAAGGAGGACTAAACCGTCTCTGGAGCAGGGATCTGCTACAGTGAGATGAACCACGCTAGAAGTGCCTTCAATGGGAGGTTTCTCCAGGCACGCTTCCACGTGAATCCCTTACGGGAGGTTTTCAAAAGATGATCGCCGATACAGTATATGCTAAATGGCATTTGTATAATTTCTTAAATAAATATTTCGTTATTATAAATTTTACCTCCTAAAATTAATGGCTGCTTCATCCTTAGTATTTGAAATAAATAATCGTCTAAAATATTATTTTCCTAAACCTGTAAAACTCTACAAGAGTCGATGATAAACTTGGTATAAGGGATATAGGATATAAAGGATAAACTTGCTAATAAAATATTAGCATAAATTAAAGAAATCGATTTTTGTTTAAACAGACTTTAGATACGACCTATGTCCAACATAACAGCGCCAAATGAGTTTCTTTATGATACTCTAATGGTATTGTTATATTTAATTGGAGCGAAAGTGGTATCGGAGAAGTATTATGAGATACTCAGAAATTTGAGTTCACTTTTCGGCAATATTTTATAAGGTTTTTGTAAGATAATACGCTGGAACACACTGATGATGCGATCGTGACTTAACAAAAATCCATTAACAAAAAATTAAGGTAATTCACACTTCTTCAATCTATTTTTATATGAATTTAAGATTTGTTTCGACCAATGCATAAATTTCGAGTTATAGAAAAAAGCATATTAAAAAAAAAATTAGCAATATTTTCGGGTACGATTCTAGGTACCGAAGTTAAATTTTGTAATTGTTACACTATAAAAATGTTGATGGTCATGCCGTCTTTCGTAAGGGAGGTAAAATGGGGGTCCCCATGCCTTAACGGTATCATTTGGTACCCTAATTATACCTGGATAGGCAAAGATTGGGAATCTTACTCTAGCATCGTCCGGTCCGTCTTAACAGCTTAAATAGGCGTTAAATAAATAAACAAAAACGAATATTAATGTGCGAATTTAAATAATTCCTCCATACTTCTTTACCGCAGTACTGTTACGCATAGAAATGCTATTATGTAGTTGAACAGCTACTGCTGGGATTTTGCTTATTCTCATTATTTTCATTTCAGTAATTCCCTGAATCTTTTAATAACTTAAGCTGATAGCAGTTTAATCTTCGAAGGTATGTTTCAATTATCATTTTTTTCCTGAAGTTCATCTCATTATTTCACAAAAAATTACCGCAATCTCTCTTCTTATTCATGAAAGGGCTGGGCAATAAAACTGGAGGAAGTCAACAACGCAACTTTCCAGCACGGAACTTGTACCATAAAGCCGCTGGGGAAAGGAACTTGGCGATTAATAGGTCACTTAAGGAATAAACCTTTCCTTCGATAAATCAAAGGAAACGGGACAATTTAGAATAATGGTATTGCAACATCCGGATTGTTCAGTTAATATTGCAATAATTTTCTGGTACGAAATATATGGCTTCTGATACCATCTGCTGATAACCTCAAACCATTTGATATCAGGGCAGGAGAACTACTGGTGAATTAAAACTTTATGATTTTGATCAACTAATCAAAACAAAATGTCATACTACATTGTATATTTTTTATACTTTTCTAAATTATATTTCATATTTATCAAAGTGAGATTAACCACAATAAAATACCATTTAATGGCTTTTGGCTACGTTCAGGTCCAATAATAAGCCATTTTATTTTGCACATCACAATTAAATTTAAAAATTAAATGAACATTCAAAATAGACAAAGATACAGTGAATGGAAGGCATTTTTTTCTTTAATTTTTAAGACTATTAATTACATTTTTTTTTAGTTTATAATGATGGCCATTATCTGGTTCCTACAATGAACTTTAGGAACTTTGAACTTTGCATTCCTGATAAATAAGTAGTTAAGTCAAAAATGAGTTTTTATGCTGAGAATATCGGAATTCTGTCTTTCTTGTAGGGCATGGGTTGCTAAGTCAGATCTTGGTTTGAAATGGAGTTATTGCTTATATTACAACTCAATTTCAAGCCATGATTGCGAGAATGGCATGATTCCACATCCCTTAATTCAGTTATTGGACAAATATACCACATTTATTCATCCTGGCTGCAGATATAATGCCCAATACCATTATTTTTTATATGAATGTCTTTATTTCTATATTATACTATTTCTAAGATTGATATTTCCACTTATATTACAAAAATAAATTATAATTCATCAGCTTCTATTACAGACAGTATCAGATTCGAGTTAATGTAAAAAAAAACAAAAAAAAAACGAAAAATAAAATACTGCGCAAAACTTGAATTAAATTTTATTTTAATACTGATTTAAAATTGCTTCATTAGCGGGAAGCAATTCAAAAAATCCGAATGATAACAAAATCGGCGGATACATTTTGGTGTTGCAGCTACGTATCTATCATCTCCATCCAAAATTCAATTAGACCTCTGGATAGCTAAAATATCAAAGAATTAACTACGTTAAATGAGGACTCTGATACATCGCACCACCATTTTGAGGTAATTTTGCTGCGTATCGAGATTTTTGAATCGGAGAAGCTACGACGTTCGTTTAAGATTCAATCGTCAGCTGTCGTCAAAATCTTTCAATTATGTATAATAAATTGGTGTTAGATAATTAGTGACGGTGCATATAACAAGGTGTTAGAATTGAAAAAAGATATTATCAAGAATATATAATGTCGGCCTAAACGCGTCTAAAAGACAAATCCAAATACGGAGGTCATATACGGTTGGAAAGGGCTTCTCAAGAGCGATCGAATAGTTACAATAAAACATCATATGGCCGAGCAGTGCTGGGAACATAAAAGAATGAATGCGGACGAGCGGATCAAAGACAGTGCCAATACACCTGCAGCTGCGACGGTTAATATTATGCAAGTCGATGAAATCGCTTCTATATCGACAACGGACTCTATTATGAATACACTTAACACACTAAGGCAGCAGCTAGTGCATGTTTCACTACCACGTTTGTCAGCAACCCATTCGGAAATAAGTGTGATTTTGTATAGTTTCTGCGCTCGTAGAAGCCAACAAAAGAAAAAAACCATTACATCTGCTTAATAATACTTTCCTTGAAGAAACAGTGGCGGACTTTAAATTGTGCGATACGTCTAAAAATCACTGGACTTTGACAAAGTGCCCACCTTCTCACGTTCGAACGGATTAGTGTTCCTGCCTTAGTAACACAGGTTGCCCACATTAGAGCTGATCAGTGGACGTCTAGTATCACCGCGACTGCCATTCGTGCAGATACGTAGGTTCCGATTCAATGGCAACTATGGAAAATTCATTAGCGTACCCGTGGATTTGGACATAATAGTACATAACAGCTACCGCTTCTATTAGAAGTTGATCAGACGTTCAAAATCATAATGAAGAAAATAATACATAATTCCACGTGTCTGAGCGGCGTGGTCAAAAACTCAGGGGTAAAAGATTGGCTGCAATTCTTACTTGGTCAACCATTGTATAAGCATTAAAAGATTACAGTACACTTTAATTCATTTCATGCTAACGTAATAACCAGTTGTGTGCGAGCCAACGCCACCGATGATGATTCGATCGAGCATCTGCAGTGTGACAAGTAGGAGGTTCTGCCTGCAAGGCAGCACACTATGCTTTAGAATGAAGAACATCCAGCATCCAATATCGCTGAACATTATTTACAACTTTTATGCCGAATAATTATCGTTTCCTTCGATTTAATACATAAATAATAATATTTTATATTAAAAAAAATTACCCGCACCACACACACACACACACACATACACACACACACACACACACACACACACACACACACACACACACACACACGCACGCACGCACGCATGCACGGACTCACACACACAGAAACAAGCAACGTTGATTCAACATTTTTTGTTTAAACAATAGAAAATCATTGGTTGGTGGAAGGGGCACAAATTTTAAACACTATAACCATTAAAATGCTGTTAAATTAATATAAATTAATGGAGTTTTTTGTTAACTTTGTATGTTAATGATTGAATCGGTGTAACAAGTACTGATTCACTGTACTCTGTCTTGTCCCGTAGACTTTTCGACTTCTTTCATTCATAAGAAACTCATAAATTGAAAGATTTTTCATCCACACTAAAGTTAAGTAACGACTTCAATTAGTTAAGGACTAATTGAATTATTGAATCAATAATTGTTTGCTTCCTGATAAATTAGTGAGCCGACCGATTCCGGTAAATACTGCAAGGAAGTGGTGCAATGCCGTAAACGGCTGCTAAATTAACTGCAACATATCGTTCCTTTTTTCAGTTAACCTCTTCTCTTTAATATTTATAATCTATTTTTAATGGAAACTTCTTATATCATAAACGTCAGTGAAGATGGCAATTTTTCACTCTTCAATTGTTTTTTTTCAGTTTTCATATCATATTGAAGAGATAATATATTTTTTCCGTAGTAGAGCCTAAGTAATTTTGCTACATTATAAATTTTAAAATAGTGTAACGATATAACATCATCAAATATCGGGATAATATCTTGTATATTATAACACGGAATAATACAAGTGTAGGTGATATTAATAAATATAAAGTATTTTACCTTAATTATTTTCAATTTTATTCTTCACTAGCGACCCACCGTAATGCCTTTGCCCGGGTAATAAGGCATATATGCCTACATACTTTGTCTGTGTAATGGATTTTTTTTTTATCTCCTACCGGCCACTAAGGACCACGTCAATATTAATGGTCAGGCTTCTTTGGGAGTCTTGATTTTCTTTCTTCCCATCTCAGCTAATGTACTTTATTATATAGAAATTATAAAAATGTAAACAAAACCAAATATTTCTTTATATACGAATTTATTATCTTGCACGTTTGATAATTGCACGGGATTAGGCAAGCAGCGTTTTCGGTGAAACCTACCGATATTCCAGTCCATTTACACAACGCCTCGACAAATTATATACCTAAACCTTCCTGGTGAATCACTATATCTATTGGTGAAGACAGCATGAAAATCCGTGCAGTAGTTATTGAGTTTACCGCGAACAAACGCGGCCAAGGACTTTGTTTCATAATATCTATAGATGTTAAACAATTTCCGTCATTATTTATTTCTACACATAAAAGATTTATGAATGTCTATTATAATTTACCTTATTTTATTCTATGTTTATTCCTAAATGGATAACATTTAGGTCGCTTAGTCTTAAAACAAGAAAAAAAAAGCTATTCAATGGAGCTACTAGTAATTGATAACATAAATATCAATCTGAACGATGAGAGTAGATTTAAGGACACCATTAAGTTCCCAAACCAAAATCTTTGAATGCTGACATATTTTACCGTAAAACGAAATGATTGTGGGCTGAATTATATTTTCTAAAAACCGCCCCTTGGTTCTATATTCTTATATTGATTGACTCTTCTTTGTTTTAACTGTCCTGGATTCGAGTAATTCGTTTAATATAATTCATTAAAGCAATAGTTGATTATATGGAAAAGAAAACGTATCTTTATAGGAAAAAAAAGTTCTTGTGTTATAACCCGCGAAATATCAGAAAATTATATTGACCAGGCAGAGTAATAAAAGCAGTTGAGATAAAATTAATGGATAGGTTTTACTCAAAGCAATATGTATAAAAGTCAAGTTGATCAAGATTACTATAGGCAACTCACAACGACTAAACGTAGGAGTGATTGTCCATCCCCCGAATAACGTTGTGAATCCCCACCTGTCAATAGCCGCCAGGAAGTATGGTCCAGAGGCGGTTTGCTTTGGGGAAAAAATGTAAGTCCTTGTGCGCTTGCAGATTGTAGACAGCTACAATCCATGAATCTAAGCTGATGTTACTTTATGAATCTGACAGTCTTTTAACCAGATTGTTAATGTCGATGAACACTGCTGGATCATCTTCAGGGAACTATGAACCTTTGGATAGCCTGCCACTGCACGATGGAAACCATGATTCGTATTGGTCTACTGTGGGATAGTGGTTAGCATTAAAACCTTCTATACTCAAAGTCCAAATTTGCAGTTCCACAGGTAACCTTCGGAAGGGACCTAAAATGGGAGTCTTTTGGGGGGAGCGAGCCTTTTTTATCAGGTAATCGTCAAAGATCCCTATCCTATTTATACCTGGCAATAGTCAGGTACTTATGATTAATAAAATTTAGATCTCTCTCTGTAGCATCATTCGACAAGCTTTGACGGCATAAAACCTGTAACCACTATGACTCGTGAAGGAGTCTGGGGTTCGGTACATGGTAGAGACTGTAACTTGAGTTAACTTGTCCTAGGTCACGCTCAACCGCCGGGTTTCCCCCCTTATTTTGGGTACCCTATTTGTACAATATTTTATAGAGGCTGGGTGAGCCCCAGGAGAGTCCTAGATTCCATATTATCCATCTCCCGCCGCAAACAAACTAAATAAAATTTAACTGCCTGCAGCTGTTTGAATCAGAATTTTCGGCATTGCAACTCAGTGCTCTACCGTTGAGCCACTCCGCTTCCTTGTGACTGCATAAAGTTTTGCTAAATAAACAAACAACAAACTATGGTTGGTAGCACAGTTAGATTAGGTGGCCTCTTCGTGGCAATATGCACTTCCGAAAGCATATTGACCATATCGCGCGGTCAAAGACCTTCATGGTCTATGCGGTAACCAGGGAAACATACTTACCCTTGTAGTGTATGTTGCTATTAAGAACAAGTATAGTAGGAATCTCAACCCTTCGAGAATGTTATAAGGAGTCGCAATTTTAATAATCTCGATTCTAGCAATGTAGTGTACAATTCGGCTGGTGAAAAAAGTGAATGATATATATATATATATATATATACATATATATATTATTTGATCTTTTATATTAATATTATATTTAGTTTAACTATTGCTATTTAATAATTTTTCCAAACCGTTTTTCCGACCGTTTCTTACTAATATTATAAATGTGAAAGTTTGTATGTTTGTCTCTCTTTCACGCAAAAACTACTGAACGGATTTGGATGAAGCTTTACAGTAATATAGGTTATACATCAGAATAACACATAGGCTATAGCAAGCGCGGATTCAGGGGGCGCATAGAGGCACGTGCCCCCCCACCCCGACCGTTTTATAGGTACTGTGGAGAATCTATTATAGTAGATAATTAAAGGCAAATCACATGATCATAATTGTTAAAATAACAGAAATAACATGAGTGAAACTATTTGTTTTGATATCCTACTAATCTTACTAATATTATAAATGTGAAAGTTTGTATGTTTGTCTTTCACGCAAAAACTACTGAACGGATTTGGATGAAACTTATTGAGTAAAATAGGTTGTACATCATAGGCTACAGCAAGGGCAGATTTATGTGGGGGCACTGAGGTTTGTGCCCTCCCCGTTACATAATTAATGGTCATTCTTGTCAGAAATCAGTTTTGAAGTTAGACATCAGAGTAACTTATATATATTTTAGATGTACGAGTAACTTATATTTTAAAAAAATAATTAAATTATTTATTTAAAATGATCTTCACGAAACTTTAAGTTGCAGACCAAATTCCACGCGAGCGAAGCCGCGGGCATAAGCTAGTATAAAATAATATTCCGACATTTAAATAACTGAATTGTTCATAACTGTTATCTATTTGCTTTCGATCCCATTGAATATTATTCTTTCCAGGACGCTAGTAAGCACTCCTCCTTCGCAGAGGTCAAGGATCATATAATTAACGATTGGTTTGCGTGACAGTGTGAGTTGCGTGGGACCGGGCCTGTTCTAAAAGAGGCGATAATTGCCGAGTATCGTCTACCGTTTGGACTCACACCGTTCCGAGGCCGCATTATAAATAGTGTCGGTGTATCTGTGGTCGAATGGGAACAGTACGAGGACTGTTCTGGTCAGTGGTTTGTTCCAACAGCAGCTGCATCAGTCTGAAAGGAGGGATAAGATAGTCGGACAGTGGAGTATAGTGGTATTTCAATATTTGATTTAATTCGGGCAAATCATTCTGCAGTATTAATAAGATCGAATAGTTTGTTAATGAGACTTTAGCAGTCTGTAGAATATTCTTTACTGTTTGGATGACAATTAAAAACTATATCTATTACTGTCTAAAAAAAAATAAGATTACGAGTTTGGTGTAGAATCCAAAAGACAAAGGAGTCCTCTGTTCGTTAACCTTTAAGTAGGGACGTGGGGTATATAGTTCCCCTACGGACTGTGAAACGTTTCTTAAAACCTGAATTTAAAAAAAAAAAAAATTTTTACTTTTCCTAAAATCATTGAATGATTAAATTGATCAGATAATAAAATTTATTGAACAATTATAACCATGAGAATGTCGGTGGTTGGGGCACTGAGTACCCCACCTCCCTACAAACGTAACTTTTCTCCCCCCCTAGTACCGGTGGGCTATGAATGATTTTTCGTGCATCTAGGCTCTGAATTAGGGAACAGCCTTATCTCTCCTCATTTGAAGAGAAGAATAGAAAACCCTAGACTCCCTAAGGCGCTGATCGTTAGCATGCACCGAGTTATATTCAACGGGAGGAGCCCACAAGTTCCAAGAAGTACAACTACTCCCCAAACACATATTGATCCAAAAAGGACCAGAAAACACTTTTTGCACGTACATCACTTGAGCTTGAAAAAGGGATAAAAAAACTATACAGGTGTGCAACTCTTGTCTACAACCAACATATTGTAGTGTAATGGAGTGTTCCCAAGTGCCATGTAAAAACTGTGCGAAGAAGTAGGAAAACAAACTGTTGCAGAATTTTTTATTATTAATTTTTTTTTCAATTTTTAAAACATATTTGTATTACTTATACATCCCTTTTATAAATTATTATCAGTATGGCCAGCGAAACGTCGGCATAGACTTTGGCGACACAGTCGAAACCAGAAGAAATACGTGATGAATGATAATATTAAAAATAATATTTTGTTTTTTTAAATATTAAATTAAATGAATGGTAAGATTAAAAATATTGGTCGCATTTTAAGAGAGTATTTGTATGTAATCTGTTCATGGGCATTGCTAGTTCTAGTTTATGCTTTAATTAATTCACTAAAAGCCTGTTTCATGATTGTGAGAATTATATAGCCTCGAATCTTCGCCAAACGACAGTTTTACTAGTTTACGACTGAATCTTCAAGAACTGAAAATAAATCTTATTTATTAACAGCCAAGAAAAGTTGGTACCAATAAATATAACAAATAAATGAAAACAGTTGGATTTAAGTGTATTTATTTTATATACTGTAGTATTAATTTAACCAAATTAAAATATGCTAATTTAATATGCTCTTGTGAGAGCTCTCACATTAACATGTATATTTATCCTTCTACTTAATATATTGTGACAATATCCGGTATTAAGGAAACGTTTATTTAGCACGCAAATTTGGTGAGACCAAATAATTTTAAATTACTTGATACCGTGTACGAAACAAGTGTTTTGCTACTTCAACTTGAAAATAACACTCCATTTTAACACTTTTCTGTAGTTTTGTATAAATTGTCATGAAATGTAATGTGCAGGGACATGTAGGACACTCTAGGGATTTTGGAACGTATAAAAAGGCCTTAGACAGGGTGACTGTATTCCTCTCTCTTGTTTAACATTGCCCTAGAGTCTGCAGTTAGAAGCCTAGGTTTTCAGATTTGGGGCACTTTATTTAAAAGATTTTCTTAAATCCTTAGTATTTAAATGATTTTAATAACCAAATCTCATTATCATGAATGGTAAAAGAAAGAACTGAAATTAAGATATGAAGATAACAAGATAGCAACATGTTTTATAAAGGAACATATGTATGTAGGAATGGTTTTATTCAATAAGTTCTTTAATTTATAAAAAATATAGCAAATAAAAAATCATAGTTCTAGTTAAGGAGACGTAAAAGAAGTACAGATAATTTATAAGAATATTTATTATATTAATAAATAAATCTGAATTAACAAATTAAATGTTTCCTTGGTATATAAAAATACAGGCATATGTATTAACATATAACAAATAAACTTATGATTTTCCCATCTAATGGAAAAATTCTCTTAACAATTTATATATTACACCTTAAGATAGTGAATGTTATAGACTCAGAAGAATGTACACGGCAAACATTTTCGATTATTACTTAATATAGTTTTACTTATTATTAATAAGTAAATTAATTAGACTATTTAGACTATTCGATTCTAATGGACTAATCAATGTTCTATAGGTCTTGGAACAGGCGTTATCTTTAAATATTTAAGGTATAAGGGGTTTTTCATTAAAATATTTATTGAAAATTAAAAGAAATAGAAAAGGGAACTCATGATTGCATTTTAGTTTTAATGCACTTTTGCGAAAAGTGAATCAATCAAGGAATGGCGAGGGAGAAGGTAGAGTCAGCTTATTATTTTGATTATGTATTTATTATTTATTTTTTTTGGTTGGTCATAAGGCATATTATTTAATTTTGAATTATTATTAAAACGATTTATCAACGTTTTAATGCTCCCAGATTAACAAACAACCCAGACCCAACCGTTCGTGAACTACAGAAGATAATGCAAATATGTATCGTATCATTTGAAAATATTAAAACATCTACTGCAATAATGTTTTGATTTCTTAAAAAAATATTTTTGTATAAAAATATGCTTAAATAATTAAATAAAGCTATAATGAAATAATGCAGGGGTCGGCAACCTATTTTTTTTTTTGGCCAAAATCAATTAAAGAGAGTTTAAAAAGCTATTTTTATATTTTCTTATAAAACAGTATTTTAGTAAATAATAAGAAATATTTTATCAAGAAAATAATAATAAATAACATATCTGAATGAACTTTATTTTCAAACGTTTGCTTGGATATTGGGGGTAATATTATATAATTTATTTTTATATACTATACTTTATTTTTAGAACTAAAATGGGTCTCATGAAATTATATAATGGGTAACTGGGTGATCCGCGGGTCGTAGGTTGCCCACCCCTCAAATATTGCAATATGCAAATATCAAGGCATCATGGGAATCAGTAAGAAAAGGTAATTTGATGGCTTCATAGGACTAGAGGATTTTGTTAGATTTCTAAAGTCGAGAAGGTTAAGTCAGTTTGGATATATTGAATGGTTTCCAGAGGGATGAGGAAGATAGCGACGGAGGTTTTTAAAGCGAAAAGAAGATGGGAGCTCCCCAGAAAGGCTGGCAGAAGGATGTAGAAGAAGAAATGTACAAACTTGGAGTAACCGCGTGGAGGATGAAAGCGGTGGATTGGGCGGTTAGAGACAGATTGTGAGGGAGTCCAAAGTAAATTCCTGACTGTAGCGATGGATCAAGAAAGAAAGAAGAAATAATAATTGGAATATTAAATTACATGCAATTACCTCATTAAGTGGATTTAAAACTTCTATTCACCATGTTAGTTGAATCAATTATTTTTATCATTAAGTTACACCGGTTTTTAATGAGCATGGTTATTGGGAACGAATCGGTATAAACCTAACATGTTTCATTACCATTTCCGCTACTATTTACATTTACAATCTGATAAATATTCACAAATACTTAAAACATAATTACTATGGAATTTATTTTGGCCAATCATATCTTTCATTCCATATAATGGTAAATGTGTGTTGGTACTACATTCGTGTGTCATTTATAACCGTTTCGGACTTGAACAGATTCATTATTATCCAGGCCAAAAGTTTGCATATACTGAACGGTATAGTTTAATAAAGTACACTTTGCTAACTTATTGACTCATTTATTACTTTTACATCTTATTAAATTGATATAAAACGTTGGAATATATTTAATGAAAATTTGTTTTTATTTATAAATTTATCTCATCTATCTGACCTATTAATTATTTTCTATAATATCCTAAAACTGTTTATGGTTTATCAGTGCTTTGGCACACCACTCTGTCACAACGCCGGTTAAGCTGCGCTCATAGGCCTTGATACGCTATCAATAGTGGCTATAAATTTTCCCTCTAACGTTATTAGGACAGTATTTGCTCCGAGCTTGTGTACTGCTTTCATCCTTATTTTCCCACAATGGAAAGATTATAAATGCAGATGTGTTTTGTATATTAGTTAAAACGCACTAGCTCGAATTGTTAAAAATTCAGATAATCGAATTTCACTTTTTAAAAATTCATACAAACACCAAATTATTATTGCAAAACATGATTTTATTGTGCAATTCGCGTTAATACAAATAATACAAGTACGTTGGTCCGGGTAGAGGTCAATGAATTTCTCTTAGAATAGAAGAAAAGTGTATTAAGTAGCCAACGTTTCGACCTACTTTGTAGGTCTTCTTCAGGGCAGTGAGGGGGGGGGCAGGGGGCTTGATACGTCCTACACAAGCTTTATACACATTCGAAGTTGTAATACAAAGTTGTAACGTTAGTTTGTTTCAATCTTATATTCCTCTTCATGGCGCCTAGGTCTGTAATCCTTTCAAGTATCGTAGTGAGTACTAAATAATTTCAGAAAATCTAATTTTAGAGTAAATATTTTTCAAACTTTTTTTTTAACAATAGTATTGTCGACCCACCCTCAAAATAACCTTTCTCGTGATTACATGTATATAAAATTAGTAAATAGTTATTTATGTAAGTAAGAATTAATTCAATAAATCTATGTTGTTTATAGTTAATCAATTTTATCATTTAGTCTTTAATTTCTTTGTTTAAAGTCCCCTTAAGAGTATTTTTTGAATAATCGAGTCATGATCACTTCAACATAAATCAAAGAAATAACTTTTTTTTCCCTTCTTGAAAATTTATTGGTAAATAATTTGTCTTTATTATTTATTTATCTGTTATTTGTTGACTCCCGTATTAGCTGTTTACGGACGGATGAAAAAAAAAGTATGATGATTGAGATGCACACATTTAACAAATTGAAATGGCTATGAGTTTCATTGTATTATATAATACAATAAAATTCGATTCAATTCGATTCGAGATAATATATTTAAAAAATATATATTTAAAATGCACTGTTGCCGAAGGTAAATACTCTTACGCCGTAATATAAGTTTCTATACAAAGATATTATCTTTAAAATGCCTTCTTACTCCCTCATATTTGTGTCAATTAGACATTTTAAAAAATATTTGAACACTATTGTGGAATAATATGATAATAATGATAATAATGGAATTTGTTAGTTTATAATAATGTTACACATATATTTGAAGTTGGTCAATGCTTGTATTCGACGTTAAAATAATACATAAAATTTAGAAAAAAAATTAGAAAACTTTAACGACACATTGAAATTAAAATAATTATTTTGCTAAAGTTATGCTGAGAGCTATAAATATTATTTTTTTAGAATAGTACAATGAACCCTCTAAGAAAAGATTTTTTATTTATCACTCAACTTGAGAGCACAATAATTGTTTCTGCATAACAACGATTGGTATAGCATTATGTATAAAAAATTATTATTTAATTAAGAAAAATGAATAAAAATCAGGAGCAAAGGCTCTTTTAAATTAATTGTTAAAAACTGTTCTAGTAATTTTGTTAATTTAATATTACTTTATGTACTAATTGCAAGATAGATATTTCGAGAATAGTTGGTTGAACAGGTTTCTTAATGTTTCACTGAAATATATAAAATCCTTGAATGACAAATTAAACATGGAATTGATTTTCTGCTTTGGTATTAATAAAGTTTATACAAAATTTATTTACTTACATTAAACCCTTTAAGATTTATATTTGAAAGGAACGCATGATATAAGTTCATCCTTTCTCTTCATTCGGAATATAGATAGGCCGGCATAGCCATCGATTCTAGTAAAGAAAAATAAAATGATTTATTTATATATATATATATATTTCATTATTTAATACACTTATAAATTTGAAATAATGTACTTCTAAATGTACTTCATAAAAATAGCCAAACGATAAATCTTATATATAACCATTTCTTGATTTTTTGCTACGAATATTATAAAATATTCTTTAATCTTTTTTTTCAAACATGATAATTTTTAAATATTTGTTATGAGCACTTGAATCAACTATATAAATAGTCAAAGAACAATGGAATTTATTCATTCAACTTGTAGTGTCACTATTCTTTGGTCTGAAAATTCTCTTAAATTTAATCTTGTAAAGTTTTTTATTTCTCGTACATCATGTGCTTAAAATTTTAGGTTTAGACGATTTTCAATATTGTTACCTGTATAAGATTACTTATTTTTCCCAAACATTCTTAATCAACTTGGAACGTGAATTAAAAACATCCATTCGACTTTTGAAACATTTACTATACCAACCGAATTGTTTAATAGTTCAAATCTAATATTTATATTAATGCAATATAAAAATGAGTTAAATATTCCATTAACTTATATTTTACTGCCAATAACAGTTACATCACATATAAAGTAAGGACGAAAAAAGAAGAATTTGGCGTTAAAAACATCATAGTTAAAGTTGGTTCATGTTAAAGGTTTAATGTATAGTTCATTTTTTAGTTCACGAGTTCTAGTAGTGTTATAAATTATAATTTTTGCAATTACTCATATCGTAACTACTATAAAAACAAATATTATTATAATTAAGAGAAATAAGAAAATATTATTGAGTTATTTTAAACCTTTAAATATTTAATATTTAATTTACTATATTTTCTTATTTTAATTTTTCTTTTCACGACTTATTTTCTTTAGTTTAGAACAAATAAACAATCTTCGGTTTTAAATTATAGAAAATCATTTTTCATTTATGAAATATTTTTTATAGTAATTCAATATTTATGGTTATTTGAAGATCTTCAACGTTGGATTTAAACACTCACGGTTTTTACCGTGTAAAATCAACGTTCTATAACAGATAAAAATATTATGTTTTAATGATAATTTTTAAAACAACCGACTCATTTTAAAAAGTTATCATTAGATTTTATATATTTATTTATTTGTATATAGTTTTATTAATATTAATTCCTGCATGCTAGGTAATTTTAATGTTATTCTCATGTCTACAGAACTGCGCAGTTCTATGTAACCAGCGACGGCGACTGAATCGCTGTATTGATGAAACATTTAGTTTTGAAATTAAAATGTTATATACCACTTTTTATTAATTATCTATTTTTCGCTTTTCAATAATCTTATCTTGTTTCTGAGATGATTTTATAGATAGGCATACTTCTGTGTTCTCTGTTTAATTTTAAAATTATAAATAAATATCTTGTTGTTATTCTCCGTCTCAAGAATTTTTAGGATTGAATTTTTATTTTTTATTCATTATTGTTATGTTAATCACTTTTAACATTTATTTATCGCGTTATTTTATTTTACAGTATCTCACAGTGAATATTTTCCGATTTATTGTTTCACGTGAAGTTTTTGTTATTAAAAATATTACGCCCGAATACGTATAGCATTTTCTTTTTTATAATAATTTTTCACAAAAATTTAAACAAAAAATTATGCAGTTTCTCGGACTTGAAATATATACTTTTTATGACGAACAGCTTTATATATTTTTATTCTTTTCCACAAATTCATCTCGATATATTTGACACGAGGTTGTACTGCGGGATATCGATTGATGTTGAAGAAACTTGAAACTCTGGACGGTATTATGAAGAGGCGTGGCTGTTGTGAACTTTGCCCAAGCACGGACTTAAGGTCGGACTTGCGATGCGAGGGCCCTAATCGCCCGGTGGCTACCTCAGTCTCAACTTAATCCCCAGAACGCCCAAGTCCACCCTTCTGCATCACCTGAATGGCTAAAGAGGCACCGTACCACAATTCCAACGTATACCGGCACTGGTACCTGAAAATAGAAATACCTCATCATCATAAATAATTACTTATAAAAATAGCACAGCACACAGACATAACAAAAACCCAAACACACACAAAGTTATAAATATAACAGAAAAATACAAAAATCAAATAGCATTAAAATAGCAGCATTGCAAGTGGAAGCTTTTAAGCTGGACGGCGGAGTTTGTATAAACATTTTTTTTCTTTTACACTTACGCTAAATTCAGAGCAAACAAACATTTGGGTTTCCAATTCCCCAAAGTCACTTGTTAACATTAATTTTTGAATATATTATATAAAAACATATACATACACCCGGTACATGTAATATGATATATCTTTACGAGAGTATTACAAGAACATGATATTTATAAAAAAAAAAACATGAATCATACGTGAGAAAAATATTTACAAAAAAACATTACAATTTCATCTGCCATTTCGTAATAATTCAGCCAACAATAGAGAGCCAAAATTTCAGTCCACCTTTCCTGTAAAGTTACTCGTGTTACGCAATCCAGAACTGCCAATAAAATACATTAACATTATTGATCTACAAAGTCAACTTCAAGAAAAATGAAATTTCTGGATTACCAACAGTATTTTAACATTTACAGGTGCCATTCTGATACTAGCCCACTCAGCCTAAGGGGCTTAATAAGCTGACTGAGGCTGTATTGATTGTGCCTAAATGCATTAAGAGATGTTTGAGGTAGTGGGAGGGGAAGGCCTGAATGTGTAGTGCTAGTGTACGTGCGGTGCTAGAGCAGGGTGTAGGTGTGGGGTACTGGTAGTGGTAATGGTCATAGCGGTGTAGTGATCTGGCTCAGCGACTCCAATTTTCACTCTTCCATTGTGCTTCCAAAAATGTTTTACTCTTAGGTTATTACACACTCTCATCATCTGGCTTACAAAAGACAAAACATCAATAGAATAAGCACACATTTGTTATAGCGCCAAGGATGACGTTTTTAAATACATGCTAAATATAACTCACACAACAGCTGTATCTGATGTAGAAAAAGAATTGACAAAAAAAAAAGAAAAAAAGTGTATAAAATGTCCGATATGGGACGATCTGGTGCAATTTGTGGTGCCGACTACAGCTGGTTGAAGGGGACCAAATTTTGCAACAGACCGTATATTTGACCCGAATTCAACCAGCTAGAGCACGGCACCACGGACGTCTTCACAGTTCACACTTGACACTTGACACTTGCTTAGTCACTGTTCGGCAATTTTTCCCCAGTTTGCCCCTAGTTTGCCGGCATATCGAGATGGAGGATGGGCGATGCAGGGGAGATGGTAGGGGGAGTTATTTGTGTCCCGGCCGAGCGAGCTAGCTTTATTTAGCGAGGATGGGGCCCCTATTTTGGATGCTACTCTGGTTTCAACGAGGCCACGTGCCCTGAGCTGTGGCAGCGGCGCGGGCGGGGAGCGGACTGGGGGCGGTGGCGGCGGCTCGGAGGCGACTGGCGCTGAGGCGGCGCACGCCCGGCCGCCCCCGCCTCCCCTCCCCTCCACTCCCCCCTCCTCCTCCAATTAGATATTGACATATCCCACCTCCTCCTCCTCATCCTGTCTACGCTTATAATTAGTGCCCTTCACGTGTCTTCTCATTATCGATGCTCTTTCTTCGACAATTTCGCCACGTCACTGCTCAGATGATAGACCCAGCTACCTACACCCTCCTTGATAGGACCGACCCGCCGTGTATTTCTGGATATGTATACCCTTTGCGCCGCATCTCGTTCAATTCCAAGCAGTCGTAATGAGAGCGAAAGACTATTTAAAGAAAGGCTTCCTAATTATTTTCAAAGCCGATCTTATATTTTATGTTGTGATACAAATAATTAGTATAAAATGTCGTGATTATAATTATACTTATTGCATACTTTGAAAAATTAAATATGCCCTTGATATGTCCGAACCGTCGGATATTTGTCGAACATGTGTACTCATTGAATGTACGATATAATGGTTTACAATAGTTAAACTGATTTTCAGCAGTCCTAGGTATTTATTTAATTAAAAAATAATGTTATCGACATTATAAGAGGTACGAGATCTGTTCCATGAGTGTAGCTGATTCTATTTTTAACTGGTCTAATTACTTATCTATGTTAGCTTCTGAAAAATCATTTAATGTTAATATTATAATGTTATATGGATTTTAAAGATTAATGCATCTACTGATGTATTTTAAACCTTCTACATTTCAGTTTAAAACTGTTATTATAATATATGAGAGGAAAATAGTTGACTGGATGATCTAATGTAAAGGAGATAGTTGGGGGGTGCAGTAAAAAAAAAAACACTGAATAAGTACTAAAGTTATAATTATGTGCCGACGTTTCGACCTACAGTGTAGGTCATCTTCAGGGCTATGAGAGAGAAACAAACAGAACAAAAAATATAAAAATGTACAGTAACAATAATATGGTGACAAGTAATGTAGAAAATTAAAATAGTGACAGATATGAAAATTAAAGATAATGAATATTAAAAAAGTGACAGAATATAATAAAATTAAGATATAGACAGATTTAAAAAAATTAATGATAATGAAAAGAGATTAAAATAGTGACAGATATAATAAAATTAAGATAAAGACCGATATAAGAAAATTAAGGATAATGAAAAGAAAATTAAAATAATGACAGATATAATAGAATAAGACAGATTTAATAAAATTAAAGAAAATGAACAGAAATTATAAATTATAAATAACGAATATAAAATAAAATACAGAAAATAAATGTACAGAAAGGATAGTAAAGTAAAAATAATATAAAGGGAAATAAAAAAGAGGAGGTAAACCAAAGATACAAAATGAGAATATTAACATATAAAAAAAGGTTGGAACATGAAGAAATAAGAAAAACTAGTAAAATAAAGATATAAAATGTATGATAACGGACTTAAAGAGGTTACATGTTACAGAAAAGTATGGAACTGTATGTACAATAACTAATGTGAATAATAGAAAAACTATTGTACAGTAACAATTGTGTACAATAACTGTTTGAAAAATAGTTGATAGGATTAATAAATTTGAAAAATTAAAAATAGTGCTTAAAAATATGAACTCTTGATTACCAACATATGATGAATTTGGCATCCATCATATGTTGGTAATCAAAAGTTCATATTTTTAAGCACTATATTTAATTTTTTAAATTTATTAATCCTATCAACTATTGTTCAAACAGCACCCCCCAACTATCTCCTTTACACATGTTATTATAATAGTTATAATTATTACTTTGAAGAATTACATTTATCAACTTCTACTGCAATATTTGTATTTAATCATAATAATTTATTATTGGCCACATCACGGTTCAAATGATTCCCGGTAGACCCTCTTTAATTATTCCGGACAGTCGTGTATAACTAGGCATGTAAACTCTTTGCCCCGTTTCTTGTTCAACCTCAAGCGGTATAAGATCTCATTTTTCTGTTCCTACGTACGCTACTGCGGTTAACAAAAATACAATTGATCCGATTCAGGTCTTTATTTAATTTCTAAAAAATACATATTTTTAGCAATATTGTAAATATAATATTGCCGGAAAAAGTTATTAATAAAATTAAGTAGTTATTTAATTTACTCTATAACGATTTCCAACAATTAAATGATAATTTGCCGTCTCAAATCTTTATTTAATTTCTAAAATGTATTTATACATATTAGTAATGAATATACTAGAAATTGAGTATTAATTGGGTATGAGAACTTTTGAAATAGTAGCGGGTTTGTTGTTTTGACTGGCGCAATTACATATCTACATTAACGTTTAAAAATCAGATATTGTATTAATATAATGGTAAACGGGTTTGTATAGAAAACTACAGGTTGCTGATATAGTTTGAATCCTCTAAATCTCGGTTTAAAAATTCTATTTATAGGGAAAACAAGTTTTGAAAAAAGAATGACAGAATACATGTTCTTAGCTGTTTATTCAATGAAAGGCTTCATAATTATTTGTATAACCATTCTTATGTTTCATGTTTTTTATGCTAATCATCAGTGTGTTGATGATATCTCTATGTGATGATGTATACTGATGTTGATCAGTACGCTGAGTCCGATAAAGCCTCCTTGATAGGTCTGGACCGTCATGTACCTATTATCGGGCATGTAAACCCTTTGCGCCGTTTCTTATCTACACTATAGAAGTTTGAAACAATGGTATAGATACTAAGCCATCCTATGTCTTTATTTAATTTTTAAAACAGATATTTATTTTAAAGTTATTTTAGATGTAATATTACCCTAAACAGTAATTAATAATCTAGAAATTGTTTATTAGGTATTAGATCTGTCCCAAGAGTTTAGCTGATTATACAATATATTTAAAATGGTGCCGTTACTTATCTAAATTAACCCCTAAAAATCATTTTGAATAATTTTTAATTGACTCTGAATGGCTATCAATCATCACTATTTATATATTTTTTTAATTTCTAAACAATAAATTACCTTAATTATTAATGAATTAAAAATTGAGTATTCGTGTTTCAAGACTCTTGCTGGTTCCATTTTCTCGCTGGTACAATTACTTATCTATATTAAAATCTAAAAAAAAGACTTATTGTTAGTTTTGGAATTGGATATGTATTAGTAAAGATATCTATAGTTTGTTGAAATAATGTAAACCGTATAAATCTCAGCTTAACATTTTAATTCATTAGTAAAATCCTGTTTCAAGAAATTAATAATATAAACAAATTTTCGTTTCTGTGTATTTTAAGGCCTTCTAATTATTTTCATTACCAATTATATATTTTATTTTTTTATACTAATCACAAGTAGTACTTATTGCTTTTAAAATTAATTTTATCTGAGTTAAATATTGATATTGTTAAATATTGTATGTATTAATAATAGTTTATGTTTTAGTGAAGTTCTTAGAATATGTTTCTGATTTTCTTTTAACTTTGTTATAGTCTGGTCTGAAATTCCGGTTTTACTGACGCTGAAGAAAAAACAAACATTCAGTTAATGAAATTCTTCTTTTCATTTAAAATTGAAAAAAAACATATATTTAATCATGTTTGTTTGACTTGCAATTAATATTGTCTTTTTATAATTGATTTTTTTCCTTCCATTTATAATTTACACTGTTTAATTCATCATACAATGTTTTTTGTATTCCGTATTTCGCCAATTGTTGCCGTGAAACATTTAACATGTGAATTTGTCCGTTCCTGGAATTGTTTGTCAAATCTAATTAGCCCTAATTGTTTAGTACCTTTTCAAAACAGAAACCCTAATATAATTGCTGCGTAGAGTTTTGTTTTAATTTGGCGAATCGGCAATACTAGTGTTAAGTGGACTTGACAGAGAATGAAATAACAATAAGCTATATAACATTCCACAATAAAAAGCTTAAGGTTTTAGAACTAAATTTATTTATTAACTGCCTAGAACTAATTTTATAACAAACTGTGTAAGGTAAAACGAAAATATTAAAGATAGACAATTAAATGATAATTAAAAAGAAAATGAAATATGATAATAAATTTAAATTATTTACTATTGACGTGCGATAATCTTTTTTTTCATAAAATGTCTGCTTTAAAAAGTTCTATTCAAATATAAAGTTGTTTGCTAGTCAAATATGTACTCAACGATTCTAGAATGAATGAATGCTATTTGACAAATTAAAAAAAAACAGGAAAGAAAACAACAATCATTGACGCTCATTAATAATATTATTACATATTCCCATACTTTTGCTATTGACCACGGAATGAATTCGAGTTGTTAGTTTATAAGGCAAGAATAAAATATGAGATTATGATACGATCGACGATTAAACCAAGTCAGGGCCTGATAAAAGCTATTTCGCAGTTCAATAACGATAGCTCAGAACTTTATGGCTGGTTGGCATCATTAAATGGATCACGAAGGGGGAAATACTCGTAGAATTTGATATTAAGAAAGTGGGTAGTGAAGATATGTTAAAGTGGAATATCTTATGCAATTACTTGAAAGAACGTTAGCTTCGTGTGTGTGTGTGTTTATATATATATATATATATATATATATATATATATATATATATATATATATATATAGAGAGAGAGAGAGAGAGAGAGAGATAGATAGAGAGGGATTCTTGTTTTTTTTTCTATTTGTGAGATTTCTTCTGATTCATTTAGTTTCTCTTTTTATTTCAGTATTTACTTTTTTGCCATTAATTTAATATGGATTTTTAAATTTTTTTTTCATGTATATTTTTTGTAGCCTTTCAGAAATAATTATTGGGTTTGAAATGTATTCCTACATTATAATTACAACCCTGTTGAATAAGTGGCTAAGTCTAATTTTGTCCAAAATGAGTTTCTGATACATAAGAAAACAGAACCGTGTTATTTTCGTAGCACATCGGTATCTGAGTTAGGCATTGACATAGAATGTTGTTATTGCTTATATTAAAATTTCATTTCAGGCCAAAAACACGATTCTACTTATTAAATAGAATTATCTCAATCTGGACAAAATTCTACTCAATCACTTATTCAAATACAATTCATTTGTTCTGATATTGCTGACCATCGTCTATATTTACGGATTTCTTCATTAAAATTACACTGTAGCTAATCAATTTTTAATTTTATAAATTTATTACGTCTCCTACGATCGTTTTGGTCAATCTAAACGATAAAATTAAACGAGTTTTTATATTTTTCAAATTATATGAAATTGATATGACTATGACATTTTAATTACATGGTTAGAGACATGGATTACCAAATTGTTATAAAAAATTAAACAATTTTAAAACATGTGCTGAATCTGGTTCTGAGAGAGGATTTGAGCTGATATTGCAGTGTCATAGGTTATGAAAAGTGAACAGCTACGCTCTTTAACAAAATATTGGAAGGTATTTTGAAATGCATAAATATAAAATTCTCTCGCATCAATGAAATTATAACAAAAATTTTCATTTTTTTAATAAAAATTGGGAAATACTCGTTCGTATTTCGAGCCGATACATGGAATCGGGTTAGTCGAATTAGTCATAAGTTATAAAAAGTGATATTATGAAAAATATATGAATATATATCATATATATCAATATAAAAAATATATATATCGACTATATATTCGATATATAGTCGATATATATATATATATATATATATATATATATATATATATATTCTATCAATGGATAGAAGCAAATAAGAGACCTCCCTTGTTAATATATTTAATGATTAACATGACGGAGAGACACTGATGTTTTGGTTTTCCTAATGATTGACGTTTTATTATTAAATTCATGATTATGGCAGGTAGTCTCCTAATTGGGAAATGTCATTCATGCATGAATCGCTTCGATCTATAACATTGATATGTTTATACATATTTAACATAGAATGCATATAAATACATTTATACAAACCGTGAAAGAGGGTCAACTCAGAAAACATGTTTTATTTAAAGCTAGCATTAGACCCTGGTTATGTTCTAAATTCAAGTCCTGAGGATTTACACTCAGTATTTCATGTAGCTGGTATTGTCCCCATGGTCTGTCCTGTTATTTCAGGTTAGGTGTCCAACTGTTATTTATTAATATTTTCTAGATGTTTTGAGTAGTAACTCTCGCGTTGTGGATATAATTTGTCTATATTTTGGGAAATGATTACTTGGACTATATAACGATGAAAATATGTTATGAAGTTATCTTCACACCTATCAATAATCCACCATTTGCAAATCGTAGCTGAGTCTTTCTATTCAGATAGCTAGTAACATTTAAATTCCTGATTGTGTTTCATAAGTGGTTGATCAAAATGGTTTAAGTAATAAGAAGGACATGATTAGAAATTCGGTAAAATGCGATAAAACTGACGATGATGATAGGTGAAAAAATAAATTATAAAAGATTTGACTAAAAGAAATAATATAAGAAGTTCAATGATGTAGGGAATGAAATATGGCTATGATAAATCGATCGACTACTTTGAGGATTTAAACTAGTTGTAAGTTATCAAAATAAGTCACTGACTTTATTCCGAAATGCCACAGAAAAATCATTTAATGTTTCGTTAAAAAGCATTGAAACGTTGAAGCAGTGAAAATAACATGATCATTTTATGAACAAAACGTTTTTTATTTTAATTTAATTTGTTGATATTTACAGCTATAATAATATTACAACAAGTAAATCTGCTAAAATGTACAATGACATGAAAAAAACTTGTGGAGAAACTACCCATCAGTAGCACTCCAATAAAGTTCTACAGTAAATGGTCTCGAGGCCATCTTCTTTTCAAACGCCTCGGAGTGTTATCAGGAATAGTATGAGAAGCAAGTTGAAAGACTAGCGGATTCATGTGTGTATGGAGCTTGTCATAGAAGGATAGGTATCTAGTTTGGGCCAAATCAGCAACATATGGGATATTAAGATCATGATGGATGAGTTTGTTTGTGATATAATAAGGTGCATTGAGGATTTTACGAAGGATTTTGGATTGTAAGGATTGGATACGAGGTGAATTGGATGGTCAAACAAAACGTAAAAATAAAAAATACTACAAAACTGACGACCTAAGCTCTTTTTACCACAGCACAGTAAATGTTAATCCGATTATGTAAACATTCGAAATAAAGAAAAAAATTATAATTTACAACCATACTCTTTTTAAAAAATTATTATTTTTTATCTAACCAGTTCAATTACGCAAAATTAGCTTTTAAATTAATTTAAAAAATAAATAAATATTTTAGATGTTCATACTATGTTTTTTCTAATGGAAAATATCTCAGTTTCTCTATAATCGTTATATTAATATTAAATAATAACAATAGAATAATAGTGATGTAATACAATTTCGCGTTTTATAATAAAACAGAGAGTAGGGGAGAAGCCTTCGCACTTGACAAGGTGTTTTATTTGCGTTGAATATAAATGATACTGGCGAGGTCATGTCATTAGTCTCAGGATTCAATGCCTCAGGGGTCCTTTTGAAGTTAAGCATTATATAAGCGTTCAAATATATCTAAGTACGACAGTTATAAACTCTGCCATTTACTCTGTTCCCCAATATTGTTTGGGATAATACCATAGTGCTAAATTTAAAGACAGCCGGTATAGTGTTGGTTGCCTAACAATAAGTAATTAAAATTATATTAATATAAACAATGGAGTTAAAACATAATCCCTGTAATGTTTTCTTAATTCTTAATTTCTTAATCCTTTTATAATTAATTATAGAGGGATTAAATACTTGTTGTTAATGATATATGCGATTCATATAGCAGGCAGCGATGTTAAAAAAAAAAAAAATCTGCAACATTTTAGTTTAGTTCTTTTAACGTTTAGTTCATAGAAAAAACGAACCTGTTGTTCAATCCAGGAAGAATATTGGTTTCCGCGCATTGTATAAGTGTACTGTATTTGGGCAAATGGTTGTACAAATAGGTGACTACCGCAATCAACCTGAAAAGCTAGGTTTTTCCTCGAATAAGTCATAACCGCTTTATAGAATCTGGGTGAGCCGAAGTATTCAGGTCAATTTATGTTCTCCTTCATCATAACATGCATTATCGAAGGAAACCAAAACCTAACGTTTTTTCAATAACAATTGTGCCATATTTTATCGAAAAAACTTTTGTTTAGAGAGTACATTTAATCGTACAGGTAAGCGTTCATTCGGTGTAATGTTCTTTTACGTGAACTGCTTAAAGTTATGGTCATATGAAAACTATAGATATAAACATGCGGTCTATGCACGTTTGTCAATAGAATAAATAATCTTCTGGAACCGTATTTACAATGGGGACCTAGACTCTGTACAGAGACAATTTGTTTAATTTTTGATATATCAATACAATAACAATAAAATTCAATCGTAAATAAAATGTTTTAATCTGAAAGTCTGAAACTTTCTCAGAAAAAAATATTTTCTTTTACTGTTTATTTTTATAGCCTCTTAATTATTCGATAACTAAGAGCATATCATCGATATAAGTAATTTTTATGATTTAAATAATTTCTTCTTAATTGTTTTATAAATATCATTGTTTACATTAATTCGATTTCATTTCTTTTTTCAGGTGAGTTGATCATAATAATTTTTTTGCTGAGGAAGACATTTGAAACTCAGGTATTTATTTGCATTCTTATATTATGCATGTATTTCTAGGTAACTAATACTTATTTACCTTATTGTTCCCCGGCTACCATAAGCGGAGTTAAGCAGAATTTAGCGTAGTGCAAGGAGCAATGCTCAACTTCGCTTTTGGTAGCCGGGTAATCTTAATAAAACAGATCATATGATATTGCAATAAAAAGATTTATAAGCAATTATTACAATTATATTATAAGGTCATTACAATTATTAGCAATATGTATTTTGTTTTCACATTGGCCTTCTAAGGACCACTTCATATCAAAAATCTTTTTTGTATTTCTTCTTGATATTCGCCCAGTACTCGCTCATTATTCGCCGGTGCTGCTCCCTCCTTTGTTCCGTCCATATCTTTCCGTCTTCAGCATATGTTTTTCTTGAAAACCCCCGACATTATCCAGTTTCATCCGGAGACGGTTGCTTTCCAGATCATCCTCGCAGGTAATCCCCATCTCCTGTAAATCATTTTCTATCTCTTTAAACGAGGCAGGTTTGGTCTTCTTTTCTTTCAAATACGTAAAAATCCGCTTCGTCTGTCTAATATATTTCTTTAACGAGTGGCCATAAAATGCAGTTCGCCTTTTTCTCGTAACATGAGATATTTTTGGAACGTGAGTGCACAGCTCACTGTTATGCGGCCGTCTGTATTCACCTCGGTCTTGAATTGGGCCAAGAATTTTCCCTAAGGTCTTTCTTTCTTTGATCTCCAATTTTTGTCCAAGGCCTATCTTATTCATAGTTAGGTATTTTGAAGCATCCTGCAGGTAAAAAAATATACAAATGTGTGAACTATTCCCCCAGCATGGAGGTCCAGTGGTGTGTTCATCTTATGTTACATTACAATTATCAGCAATATGTAAGTAATGATGATTATTTTTGTTTACATAGTAAATAGTACTCTTAAAAATGTGGTGCTCTGTATTTTTAAGATTTTTTATTATTTGAATATCCGATCATAGCTTCGTGTGTCCTTTCTGTTGTCCTTTTTTTATATTATATGTTTTAATAATATACATATATATATATATATATATATATATATATATATATATATATATATATATATATATACTAGCTGACCCGGATATATATAAATATAGCCAGCCACTACTTCTCGTTTAATTAATTATTGAGTAATCGATGGGATAACCATTCCAGTAGATGATTGAATGACTGGCTCCCTAAAGCCTTGGATAATCTGCAGCTCCTTTCTTCGACACCTGCGAGGGATGCTGATTGAGGGTGCGGCCTAACCCTGCCTCAGACATCCCACTCCAGTTGGTGCATCTCACATCCCACACCCCACTCTTTCATCGCATTACTGGTTCCATGGTTGTTCACCACGATTTTATTCTTTATCTGTAATTTTGTTTAATTTAATCTATAATGTACTGTTGTCAACTTTGACATTTCTTCAAATTTCGCTATATATGTATTTCTTACGAATTAGAATAGGTAATGATAATTAATAATGATCGAATAAATTGTTCTTGCATTTACTGAAAAATACGACAGTGACCTATGGAAAGATACTTAAAAATATCACCTGTGGTGAAGTGGTTATCATAACAACCTACTATGCCCAAGGTAGCGGGTTAGGATCCCGGTAAGAGGCCCAAAAGAAGTAATAAATGCCATAGTTTTAAGTTCGGAAGGAACTTAAAATGTGGGTCTTGAGCCTGCACGATGCCAGGTAATCAATCAGGATAGACAACATTTAGAACTCCCACTGTCGCATCGTTAAATCAATAAACAAGCAAAATTCTTCAAAATATCAAATGTAGAGATAATTAATACTAACTCCCATTGGTCAAATTCAAAATTCCTATAATTTTATCCCAGATTATTCAGTATGCTACTAATTTAGTTTACTAATTTAACAGCTCAATAGTCTTTGACAAGGTGTTCCACTAGGTGCAGATACAAATATGAAGAGAAAAAAAATGTTGTCTCTATTTTAGTTTTTTTTAAAACCTATTTTCGCTTAATTCTCGCATATATTTTTGTTTACATCGTTCATTGATTCAATGCATTGAGAAGAAGGAACGGACTCAGTTGAGCCTAAAACCCCATATTCTGCCATAAACTGGCCTTGATGAAAATAATTATAGACCTTGGCAATTCAAAGCTAAATGAATCTATAAATGCTGGTAAATGAAAATGTAAAAATTTTACAATATAGACCAAAAAAGGAGGTCTTGTCTAGTGCCCAACTGCAGTAAACAAAATGTTGAAGGCGTTGTCGAGATTTTGCCGTTTTGCGAACAAGTGTCCTTTATTTAAACGATGCCTTCTGCATTTTGGAAAAGTTCTGCAGTTAGCAAATCAAATACGATTACAATCCAAAATAAAACAATCTTGAAAAATAATTAATACTTTATGTTCAGTAGTTTTTACGAAAAAATCTACCACATATTAATAATTATTATTCAGGAATTCATTGTTCATCCATACTCCTATGTAGTGCTAGGCCGTCTATGCCGACTGTTCATGGAATTTTCACCGAAAAATGCTACATATTAAATAAATTATTATATTGGTAGTTTGTCAGGTGTGTTTTTATTTTTAACTGAAACATTAAACATTTTTATAAATGTAATATTTATTCTGTTAGTTTACATACACCTACCAAGGAGAAGGTATATATTTCCTCCGATTACCACACTAGGACATAAATGCTGATTTACGAGCTCACCAAAGCACATTTAGAAAACTGGCAATAAGCATATGTATATATGTGCCAAAAATTATCTTCCTAGATCTCATATCAACTCCTAGCCAAAATAAAGATATTTGTATAAGGGAATTGGCTTTCCCTTGGTTTACCAGAGAAATGTATTCATCAGTGTATGTAGCCAATGTAAATACTACTCCTTAAACTATACATTTGATTATAGCCAATCTTATTCTAACTGTCCCAAATTTTCTTTATTTTTCGTTCTTCTCATTGGTTGTTTGTTTTGTTTTTCTATAGTTATTTTATGTTCTCGTCGTTACGAATTAATTTTATTATTTATTGTTTCCAATATTTTTCCCTTCATTTGTTTATATTTGTACCCCATTAGGTTGGGGACGGAATATATTTTTGTAAATTTTGTATTTGTTCTGGAGAGTCTATTTTCCTAATCATTGAAGTATTGAAAATTGTTTCATCGTTACTTATAGCTTAAAGAACGTTGCTCACATTGGTATTGACTTTAATAAGTGATTGGAGGTATTGATAATAGAATTAATTTATGATAATCCACCTAAAATATGTGGATAAAAGTGTCCTTTACCATAGCACAGATGTGTCTTGGAATAACATCGGTCTTAAATAATTGAAAATAAAATGCATGGTTTTGACCATTGTCATTAATATTAATGATTCAAGAAATTCGTTGCAAGTTGTTATATTTTTTAAAAGATTTATTATATGATGAAGAACTATTCATACGTTGTAATGTTTTCACTTTCCGAGTCCGAAATCTATAAATTAAAAACAGTAAACACTTCTTCTTATGACTTTTACCAGAATTCATTAATCTCCGCTATAAAAAAGCACCACAAATTATTTTTTCCTGCAACCATTGAGTAATGCTATCCATTACTCAACTAAAACTGGTGTGGAAAGTCCCACTTTCAGTCCCTAATATGGGAAAACCACTTTCCCTCACTAGTGAGGAAAAGTAACAGCCACCTAGATTGAATTTGACAATCAGCTCTCTGTTATTTTAAATGTTAAATGGCGGTATTATAATATTATTCATTTTATATTCCTAAAATGTTAAAATAAATAATTTTAGAACTATTTTATGTTTAATTCAAGATATTTTTTATTTATTTTGAAGCGATTTTATAGAAATATTTAATAAAACCTTAAATGTATTAGAACCTTCACACATCAGAAATTTGGTAATAGAATTGTAAGTAGCACTAGTGTAGTTTTAACAAATCTAAATTTCACTTTTAATTTCTTAATTTTTATACGGTTGCAGAAAAATGTTATATTTAACACGTGAGAAAAGTGCTTATAACACCATCGTTTAATTACCTCACTCGCCTTCGGCTCTTGCCGTAAAATTCACTCGGGTGTAATTAAGTGACAATTTCATCACTTTTCAAATAAGTAACTATTACATGGTCAATTTCATATATTTTATTAGTCAATTTATTCTGATGTAATGTAGAACGTTCAGCTTACTCTAAAAAAACAGCTAACTCGCCCAATAAAAATTGAGCGATGATCACTCACACCACTCCCCTTCCCGAACCACTGATCACTCAACTCTAATCTTTTCTTAGAGATTCAGTTTTATTAAAGATACTTCTTTTCGTTCAGTGATATAGTCGTGTCGTCCGTATATGTATTGCTTTACTAGGTTGACCAACCTGTTATCCAACAATTTCTTCGAATCGTTATGTTTGTATTATGTAATCTTTATTACTTGGAAGTGGTCTCCTTTCTTCCCTGAGGTGAAACCATCAAATCGTCATCGTACTTCTGGGCATTGACATAATGCAACAAAACTTTTGAAAAAAAGCCATTGATTAATCGGAAGGGACCTAAAATATTTCGCACGACAACGACAGTAATGAAACTTGCGAATGGGTTGCGAAGTTCTCCCACACCCGCCCGCGTTATTCTCCGAAATCATCTCCAACAGATTTCCATCTGTTCAGAAATCCGGACAACTTGCTTAAAATTACAATTACATATGTACAAATTTTGACAGCGATCCTCGAGCAAAAAAAATAAACAAACACGTTTTCCCAGTTTAATTCATCATAAGACTTTTTCAGTTCTGGTATTGAAAATTTGATAACACGTTTGGGAAAATGTATTGAAAATATTCTGATTTCATAAAGTCGTTTAAATAAATAAGATTTTCTTTGAAAACGACCATATCACATGAAATGACCAAATAAATTGGATGTATGAGCTGTTATATTTAAAAGTGGTAAAAGTCCATTGGGATTGGACCAAAATCGTAGATTCTTTTAAATGGATTTAGTGATTATTATTTCGTAATAACATTTAAAAGGTGTATATGGTTTGAAACGTCACTCTTTGCTAAATCCTAAGTGACAAAAATGTTTGTCCGTCTACCCATATTTTTTAGGTAATTCAAATGGAAAAGATATCGCGAATATGAAAAAATGGACTTACACCACTTTCAAATAAACAGCTCGTATAGTTTTTCTTCTTCGTACTGGATATTTTTCTCTTCAGTCACTCTATGTATTAAGATAGTTTATTATCATTTTTAATATAAATTTAAAAATGATAATAAACTACCTTATATTATATATTAAAGAAATTATAACGGGGACCGCGAGCGAATACTGCAAAATGGACAAGAAACCATCACGAAATATATAGTTTGATGAAGAATATAAAGAGGCAATCCAAAAACGAAATGAGAAAAGATTAAAATACCTGAGTATGAGCACGAGTAATAACAAGTACGAGAAAGAGTACCAAGAATCAAGAAGAGAAGCAAAGAAGATCTTGAAAGAAAAGAAAAGGAAAGCTCTATACAATGAGGTTAAAGATATCGAAAACTCCAGAAGAAGCAACGATACCAACAAATTCTTTAAAGGAGTGGAGTCGGGTAAAACCAGTTACTGCTCTAGAAGGAGCATGGTAAAAAATGAGGAGGGGCGACTACTGGTGCTGGAGACGGACGTCCAAGTGAGATGGAGGAATTATTTTAAAGGACTGCTAAGCCAATCAGAAGAACAAATAAGTGTATTGAAACGTGACTCGTATGACAGCCAAGACGAAGCAGTATCACCGGATGGGGAGGATATAAACGATATTGTTATGAAGCTGAGAAATGACAAGTCACCAGGATCAGATGGTATCACTGCCGAGTTCCCGAAGGCAGCTGGCAATGCTCTAACTAAAGAGCTGCAGGAACTTATTGCTCAAATATGGGAAGAGTAGCAAATCCTGAGAGAGTGGTAAGATTCTATTATAGTGCCTATCTACAAGAAGAAAGGAGACTCTACTGAATGTAAAAATTACAGAGGGATAAGCCTAGTGAATACTGCCTATAAGATATTCTCGATAACTCTGTATAACCGCCTACTGCCCTATGTTGAGAGAAATCATGGAGAATACCAAGGAGGCTTAAGACCTAACAGATCTACTATAGATCAGATTTTTTCCCTCAAGCAGATGTGCGAAAAAATGAAGGAGTTTAACAATACAATGTGGATGCTGTTCATAGATTTCAGGACGGCTTATGATACAATATCCAGGTGTGAACTCTTCAGAGCTATGAGCGAAATGAAAATTCCATCCAAATTGGTGCGCTTGGTAATGAGTACGATGGAAAACACAGTTTGCAACGTAAGGGTAAATGGCTCAACCACAGAAAAATTTAAGATTAGTACAGGACTTAGGCAAGGAGACTCGCTGGCACCTCTACTCTTCACTATTGTAATGCAAAGTGTCATTAAAAGGGCAGGATTACTGATGGAGTGAACCATCTTTAACCGTAGTTTGGGTATTCTTGCATATGCTGATGACCTTCTATTAGTAGGAAGATCGCTGATTCTCTTAAAAGAAGCTTTTGAGAGGCTGGAAGTGGAAGCTGGAAAAATGGGGTTACATGTGAATGAGGAGAAAACCAAGGTCATGGTAATAAAGAATAGGAAACAAAACCGACCACCTCATAGCTACGCTTTTGGAAAATACACTTTCCAACACGTGTCAAGGTTCCAGTATTTAGGACGCCGTATAAATGAGAATTTGGATGAGGAGGAAGAAGTTAGAGCCAGGATAGTTTCAGCTAATAAAGCATGTTTTGGGATCTCAAAGCTCCTGAGAAGTAAGTTCCTTAGCCTAAAGTCCAAGCTGATGATATATAGAAGCATCATTAGGCCAGTAGCGACATACGCTGGTGAAACCCTCACACTAAATAAATCCAGCGTTGAATAGCTGAATAGATTCGAAAGAAGAGTCCTACGGCAAATATTCTGCCCAGTGCGAGAAAACGATCAACTCAGGATCAGAAGGAACAAGGAGCTGAGTGAATTATATCGATATCGAGCTTCATCAGGATTCAACGCATTAAGTGACTGGGCCACGTATATAGGATGGAGGAAGAAAGGACAGCTAAAAAGCTGTATACAGGAAATCCGGATGGAGTAAGACTTCGAGGAAGGCCCAAAGCTAGATGGAAGGATGCCGTCTGTGGGGATCTGAGGCTGAGCAAGGTCTCCATCACTCGAGCAGGCGATCGGGACGATTGGGGAAGAGCTGGTGAGCAGGCCAAGGACTTCTTTATGAGTCTGTCGCGCCAATAATGTAATGTAATGTAATATAAATTTATTCTTTGTAAGAGCCTGATATTGATTTCTTTAGTCCACCTTCGGCTGCTAAACTAATCCTCATAATAAAGAAAATATAATTAATTATTTTTTATTAGATTATAAGTTGAATTAAATTAAGAGAGTACGGATAACATTTTTTTTTAAAGAAAAAATAGAAGGGAGCGTTTTGTAGCACTGAAGAAAAGAAAGAACAAAAAAATAAATAAAGCAAAGCAGAAAAAAGGAGGTTTGAGGATTACAGGACCCACGTAAGAGAGATATATTTCCATATAGCAAATAAAAAAGTTAAAATAAAATATAAAAAAGGGCGGACACAGAGGGCTGGCTGGGAATTATATGCCGGCCCGTTGGCCATTGTTAGTGTTACAATAAAAGAGGGCCGAAGCGGGAGGTTGCAAGTTATTGCTACAACTCCAGGCCTCATTGTCGGCTCTTAGCCCCACCAATCGCCCCTTCTCTTTTATAGCCGGTTCTATGTTCCTCCCATTCTATTATCAGTCATTCAGTGTCGCGCCACACACTCGTATCTCATATTTAATTATTAAAGTCGATCATAACTGTAGAACGACTATCATGGAACAATGAAAAACAACTCATTGATCGTTTTCAATGTTTTGACCTTCAGACGACCGTCAGTGGTTAAGATTATTTTTTGGCATCCTTTCGGATATTTGTTATAACATATTATTTTTTTAAATATTCCTTAAAGGAAAGGTCGCTTGCTGAACGTTCTGGAAATTAACCGTCTCAGGATCTGGATACTGAGGTGGGTTTTCAAGACAAACCCAAGCTGAAGACGGGAGAAAATGGACAGAAGAAAGAAGGGAGCATCGCCGGTGACGAATGAGAGAATACTGAGCAAATACTAAGAATAAATACAGAAAAGAGTTGAAATGACGTGATCCTAAGTAGGCCAGTATGAAAAAAAATTATCGAAAATTGAATTACAATTATCATAGAGTCATTTCGAACATAAGAAAGAATGGTTGAGAGCCTAAGGATTAAAAAAAAAATAAAAATAATAAACATAACATTAATAAAATGTGATAAACCTTTAAAAAGTTGAGTATTGTTGATTAAAAAAACAAAACAATTTTTTTGTTTTATTGCTGAAATATTATTATGAAAAATGAATAATCAATGGCCTCTGATCTTTACGACTTGATGTTGACTTTTTTCAGTAATTATTTCATTATTAATTTGTAGGAATATTGGTGGTATACGTTAGTTATATTTATGATAACGTTGGAGAGACAAAAGTTTAATTTTGCAATTAGGCATCTGAATGAGATACAGCTCTAGCTTGAGTATGTGTTTTTAAAAAGGGTACGTTTTCATTCCTAATTTCTATGATTTTACTTATTGTAAGTCATCAATAAAACAGGGGTGGTTGGTGGTTGGTGGTTGGTGGCGACAAGTTATATTTGTATTGTTTACAGTCTAAAATCAACAGTAGGAATTCAAAGACTGAATAATAGTGCGTCTAATGTGAGGATGTCTACATGAGCATCCAAATATCTCCAGGTTAACTATAGTATTAAAGCAGAATCAGTAGAAAGCTCTTGTACGTCTGATAAACGTTCTGCTGCTTAATTTAGATTTAAGATTGATGTATTCGGATACATTTTAACATAAATGATCTTGGCTTATTTTATATTCTGTTAATAAACAGCAAATAAAGGATTAAAAAAATATATATGGTATTCGAAGCTAAGCATTTTTCACTGTTGGGGATTTTTAAAATCATTATAATAATAGAAGTTTATTCGTTTTATTCAGTTTTCATCGTTTTGTTTCTCTATCGGTCTGGTTTTTTCAAAGAGCTGTCCACTCCATTTAATTTTGTTTGTTTTTCTCGTTTTGTGTGCTCACAGTGAGCTAATTGTTTTTCAACAATTAGTGATTTATTTATGAATTCTGTTAATGAAATTGTTAATCAATTAGTGTTTCCATACAGTCCGGTAGCAGAACATCTGAATACAATTAATAAAATTATGGCGCAATTGAGATACACTCATTGTGCAACATTGATTTAGACTATCATTGAGTAGGCTTTCAGACCTTAAAAGTTTTTTAGAAGCTTTGGGGCTTGATGCAAACCCACTTCCAAAGATCTAATATAAATATTAGTTCTTTATCAAATATTTTATCCTTGTATATTTCTGCATAACTAGTATAATTGTAAAACGAGCCCTAAGATAAACGACAGGTATTTTTAGCAGAAGAGGATCGGTATTCTTCATTAGCTATAAATAACGGTAGTAAGCTATTCTGTAGAGCCTACTTTTGTTGCCTGACAACCGGTCATTCATCCGGGTTACCAAAATATTTCCAGTTCACTAATATCTTAAAATGGAACGGTCACCTGTGGTCCAGTGGTTAGCGTAACAAACTACTAAATCCAAGAATGCGGGTTCGTAGCCCGGCAGTGGCCTTAGGATTTTTTTAAGGGAGTAAAAAATCCTTAGTTACGCCGTCCTTCGGAAGGGACGTTAAACGGGGGTCCCGAGCCTGTACGATGTCAGGTACTCGTTAAAAATCCCTATCCTAATTAAACCTGGATAGGCAAAATTTAGAGCTCCCACTGTAGCATCGTCCGATTAGCCATAGCAGCATAAAATGACGTTAAATGAACAAACAACAAACAATCTTAAAATGGACCGACATTTTTTTTTTTCGGTTTATTTATATTTGTCTAAACGTTTGCTATTTTTTGTTTGTTCATTTAACGTCACTTTATTCTGCTATGGCTAATCGGAGGTAGCTACAGTGGGAGTTCTAAATTTTGCCTATCCAGGTTTAAATAGAATGGGGATTTTTAATGAGTACCTGACTTCGTACAGGCTCAGGACCCCCGTTTAACGTCCCTTCCGAAGGATGGCGTAACTAAGGATTTTTTACTCCCTTAAAAAAATCTTAGGACCACCTGCCGGCCTAGGAACCCGCGATCTTAGGCTTAGTAATTTGTAACGCTAACCACTAGACCACAGGTGACCGTTTAAACGTTTACTATATACATAATTTGTATACATGTTTACAGGACTAGACTTATTGAACGACCGGCTTTTTAAACGATATTTTTGTAAATGTAATTAATTAATCTATTGATTATTAATATGGTTTATGATACCTTCGAATGGTTATTAAAGACGCCTTTTATATTTATTATCTTGGAATAAAAGCATTTATTTGAAAATGTTAATACCTCAATTTATTTATTTTTTTTAAATATATAAATATAAAATATAAAGCGGATATAAAAATATTAAAGCACCATTTATGTCTTGGATATCATTATGATATCTTTAATCGATCTATAAACCGTTAATAACATTTAATCTCGTTTTCTTCCGAATCCATTGATATAAGTAGGTACATTATGAATTTTCCATTTCATTTGTCAACATTAAAAAAATACCTGACTTTTTTGTATGATAAAATGAACTTTTCTGATCATATAAATCTCATCTCTCGTAGATCGATCAATCATTAAAACGTGTATTTCAGTTTTTCAATCTATATTTCTTTGGCGAAAAATATATGAAACTCCTCATGGCAATAGTTATATGCTTATCTCAATGATTAAGCCATGCCTGTCAATGATTAAAGCATGTATTTGTACTTGGCACAAAAATTGCCAAATATATTTTAGGATATGAAAAATCGCTAATTCCAATGATCCTGTTCAGGATAAACTTATTAACCCTTAACTACTATGGAGGCATATATTTGTCTGGCGAAAGCAGTCGGTAGGCACTAAGATCGCATATATGCTTCTGTTGAAAGTCATGAACAGGGACGATTGGCACATATATGCGTTTTTAAAAATTTTCAGTTTATCATGTAATAATTACATGAAATTATGATAGAAATATTAAGTATGACTTAATGTGATATTTTTACTAAATCTTAAAGACGTTATTGTTATATATTTTGCGTAATCCCCCGAGACTCTAGAAAGCTTCGAAGGTATTCCAGATTTCTTGTTTTATTTAATGTCGTCACAATGTAAATTTTAACTGATGATTGATTTTTGAAAATAACATCCTGTTATTGTACTACCTAGTGCAGATTAAATAATATAATAGTTTATTAGTCGCGGCTTGAACTTTTAACCAAGCAATAGAGTTGGGACTAGTGAAAACTATTCCACAGCGATGGTAAATGCTGAGCATTCGCAATCTCTTTGGAACGCATCGTCCGAGGATCGACCGCATTTTAAGGGTTAAATTATTGTATTGTATTGATCCTTGAGAAGTGTGAAATGTTTCAATTTTATTCGATGTTTTGAAGAGTTAAAAAACCGTTGCAATTATTTGCACATACAGGCGAAGCTAATAAAAGCGTCTTAAAATGATAAGGATTCGTATGATTTTTATTTTTTGGTTTTATATTAACATTTGATTATTTTAATTGGGTTATTTGGTTGATAAGGGTTTTATAGTATATTTCTTTGTACGGTTTTCCTTTTACTATTTCCATTAATCCGGACAGTTCTAAATTGGCTTACGGTCCGTGATATGCATTTCCCGACCGCGGTGGTATAACGAGGTAGGTATGGAAGTTTCCGGCCCACGAAATTAAATGCTAACTTCTCTCTCCCGAGTCGGGCGGCAATCGACCTAGTTCCTCCGATCCAGACGTGTACAAAATGTATCCCTGAGGGGAGTTGGATTGAAGGAGGGTAATAAAAGATGATCAATATGGAGAGAGAAGGGGCAGAGAGAGAGGCAGAGGAAAGCGAAGAACTTTTAAGGAGATTACTAGGAGCAGGGCTAATCCGGGGGACCGTGACGGGAATAGGGGAGACACCTCTCCCTTCTGAATCCTTAATCGTCATTCCCCTTTAATACGTGTTAACGTTACGCTAGCTACGTGTGCCTCTTACTGTCTCTATCTCGGTTAGTTCGCTCGCTAGTGGCAATAGGGCAATTAATGGCAAAGTTGTCGTTAGAACTATCTTCTAATCGTTTACCGCATTACCGCAAACGTTTACATATATTACTTTTCCTACTGAGATGTACCAACACTAACTCTGATATTGGTTGGTTGATACTTATGTCACTTTATGCTACTATAGGGAGTGAAGTGACTCAGTGGTAGAGTTGCCGTGCCGATGGTCCAGGAATTCAAATCCTGTTCGCTGGCTGTCATTTGCTTAATCTGTTAGCGGCCGGAGATGGATCCTATGGGATCTAGGGCTATTCTGGGGCCCACATAGGCCCTACAAACTGTGTACCCAAAGTATGGGAGAAAAATTTGATGGAAGAGGGTGATCTAGGACAAGGCATCTTCCTGCAGAAGGAACAGTACAGTCTCTACTACGCACTGAAACGAAAACCCTCCATGGGTTCTAGTGGTCCATATCAGTCCGTGCTGCTATGGATTATCGGACGATACTACACTGAGAGCCCTAAATTTTATCCATCTAGGTATTATTAGGATAGGAATCTTAATTGAGTACCTGACACTACCCTGACTCGAGACCCTCATATTATCAATACACCCACAAGATGGCACAACCAAAGCTTTTTTACTCTCTTAATGCTATCCTAAGGTCGTAATCCCGCAAGCCTGGACATAGAAGGTTGTTATGGTAGCCACTACATTACAGGTGACCACCCTAATTTAGACGTTGTTCAGCTTCTGTAAAATCCAGCAATGCTGAGAAGATCGGTCACAAGTCTTGCTTGAGTATTTGGGAAGCTAAGAAAAGAATTTAGAGTATACACCTAAGCCAGGATCAAAAGTGCATATTAACATTTTGAAGGTTTAGGGCTGATTATCTTGTCTTTACTAGTCCAGACGCTGAACTTTGGGTGAAGGTTATGCCCTAAATGTATTTGATACTTAACCTTGTTCATATCAATGATTGATGAAACTGTTATGTTTATCTATGATTGAACATGTGTAGGAAGCTATTGATGGATCCAAATCCGAAAACTCAACCGCTTCGTCTTTTGTAACTCGCAACTCAACTTACAAGTTTAAGCTACATAAACTAGCTTCTGTATTTACTGCTGAACTCCACGCGATATCTTCAGCCCTACATTACTGCTTGTCGTTGACTGAGAAGACAATAGTCATAGGTTTGAAAGGTATGTACCCGAACCATCCTCTTGTTATCAACATTCAAGGTCATCTTATACGACTCATAGAGCAGGGCAAGTCCATATTTTATATGGACCCCTGTCCACATTGGCATTAAATGTAATAAACTCGCATTTATTTGGTATACTGTGACTTGAGAGCAAAATAATAAAGAGAAACGTTTATCTCAAAACAATCAACCACTACTACTCAAACGAAAACTTCAGAACTGAGACCGAGAGGGATAGTACAAGTTATGAGCGATGGATACTAGACAAGAATCCTGACCTTCCAAAGCAGGTAAGAATAAGTTGGTGAATTTTGTGTGTAACCCGACTTGCTTCTCCTAGTAGAACTACTAAGGATATAAATGTTAATAAAAGAAAAAGGTCTGTGTTAAAGTAGGTACTAATTCCGCTGACTGCCATCTTGGTTTCTGAGATAGTTCTCATCATTCACGTTCTACGTCACGGGCTTATACGATTTGTTATCTATAAAATTGGAATGGTTGGAAAAAAAAAAATCGCTTGAAAATATACGTCAATAAATCCAAGTCTTGTTTGAGAATGACTAACATAGCCAGTAGTGGATAATGCAAGATGAGTAACTTCAACTGGCATGATTTCCTGTTATATGAGAAGATTCATGTAAAGGGACAGGAAATTATGTCAGTTTTTAATACCAATGTATGTATGTACATGTCGGCTAGGCTAAATATCCTATATACTTTTTTACTTATTGTTTTTAATTTATTAGGGAAGAAATGGTGGGGGAAAGGCCCAATACAGATAATATCAGAACTTAGAAATTAAGTAACATCTCGTCAACAATCAGGTACTACGACTACAATACCACCGAGCTGGCTGTCGGAATACTATAGTAACAAAAATTTGTATAAATAATAAAATGTTTTTAAAAAATTATTATTTAAACTTATTAATATTTATTTGATATAAACCGTTTATATTCGATAATATTGTATAGGTATTATATAAAATTTGAATGTTGTGAAATCCACCATCCTGTTTTATTTAGTAAAACATTCCCTGTAGTTGAAGGGAGGCCAATTTAAAGGTTTTCATATTCCTTTTCTGCTTCTGCTGTTTATCTTGTGATTTTTTTTTTATTCCTATGGACCATTCATTGCAACCATCCATCATTGTTACTTATTCTTCACTCGCTGTCGATTCCGCTCCGCCATCGCTATGCCTCATCCATCACCATTTCTGAAACTTTAAAGCAGATTTGTCTCTTTCCTGGTTCTTCGATATCGGCCAGTCACGACGCTTTATTTTCAATCATTTAAAGTCAACATAATGTATTTGGTTTACTGGCCTTTGGACCCCGTGGTACAGTTTTCATCCCATCGAAAAATAGATGGACAAAATGATTTACCATATAGTGCTACATGTGAAACTGTTTTAATTGCTATGAATATTAAAATATGAAGTGTTACTGAACAGGTAGAGTGGACCTCTATAGTAAGACCCTAGTCTTTTGTCTCATCCGGTACCTGGAAAAGGTTGAAAAAAAAATAAAGTTGTAGGCAGAACGGAAGAGAAAGAAAGATGCGGAGGAACCTCATATGGGTATTTTCAAATATATAACATACATATAATTGAAAAGGGCATTGTTGTTAGTAGACAAGTATTTTATATAACCATGATCAACATTCTATGAAACTAAAGTTATTTTATCTGGTATATTCGGATGTTCATTTATTAAAAAAAAACTCCCAGTCAATCATGTACACCTGTGGTAAATAAAGGAATATATATTTTCATTGATAATTATATGGCATCCTACAGTACTGTATTGATAATGAAATATATTATCATCATCATCATCATGGTCCATCCTCCATACCGCTCAGGCAGTGTGAGGTTTCCTTCTGTACCATTTCTCTTCTTCTATTCCATTCCAAATTTCTCTTTGCGAAGCTTTCCACAACACCTTCCCAGGTATGTCGGTGTCTTCCTCTGGAACCTTTCCTCTGGCCTCATGAGTTATCTTGGCCAGCCTTTTTTTTCCATTCTTAACACTCTAATTGTACGGTGAGCTGAGAGGAGATAAATGGTACGGTGGGGTCCTCACATACCCCAACTTTTTTTTTAAGGTTTGATGTGCTATGGTATCAGTGGCTCTCTACTCATCAATAAGAACATAATTCTAATACTGTAAAATGACTTTATTCTTCATACAAATATATTTTCAAATCAAACTTTTCATTAAAACGAAATATAACTTAAAGTAAATGAAAAATGTCCAGTAAAACATAGGCAGTAAAAGTAGGCAACTTTCACAATAAAAATAAAATAAAATACATTAAATTTTCTAAGCAAAATGTAGTCGAAAACCAGTCTCATGAATAATAAAATGAATAAAACATTCTCAATTATTCAATAGTGATATGCAGTAGTGAAGATGAATCGAACAAATAGATTTTTTGCATGTAGTATAAAAAATTTTCGTTTTCTTTTCTGCACTACGAGGGCAAGTATTGCACCTTCTGGTCTACTGAGGTGGTTCACAGGAAGATGTAGGGGTCTCATCACCAACAACAAGTATTTCTTTCATTTCTGCTCGGAGATCTCTGGGCAGTCTTGCATTATACACTCGTATTTTCATGTGAATGTCTGTAAGCACATAAGCTAATCATTTCAAGTAATTAACTCGAGTACATGAATGGTACTTATACGAATTTTAGGGGAATTCGGATAACAAAGACAATTGACTCAACTTGTGTAGCGAAACCCTCTCGTCCACAGCTGGAATACGACTGGCAGGACTTGTACTCAAAGTCTTAACCCTTGGAGATTATTTTGGGGCATGCGGGTGCATATCAAAGCATCCTGGGGTAGCCCTAACCCCATCATACCTTTTGAGGATTAAAACATCGTTCTTCAATGATTTTTTTCTGCAGGCTCCACTCCGAGGTTTGATCTAATGATCGAGTTGCGAATGCGGACTCGTTTTGTTTATATATATTATAAAATAGAAAATTATAAGAACTCTCCGACATATCCACATTCTCAAGGTCCGCACTCTCCGTTGCATTTCCTAACTCAGACTCCAGTTTTCCCCTCCGTGCAAATGTGTAGAAAATATGAAGCATTTTATTAATCTCTTAGTGTTTTCGGTTCCACGTTGTGGTCCTAAGGGTAATGGACATCCCACATAAATAATTATATATATTATAATTAGATTATGTATTTAAATGGATATTTTGTTAAATACTAAGATGAACATTCGATTAAATTTGAAATGTTAATGTTGATCTTAAAATATAGGAAAATTAGTGACACGTTTCCTATTTAACGCTTCCACATCTAGTCTGGGGCAAGACAACCCATTCTCAGAATGTGTCATCAGTCGTTCTTCTAAATCTGCTACAGATTCAATTATGATGGCAGATAGAAGATGGAAGGTTGGAAATCAGGACTGGGAATGATCTGTCGGCGCAGGCCGGAGCGAAGCTGGGACGTGAGGAGGCTGCCAAGAGAACGGCTCTTTGATTGGCTGATCGATGCAGTCGGATCAGCTTCAGCAATCTGCTTTTATTACATCCGCTTTATGATTTATTACTCCTTTCACAACTTTTAAAGAAGACAATGATCTATTTCTTCCATATGTTTCTCTATCAACTTAATGAAATAATATATCAATAACATATATTCTTGTTCAATATGTCATAAAGTTTAGCTTAGGTTTTACCTATTGAAACTGTTTACATTTTACATATAACAAGATGATTATAAATCTAATCGCCAAACAGTTCGCAGCCTCTGTAAGACCCAATTTTATACATATGTTTCTTTCATATAATAACATGTCTCTATAACTAACGCCAATCTTGTTCGGCTGATCATTGACTTGTTTAGATCTGTTTAATACAAAATACAAATTCACAGGTTTTCTGTTTTTAACAAGTGTCCTGGTCAGTAGGATAATCGAACCTGCTATCACTGTTTACGAACCTCCCTCTACCGATAATCAAACAAACGCAAATCCGTTAGATCACTACTCATAAAAAAATCTTCATATCTGCTTTTCGGTTGATCATCTCCCCAGAGCTCTCCTCTGCAGCGCTAATTAGGGTTTCAATCTTTACATGCCTATTACCATATTCCCGAGGACATGACCTAGGCAATTTCCTAGTTTTATATTGTCCTTTATATTTATCTATGGTATAATGGATAAAACATTGATTATTTTATGTTTAATTTAAATTGAAAATAATAGTTAAATTTAGTGATCCGAGTGACTCAGAGGTAGAGCGCTGCGTTGCCTTGGCGAATGTCCTGGGTTCAAATCCGGCTGTGGCATATTTTACTCAATCTGTTAACAGCGGAGAATGGTCCCTTTGAAATCTAGTCAACCCAGTTTCTAGTGGTAGTCAAGCGGGTACCCAAAAGGGGCGGTTGAGCGTGACCTAGGACAAATCACCTCTCTTCACAACCGTTGTCCTTGAAACAGTCTCTACTGCACCCAAGACCCTCCAAGATTGTAATGGCCCTGGTTCAAATTAATTTAATTCTGAAACAGGTAGAAATTTATATGTATAGTTTTATCTATCTTAGACATGTGTGGATGAAGATGTTTATTTATTTGTGTTATAATTTAGATGAGTGTTAAGGATAAAGGGGTTACGTATAACTTTAGTACTGAAATCAAGTTTAGAAGACTAATTAAGCTATTTCTAATGTAGGAATGATGTTGGTATGCCACATACATAGCCCCCCCCCCTATATAATCCTAATCTTCTTCTAGTCATATAACTTCACCAATTTTGTATCTATTGGTTGAAGTAGAAGGAAGTGATAGAGATATGGAGATATGCCAAGAGACTGGATTTGTTCGTATTTTATATACTGGAATACTACGATAATGACTCAGAACAGAAGTATTTTTCTCTGGACCGAGCATTATTGAAAGAAATAAACCATGATATAAACTTCGCGGTGGTTTATAGAATATTTGTACATTTTTTTTCTGTTTATTTTTCTTTTTCTGCTCACACTGCTACAGAAACTTTCAAGATCGTATTGGAGACATAGCCATATATACATTTTTTACTAATTAGAGGAATAATATGTATATTTAGTAAGAAAATGAAAATTAATACTAGGTACTACACCACCTTCAACTCATCAAAACTGAATCTCTCAAAACATACTTCCTCTTACACATCTATATCATCCATTCGCCCCTTCAAATATGTGATAATTACAGGAAAAATATATATGTACTTCAATATTCTAATTATTTTAATTTTTTATATTTTTTACGTGATTAGTCTGCGACCGCCAAGGATGATTACCTTTTTAGTATTTTTCGGTTATTCCCTGTTTGTTATGGTTAATTAAATAGCAATGTACTGGGAAAACATAATTGATTGATCTCAATATTGTCAATCAGAAATTGAGTAATTGAATGTTTATCATAAGATAATTATGATTCATTAAAACTCTATCCCGTTGCCTAGGTCTCAATCAATTGCAATATTCACTCTCTTCAGATTACTGATATAGTCTGTCCGATATATAATTATTCATTCATTAAACATTCTACCAATCCATCATACAGTTACAACATTTTTGGCATATACTTGATTTCTAATTCAAACTCGGCTATTTCTGGACATACTGTATCATGAGTACTATTCAGTAAAGCGTCGATTATCCGAACATTCAATTAACGGAACTGTTTTTGTTTTATTCCAATGTAATTTTAATTAATTATCAGATCATCCAGCTATTTTAAAAATTATTGTTTTTTTAAATGAAATTTGACGAAAAATAAAATGATTTTTCTATAAACGTCAATAATCGTCGGCCCTATTCATTTCTCGAAAACAGCAAAAAAAAAATGAACCTAAACTTCAATACGTATTTGTTTACTAAGAACTGTAAACCCAATTAGGTAATTTCATTTGTTTCTCTGAATCCCTTCCTATTCATTTGGTTGGTATTTATTTTTTAGTGAATTTCGATTATCCGATTTTTTTATTATCCGATCCACCCCTTGACAACATTAGTTCGGATAATCGACGTTCCACTGTATATATAAATGAATATGCACATAAAAGAATCAATTGTGATATCAATTTAATGGTCTTTAAAAATATTGCGTTATCAGTTAAACTACAAAAATGGGACAGAAAACGGTATTTTTTTTCTCATTTAAATTTTGAAAACTAAGCTTCCTAATAATGAATAAACAAAATTAACGTTCAAAACCTATCAATAAATATCAACAACTCCATTATCCACTGGCGTTAATGACCTAAGGTTGGCACGCCAAAAAAAAAAAAATGTTTTTTCTGAATTTATTAACAGTGAATTTAATTTAAAAAGGAGGATTTTACATTGATAATAAAATTAATGATTATAATTACTGACGACCAAAAATCGTAATCGCTCATGAATTATAAACATCCATTGACACATATTTTTAACCCGGAACCTTTTAAAAGACGAATATGATAAATGTTAATTATATTGTTCAAGTTATAATATAATTAACATTTTAAATTATAATGTTAATAAAATAATATGGAATTACAAGAGGTTTCTACTACATCTTTTGTTGCGGTTACTTACAAAATCAATGTAGAATTATATCATTGAAAATAATAGCGAAAAAAACATAAATGGTTTAATACTGCTAGTTTACTGTTAAAAAAAAGAAAAACCCAACGATTTTATTTATTTCTTGCTATTCTGCCAATAGAAAACTTTATATTCTTATTATTTCTGCAATATTATTTTCGATAGACTGTTAGTAGGAGAGTATTAAAAATAGTAGTAGCTATGTATTTAGCTAATGTAAACTGTCGAAATCCACTCACTTGGTCTTCCTGAATAATGGAAATAAATGGCGGGCGGTGGATGTGGGACTCACTGGAAGTATTTGTTATGTCACAAAATCACTGGAGGAGTTATATTCTGCCCCAGTTTTCCCTTTTACGAAAATAACCTCGGAATAACATTTCGCTTGTTTTCCCTCGGCCCTCGTCCTCATGTCCTCGGGAACTTGGATCAAATGCAAATGTCTTTTCGTTATAACAGACGAGTGACCAACTGTACTAATGCAATGCATTCAAGCCAATTTTATAAATCATGTTCTATTAAAATAGTGACGTGTGTGTATATTTATTTATTTTATCTCTTCCCACTCTGATGTATATAGACCACAGAGATCTTTGGTAATATGTCTCTTCGTGCAGTCATATATTACACTCTTTGGAATAGAAGTAGCCACAAATGCGGCAACTTAACCACCTTTTCAACCATACTTAGGTATTTAGGTACATAATTCCATACAAAGCCCCTTTGGGGACGAATACCAGTCCTTCATCTCCATCAACACAAATCTATTTAGTTCCACGGATTATGAGTTTTAGGAGTCAGCAGTCAAACGAGAATCTTTATTTTCTTCTCCGAATCAAACCATGCTCTAAACCTCCGGGGATATCACTACAATGTCTGGTCTTTATGAGTGGCCTCCGACTGATTAAAAATGGCTCAATCCATGATCCCTTTATAAGCCCTGAAGAAGAACTGAATTGTGAGTCTAAACGTTGGCTTTCAAATAAATAGTTCTCCCTATTTAAGAGAATTTTTCTGACCTCCACCCGGACACTTTTCTTCATTTATAAGACAACTGATATGATTCTAGATAAAAAATACATTTATGACTAATTTTTTTTTTTTTTTTAAATCTCCATTTATTCATATAAAAATCAAATGACTACATGGAACTGTCAAGTTTATTTTCTATTCTATGATGTTTAAAACCAATCAAAATATATTTTTACTTTTTGTGGGTACATAAAAATTAAATTAAATAAACTCATACATTAAAAGACATTATAAGCGATTAACATAAATAAAAATTATCATTGATTACTATGTATTATTATTATTTTTCCATCTTCAATGCGTATTATAATATGTAAAAGCTTTCCTATTTTATTTTATGCCGTGTTATCACTATTTCTTCCTTATTTTTCAAGTTATTCATTCTTCCAAGTATTTATAAACCAGGAAAAGGTTATAAGACATACTAGTAGTGAGGCAAATGTATCTTCGGTGTTATGAGCGTTAACATGCTGTTAATTACTGTAATATGTGTGTGATATGTGCCTGTGTACATGTTTACATCTGATTTGACGTAATTGTACAAGGACAGAACACTAAAGGGACCTCTAATTAAACCAACGGAAGGGACTTCCGTTTTTAGCCAAGAGGAGAAAAAAAGGATATTGATTCGATACGGTATTATTGATATTATCTTATTTGTTAAACATTGGAATAAAATAAAAATAATCAACAAAATGTTTTCAATAAATTTATCAGACCCAGCCATTGAAACAAACACAAAAAGCGAAATCTCGAAACAAATTTCCTGTTTTCATAATTATGATTGTAATATTGCGATATCCGAAATAGGCATATAATTTTGGGGCTTAAAAAAGAAACAAAACCATCAAAAGTATTTATTTAAGCTGAATTTTTAACATCTTAGGTTTAAGCACAGAACGGAGAAATGTGTATACAGCATTAAGTGTGTATCTGCATTGAACATAGATAATACAACAACTACTTTCTAAGTCTCAGAAAACGAATGATAAAATAACAATTAAGTAATTAAATGGTGAGCGTTGCTTACTTTCTTAAGTTCATGTTTTCTTTTTCATTGTTAATGTGTTAATTATTCTTATTTTTAATGTATTAATTATTTTTATTTTTTCTAATGATAGCTGCTTTTCTTAACCTCCTTTATTTTTATATTTTTTTCCCTAATGATAGTTTTTTTTCCCAATGATACCTGAAATTGGCGACGGAATAAAATACTCTGTTCTGACGAGTGTTTTTTTTACTATGACGGGTGTGCGGTGATAACGATAATGATTTGTGCATGGCTTCTAATTTAGCTGCTTTACGTAAATAGAATGTTATTTCTAAGAACTTAGAACCTTAAAACTGTTTTATCTTTTACCGAATACTGTTATTACTTTCACAAACTGGAAAAAATCAATATAATACAAATGGTTTTACTTGCTTCAAAATTTATTAGTAATCCTGCTCACAGCTTTGGCAAGCCTGTCTTCCGAACTAACTCAATGTTTGTTGTTGTTAGCGATCTAACGCGAATGCAGTTGATGGTACAATCTACCATGTAATTCTTTTTTCTTCCAGCTAGCTCCCCAACGAACCCCATCATTTTATTTTCTACTAAGTCGGATCTTGTCAGACTGCCGGTCGTGTAATCTTCATCCATCTCTCTCATTCTTCCATCCATCTCAAGGGGAATATTACAGAATAACGCCACAAAATAATCCTTTATGTAGTTTTACTTTAGGCAAAAATCTTCAAATTTTATAAGAAATTGGGTTTCTTATTCTTACCCTTCCTGGGTAAAGAAATTCTAGGACACAAATGGCTTTAGATGTTGAACTCATTCATAGTTCTGAATGCCTTGGGAAATATTTATTGAAGTCTTGTATTTGACTAGTATATTAAATTAATTATGTTTTGTTTATAATTATGAATTTCTATCCGTAACAACTTACTGTATTCTTTTCTTAATAAGTTATTTCGCTGAGCACCTTTTTCTTGATATAACTTGTTCAATACTCAAGTATTTGTTAAATTATTTTAGGGACTGGTGTTCTATGGTTGACTGTTATAACTTTCATAGCATTGCTGGCATATACTTTACTTTTTATTGCATTCCCAACAATAAACCTTATGTATGCATTTTATGCTTATGTATGACTTCATTTCCTTAATTTCATTCAACATATGCAACAAGGTCAAACTGGAGAAGACGCAAGAACTAGGAGCTTATGACGTATTCAAAGAACTGAATAATGTCCAGGTTATAAAACGGCCGATTGCGGTGGGCAGGGCATGTGGCTCGCATGGGTGAGGAAGATTAGCCCAGGAAGCTGCTGACAGAGCCTCTATACAGGAAAAGAAGACGAGGAAGACCCAAGCCTAGGTGGAGTGACGGAGTAGCGGCTACAACATCCTGGGTGTACGAAACTGGATGGCAGCTGCTCAGAACCGCGACGATTGGCGGAAGCCTGTGGTGGAGGCTAGGACTCATCACGGGGTTGTTTGGCCGAATTAGTTAGTTATATGCAATGAGGCCGAAGGACATACCTATTCTAATGTAAAAGATCTTACGGTTTTGAACATGATTTTCATTAATCATCATCATCATCATCATAATCTTTAGCCTCGTTAGGAAAATATTTAGTACAGCATTATACATGATTTAGAGACGTAAGGTTGAAATGCCCTTGGTGCAATTTTTCGAATTTAAGCTTAGAATTTTTTAATGGCTGAATCCAGGACCAAAATAAACAGTAGTGGGCTAAAACTGCAACCTTGTCGAATCCCTGTAGATGCCTCAAATTATTTTGAGGCGGTCTTAGAGAATCTGACTACATTTCTGTTTTTCCTATATATATTTTACATGGTACACTTAAAAGTGAAATCCACTTTTTAAAGATTGGTACTAAGACCGCTATCTCCCATTCTTTCGGCACCTTCTTCTGTTTCCATACTAAGTTAAATAGGTGTCGCATAACTTGTTGTCCTTTATGACCCATGTATCTCAACATCTCAGGAGATATTTCATCTATTCCGGCTTATTTCTCTAGTTTCATATCTGACAGAGCTTCCTTGGATTCTTTCTCGTCGATGTAGTCGCCCTCTTCTCACACCTCTTCCACATTCTTCTCGCCAGATTCACATCCAAGACTATCTTCTTCCAACAATTCTATGAAATATTCTCGCTATCTTTCCATACTTTCATCATTGTTTCGTAGAATATTACCTTATTTGTCTTTTATGGCTTCAGCACTGGAGCTCTTTCTTTCCTTAGTCCTTTCATGACCATATAAAACATTTTCTTGTTATCCTTAAAATCAGTATTTCGAAGCCTCTTTTAACTCTTACGTCTAGGAAATCTTTTAGGCTTTCTTTTTTGACCAGAATATAATCGATAATGGTTTTTTCCTTTCTACTAGGTTCTTCTCTATCATATTTGTGTGCCTCCTTGTGGGGAAACTTTGTACTAAGATAACTAACCCATTGGCGGCACACATGTTCAATATTATCTCTCCATTATTGTTCTTCATCTCTTCACCATATTTACCCATGATATCTTGCCACTGAGGCTGGTATTTTGCAACTCTGATTGGGAGGTTTTCCATAATAATTGGTTCTCCTTTGGCATCGTCTATTTCTCTTTGAAAGTCTTCTCTGCAGTTTTTGCTTGTCATTATTTTTTTTCTTTAAAATAATTTTCAATAATTTATTTTTAAATCATGATTTGAGATGATCCATCTACCTGTAGTTCGTGTGGTTTCTTCTTTTTTTTTATGATAAGTTCGTTATTTACCCCGCCCTTTGAACATCAGGAAAGGAGAGCTATTCTATTAGCTAAACATGAATTTAGTTTCCTAATTGACGTTGCTTTAGAATATACGTATTTTATAAAATATGATTGATAAATAAGAATATTTGAAAATTCGCATATGAAGCAGACTTTTTATAATAAAATCATAATAAATAATATTTTAACTTAATTAATATATGTGTTAGAGATAATAATTATTCAACTTGTAAATATTTTTATTTAAAACAACAAAGTTTGGAATTCACTCTATGTATCGATTATCATTAACCGATTGATAATAACGTTAGTGAAGGTTTCAGTTCTTTGTAAAATAATTATTGTTTCTACGGAGTTAGTTGTAGATTTTAATAAATAGTTAATTTTTTTATCTCAAATCATTGTTTTAGTATTATAAAAGTCCTACATTTAGATGTTTAAAATTTTTAATTCCTAAACAGCAACTTGCAGGTTATATCATGTTGTTTTATGGATAGTTTATAAGTATCAGTGGAAAATATCTCTTTAACTAAATTAACATCTTCTACCTAACCTGTTCTTGTTAAAAAGTTTTACCTCTCGCATCCAAATAAACAACTGTGGGTGTCTGTATCATAAATGAACGAATATCCATTTAAATTGTTAATAAAAAGGCTGGTAAAATCAATAAGCCTCTTGGAGAAAAGTAAATACCCTACGATATCAACTGCAACAACTGGTGTTTGGAACTAAACAAATAGGACGATAACTGCAACAACACAGGGTGTTTGGGTTCAAACAGACAAAGAGAATGATAACAGAAAACAAACAGAATGGAAAGCTTCCAATTTGAAAGTCCATCAGTGAGCTAGAACATCGGTTCCATTGTCACCCTAACGGCAATTTTTTTTCACACTTCCATTTCATTTCGAATGGGATCCGCATCAAAATTGAAATTTATCACAGTTTTATTGCATGTGAATCTTGAAATAAATAATAGAAAAGGAAGACAGAAATGAAGGGAAATAAAAAGTGAAGAACGTAAATAAAAGCTTTGCTATAGGATAAATATTGGCTATTGGTAAATGTTCGGATAATAGGAGACTAGTAAAAGAAACTTATCCAAGGTTGTTTTATATACAGAAAAAGCAATTAACTGGTACATAAAATCTATACTGTATAATATTCATTTTATGAAACAATTTTAAAAAAACTTTACTATTTAAGCTATTGTCTGTTTTATTCTTAATACTTTTGTGTGCTTAGACGTTAATTATTTATTGATCATTATCAAACGGTTTTGTATAATTATCTTCAACAATTCCTCATTGGACTCCAATGAAGATGTTATAGTTCACGGGTCGGCAACCTACAACACACACCCGTCATGACCTCATCTAATGAACCATTTCAAAATTTCAAGTGCCTCAAATTAGTCCTGAAAATAAAGTGTAATATATTAAAAAAGAATTTCTTTATTATCATTTATTTATTGATATTTACAACTGTATTACAATGATGGAACAAGTAAATAGGCTAAGTGATACATAATGACATGAGATAATGACAAGTAGAGAAACTACCCACTGGTAGTACTCAAATCACAAGTTCAACTTAGAACGTCACGTGGCCATCTCCTTTTCAGACGCCTCGGAGGATTATCGGGTTTGAAACTAGAGGGATATGAAGTTTGTTATTAAAGGATAGATAGCGGGTTCGGGCCAAATCAGCAACAAAGGGGACATTAAGGTCATTATGGATGGCTTTATTCTTAACAAAATAAGGAGCATTGAGGATTTTACGAAGGATTTTGGATTGTAGGGATTGGATACGATAGCCATCGAATGGCTTAGATGAGCCCCAAAGCTCTACTCCGTAAGTCCAAATAGATCGTATGATGGTCATGTAGATGAGTCTTTTGTAATTAATTGGGAGCTTAGAGCGTTTGTCTAGTAAGTGTTGAAGTAGCCTGAAACGTCGAGCGGTTTCTTGTCTTTTTAGTCTTGTATGAGGATTCAATATATAAAAATAAATTATAAAACGTCGAAAAGGACGTTTATCAATTCAGGTCTTAATACTATGTTTGTAATTATTTTCTTAGTAAAATATTTTATACTCTCTTAAAGTCAATATTTTTAATCCATTAATCAGGCTTTTCTTCTGGTTTCGACCATGTAGTCAAATTCTTTGTCGAGAATGGATTGATGTCTTTGGATGCATTTTCAACACAGACCAAATTAGTAAAACAATTATTCAACTACTATTTCAAGAAGAAGATTCTGAAGAGTAGGGAAATGAGACTTAACTTAATAACAGTCGTACGGAAACAATACACCATTACGGATGAAGAATGGTCAGCCAGGTCTGAAAGAAAGAAGAAGTTTAGAACAGAAGAGGACACTAAAGTATCAATGCTAATATTATAAAGACTATAATGTACATGGATTGATTCAAGTGTAATATCGCTAATCCAAACGTCTCTTTATATTAACCTTTTGGTTGTAAAAACCGGCCAAAAAAGGTTGACGATCCCTATTATAGTTTCTTAAAAGACTTGAGACATAGTCATTATCACTAATTATTCAGTCCAGACTCGTTCAAGGGTTGGCCTGAAATAGGAAGAACGGAAATAAGAGTCACCAAGTTTGTTTTAGACAATTTTATTTGAGTGTATCATGTTAGTTATTATAATATTATTATTTATATATTTCACAAGCTCTGTTAAATGGTCAAGTCGTTCACTAGAGCATTTTAGTCCTATTAAACTATTTTCGTAATAGCAAGCCTTTGAGTCTATTCTATTGTTAAACCATCGAGTGAATTCCAACGCCCTCTATTCCTTCAATAATTGCGAAAATACCTCATCTCCTTTCATGCCGGCGAACCGGAGGAGGAGTAGCCCTAGAATATAGAGAATATAGCCCAGAATGTGGGCGGGGAGGGCGGTCGCTGGAGAGGAATGTGAGCAGAAATTTATGCCGAGCGACATGATCCCAGTTATCTGTGGCTGTACGGAGCATTAACCACGGACCAAGTGTCCTCTCCTGTCATCCAGTTCCCAACTCGCTTTCCGGGTATCTTGCTTCTCTAAGGTCACCGCCCGCCGGGCTTTTATGGTCACTTAATCGTTAGCGATAAAGTGATGTTCAAGTGAGCCTTTTATAGAGGCGGATTCTATCGCGGGGCTTAAATTATTATGTATTTTTTTCATTACCAAATTTCTACTAAACTGTGTCTATATGTTTCGTTTGGGAGTGGAGTTGTTCAGTGGTAGAGCGCTGAGTTGAAGATCCCGGATTCAAATTCGTCTGTGGTAGGTAATTTATCTAATCTGTTGCTGTATGTGACATCTATGGAACATTAGGAGTATCTTCAATAAATCAGCATATAAGCCTAAATAGCAACGAATTTCATAAGAAAAACAATTAGAAAGAAAATGAAAATCACTTTCATGACCGGGCGCGTGGTGTACTATGTACGCCAGTTGAGAGATTTGGGAAGAAATTCAAGGACAGGAACGACACCCACGAGGCAATAACAAAGACTTATGCATCCACCGAACGCTGAGGATCTACTGAGAGGTACATGCAGTTTCAAGATTCAACTAAAAACAGAAAGAGCATAGCACTGATTCAAACATGTCTAGCGTACTTTATACGCCAGCGCGCCCGTTCAAACTCCTGGTCAGTCAACCATGTCAATCTTTGGAGAAGAGAGAGCTATCTCTCTTATTTATTAATGATATCGAATTACTATGCATTAAGTATATCGGTCTCAGGGTGGCATCCCATTTTATTATTTAAATATTATTCAGATCAAAGGAGCTGACTTTTCCTTGAGATTACTGCTTGGGCAGCGAAGCCAATAAAGCACTGTTAAGAGTCGGGGATGGATCCTTCGGGATCTGGAGATCCTCCGAGAGCTCACCCAGCCTCTATAAAGTGAATACCCAAAATAGGGGGAAGGTCCAAGAAGCTGTTAAAAAAATGGTTTGGGAATGGAGTGGATTTGTGCTCTCTTTTTATATACATTCGACAAGGGTATAGAAAAGCTTGTTTCTAAGCTTGAAGATTGTATTGGCCTCAACGGTGATTATGTACTTGTAGAAATACTGACACGCTTATACAGACGTATTGTAAATTTTATTTAAATATACGCATTTTTTTATTTTTGACACGTATTGACCATACGTCTAACACTTGTTTAACAATTATTATTAATCGGTCCATTATAGTAGCTACTTCATCTATTTTTAAAAAATTCACAGAACACGATAAAGTTTCTTCCGAATTTGTTATTGAACCTATGTACATTTTTTAACGCCTGTTTAATAACCAAATAAATTTTTGTTTGCAATTTTCTGCGCTTTTCTCATTCGATTTGATTCTAAGAACGGATGAAAAACTCTAAAAATAATGTCAGTTATTAACTTCACGGCCTGTTGTTATTAAGTTTTTGATTTAATAAAGTAATCATCTAGTTTTCCAATTCTACAGACTTGTCATACTTTATTACATATACTTTTGTTGACCATGAAAAATTTTACTTACTAAATAATTTCTTAGATCAGCTCACCTATTTCCATGACTGCACACAGCCCGGAACAAGTTGTTGTAAAGATAATCATATTTCTTCTTTCCATCTATCCTGTTCATTTGCATTTCTATAGCGATGCTTCCCAAATCCATTTCTATTTCTTGCTTCTATGTCTTCAAAAACTACTAGTTTCTAGTTCATCCATCATGCACTCTATTTCGATTTTGTTGTCTAGTATACGGGACGCTGTCGGGCTTGCGAAAGATAAGATTGAAATGACTAATGATTCGTTTCGTTTCCTTTTGGAATTTATATTTTCAGTAGCTGACCATGATTTAATAAGCCAGAAAAATAGGTGTTGCTCAATGCTCAGGCAAGGAAGGATTACAGAAATCATTACTTCTTCCTTGTCTTTTCTATATCTTTCATTTTTCATTTCCCAACCACAAGCTAAAGGGACAGGCTACTTGAATACAATACAACTTTATGGCAAATTGATGATGTATTCTTCCTATACTTTATCAGTTTCGGACGTTAGCTACGAGTATTATGACGATCTTAATTTTGTTGGCAGCACTTCAAGATAATTGGCAATCGTGAAATTATCAGTTATTCTGTTTTGTTTTTTTATACGCATTGATAGGCTTATTTTTTATATATGCGATTTTTTTATCTCTTCAGACCCGACTCAGCACTTCTCTGTTTATATGGTTATGCGGCTGGAACATGAAATTCAGAGGTTACACCCGCATTTCAAATGCCATTATTTCCTTCACGAGTGTTTCCGTCATTATTCCAAGGAACGCTTTGCATCAAGGAACGTTGCATTAAACCAGTCTTACTTTCAGTGGAATTTGCAAGTCATTACAAATGAGAAGTTTGTTCAAGCTATTATTTTGCCACGTTCATTTTAAATTATATTTTTTAATATTTCTCCTTTGTCAGCTAATTCCATGTTTAAGATGCGTTTCTAACCGATGATTTTATGTTTCGCTCATTGACGATTCCGAATAAAACGGACGAGACACTAACGGATTTGGGAATATGAGATAGTTCTAAGAATGTTCTTCGAAGTGCGGTTGTCGATGGCGATTTCAACTAATTGGTGGGATAAATGGGATTTTATCGGCCTTGGCATTGAAAGATGAGACAGCGGTTAAGTTGTGACGATGGGCAGCCTGACGAGGGTAGCTGTTGATCTTGGTCGGCTCTCCCGAGCCCAAAGCCCCGGCCAGGCACTTCTCTATCTGTCTCTAATTATCTCTCCTCTCAGTTGACGGCTCAACTTATCCACTAACTCTCTCCTTCAACCCCCACCACTTTATACCCTTCCACTCCGCCGTTATTTGATTACTGGATTCGTTTCCTTGTATCTTATAACATTCTTTCGAAAACTACTACCTCGTTTTGGTGTATTATTTGCTCTTGGTCTTTTTTATTTATATTTAACACTTTGGCATTTGAAATCAATGGGCTCTTGATGATGATTATCATCATCATAATCTTTCATCCTCGCCTGCCGCCTAAGCATTTTGAGGAGACTCTTTGTGGAGCTTGACGACATGCCTCGGTCCTGTACTACCTCATTTCTTACATTCCAATTTTTTCCTAACTTCCCGAAAGCTTCTTTCATCCTGTTTTCCCACCTCATTGATGATATGTTTCCAAATTCATTACAACCTGTACCACTACTACCCTAGAAAGGCTTTGGGTTCAGTACGTAGTAGATACTGTGCGGTTTCTTGGACAGCGTTGGGCAGGGAGATGATTTGTCTTAGATCACGCCAAACTCTTAGATTTTCCCCCTAATTCGGGGACCCTCTTTATAAAGGCTGGGTGAGCCCCAGGAGGGCCTAGATCCCATAGGATCCATCTGTGGCTGCTAACAGATTAAATAAAAGTCTGCCTAGCAGCGGGATTTAAACCCAGGGCCTTCGGCATGGCAACTTAGTCTAAGAAAGCTCTACCATTTGTGGAGCCACTCCTCACCACAAATTCATTATACTTGACCTAATTTGAAGTGGCAGACTCGAATCAGAGTGATTAGATGCTACTTTTTCTCAGTGTCACTTTACTGATCAGGGCCTTAGAAACTTACTGATGCTTCAAGTAAACGTCTACAAGCACTCCATGAGGTGTGTGTTATACTCAGAGTTTAATTTGTGATGTGTGTGAAACGAAGGCATACTACAACGACTGCAGAGCTCGAGGATTCCAATTAATCATACAGGGCGAGATTGAAAGAATAGATGTCCTGTTTGAAATACCTCTTGACAGGATTAACATCGATAGACTTGCTTTATGCAACGATCCGTGAAATTAGATTTAAAGTGAAGTCTGTATAATCATAATTCTTCTTACTTTCACTATGCTAAAACTTTGATATTCCAACCAGGATGGGAAGTACTTACTAAAAGAACAGACTAGTTAAATCCAAATCTGATTTTTTGTTTTTAGTATTTTATTTTGATTTTCTTGTTCGAATTATCGTTCTACAGTGTTACAAGAAACTTCTGCACTCGATTCAGTAAGGTATGTAATGGGGTCACCTGTGGCGTAGTGGTTAGCATAGCAACGTACTATGCTCAAGATCGCGAGTTTGTAGCCCGGCAGGTGGCCTTAGGATTGTTTAAGAGAGAGTAAAAACCCCTGGCTACGCCGTCCTTCGGAAGGACGTAAAATGGGGGCCCCGAGCATGTGCGATTTTAGGTACCCGTTAAAGATCCTTATTCTAGCTTACCTGGAATGGAAAAAATCAATACTCCCACTGTAGCATTGTCTGATTAGCCATAGTCACATAAAGTGATGTTAAATGAATAAACAAGAGATTTAACAGAATGAAAATAGCAAGAGAGTACTACTCACATCACTCCGCTTCAAGTATGAGTATATTTCCGGAGTTATAAAAGTATGATAAATTCAACGATTGTTGCATACCCGATAAAAAAAATTTCTGTATTGCAGATCGATTTCACACTGGAGTTTGGCTGATTGACTTAAAAATAAACAAATGGACTTAAGGGAGCTTGATGGATGAGGCTTTTATGTATTATAATTTGACATTCATTCGTAAAGTGAAAAAAATGAAAAATATATTTATGAATGTTAAGAAAAAATATCAATTATCTAAGTGTTCCCAATCCATCCTTAACGCTTTAAAATCTCATTTTACTATTTTGATATTATAATAAAATTGAGCCTATTTTCAATGGATCCTCGAGATTTTTCATCGTAGATAAAGCTTTTTAAATTTCTAAAAGATTATTACGGATTGGTACGAAGAATTGAAAAATCTCCTAATGCGATTTCAAAACGCTGTAACAGCAGATAAGTTTTATTTAAATTTTTCATCATGGACAATAAATATCTTATGCTAAACATGGATAATTATTGACTTAATAAATCCTTAAACTGCACCCATACGAACACGCAACCCCTCAACCTATCAAGTATATTATAGCCTACTTAGCATTATAAACAAAATCCTTGAGGCCCATAAATTGGAAATTACACTGTGAGTTATGACAAAGTGTCTTGCTCAAATTAGAACTAATTAGAGTGCTATAATTATCAGGAGGTTGGCCAAACACTTTTTAGCTCTTTAAATTTATTTAAGTTTGGAGTTTATTGCGAATACATTCTTTCCAAAAAGGAATTACACACTACTTCATGTTTATATGATTATGTAAGATATGGAAAAAAAATCCATCATCGGATTCTTAGAATAAGTAACAACCGTAGAATGAAAAAAATGGCTTCACATTTTAAAAAAATATGTATTTAAACTAAACAATTTTTTTTTTAGAATAGAAACTTCGGATCTAACAAATCCAAAACAAAAAGTGTTGAAGTTTATTTTATTTCGTACGCCATTGGAAAACATTTTTTTTTATTATTATTTTACTAACCATTTTTAACATTTTACAATTTATTCAACCGTTTATTTAATTTTACTTGTTGCTCAAATTGTATAACTGCAATTTAGAGGCATTCTGTAATTCAGATTGTATGTTTCGTTTTTTTCAATATATTGTTAGAAAAAACAAAATAAAATCCGACCCCCGGTATTTTAATTCCAATGCTCAATGTAGAGATCAAATACTATGGCGTCTAGGAATATATTATGATTCACAAATTTTATTTCACTTTTAATTTTATGTAATGAAAAAAAATTAAACTAATTTTGAATGGTCTAGTGTCTATCACAAATTGATTTATCGAACAGACAGCCTTGATTATTTAAGATGTATTATTACCTCATATCTACTTTCAAGCTGAAGCCATAATAATTTCTTTCATTATTGAATACAATGAATTAATTTTAAAATTAATAAATTCCATAAGTAATGATTAGCTATAAAATTACTTCCATAAACATCAGTTCATACTTCAGTCTACACTGAGAGCGAAATACTGAGACCTCGAACCTGCACGAAACTGTAGCGTCCAATGTTCAAAGCAAATAAAATTGCGTGGCTTTTTAGAACATATATTAAAATTTACCAGCTATACCCTATTTATTAATTTAATTTTACAATCTGTAGTAATAATAACGTTAAGAAAGATTATATATGTTGTATATCATAGATATTTTCATTCATTGACCATCCGAGAAGTGTACGAGATGTTTAGAGATCCCGACATCATTACCTGGGTGAACATTATTAGATTGAGATGGATCAGATTGAGTGAGGAGGATCCCGCGAAGAAGCTACAGGAGGGAAAGTTGTACCGTGTCGGAGGAAGAGGAAGGCCTAGGCTCCGATGGAGTGGCACAGGATCTTAATCGTCCGTTACTGGAAGACAGCTGCATTAGATAGAGGCTCCTTGAGGAGGCTAAGACCCACACAGGGTTGAAGAGCCATATTGTATTGTATTGTAGCATAGATTTAAGAATTGAAATGTTATCTAATTTTTTTTAAAGGATATTGTCGTGATATCTTCGATAGTAAACTATAATATTTACTGCGGAAAAGCAGAAAGGAGTTTACAAATACAAATTGAACATAAAACAATCCAAAGAAGATATAACTAAGGGAATAAGAAGTGAGGTGTCTTCTTAGCGGTCTGTCCCGGATTTACAAAGGTAATATAAAACATTGCAACTTCACCTTTTACAAAACTTTTTTATATAGAAAGATATTCTACAATAGCAAATTATTATTTTAAAGATTTTGTAGATATCTCTGGAAATAAATATTTACCTTATATTAGCCCTTTTTGATGATTCAATACAGTCATAAATAGCTGAATTTTAATTAATCATGATCTCGTATGTCAATATTACGTCCCATTTAATCGTTATGTGCCTTTTGAAGTTAATCATAATAAAGAGTTGAATGAGCTAGTTGACTGACTGCTTTTTGATACTTTAATAAGAGCGGTTTTGGCCATCCCAGAGCTGGCTCGGAGCTGGGCTTCGGCTATTGAATTTGGTCCCGCTAACGAGAAAACCCCTTCCCTTTTTCAATCTTGTGAGTATTTGATTATGAGGAAACTCGGGAGGTGGCTTTATTCACCATGTTAAAGCGAAAGAATGTTTTGTCGTTCAAAGAGCTTTCATGTAGAGATCCAATTTTAACTGCATCATTATCAAATATGGCAATTATGTCCTAATTTTATTCTCTGAATTGCATTTAAAAATATAAAATAATTTCATCTTGAGTTATATTTGTTGACCTTATAAGGCGTTCGGTTTCAAAATGGGGTACATCCATTTTTTGCCCAAAGTTTTTTTTTCAATATTGTTTAATCCCAGAAATGATGTATGAGATTTCTTTATTTCAAAACCGTCTAGATCAAAAGGACAATACAACTTTTTCATTTGTATTGTCCTTTTCCCGTTTATTCCTGGCATAAATGTTTAGCCCCTAAAGAATTTTATATGTGACTTGGTAATCAATTATTTCTTTTTTTTTATTCTATAAGTCTTAAAATTAACTTCTACTATGTCAGAATGTGGAAATTTTCTTAGTATATCATCCAAAATTAACACTGTTAAAATTTAATTTATTTCAAAAGACATTGGAAAACATACTTTGTTTTTTTCAATTTACTTCTTCGAACTGGACATATTTCTAGATGACAACCAAATAGATATTGCATTACTTACTGAGTCACATTTCACTCACCGCACACATTTCTATATACGGGACTACATCACTTACAGATCAGACCACCCAGACACACTTCACATGCCGGATATTGTATTCTTCATAAAAACTTATCCCATTCCCTTTTTCCTTCCACTCCATCTGATGTTATTCTTTCAACCTCAGTAACCATACAGGCTCGTCCTTTCCATATCATATTTTCAGCAGTATACAGTGCTCCTGGTAATTTTCTTTCCTATAACCTCCTTGATTCCTTATTCCAATATCTTGGACCGCGCGTCATCGCTGGAGGAGACTATAACGCCACACACCAGCGATTGGGTTGTTGATCGTCCAATTCCCATGGAAAAACCCTTTCCTCTGTCACATCCACTAAGGGTTACTCTATCCTTGCCCCAAACCCCTCTATCATAACCCCACCTTTTTGGCCTAAATCCCTCAAAAACGTCCCGACATCGTGGACATATTTGTCACCTCCAAGATTTCCACAGCCCAAACCAATATCAAATCCTTGGACGACCATTCATCAGATGATAGCCCAGTTCTCCTTTTCTTACATTCAAGTTTCGTTCCAATGGTAAAGGCATTGCAAGCACTTTTTCAGAAAATATGGGACATTAAGATTATTCCGAAGGATTCTGAGTACAATATCATAGTCCCAATACACAAGAAAGATAGCACTACTGAATGTGGCAACTACAGGCCTATTTGCCTATCCCAAGTGACATACAAACTATTCTAGAAAACAGGTTAAGGCAACTGATAGAACCAGATTTAGAAGAGGATCAGGCTGGTTTCCGACCGGGGAGGTAAACTCAAGATCACATATTTCCTCTCAGAAATGTTATAGAAAAGGCATGGGCGAAGCCTATATATATTGCATTCCTAGATCTGAAAGCTGCTTTCGACTCAGTACCCCGTAAAGAAATATGGAGAAATATGGTCTTTATGGATTAAATCCACAAAATATGCAGAAGAAGAACTGCTTGGACTGCAGTCAAACATGAGGACAGTGGAAATGTGGAACATGAGGACAGTTCAAGTACAGGCATCCCTATACGCTGACGACATTGTGCTGGTGACCGATTCTCAGGAAAAATTGCTACAGGCCATTATAGAATGGCAAGAAGAACTCGCTCGTAAAGGTATGAGTATAAACAGCCGCAAGAGCAAGGTTATGACAGTAGCCAGAGATGAAGGAGATGGGAGAGATGTAGGACTGATATGCAATGTAGAAGTCCTAGATAATGTGGACTGTCAAATCAAAAAATTGATCAAGAAGTTTCCAACAGAATAAAGAAAGAAAACAAGATATACTACCGGATTTGCAGCACCATTGTGGGAAAGAGAGAAGTAGGAAAAAATGCTAAACTCGACGTATACAAGCTGTATATCTCCCTACCTTGCTCTATAGCGGCGAAAGCTGGATCATCCAAGACAAGCACTTGAGTAGGATAACTGCGACGGAAATTTAATTTCAACGAAGAATATTGGGTAAAACCAGGAGAGACCGTTTAAGAAACGAGACAATAAGAGAGGAACTCAATGTACCTATACTGAAAACCACCCTGGAATGCCGACAACTTCGAAGGTATGGACCCATATGTAGAATGGGGGAAGACAGAGTGCCAAAAAAGTGTATGGAAGCGAGGGCCACTTGGCAGGAGGCCACGTGGAAGGCCTAGGAGAACATACTTGGAGCACATCCAAGGACTAGGTCAGAAAAGAGGCAAGACCCTGGCCCAGCTGAAGGAATTGGCGAGAGACCGAGATGTGTGGACAAGGTGGATGGAGGCTCCTCCACGCTGAAAGGCACAATAGGAGGGAGAGAAAGGAGAAGAAGAATTTTTGCTCCAGAGCCTTTTCCTCCTATATTGATTACCGGGTGTACAACTTTTGTTATGATCTGGAGAACAAATTGGACTTAACAATTCCACTTAAGACTAAACTAGACCTTGATATTGCCATCAAAAAACATACCACATCAATAAACGCCACTTTACATGATAATACCGCAAATCATAAAATTACTAATTTTCAGAAAACTGACCTACTTACTTTTTACTTTTACCTTACAACTACTCACAAAACATTATAGATGACCACAAAAAAGATCCTGAAATTCAAAAATTTTAATTACCCACTACCTAATGAATCCAATGTCTGATCAAGATCAGACGAAGAGAAAGCTCAGTTACTCGGCGAATATCTCTCTAAAACTTTTCGTTCACATCCTGTTATTACGGCCCCTACCCACCTTCCATATATAAAAGCAGAGTTAAATGTTCCCCTCCAAATGACCCTTCCTCCCAAAGCATTCCATCCTTCAGAAATATCTAATTTTATTCACAGCCCTGGACCTTCTCACAAAGCTCCTGGACACGACCTCATCACGATCAACATCTTCCTAGAAAAGCCATCCTATTCCTCACCTGCATATATAATGCTATACTCCGTACTACATATTTTCCTAACGTCTGGAAATTATCTGTAGTAAAAATAATACCAAAATCTAAAAAAAACAAAAAAAGGAATACCCTCCCTCTTACCGTTCTATCTCACTTTTACCATCTATGGGTAAGATTCTGGAAAAGCTCATCCTGGAAACTAATACACCCCATCCTGGATGCAAACCGCATTATACCTGATCACCATTTCGGATTACGAACATCTCACTCCACTATCCAGGAATGTCATCGTGTGGTGGACGTTGTTTCCTCTGCATTGGAACATAGATCATATTGTTTGGCGATATTTCTTGACGTGGAAAAGACTTCTGACCGAGTCTGGCACCCGAGATTGCTTTACTAACTCCGCCAATTCCTACCTCCTACATATTTTCTCATTATTCAATCCTATCTCACTAACAGACCATTCAAAGTATATCACAATTATGTATATTCATCATTCTTTTCTTAATCTGCTGATGTTCCTCAAGGCAGTATCCAAGTATCCAATCCTCTACACAGTTTATATAGCTGTCATCCCAACCCATCCTAATACTATCCTTACAACGGATGCAGATGACACATGTCCGTTATCAGTCTACAGCGGTCCAGCTCCATACTCTTCAATCCATCACTGACCTTTAAAAATAGTGTCAAAACTGGAGGATTAACATAAATTCTCACAAATTCCGCCAGGTCTCTTTTACCCTCCGTCGTAAACCAATGACTTTCTGTCCTCCTGTATCGTTTAATAACATCCCACTGATTTCTCTAGAATAGGTCCGGTACTTAGGATTTCACCTTGACAAAGGATTAACTTGGAATCCTCATACTAGACTGAAACTACAATAAACAACTCGTTTATTATTATTACAACATTTACTACAGATACGCACTAAGCTCTCAATTAATTACAAAACACTCATATACGTGACAATCATTAGGCCCAAGGGGACATACGGAATAGAGCTTTGGGCTCCACTAAACCATCTAATTCCTCTCGTATTCAATCCTTACAATCCAAAATCCTTCGTAAAATCCTCAATGCTCCTTACTTTGCAACGAACAAAGTAATCTATAATGACCTTAATGTCCAATTTGTTGCTGATTTGGCCCGAATCCGATATCAATCTCTTCATGACAAACTTTATTTTCACTCAAACCCACTAGTTTCAAACCTAGCAACTTCTTCAATTCCTGATAATCCTCCGAGGCGTCTGAAGAGAAAATGGCCTCGTGACCTTCTAAGTTGAACTTATTATTTTAGTACTGCCACTGGGTAGTTTCTCAACTTGTCTTTCATGCTAATATGTACCAATAATAATAATAATAATAATAATAACTGCCTTATAGATCATTACTTTGAGGCGGAGTGATAAGTTCGGTGAGATTAAAAGGTGATTAAGCCTGTAAGATTTGGTTCTCACCGACCTGATCTTCTTATTGCAATGTTGGGATAACGTCAAGTGCCGGTCGAAGGTAACACCGAGATACGTTATCCTATTGGCAGCTTTGCCTGCTACTCTATAAACCTTAGGTAGGTTTACTTGTACTATTTTAATACAGTTGTAAATTTCATTAAATAAATTATTTAAAAAAATTACTACTTACACGTTGCTCAAATCGCATAACTGTAATTTACTGGTACTCTGTAGTTCAGATTGTATGTTTTTTTCAACATACTGTTAGCAGGAAAAAAATTCAAACCCTAGCAATTTAATTTGTACATTCAATTCCAATGCTCAAAGTAGAGAGAAAATAATATTGCGTCTAGGAATATATTTTGATTTAGAAATTCAGTAATTTTCAAGCTAAAAACTAAGATAAGTGCGCGATTCTTCTTTCCTCATTACAATAAACTCATCCTGGACACAATTCGGCTTAACCGCTTATTCACCGGGGCTGCACCTTAAAGCACTCAGCATGCAACTCCTTTTTTTTTTAATTCTACCCAATAGTCTTTGTATTGTTTTTTTCCTTTTTATTCTGGCATTAATGTTTAGCGCCTAAAGAATTTTATATTGGACTTCCTAATCAATTTTTTTTTAATCTTAAGTTAAAATTTGTTGGCTCCTTCTATGTTTCAGTTATGTTCCTAACTGGAAATTTTCTTAGGTTTGAAAAAAATGATTATGATTAAATATGCTTTTAGTTTATTTCGGATTAATTGCCTTTAATTATTTTTTTCATAACTTTAAATTTCCAGCTGTTGCTGGGCACTCCCTAGTTTTGGCCTTAATGAGGACCACCTACCCGATTATTCGCCTCTGGGTATTTTAAATGATTATAAGGGCTGAAGCATTAGCACTAAGCTCCGGGGCAAATGGGGAGCTTAAGCCGGTGTGGAGTAAGTGGATCAGTGGCTGGAATTTAAAGTGGCCCACAATTATTTAGCTCGGAGACTGATAATGCTCGGTAGCTAGTAAATTAAGTAGATTTTTCTTTTTTTCTCGCTCTCTTATTCGGTCCCGTTATTTATTGGCCAAATTCCTATCTCAATTCAAGGCATAAATCAAGATTAGTCGCTTCTCTTTACTTTTAAACCTATTCTACTGATATCCTTTTATTTTCTATCTTCCTTTCTGCTATTTACGGCTCGAGTTGATTGTCACTATTGAAATCAATTTAGCACCTCGTTAGTGTGGGTTTTTATTTGTTACTAGTTAGTAAATGTACATTCCGCGAATTTCTGTAATTTCCACAAGTAATATAACCTTCCAAAGAACGTTAGTAAATGTTGGAATTTGTTATTTGGTTGGGACTTTAGTTAACTTGAAGAGCTTTACTGAATTAATGTTTTCGATAATAGACTTAATGAGGCGTTCACTTTCAAAAGCGGGTAACTAAATAAATTTCAAAAATTTAATTTTTTACATTTTTCATTATTTTAGCTAAACTATTTTGTGTGACACGACGCTTTTGTTTGTTTGTGTATATAACGCCATGCTGTTATGGCTAATTTGTAATGGCTACAGTGGAAGCTCTAAATTTTGCCTATCCAGGTTTAATTAGGATATGGATTTGTAAGTCACTAGTCTACGGGTCGCCCCTAACACGGCACTTTATCACCTTATTTCTCATGGCTTTAGTCCAGTCTTGAACCTGGAGTTTCAGGAGTATCAGGCATTGCTTGACTAAAAAATCGAAAAATGTGAAGTCAATTTTTGAAATAGAGCTACCTCCTCAACCCCTCATATATACAATCCTTTTTTAAGATAGTGGAGGTTCTTCTGTAGTATTAATAGCTACACTATTCCATAATAGTCGTTTTTAAATATATTAATATAAATAATGCTTATAAAATTTTGTGAGCCGATCAGTCGCTACATTTAGCAGACATAAAACATTTTATAGTCGAAGAACTCGTTGTGCTGCTTCAACTGGAAATGTATCGGGATATGATATCGTGTGGGTTTTGGTTACCCAATCCTAACTTCGTCTTACCCCTGACCTATTCTCCAGGATTTTATCACGGTCGGGTATGAATCGTATTACAGGCATGTTCTATTCTCCTTCCGGTAAATTTTTAACATAATTTTTTCTTAGTTTTTTTTAAATCATCCTTACTTATACTGTAGCACTTACTGTTCATTTAGCATATCGTCGCTCTCAAAACAATACCGCCTAAGTACACTTTAGGCGAGTTTACAGGAGAGAAAAACAACAGCGCCGACTGTAGACAATTTATAATCTAATTTTTATCAATACAATTTTGGAACTATTACTAAAAAGATTGAAGAGAAGTATCAATAAAATCAAACTCTGCCATGTTATTGACCTTAATACGTCCGCTACCGTTACTAAGTCATTTTTACCAAAAGTTGTAGATAGGCGAAATTGTTTTGACAGCGACGATATGCAATAAAAACTGCATACTATTTTACATAACCTCAATAACTCAAATAAAAATTTGCACACCCTAATCAATGATATTTGTAATAAATGGAACAGCAAGATAAAACAAATGAAATTAAAGAATATGGAAAATAAACCAAATAAACCTAACAAAATGAAAATTAAAAACCCTTATAGTATACATCATATCCATGAAAAATATAAATCCACGATTTACTCTAATAACATAAATAATGTTTGCAAAGTTGCTAAAAGACAATTCAATATTTTTAATTATTACAATAATTTATTCACAGAAAATAGAGTAATTGACTTAAACAATACAAAAATAATACCTAATAACATTATTAATTTATTAAGTTTGGGCGAAAATTTTAATTATGACCCTACAGATAAAAGAAGTAATATTTTACAAATGATAGCCGAGATAGAAAATATAATCACTTTTTTGGACACTTCAGATAACCATAAAAATGCATTAAGAAATGCTATGAGCAAAAATCATATAAATAATGAAAAAAATAAGCCAAACACTACAATTAACTTATTTACTAAATTAATCAATAATGACCTGTTTAAAACTAAAAAGTTCTTTAAAAACACTATAGATCTTTGCATAGTTAAGATAGATAAAACTAAACAACTGGCAATAATTACAAAAGATGAATGCAATAAAAAAATATATATAAAACTATCAGAAACAACCCCATAACAGAACTTAACCAAAAATGCAATAAATATTTAGATAAATTAGAAAAATATAAATTCATATATAAGTCAATGAAAAGTAAATTATCTAACAACTATTACAATATACCAAGAATACACAGCCTCATAAAAGTACATAAAAAAGATAATCCCCTTAGACCAATAGTTGACGGAACCAATAACCCTAATGACAATTTAGCCTTTTACCTCAATAAAACTGTAGACCACTTTAATATTAACAATGATTATGACATAAAAAATTCAATAGAATTGAAAAATAAACTAAAGAACATCAAATTAAACCCGGATCATATTATTAGTAGTCTTGATGTCATTTCTATGTTTCCTAACATCCCGCTCAAATTAGTATATAAACTAATTAACGAAAACTGGGAACAAATTGAACCCTATACAAGTATAAAAAGCAAAATAATATTTATAGAGGGAATAAAACTCTGTACAGAAAATGGTTTCTTTATTTTCCAAAACCAATTTTATAAGCAAACAGCTGGCTTACCAATGGGAGGTAGATTATCTGTAAATTTATCAGGGGTAGCACTTAATTTTATTATTAAAGAAGCTATACAAAAAATTGATTATCCACCCATATTCCTTTCAAAATATATAGATGACTTATTGATTATAACTGACAAAGACAATTTAGAACAACTTGAAAAAACATTAAATGAACAAAGTAAAAATATTAAATTTACTAAGGAATTAGGACAAAATTATTCCTTAAATTATTTGGATATAACTATTGTCAGAAACCCAATTAATTATACCATTTCAACAAAATGGTATAAGAAAGAATTTACTTCAAATAGATTACTAAACTATTATTCCAATCACCCAAAGCATCAAATTGATAACATAGCCCAAAATATAATAAACAGGTCCATAAAATTGGCAGATATAGCACACTTAAAAGAAATAAAGAATAAAATTTTTGAAATTCTCTTAAAGAACGCTTTCCCAATAAAACAAATCAACAAATTTTGGCATAAACAAATTAATTTAATTAAAGGGACAATAGATAATAATATACCAAAAAATATTAATAAATTTTGTACTAATAAAACGCTTCAAAATTCATCCAATTTTTCAAAACAAACAATCAATAATAGAAACACCCAAAATATAATACCTGCTCAGACTAGAATCACAGAATATTTTCAAAAAGAAATTGATAATGCAAATCCCTTAATAACTAATAGTACCACAGCTCATAAATTAATAGAACCAATTTTTTCAGACTCAGAACAGAATAAAATAAATTATAAAAGCATAACCTATATAAAAAATTTATCAGAAAGGATTGGTCCATCTTTTAAAAATTATGACATTTCCGAAATAAAATTGGCTTACAAAACTAGAAATCCAATCAAAAACATAATAGTGAGCCAAAAAGATAAAATACCCCTATTGGATAACAAAAATGTGGTATATGACCTCAGTTGTAATAACTGTGACAAGCATTATATAGGCCACACTAGTACTCACCTAAAAAACAGAATTTACCATCACAAAAATAGTCTAAAACCCACCTCTAAAACTAATACAGCACTATCAACTCATTGTAAAAAAGATTTACATACTTTTAATTTTGATAGGCCAAAGATTTTGCATAGAGAGAAAAACACAGTAAAGAGAAGATATTTAGAGGCACTTTACATAAATGACAATATAAATAGCATAGTAAATGACAGAAAAGAGGCTGGAGAAATAAGCAAACTGTATTCATCCGTCGTTTTCAAATTAAAAAAGCAATAATATATAATAGGATTTTTAACTTCAAAGCAAGGCCAGTGATGAATACTTATAACCTGACCCAATAACCTACCAATATATTTTCATATATCTTTTGACTGTTTCCATATAATATTTGTAAATTTTCATATTGTGATTAAACTATTTAAATTTAAAATAACTTAATTTAATAATTATGTATTTTAAATCTTGTTGTTGTTTTTTAAAATATAAAAAAAAATAAAAATAATTTAATACATAAAGATTTTTAAATAGCAGTAAGGTACAAATAATATAATCATAATAACTCACATTACCTTACATATCAATGTTCAAGCCAGTAGTGGACAATTGACCATGGGAGGATAGTGAATCCCCAGGAAAATGAGGAAAAAAAATAATTTTTAAATATTTCTTTATTGAGTTATCTATGCTTGGTTTTGCTAACTGTTTTGGGACAAGTCTTTTTGTTTTTGGATTGTATAACGTATTTATGATTGTTGTTTTTTTTTACAGAATTTTTGACATAACTTTTTTTAAAGTTATGTTTAGAATGTTGATGTATTTTAATATTGAAAATGGCATTTAAGTTGCCGAAACGTCTTGTTTATGAAAGAATAAAATAAATTTACTGGAAGCTGGTTTTTTTCCAAGATAAAATTTACATAGAAATAGAGTCCAGTATATTAGATAAGAATTAAAATTGTTTTTTTTTTCCCAATTGCATTATTATAAATAATAGTGTTTCTTTTTGAGTTTTTGGCTCTATTTTATTGATTAGTCTATCAACTTTTAATAATAATAATAACCCGGTGTATGAATGATTTATTTTCAGTTACATTTCCAGTACTCCTCTCGTTATAGAAATTATTACGAATTGTTTTGTTGTAGGAATTAAATTTGGAAGGTCAGAATATAGTGAGCACTGAGCAAATTGATTTTTTTTCATAATTTTTTTTGGTCTGGGAGGAATTTATGATGCTTTAAAGTGGCTATTTAATATTGATTGTCAGGTTAGTGAGGTCTTGTTGTCAGGTTAGTCTTGTTGATTGTCTTGTTGAGGTCTTGTTGATTGTCAGGTTAGTGAGGTCCCCTAGACCGCCAATGAAAGATAAATAATTTATTCTGTTAAATGTGTGAATAGAATTTAAAGGATCTGACACTTCCGAGTATACGTGGCTCACCCATCCTCTATAGTGGGTACTCTTTAATTGGCGAAAAATCCTGATTTCTGCCAAATCATATCCTTGCACTACCGATGGCTTGGAACCAGTACGGTCCCTGCCATGTAATGATCCCACTGTGGTTTATTGGTTGTAGTGTTTAATTTTTTTTTATTATCTAAATAGTCTCTATTTCTAAACCTTTTTAAGTATTACATAATTGGAATAAATAACTGTTATTGAGGGTTTCTATTAGCATAAAATTATAATATATGAACTTTTATTTTTGAAGGTGGTCCATTTGGATCTAAAAAAATCGTCTATTCTTCTATGTAATTTTAATTCTATGAGTTTTATTCCATAATAAAAAAGGTGTATTATACAAAATCCTTACCCTTTGCTTAGTTCTGACTATTAAAAACAAAGCGTTTTCCTATATTTTTTATTTAAGGCAAACCCTTAAAAATTTACTTCTACCACATTCAAAAATAACATCTCATATTTTGGAAAACGAAACAATTTGGTCAAAGCTTTTATATATTTGAGATAATCAACATTTTGCAATTCTTTTATTTGTAAAATTAAGACATTCTTGTATATCAGTTTTCTTGTTGTAGTACTAAAGGTCGAGAAAAGACGTTGGCCCTCGCTTACGTCTCAACCTACATCTGCGTCTACTCATATATTGAATGTTTAACTGCTCAACTTTGTGCAAACACAAATCCAACTTCGTAGCACCATTTGATTGTTGTTTGAGAAACACTGTAAGAAGATGGTAGAATGTTATAGACTATAAGACTTATATTTACTCAAGAATCTTACCCTTTTTGTTCCTCCCAGAAAGCAGGTAAAAGTAATTCAATTTTTGATGGGACAATCTATAAAACGAAATTGTTTTATGGTTCAATATTCGAAAATCCATTTTGTTTATTTAAACATGAAGCGTTCAGGATCGAAAGCGGGCAACTCCGTAATTCAAAATTTGACTTTTGCACACAATTCGCTTGTTTAGTCAAGGAATGCTTTAAGCTCCCGAAACTTCGGGTTCAGAACCGGACTTAAACCATGAAAAATTAGGCGGAAATGTTAGACAAAATATCTGACTAAAGTGGCTAAAAATGTGAAGAAGTCAATTTTTGAAATTTCGAAATTATACAGTTTTGATCCTGAACGCTTCAAATACTTCAAACCGTTAGTCGGGTTAACCAGTAGCTACGTGATGCATTGGGAAAATCTAGTATGATGAAGATGATGAGACCAGAAACTGCTTGACGTTTTCGCTTACTTCAACATTTACTGGACAAACGCTCTAAGCTCCCAATTAATTACAAAAGACTCATTTACATGACAATTATCAGACCTATTTGGACATACGGAGTTCAGCTTTGGAGCTCTACTAAACCATTCAATTCATCTCGTATCCAATCCTTACAATCCAAAATCCTTCGTAATATCCTCAGTGCTCCTTATTATGTCACAAAAAACTCATCCACCATGATCTTAATATTCCATATGTTCCTGATTTGGCCCTAACTAGATGCCTATCCTTCCATGACAGGCTCCATACACACTTGAATCTGCTAGTCTCTCAACTTGCTTTTCATACTATTCCTGATAACCCTCCGAGGCGTCTGAAAAGAAGATGGCCTCGAGATCTTCTACTATAGAACTTTATTGGAGTGCTATCAATGGGTAGTTTCTCCACATGTGTTTTTTTTCATGTTATTTGTTCATATTAGCAAATTTACTTGTTGTAATATTATTACAGTTGTAAATATCAATAAATTAGACAGGGTCTGTGTTAAATACAATGATTATTTGTTTTAAACTACTTAACACCGTCAATCCCGAGAGGTAAGATGGGGATAAATAACTAAATAAACAATTTATTAAAACTTCCCCTATCTTGAAAGGTTTTCAGTTAAAACTCCGTGAAAAGAAAATGGTGAGGATGAAATGAAGACTAAACCGTTTAGAAAATGAGCTGTTTTCTTTGAAATCTTTATAATTTATATTCCCAACTTTCTCATTAAGTAATAATACCTTTGAATCATTTATTCATCGGAAACTATTTGAAATTCAGAATATCCTTTCAATAAAGTTGTTTTAGCCTGGAACCTTTTATAACTTTCCTCCCAGCCTCGATTTCGTAAAACTTGAGCGCTCTCAAACTTCTCACTTTCAACTTTTAAAAACATATGGCCTTCCCAACCGTTAGTACTCGTAAAAAATAGACCAGCGGTAATTTATAATATGATTTTTTTTCAACTTAGTCGACAGAAAACTTTTAATTCGTTCTTGTTCAATTCCATGTTTATAATAATAGTTATCCTGGCTGGGTTAGTTTATGTTCCCTTATTTTTGTTTATTTAATTTAATTTATTGATATTTACAACTGTAATAATATTACAACAAGCAAATCAGCTAATATGAACAAATGGCATGAAAAAAAAACACTTGTGGAGAAACTACCCATCGGTAGCACTCCAATACAGTTCTTTAGTAGAAGGTCTCGAGGTCATCTTCTTTTCAGACTCCTCGGAAGGTTATCAGGAATAGTATGAAAAGCAAGTTGAGAGACTATCGGATTCAAGTGTGTATGGAGCTTGTCATGGAAGGATAGGATCTAGATTGGGGCAAATCAGTAACATATGGGATATTAAGATCTTAACGGATGAGTTTGTTTGTGACATAATAAGGAGCATTGAGGATTTTACGAAGGATTTTGGATTGTATGGATTGGATACGAGATGAATTGGATGGTTTAGTAGAGCCCCAAAGTTGTTCCTTTATTTAAAAGTTAATTTCGTCCTTTTTAATTAATTAATTTTACTATTTTTTTAATTTCTTAGAAATCGGGCCATTCTCTACGTTCCTTAACATCCATGCTAGATGTAACTTTGTAAAACCTTTTCGTACTTTCTTCCTATGCTGTATCTTTATATCTTTCGTACTTTCTTCCTAGCAATCGAATATCCTGATATGCCCTCACTCTCTCTCTATCTTTTAAAAAAAATCCGTTTTCATCCAAGAGGTCTCCTAAATATTTTAATTGCCTAACTTGTTCAGTTTTTCTGATTTTTTTTTCTTTTATTATTACTATTATCCATCAATTCTCATCACCGCTATTGACAGGGGGGGTTCTCTATATTTGTTATTTTATAATTCAGCTTAGAGAATTCCGATTTTCTACTGCGGGAAATGAAATGAGACTTATCGTGGGCGAAGAGACTGGTATTAATACTTAGTGACGTGTTTAATGTGGATTGTCTGTAACAAAAATTATACATAAAATAAAATGGCGAGCTTGATCTATGCTGAGATTCTGTTTTTAACAATTTCCTTATTACTTTAAATATTGATTTTTTTAGTGATATATTTTAAAAATTGCTGTCTGCCAGAATTGTCATTTTTTCATCGATCGATTTTTTACTGTGTTTTTTTAGACGATGGCAGATTTACCATATGGTGTTTTAGGGATATGTATTTTTTTTTATTATTGACAATTACTGCTTATTGCAATCAGAGCATCTCAAGGTTAAAACTGATTCGGTATATTGAGTATATTACTTCAATATCTAGCAAGCCTAAAGCATTTTTCCACTTCCATTGTTTAAAATTCCATGTCACCAAGATCTATTGTAAATACAATTGATTGATACAAGCAGCCCTAAAAGCCATATGCATAAATAATGACTGCAAATGCACAATGCATAAATAAACACAATCGTTACAAATTCTTCCTTTTCTCTATTTTTTATATTTCAAGCGGATTCTGAATTAAATTTAATGAAGAATCGATAACCCGCTAATATTTTTGTTTTGATTTTATTTTATACACATTTTTTTCGGTTGTTTTTATTATCACTAGATGGTAAAGCACAGATTTTGCCAGTTGATAACCTTAATTTTTTTGTACAAATAAACAATATTTCTCTTCTACCCTATCAATAATATTTCTACCAAAGTTCGATTAATTAAATCATTATTTAAATTTCTCTGTTCGGCCAACATTCAAACGCCATTCTCATTCCATTTTGTTCCTGGTTTCTTCAAGGCTTCCTTCTCTGGCATTACTATCCTACCTTGTTGCCAATCATATTTTGTCAAACATCACTCGTCCTATTTTCGCTTTTTATAACTCTATTTTTGCTTGGCTAATCTATGAACTTGGTTGACTTGACATTTTGTATGTATATAACCAGTCTATTGGTGGGCTTTGTTTAGGGAAGTCTATTGATATTTCCATATAATTTTAATCGTCATATTTATTTTGATATAAATAAATTATATCTATAATTTATATATATAATTATAAATAAACACTGGGTTGCAAGGCCGAAGGTCCTGGGTTCAAATCCCGCTCGCTTGCAGAAGTGTTAGCAGCCGGAGATGGATCCTATGGGATCTAGGACCCTCCTTGGGCTTACCTAGCATCTATAAAGTGGGGCCTAAAAATAAGGGGGGAAACCTGGCGGTTGAGCGTGTTCTAGGACATCTCACTATCCTGCACCTGCACAAACCGTTGTCCCAGAAATAGTACTGCCTCACTGTACTGTATGTACTTGAACCCAGATCCTTCATGGGTTGTATATGTGTATGTATATATATTATTCCATTCCTACCAGTGATAAACATTTCTTTTATAAATTGATAATAATTACTTTCGCTTGTCTAGGGTATTTACGGGTTTAAATGGGCAGATTTTAATTATCTATATTCACTGATAAGACCTGGAATAAATTATTTAATTTATATTGAAATTCTTACCTTGAGTGGATTAATTAATTAATACTTTTATTAACTATTAATAAACCTTTAATCATTTATTTAAATGTAAATATGGATCACCATCAGGAAATCTATAGATAAGGCAAAATACATTTCACTAACATTAATTTATTATCATTCCCAATTAAAAACAATAAAATAAACAAATTGATTTCAACTTATAAACCATATAATGAACAAATTAATTTCAATACAAAAACAATATAATTAATCAATAAAAGAAATTGATCTAGTAAATTTACATGTATCAAATATTAAATATATTTACCAATTTCTTAAAATCAAATCTCTTTATACTTAAACCATAACCAACTAACATATCTATACAGCGCTTTTGAATTTATTTAATTTAATTTTTATGAGCTCTAAACAAATTGTATTTATCGACGTTATTCTGCAGTATATTGAAATATAGTTGCATTTAATAGAAGATCCTTCCGCTGTGATGTTCCTATATGTTGTTCCTGTATGAAGGTTCCCTGATAGAGAGCGATGATCATTCTTGATCCTATGTTTGAAATGGAAAGCGATGATAATTCATGATCGAAGATTTGTACTAGAGTGACTTGTTTTCTATATGGAAGGGATAGCTGAGAATGCCGACCTCTAGTGGCATTTTACATAAGCTCTTCAATGATGTAAGATTTCGACATTAAATTCTCATTATTTTCTAAAAAGGTTACATTATTCGATCCCCGCTTCCAGGCCTAGTATTACGGAATGACTATAATCTTCTTAAAATACTGACTCGTTCATTAGATGACAGTTGCGTCATGTATCAATATATATATATATATATATATATATATATATATATATATATATATATATATATATATATATATATATATATATGTAACAAAAAGAGGGGAAAAGGGGACATTTTCGGGATATAATTTCAGGAGTGAATAAGTTTGAACATGTCGAGAAGTTAAAGTACCTAGGACAGTATAGTACTATCCTAGGATAGTACCTAGGATGGCAACTAGGAAAAATGAAGTTCAAGAGGAAATAAAGACGCGATTAAAGGCGGGAAATGCTTGTTATTATCTGTTCTTAACATTACTAATGTTGAGAAATTACTAGTCGTCTTTTTTCCCGAAATATAAAAATTAGAGTATAAAAAAATCATCCTTCCTACTCTTCTTTACGGATGTGAAACTTGGCCGCTTACGCTGAAGGATCAACAACGTCTTAATTTATTCGAAAATAAGGTGTTGCGCAGAATGTTCAGTCCAAAAAAGGATGAGACCACTGGAGAATTTAGAAGATTAATCAACACAGAGGTTTGTAAGATTGGTGGTATCGACATTGACCCTTAGAGTTCGCTAAGCCTTTTATTATTATTATTTTTACTGAAGGATATAATTAGTCTGGGGTGCAATCAATAATAACACTAAATAAAGTTAACTAATTTAGTGTTATTATTGACTGCACCCCCAGACTAATTATATCCTTCATTAAGATCTTCCAATCAACCATTTTCCTCTTTATTATTATTATATATAAGAAACTTAGCCTGCTTGAAACCGTACCTGACGAGAGAGAGAGATGTCAAGGAACCAAAATATGGGAACAGGAAGGCTCATTAGGAGGTTTATAGCGGCCCATATCTGAGGAGGTTTATAGCTCATTAGCTGTGCACTTTGTGGCCCTACTTCCTCCCACCTCCCCGTGCCCCATTCCCCCCACTCCCTTACACATCCCTCTCTTCCAGTCTACTGCTTCCTGATGTACATTCTTATTGTATAATCATCTGTGAGCGTCATTCTTCGCTTAGTGTCTCCTCTGATTACAACTCTCCCTTCTCTGAATCTCAGGAGATTGTCAGATTTAATGTTCTCAAAGGTACTTAATGTACGCGAACTCTCAACGTAACTGAGTTGAGTCAATTGAAACATGGAACTTAGTGATCCTAAAGTATCTTTCAATGACGTTTTTTAAAAGAATACTGCTTATTAGCTTTACAATAGCAGCATTCGTTTATTCATTTAACGTCACTATAACTAATTGGACGATGATAAAGCGGGAGTCTAAATATCGCCTATCCAGATAGAAATAAGACTGTGATATTTAGCGACTACCTGACACTGCACAGGCTATTTTCCCTTAGTCTCTTCCGAAGGACGGCTTAAGCATGGATTTTTTACTACCTTTCAAAAAGTCATAGGACCTCCTGCCGGGCTCTTGTTAATGAACACGTGATCTTGAGCACAATACGTTATTATGCTTGTACTACACCAGAGGTCACCCAAAAAGCAGCTTACTTAATCTTTCGATGGCACAATTTAGATTTAATCTGCTATTCCTGATTATAATCACTCAATAATTGTTAAATTAATTTTAATATTATTAGTACCGTCGTACCGCTTCCTCGTTGTGCCTTTATGCGTAGAGAAGCCTCAGTCCAACGGAGCCATACTTCTCAGTCTTGATACATCTTCATTTTGAGCCAAGGCTCTTCCACTTCTTGCTCATATTATCTCAATGTATTCTCATATTCTGATTCGGGGGCTTATGGCTGTTCATACATGTTCGAAACACTTCAGTTGTCTTTTTTCCATGGAGTTCTTTATTTTTGGAACATGAAGCTGATACCTTATTATATAGTCTTACAACATAGTAAACGACCTGCGGCGGAATGGAAGCGGGGCTGAGGAGGTTTGGTAGAAGGAAGGAAGTCCCCCACTCTAAACCTCTATGGGAAAGAGAGTATGAAGAAATCAGAATCTAAAACACTATAACAAGTCCAAAATTAAGTCCAAGGTTACCGGATCGAGCGTAAAACGACAATAATGAAGTCCAACAGATTAATTAGATATTACAATAAGAACATAATAGCCACGAAGAAGACAAAGGGGGAGTGAAGCGAGAAAGATAGTGGGAAAAAGGAAGTGGCTTCCATATCCGTAACTCGCCTTCCGCGCAGGTCATTTACTAAATTATCAGACTGTAAAAGTATAACCCATTTTTTCGTATCCACTAGAAATAATCTGAACAAGTATTAGGATGAATATGAATGTCTACATACATACACATATCATGTTATATGTGTATGTATATATATATATAAAAGAGTTTGTCCTGACTGAAAAGACCATCGCAGAGCAAAAACGGCATATGCTGCAGACTTGAAATTTGGAGAGTAGGTACATTTTATAAGGCCAACGCGCCTTATAATCCTTTCAAAAGGATTTTTGAAAATTCGTCGCCTGAGAGGGTGTTAAGGGTGACAAACGTTTGTAATACAAAAACAACTTTTTTTTAAAGCGAGCACCATGAAATTTTAGATTTAGCTTCTGCCATTTAATATTTAATAGGACAGTTTATTAAAATCTATCTACAAAGGAATAAACTGGCTGAATTTACAATTGCTTTATGTCATTGTTTATAATATGAAGTTCATTTATGGAATTTAAAATTCACTCTCCGTTTAAATTCAACATAAATGTCTATTTAAAATTAACGCGGATGAAGCCCCGGGCAAAAGCTACAGACACAGACAGACAGACACACACACACACAAGTATATATGAGGTTAGAATAGAATAAAATATTGGAAGATAATAAAATAAGAAGATATATGAACTAAGATAAAAAGGCGTTATAAACAGAGCATTGCGGGGAGAGGGCAGTTAGTAGGAGCGTTTGTCAGCTGGACGCATGGGCGACTGGACGGGTTCCGCAGGTCTCAGGATATTACTCCTTATTGGCCCCACCTGAGGCTCCTCTTAATCGAACCAACCAATAGGCTTCTCGCCAGGTTCAGGGGTGGGGGATGGTAAGGGAGCTGCAGAAATTGCTATTAAAATATAGGACCTTCCAGGATAAATTGCCTCTATCATCAAAAGACCCGAGCTAATCTTGTGAATATCATCAAATTGGATCTCTCTTTCTCCCTCTTTTTTTTACTTGCGCTCTTATTTTCGAGGAATAAGAATTATTCTTTTTTAACCTTACCGTTATGAAGCAATTTTTTTTTCTCAATGCCAGAATGGAAATTTGAAGGCCGGGATAGCGCAGTTCATTCCAGATAAAAGAGATTTATTTAGTTCGGGGAGATAACCATTGGGCATAAATCGTACTAAAAACCTTTCTAGGCTCGGCTGGGTTTACCTCATTTCCTTTTCAAACAAAAACCAAAGGTATATACCTACTTAAAAAAAAATATCGAAATAATAATTAAATGTGCGTTTTACAATACATACATAAATACCTTAGTTTACAAGTTCCTTTTATGTATCACATCACAATTTTAATTATAAATTATTACAGGTACTCATTTAAAATTTTTTTTCTCGTCATATTATCTTTTTTTGAAGGAAGGATAGGCATAGTGCTTTTTTGTAAAATAATGGTCTCTGATTATTAAAATCAATCAATGAAATTCGTTTTCATAATGTCTTAATCCATATAAGAATTTTATTAAATAAATAAAACATACGATATATTGATTGGATAAGGAGTAATGTACCTTAACATCGTCAAACTCCTGTTTACCTGCATTCTTTGGATTCGGTAAGATCTTATAATTTAACTATTGTACCATCGGGTATGAATGTGTACATTATATATTTTTATTTTTTATTATTAATTTTTTTTTACTTTATTTTATTATCATTTTCGCATTAATTTCTTTTTATTACCGCATGTATATATTTATTTTTTTTTTTTTTTATATCATTGTTTTATTATGGAATGATTGCAAGCTACATAGCACTATTAGCCCACAAGTGGCAGATTGTGATGTTTCAATAAAGTGTTAAAAAAAAAAATACGTTATACGCAAAGTTATACCAGAGATCAGAATTTATTTTGCCAAAGGGCTAATTTTTAGTATTATTTTTAAAAAATGAAAATAGTTAGTTGTTTAGTTCTACAGTTAACCCTCTATTGTTATTTAGAGGTACGTCTGATAGACTTTTTTTTCTTTTCATTTTTTTTAAATAACTTCATGTATAATGCATTTATTATTTTATTATATGTTTTAATTTCCTGAGTAGTCAATATTTTATAATTCTTATCTTAGTTTTTTCATTTGCTTCTGCCCAATTTCACATCCAGCAACTTTGATCTAAGAGTTTGTTTTCAAATCAAAGAGAATAAAAATAAAACACTTTTATAATTATTTTTAAAATATCTTCATATCACAACAATATATAACAAGGCATTTTTATAAATTAGAATTATTTTAGTAAGCACAATATTTGTTTGTTCAAACAATTTTAATTTGGCTTGATTCATTGATAAATATAATTTGAAATTTTACTCTAGACTAAGTTTGATTTTTAAAAATGCTACTAACTGAATCATTGTCTTTTTATCTCTACCATTTTTATTTAACCATGTCTTACTGCTTTTTAACTTTTATTTTTTATTTTTTCAGGTAAGGTGTTGAGTTTATTCGCTAATGATACTGTATTCCAAGGTAAAATTTAAAGGTTATTATTTTAAATTATGTTTCATTTATTGTTGTTGTTAGCTATTACTACACTAACGACTTAGATTATCATTTTATTATTAAAATAATAAGTATATGCTCATGGGACATAATAATAATAAATATCATACTATGGCACAGATAGTTTTCCTCTAAAAATGCTGTCAGTCTGATGTAGGGGTCTCACAACCTGTATTTCATATTCCATGGTTATCTGGTGTTTGATGGGATCGTGGTTATACAGTGGTATTCGACTTTGCAGAAGGTCCTGGGTTCAAATCCAGCCATGGCAGATAATTTATATTAAATATTATATTTAATTTGTTAACATCTGGGGATGGGCCCTGTGGAATCTGGAGACCCTCCTAGGGTTCATCCAGCGTCTGTTAAGTGGGTATCCAAAATAAAGGGAAAACCAGGGGATTAAGTGTGATCTTGGACGAAACACATCCTTACACAGCCAGTGTCCTAGAAACAGCCTCTACACATACTGAACCCAATTTGCAATTTACAATTTGCTCACTTCTATGATATGATTTACTCAGCATTAGTATTGAGCAAACAAAATAAAAAGAAAGGATGTGTGCTTATTCAAAGTTTTGGTATTAATTATTAGGTATAGCACCATAGTTTGTAATTACTTCATACGTAATTATTGTTTTGGGTGAAGACTTGAACTTAATGAAGTATAAAATTAGAGAAACCAGTTTTCCCCGGCGAAGTTGCCTCTAGTTTTCTTCCACTTTGGGCGCCTCATTAGTCGTTCGTTTAGTTTGAGAGTACTCGAGAACTCTGAAAATTATGTACCCTCCTTATCGAATTAGGCTTATTATTTACTTGTTTTTTTTTTTATTAATGGAATTGGTAAATTTTAAGATATATTTAAATAAACACTTTTTAAAAATTTTTGCAGGTCTTGATGACTCATGGAATTGTATATTACATTTTAGCATTTAGCATTATTACATTTCACATATAAAATGATAAACCATGTTTTATTCTAAAGGGTTGCATTCAAGATTAAAAACTTCGAAATGAAAAAATATATCTTATATTTAAAACATTTCTTTAAATCAAAGTTTGGATTTTTATCTAATGCTTGTTTAGTTAAATAGTCGAATATTTGAGGCGTTGGCCCCCTTGGAAAAGGTATAGAAATTGTAGTAATAAATTTATCATAATTACTCATAAAATTACTCATAATTACCTTTTCATGGCTTACTACCTTTTCCATATCAAATGCCTCAATTCTTTATAATTAATCTATTTTTTATATCTTTTTTAGAGTACAACTGTTTGTTAAAACTAAACTTATTGCTCACCTAGCATTCTGGTGATAAGAAACAATTCTTTTTGTATAAAAAAATATCATTTTGAGATACATCATTCAGTGATTGAAAGATATATTTCTATTTTACTCTAAACGATTAATCAAACCTCGTTAATTGTTCTCTGAATGAAGGTGAAACGTATATTTTTTGAATTATTCAGAAGACTAACTACAACCGAATGGAATCCGCAGAAGAATTTCTGTAGGAATCCGCACAGAAAACAATGGATACAATATTCAATAATCTATTGTTGTCCTTACCTATAATAGTAATTTTTCTAATACTGATCGGCTTTAGTTGATCACTGCCTGATGCTTTTGGTTCTGATTTCAGTACATGTAAAATATCAAATATAAAAATATAAGAGTATGAGATGAAAATAGTTGACTGGATGATCTAATGTAAAGGAGATAGTTGGGGGGTGCAGTCAATAAGAACACAGAATAAGTAATGAACTTATATTATGTGCCGACGTTTCGACCTACAGTGTAGGTCATCTTCAGGGCGATTTTGGAGAGCGAGGCCGTTAGATCCAGTACCAGCCAGCCGTTAAATCTAACGGTCTCGCTCTCCAAAATCGCCCTGAAGATGACCTACACTGTAGGTCGAAACGTTGGCACATAATATAAGTTCATTACTTATTCTGTGTTCTTATTGACTGCACCCCCCAACTATCTCCTTTACACATAAAAATATAAATTTGTGAATATGATAATTACTTAATCAAAGGAGCCTATAGAAATGTCTGTAGTACAAGGTTAATTTCAAGGAAGGGGCATAATGACTAATTTTTTTTAATTCACTTTCGGGGTCCCCCTTCCCCTGGCTAAGGATACAATTAATAAACTAGCCAAGAGGAAGATAAAAACACGTTGTGATAGAGCCAAGATAAGGCAAACAAAACTTTTCATAAAGGATCCCAATGATAATCTTTCTGATAAAATCAAGAAAGAAGCTGCTCACTTGTCGAGAACCGACCTCAAAAGTATGGTTGAAACCATCACTGGACACTGTAAACTCAGGAAACACATGCATCGTCTGGGCATTGAACAAGAACCTAGGTGCAGATGGTGCAAAGAGGAGGACGAAACCCCTTGGCACGTCCTCTTTGAATGTATAGCACTAAGTCGAAAGAGGACATTTGACCTTGGCCCCGGTGGATACAAGGAACTTCAAGAACTGAGGTTTAAAGACTATTTAAAATTTCTCAGAAGTCTAGACCTATGTTAGGGATTTTTAGGACTCAAGCACAATGGGCCTTTTTAGGCCGAAGTGCATAGTAATAAGGGTCACACATAAATAATAATAATAATTCACTTTCAATATTTATCTGTTTTATACAAATGTTTTCTTTGTTTTAGTCCCGTATATATTTTATATTTCTCTTAGTAACCCTTTCCTTGTTTCTGATACTTCTTGTTTTGTTGATCGTTCACTAGGTTAGCAACTAACGTCGGCTCTCAGAATAAAAGATACTAATTACCCTAACCTGATATAATCATTCATTTAATATGTGTCTTTGCATTTATTATAGAGAGTCATGAAGTTTTTACAAAATAGCACTTATTCATGATGCACCACACCAATTTGATGTGTTATAAATTAAAAACAGTTTGATCAATTGATAATTTATACACAAAATAAAGATAATCACATAAAAATGATAGATTGATATGCCTGTATCTCTATTTTATAGCTGGGCGCATTTTTGACTGACAACAGTTACATGTGACAAAATTTATCAGTTGAAAGTAACACCACTGTGGACTAGGAACAACAAAGCATTGATACCGTATGAGGCTGCCCCAACCGATCTCTAAAGTTTATTGTAAATTTCAGATGATTACTGTTATAAAATTAAATTTCATTGAAATATCTAGGAAAGGAATCGTACGAATTGCTATATTTAATGAGATTTGAATGAAAACCTGTAGCATAAACTTTATTTGTATTAGATACAGTTAAAAATGGAAGTTCTACCAAGATGTTTGCTAGCTTTGCTTGTATTGAACAAGTCTTTCAAATTGTTTTTTGATGGTGATCTTAAAAAAAATTTATTTGCCAAATTTTGTAAAAAAAAAAAAGTGCACGGTGTCTCGTATATCTCTCGTATATTACAGTTTAAGTAGTGAATATGATCAGACTATATTAATACAGTTAATCGATTACATTTATTAAAAATAAAAAAATACAGTACAAAAAAAAATGCCACTACTGCCCATGAAGTGTCTTGGGTTCAGTAAATGGTAGAAACTATACTGTTTCTGAGCCAATTGTTGTGCAGAGACCTGATTTGGCCGAGATCAAACTCAACGGACATGTTTTTCCCCCAGTTTATGTTATGAGGTTGTGTGCAATTTATAGTGAGAGGTTGAACGCAATTTATAGTGAGGAGGGCATCTTTATGCTTGTTAAAGGATTAAATAATTTGTTCTTGATTATTGATTATAAAACATTTTTTATTTCTACTTTTCCTTTTAATTATAATTTCCTTCGTTTTGATTCGCCAGATACGGATTTAGGTGGAAATCTATCCTTTGCTTCTCTTCTTGGAAACGTGACAGAATCGGATCCTGGCTTGTAGCTTTTAACTTTATAACTAACTTCTTCGCTTTATTTGATTATTGGATATTCCTAAGTTTATTAAAATATATTGAGTTTTACTAATAAATAGAGTATATATATACTCTGCTTATTAGTAAAAATATATATATATATATATATATATATATATATATATATATATATATATATATATATATATATATATGTGTACCCTGCTTATTAGTCTGCCTTATATTTTGCCTATCATTTAAATCTTTCAATTCTGTTCATAAGCTAAAATTTAAAAAAAATTCACTCTGAGTGCAAGATATAAATTATTTCTAAATAATTCTCTCTCTCTCTCTCTCTCTCTCTCTATATATATATATATATATATATATATATATATATATATATATGTATATATATATATATATATATATATATATATATATATATATATATATATATATGGAATATAAATTATTCCAATCATTATAATTGGATATTGTTGAATTTTAGTTTAAACTTCGGACTAATATTTACTATCCTATACGACGGGGTTATTCCGTGTTATTCCGTTCTAACCAGACTGGAAATACACTGCAGACTTACATTGGGACTTTGAATGGTGCCATGTTTTGTGAATGTTGCACCGTGTTGAGACGAGTTGGGAGCTTGTTTGGTCTTGTTGTACGGTGAGGAGGTTGTACAGCAAAAGTTTAGAGTGGATTAGGTTTCTCTGTGGGGAGCGGAGTTAATTCGCAATCCGGACGAGTTTCAAATTACATTTTGGAGATGAATAGCGACTATTTATACTGAATAGTGGTAGTTACTATAGCCAGTTTTGATTCCACTTACGATTTACTACTAATTGTGGGATTGTGTAGGCCTTAGGTATCCCACTTTTGGTGGACTGGAGTCAGTTTTAGTTTGAGCTGACACCGATGCAAAAATAAAACATCTCACTTTAAAAATATTTTTTATTATTTTCTATTTAATATTATTATAGTATATTAAAATTGTAGGGCATATTTTAAAAGTTTTTCAATTTAAATATCGCTCCTTCAAAAGATCAATGTCTGAGATCAATGAGGTATTTGAAAGTTCCACGATATTTGAGAAAAATAAAAATTTGGGTATTAGTAAAGCTAAGCATTACAATTTTTTTAAAGCTTGAAACTTTTTTGATTTTAACTTATGTCATTATTCCCATAAAACGTCAAGTTCAAACATTATACACCTATAAATATGACTTATAAAAAAATAAATATGACTTATAAAAAAAAATAAAATAAACATGTTGGAAATAAAAAAGCTCCTCAGTTAAAAAGCTTCAACCAATTCTGAAGCCTTAGTTAAAAAATGCCAATTTTTCTTGTTGTTCTTTTGAAGCAGCGATATGTTTAAACATGTGTTTACTACCGGCATACTGATTATACTACTCGCTTAATTATTGTAGTGTGCAATAGGACTGTTAATAAATCGTTTTATTTCTAGATAAACTTAACTACATATTTATCATTTGATAGTATGTATTATCGAAACTAATAAAGTTATGTTTTATTTCTAGCAATCCATGAATTCTTATACATAATATAATATAAAGATATTAATTGATATTGTTCTGATATTTTATACTGCCTCTTACAATGAATAATAAATAACAATAAGATTCATTACACACAGATTTACTTATCTTACTTATAGATTATTATGTAAAAAAAAAATCATGATTGTTTAAATCAATCTGCAATTCGATATATAGCCATAGATGCTAAAAACTGCAAACAATAAAAACTGAGATGTTATCGCGAAAGTAGAGTATATAACAATGTTAATGATTTTAACAGGACTATGTTTTTAAAAGGACCGCCTATCACAGGACCTTTATTCAAAGTTTTAACAACATCGCATTTCAATAGATAGCTGCAAAAAGCATAGATTTAATTATTTTATTATATGCAGTACTTTTCATCAAAATAAAATTACGGTAAATCTTATTAAAAAACTCCATTGTGTTCAAGTTATTTATTTGACGAACTTGCAATGTATTTTCATTTTATCTATGTTTATTCCCTTTTAACAAGATGTCTTCTCTTTAATATAACTTTTTTTTTAGAATTTAAGAATAGCAAAACTTATCAATATTGCCTCGTTAGATCATCATTTTTATCATCATACTCCAATTCCTCTCTGTAATCGGGGGATGCTTTTCTAAAGAGCTTGGAACTAGTGTCCCACTCCTGTACCAGCTCTCTCCTTCTGTTCCAGTCCATTACTGGCTTCCTAAACACTTCTCACACACCCTCTCATGGTCTTTCTGTATCCATTTTATGTACTCTTAGGTACCCTCACCTCCATTGTCTGAATCTGCCATTTGTGCTTAGTAAGGTCCATGACTCTGAGGTGTGAAATTGTAAAAACGGATAGGCAAGAATGTTGACCTTTCCGGAGTGAAAGGAATATTGAACACACCTGTCCATCAATATAGTCGCTTTCATTGGATCTAGATATCTAAAATCCAGCATTTGTTCCAAAATTTATCCTTTTAATCTCCATGTTCTAATCACTTTGGGACGCTCTTCCTATTCTAATGCATTTTGTTTTCTTTAGTTTTTTATCCAGCTGATCTTATCCATCCGCTGGTAATATGACGAGGTCATCGACAAAAACGAGGATTATGTACAACCCAAGTTGAAGGCGTCGCAATGAGGGTTTAGCTATCTTCATTGCTTGATCGAGAACCAATGTGGATAGTACGGGACTTATATTCCAACTCTTTCAGTTTCGTGTCGATATCATATTTTCTTCTATCGCTCAATACCCTCCTTTTTGAGATCCGCGAAGAAGACAGAAAACTCTTTTCCTGTTTCAGAATGACCATCAGGTCGTGTGTACTTCTTGGGTTTCTGGATCCATACGGCTCCTCTCCCATCTGACAGTTGACCAATCTTCTTAAGCTACCATATAAGATTCTTGATTAAAGGTGACCAGGAATTTGCGTGGATGATTACTGAATTCTCATTTCCGTTCAGGACATTCCTGTTTGCGAGTCATAACGACTAGGAAATGGGATATTGGTAGAAAGGATGGTACTAACTTAGATTCATATTCACTTGAAAGTATTTATTTGTACTATAAATTTTTTATTTGTTGTCTGAATGTCTTATAACTAAATACAAATCCAGATTGCTTGTTTGAATCATCGTCCTCGAAAATATAAAATATATTATTGCAGATTTTATTGTTATATACAAAGGCGGATCCAAGTTTTTTTTTGGGGGGGGCACAACGGGCAGACAGGCATAAAAATCAACAATAACTTAGAAATACACTTGTAGTATTTATAGAAAGGTTTATTAAAATATCTAAACAATAGTTTCACTTATGTTATTTCTGTTATTTTAACAACTATCATCACATGATTTGCCTTTAAGTATGTACTGTAAGGGATTCTCCACATTAAACAAAAAACCGTCTGGATCTGCACACGTGCCCACGTGCCCTCCCCCCCCCCCCCCCTGGATCCGCCTATGGTTGTATATCTACCTACCTTATCAAACCAATATTAAATAAATTGATGCTGGGAGTCTCCATAGAAATTATAGTAATAATCCATTATAAACAGGTTGGAAAGTCACGGTTCATTGCGAAAAAAATCAAATTTTAAAGGTTAATTCACGGTTTAAAAAATTTATGGGCTGTGTATATAAAGAATGTTACGAATAATCTGATTTGTTCGTAGGGAGGAACTCTTAAAATTCCAGAATACTATACGGATATGGACTGAGAACGATATTGAGGACGGGGATCACAAGAAAATTCAGTTCTATATTTATAAGGAATCAGTAGCAGGATGAGAAACAAGACTCAGCAGCTTTCTTGGCCCTCGATGGTCTGATAAAACTTACATAAAATGCTAGAAAGTAAGATACATCCTTGCTATTTACAGATACCGAAGATATCCTCGAGAAAGACTCTTTTGAAATAGGGTAGATGAAGTGCGCTTGCCAAATGAAATTGAGGTTAAATTTAAAGACAGATTTAGACAATTACCCCATATTTTTAAATATTCTAATTGTTGGTTCATGTACATCATTTTTTGTGTAGTGTGTAATTTTCTCATGAGTATTCCTTATAATAATAAAAAAATTCTTATCTAGTTAATTTCATTTCAAACTAATGTTATTGATTTGTGATCAGAACTTTGTTTAAACACAGGACTAAATCTCATATCCTTACAACGAAAGATGGTGAGTTACGGTGGCTTGAATAAGCTTGCCCCGTTCTGTTGCTATTATTAACTGCTCCTTAGTTTGCAGGCTGTTTGTCCCCGCACAAGAAGCCGCCTTCATCTCATGATGATGGCAGGTCCTTAAGACGATGGACTGCCTAGCTCCCGGCTGCATATGTAACGAATGAACTTACCTTAGAATATTATGCATTCAGTGTGCGCTTTCCGTGATTTCCTCGAATAAGCGCCTAGGATGAAAAATGATAAACGCTTTTTGACGAATGGGAAACGGTGCGTAGTGTGCTAGATATTTCTTCTCACAATAACTTAATCCATCCATCTTCAACTAGGGAGGTGGTTAGTTAGGTAGAAGGGTGTGAGTTCAGTGGGCCTTTGTTTTGTTCAATTTTAATCATACTTGCGTTTTATTTCTTTTAATATTTTTACATATTTGAAGTACAATGAATTAATTCTCGAAGTTCTCAAAAATCGATTCTGTTTATTCATGATGATATTTATACTGAGAGAAAATGAGCTTAAATTTGTCATTAATTTAATAAGTAGATTTAATAAAAAATATTTGACATCTCTTAATATGATGATGTTACATTATATTCGTAAAGTAGGTTCTTGTGTATCAGCAGGTCTGCATGAAACCTCCCTCCATATTATATCATCATATCATATTTCCTGTAACCTCTTCATAACAAAAAATACCTGTACCACTACAACCCGTGAAGGGTCTTGAGTTCAGTACAAGGTAGAGACTGTATTGTTTCATGGACAAAGGTTCTGCAAGGAGGTGACTTGTCCTAGGTCACGCTCAACCGCTAGATTTTCCTCCCCTTATTTTTATAATATTTTACAGAGGCTGGGTGAGCCCCAGGAGGGTCCTAGATCCTATATGATCCATCTCCGGCTGCAAACAGACTAAATAAAAGTACTGCCTTGCAGCGGGATTTGAACCAGGATTTCCGGCAGGACAACTCAGTGCTCCCCAACCTCTTCATAACTTCACCTTATTAGAGTTATTTCTATGTACGTTATTAAATTGTTCATTTAAAATATACAATAACAAACCAATACTTTTATTTTTAACGTGTTTATTGAAATTTACAACTGCATACGTAATACATCAAGTAAATATAATGAAAGATAAATCATTTCCAGAGACACAGGCAAGTAGAGAAACTTCCCAGTGGTAGTACTCAAATAAAAAGTAACTTAGAAGGTCACGAGGCCATCTTCTTTTCAAACGCGTCGTAGGATTATCAGGAATTGAAGAGGTTGCGAGGTTTGAAAGTAGTGGGTATGAGAGGAACTGAAGTTTGTCATTAAAATATTGATATTGGATTCGGGCCAAATCAGAAATAAACGGGACATTAAGGTCATTATGGTTTACTTTGTTCGTAAAAAAGTAAGGAGCATTGAGGATTTTACGAAGTATTTTGGATTGTAAGGATTGAATACGATTAATTAACGAGAGGAATTCGATGGATTCGTGGAGACCCAAAGCTCTATTCCGTAAGTCCAGAAGTGTCTAATGATTGTGATGAGCGTTTGCCTAGTAAATGTTGAAGTAGACTGAAACGCCGAGCTGTTTCTTGTCCTTTCAGTCTAGTATGAGGATTCCATGTTAAGCCTTTGTCAAGGTGTAGTCCTAAGTACCGGGACTGTCCTATAAGAATCAGTGGGATGTTATAACGATACAGAAGGGCAGGAAGTCGTTGGTTTACGACGGAGGAAATCAATACTAAATCAATGAAGAAATCAACTAAACGAATAAATAAATTTTAATATACAATAAACAAAATTAACAATCATCCCCTTCCTAGCTATTTTAAACAGCTATTTTTTCCTCAAAAATAAAATAAACTTGTGAACGAAAATTTCAATCGTTGGACTCGTGATTTTGCTGTTAGCGATACGTGAATGCTAACGAGGCTGATTTAATATTTATATGATAATATTTTACTAAAACAATTTGATTTAAACAAAACAACTTTTCTAAAACAACTTCGAAAAAAAAAAAAAAAATCTGTCAGTTATTTTGAGGTATATATGGTCTAGTGCCAGTTTTAATGTGATTTGTGATGAATTTGAAGCATTAGTTGTGAGATCATAACTATATCTTGTATACAATGAAACAATGATAATTTATTGTTATATTCCATAATAAAACAAGTTTTACTTTTTTTAAATATAAACAAAAACGAGTTCCGATTGTCTCAAATTTATTACATTGCTTACATAATTAAATATATCTTTCTAAAAATAAATTATTTACTGTAGTTTTCAATCCAATGAATTTAGAAGAATTTGACACTTATATTGTTCTATTGTTTGATTTATGGTCAAAAATTTCTACTGACAGAAAGAGATTAATCATTTAGCAGATAACGGTTTAGGATGAAAACTCATCAACTGGAATAACCCTTAAATTATTTTCAACCAAGAAAATTCATGGTAAGGGTGTTTTGTACTTTAGAGATAAGGAAGTAATTCATTAATTATTTCAGCTTTTTAATCGGATGAAGGAATAATTACCAGGGCCTAACTATTAAAGTATACACTTAACAAGTTTTAAACATTAAACCTGATACTGCTCACTTCATCCTCATGAATCATTAAACATATTCTTCTCTTAAGATTAGTTAACACCTTTTTCCGCCTTCATACAACAGCGAGATGTATAAGAATTACGTCAGCCCTATCCTATTTTCACTTGATTTTAATTTAGGTATATAGTATTAATGTATACTTATATTTTATATTGATTTTTTCTTATACTTATTGTAAACATTATCGCGCAGACAATCTTAATCAAAGAAGCAAATTATTTTTTTCTAATAATTACTCATGTATCATTTATGATTACTTAAGTAAGATTTAGTTATTACCATTCAGTATATTCGGAGGGTGGTCAAATTTAGGGACCACTTGACAATTATCATCATAAATATGAAGTTGGTTTTCTTTTGGCTCTTGTTTCGGTATAATTTAATTATATTTTTACGCACATAATAGTTACATTACTATGTTGAGATGCCATTTTATGTTACCGCTGTTATTTAGTTTACATACCAGCGGGTGGATTTGCTTTTGTTACTTGCAAGTTTGAGGTTATTTAGTTGTTTTTATTTCTTAAATTGTGTCATTTACGCTGATTATAGTAAGTATATTGTTATATTTATAAATACCTGTCACTCACAACATGAGCAGGAACCCTCCCCCCCCCAAAAAAAACATATCAATTCGTCATTCGTCATCAACAAGTTTCAACAACGCCTGTGATCAGAATCAAAATTGTTTGCAGGGTGCCTCTACTAAGTTGGCCCCCACTGTAATTATTTGGTATAACTGTCATTAATTGCTCTTTTATTTGTAATTTCATTTTCCATAGTTTATAGCTTAATTTTGGGTTGGGCTTTCAGTATTTATCGGTTACATTTTCGCCTATAATATAATATAATTTGATATAGAAATTTTCGTCGTTCTTTGCTTTTCTCTTATTAACCTTAACAAATTACATCAGTTGTATAATTTTTGAAAAAACATATTCGAAATGAAGTAATAGGATATAAATACATTTGCTCTTCATAGAGCCTAGATGATCAATTTTTCAAAAATATTGAGAGTTTCGTTTATTTTAATCGTCTACTGCAACAACACATGTAAATAATGTTTAATCGTTTCAGAGATAACTTTACTATTAACCATCTTCATTGCCGATCTGTCAATTATTTGGAGTTTTAAGGGCATGTCTGAGTAGTGTAAATCCAAGTTTGCAACCGAAAAAGCGGATGGAAAAACTTTTGGTGGTCGGAAAACCTCGAAATTTTCGGCTTTAATTCAGTTTTTGGCATTTGTCTCCTAATCTTTGTTATTGTTATTTGTGCATTTGGAAGTTATATTGTTACGGTTTGGATTAAAAGTAAACCAGCAAAAAACTAAGTATATGCAGGTTGGAGGGCTAGGAAACCACGAGGCGTGCTTGAGGTTGGACAGTACAGATTCCTGGTTGTCAACAACTTTACCTACTTGGGAAGCGAGATAAACAACCAAAACGATATCACCCAAGAAATTAAGCGTAGGATAATAACTGCTAACAGGTGCTACTACAGCTTAGCAAGAAACTTCAGGAGCCGATATCTGTCAAGGAAAACAAAAATCAAGATATATAAGACAAAAGTCCGCCCAGTACTAATTTATGGCTCGGAAGCATGGGATATTAAGAAGGCGGATGAAAAACGGCTCTTGGTGTTTAAAGGGGGGATACTGAGGAAGATTTATGGACCCATCAAAGTAGGCGAGACATCGAGGAGACGTAAAAACCTGGAACTGTACGAACTCTTTGAAGATAGCGAGATCTCCAAAATCATAAAATTGGGAAGACTTCGATGGGCTGGCCACCTAGCCAGAATGGTTGATGGCGAGATTCCGAAGAAAGTGGCCACAGAAAAGATCTTAGGAACAAGGAGAGTGGGACGACCGAACGTAAGATGGATGGATGGTGTGACCGAAGACGCTAGGACTCTTCTCGGCGTGCGGGACTGGAGGACTGCTGCACAGGACAGAGCCAACTGGCGGAGGCTACTTGAGGCGGCCCGGACTCGGTGACGAGTTGTTGTGCCGGATAAAGTAAAGTAAAGTGAATTTGTTCATTTATGATAAAAAACATGGGTAACCAAATTTTATGGAGATTTAATTTAATACAAATTTAATCCAACCTCAGCTTTGTAGCTCTAATAGTTTCTGAGTTACGCCCCTTTGAAAATTGGTTATTTTTTCCAAAAAGTCCAAATTTTAAGTTTTGGCCTTACATTCGTGAGAAACATTGTCCGAAGGAGTGATCCTACGATTAAAATCTTAAGTAATGAAGCTGCAGTAAATTTAATTAGCTTTAATTTAAGCAAAAGCCGAGGTCTGTAGGTCTAATAGATTCACTAATATGTCTAACAGAGTTACGCCGACTTTCTTCCAAAAATTAAAATTTGTACTTTTTGGAAAAAATGACGAACTTTCAAAGCGGCGTAACTCAAAAACTATTAGAGCTACAAAGCTGCGGTTGGTCAAATTGTAGAAAATTTAATCACCATTAACTCATGGTTCTTATGATGATTACGAGATAATTGCACAAAATGCACCGATTACGAGATAAATGCCAATAACTGAATTAAAGCCGAAGATTTCGTGGATTTTCGGTCACCAGAAGTTTTCCCATCCGTTTTTTCGGTTGAAAACTAGGATTTACACTTTTCAGGCATTCCCTTACAACATATCAAAAATACAGCTCTCTTTTTTGCGACCTAAAGCCCTTTTTTGTTATCTGGCCGCTGGGCCTGCTAATGGTTCTTATGATTTTATTGGATGAGAACGGGCGTCCATCAGGAGAAGCACTCGCCGATATGAACTCATGCTTGCCTCGCCGCGGGTTCATTATAGCCATTAGAGTTCGGTACAACTTGTGTAATTGCACTTTATGTGGTTGTAATTCTCTTCTAAGTCCTTTACCTGGTGGAGTGCTAGGTGAGAAGTTTTGATTAAACGACATTGTCTGATGCTAGAGAATAAAGCTAACATTGTTATAGTTTGTTTATTGCCGAGGGCTGTTGTGATTAAGGCAGGTGTTCCCTCATCAGGGAGTTGATTCAACACCACCTCCTACTTACAAGTACTCCCGGAGCTAGCGAGCTTTGTCCTACATTTCTGTAATTTACTGCTCACTGCCTAGCTTGTTCTTATCATTATAAATAGTCTTAACTTGTTTTCCGTGTCTAATGATACAGCCAAAGCTCATAGATTTGTTTTACAAACGATCCTCCTCGTACTGGAATTCAAATACTTCAGTTGTTCGGTTAAGGCTGTTTGAATTGTCTTAAATTTCCCAGAATGTCACCCCTTAACGTATTTTTTTCAATCTTGGGAGCAGAAAATAGTCGGATGGAAGTCGAGTGAATAAGGAATCTGTGGAACCATTGCATTATCGTCGAGGAACATTGTTGTGCAACACGATGGTATATCTCTCTTGCATGGCCATTTCAGAAATACCTCGAGAACTGTTTGGTAAAAATGTTGATTTACTATTTTTACAAAGAGGCACAAGATCTTTGTGCATTCTTTATTGGACGAATGAAGCCTTTCGCAGTTAGGCTCGTTTTCAGTTCATTATCTTCCTTCTGAAATTGCCTTAAATCACCTAAAAATCTGGGCTCTGAAAAAACACTGTAAAAATAGGCCTGATACACTTTTCAAATCTTTCCGTTGCACTATGCCCAGATCTGAAGCTGTGGACAATGTTTTCGAAATTAATGTCACTCATTTTTAAAACGCAATAAAAAAAAAACTTTCTCACAAAATAATTCACTAAGGACAGCGCAGCGTGTTGAAATTTAATTGACGAGCTTCAGATTTTTACCTGCCTATTCCTTCATAGCCACGTCTATAATATTACCAAATGTAACATAACAAAATCAAAATCAGTTACTTAATTTATACATTTCCTATAAGGGTAATCATTTTAATGGTACGTTTTTTTGGGCAAATAAAATAATGAAGATTCTAGATTTTCGTTTGGTTGTGATTAGAAACCCGACTACATACACATTGAAACTTGTGTATGTAAAATGAGTTACCCACCAGTTTTTTTTTTATTTAGTATTTTTCTCAATCTCTTGGGTTTGAACTTAGATATTTTATTCTTCCATAAAGGTGTTTTGAAGGGTTCTCTTCTCCTGTACTTTGTACATTTGAAGAGATTGATATGGAGTGGAAATGGCTCTGATTTTTGTGGAAGAATGTGGTCCCGGTAGTGGTCACAATGAATTTCTCGTAGAATTGGAGAAAAACTTTATTGAATAGCCAACGTTTCGACATACTTTGTAGGTCTTCTTCAGGGCTGCGAGGGAGGGGTGGAGCCAGGGGGGTGTTAGGTCCTACACTAGCTTGAAACACACGATTTTCAATGATGATTTTTTGATGATGATGATTGAGGTTCTGATTTTTATTTTTTCATTTCCGGTGACGGGGCTCACTCTATCATGTTAACTTTTGTTTATTTATTATTATTTTTTCTCAGTCTAGGCTGAGATTCTAAACGTAATCTTATGTTTTTTGTGGCCGTCCTGTCGGTGTGAGAGTCCTAAAAGGAGTGTTCGTATAGTATTTCAGACTGTCAATGAATGTGATGTGTCTTCGTTTGATGAAGTCTGCAACTGTTGATATGTCGAGAGTAGTATGTTGGCAGTACATCTGTTTTAGTTTTATGTAATGTGGTATGCTTTACGGTGCGCTTCATGACAACATTCTGAAACTGTAGGAGAATTTTCGCTGTTGTTAACCCACCAATGTATTTGTTAAGTAAATAAATTTAAACGAGTAGGACTGTATGACTATTATATTCGTGCTAAATTTTTGGTTGTTTGTTAAAATAAGTTTTAAAATTGATTGTTAGCTATATTCAATTGAAATTGTTAAACTTAAATGATATAATTTCTAAGCTTCTCTTGTTTTTCGAATTCTGTCGAATCAGGCGGAAGTGGACATTTTTCTCAAGATGCTTGAGTACATTTAATATTTTGTATTTTCAACTCCTGGCCCTATCGGGAATGACAGGCACGAGGGAAAAAAGAGGGGAAAAAAGGGGTTTAGTTAGAAATATAGACGGGCTCGGAGGATAACGCGGGAGATGAGGTTATTATTAATGGGCGCTGCCGCGGAGACATCAATTCGCATTTGCAAGGTGAAGGCATTAGCTGGTAGCGATGTAAGGAAGACAGATGAAGGGCCAGGTACCTTTTGATTTAGCCCTCTTCCAGTTCTTTCTTCTTATTGGCAAAGTTTCCTCCCTGTCCTGCCCTCCACAAATCAGCAGGCGTCACTCCAGCATGACGCCCCTCTTATTTCTTACTTCCTTCCCTTTTCTTCTTATACTTTCGTAACCGTCCCCTTTAATAAATACCGCATTAGAAATGTTATTCATTTCGCTTCCTGTCTCCGTCGGTTTCGTTATTAGTTTTTCAACTTTTTATATCTTGGATCCTCTTTCCCATCTCTCCTGATTTATATTTCGGTAACTTCAATATTTGTGTGCTATTGACACTTCGTTATAGGAGCTAAATCTGATTCTCATTGCCTAATTTAGTATGTAACTTGGGTTGATAATCTAACCGCAATTCGATTTTCATCGATCTGAGAATAAATACTCATGCAAAGTGAAAATTCCTTATATGATAGTTTTGTCCAAAAAGTGTTAATTGAACATTACAACTGTATGATAACAATACAACCAAATACAATGAATTATATATAATATCATGGATGATAGAGGAAAGTATAGAAACTAGCAACTGGTAGTACTGAAATAACAAATTCAACTTAGAAGGTCAGGAAGCCATCTCCTTCTCAGACTCGGAGGATTATCGGGAATTGAATAGTTGGATATGTTTGAAACTAGAGGGTTTGAGTGGGAGTAAAGTTATAGCGGCTTAGGGACAAAACAGCAATAAATGGGTCATTTAGGTCTTAATGGATGACTTTATTGGGATTGGATACGAGAAGAATTTGATGCCATACTTATTCATTGAATATTTTTTTAAATTGGCGAGAATCTAGCACATCTTAAATCTCTGTATACCCTACGATTTAGGGTTACGTGGCAAAAACGGACCTTTTCGGGCGCCAAAAATAGCAAGGCTACAATTTTATTTTTAGGTTAAATGAAACATATTTATTTCTGGCTTTGCTTGTTTTACTTCCATTTTGCCAATAAAAATAGGCGATGGTATAATAAGATGATGGTATTTATTCCAAATTAGATTCTAAAGTGGATCAATAGAAATAGAGCTATCTCCAACTTGTCTAATATCTCAACCTATGCATATGTGTCTAGTTTAATTCTAGATAGTGGTCTTTTATGGATTTATTTGCTTTTATTTTAGGATTTTCCTGACGATTTAAAAAACATAATTCAATTAAGTTTTGCCTATATTATTGTTATGAAACTCCTGACTTTTATTAGAAAGGGTTAATGAAGGGCCTGTAAAATTAGGCTTGTCCCCTTGAAAAAATTCTAAAAGTTCCGGCCTTCACTCTTGAGACTCTCAAATGTTTAGCGGAACCCAAATGAAATTAATTAAGACGAAAAGTTCAACATTATACTGTGAATCGATCAACTAACTACTAAACGAGAAAGGTAGTTTTCTGTCATTCCCATCTTTGTAAAAAATAAGGTTAATGCAGACATTTTTACATTAGCTTTAAAAGCTATACGATATTACTACAATATTAATGAAAACTAAAATTTACTTTTGTACTTGGTCCTTGTAGTACTCGAAGCAGCTTTATTGTTCGCTGGCAAAATTATATTTAAACAAATGTTTGGAGAATTTGGCCTTGGCTTTGTACAGTTCATGGTATTTGGTTTAACGTCATGTTATTTCTTTTACTATGTTGCATACTAAAGACTAAATGAAAATTTTACATACAACTTTTTTTTATAATCAGAGTATCTATAGTATAAAAAAATTGTTCAACGACTGCAGGTTTTTTTTCCTTCTTACTTAATAGATTACTTACATACATGATTGAGTGGTTTGGACTTTATAGAACTAGTGATTCTTACTATTACCTAAATGATGAGGAAATATGTAAAGAGAGGATTCCATCTAAAGAACCTATGTTTCCGAAGAAATATACTACTAATACTAAGATATCCTAGTCAATCACAATGTTTCAGTTTATCAAGATCTAACGCTTATTACGCTTATATATCTGTATTGTCTAAAGATTTATAAAAACATCTTTAATGAAATTGGAGATGGTCTGGGAATTTCCCACTTGACTTAGGGTCGTGGAAAGCTCTTCTGGAGCCAGTCATTGTTAGGTCAAATACCACAAAGAAGAATCAAATAAATCCGAGTATAAAACAACAACAACAGCTCCTAAATAAGTTAAATTGTCGGGTAGAAAATAAAAATTCCAAATGAATCCAAAGATATTATAGTAAGCCCTAACTAGATCAGGATGGGGAAAGTGGCGATTGAAGCGAGCTGGATAGTGGGTGAAGGGCAGAGCTCCTCTATGAGTGGCCCTACCAGAGGCAACTTCTGCGCAGGTTGTTTTCTAAATTTTCAGGCTATAGTTGGATATGTTCCTTGTAGCATTATAAAGTACTAGGGTAAAAAGAACAATCTCTTATGGGCTGTCATATAAAATATTCAATGCATTCGAATTATATTTAAATTATTTTATAATCTATAAACTTATGGCATTCAGCTCTGGGGTCTGGGGTTATACCAAGAAAAGCAACATGCAAATTATCCAGAAATTTCTAAATTAAGTACTCAGAAGTATAGTTAATGCTCCATGGTACGTCAGAAACGTTAATTTGCATAAGGACCTCAAAGTAAACTCTGTCAGAGAAGAGATTGGAAGGTTTGCGGATAGTCACAATGAAAGAATTAAAATCCACATAAGCTCAGAAATGCAGAGCATAGCTGAGGAGGCTTTGCATCAAATAAGGCGGCTTAAAAGAGTGAAGCCTAATGACTTGCTATAAAATTAAGTTAAAATAAATAAATTAAAACTCCAAACAAATGAACAATTCCACTAAATTGGGAGATTAGTCAATGGGCTATATCCCACACCCGAGATTTTCCACGTAAAGAGGAGCGACTTGTTGGGGTAGCTCAGTTGTTGCACAACAAGGTGGTTTTGTTCTCAGGTGTCTATTGAGATTTCCACCTTTTATTAAAAAAAATTATCTATAAACAAATCAATGCCTGATTGATTTATTCCATCTTTATTGTTCAATTACTTTATTTTACATTCAACGTAACCCTTTGGGTGGATCGTTTTTGGCCATTAATATTTTGTTACAATGAAATGTAAAGTTTAGAGTATTATAATGATAGATATTGTGTAGGAAAAAATTATATATAATTATTTGATTTTTATATTTTAAAGTGTATTTATGTTATTTATCGTTTTGGACTGCTGTGGACCATATTATTCCAACCTTTGTGTCCTTGAGCTATTTGTTTTATAATACTTGATTTTATAAAAAATAAACGTGATTTTCTGCAAAAATCAAATAGAAAACAGAATTTCTTGAGTGGACGAGGCACAGATTCGGTTACCATTAGTTTGATGGAGTTCTAAAGCTTCGTATACATATTTTTCTAAACAGAGAGTACTTTTTTTGTCCTATTCTAAGCATCGTATATTTTAACGTAATTGTATCATTTTTCGTAACGTTTTCCATTAATAGGGTTAGCATGGCCTGTGTTGCCGGGTTTTTTTGTCTCCACGCTTCGGTGCAGTGCAGTATTTCACAAGAGGGGACATAGCTAATCTAATATTGGGACTTTAATATTGCGTAGGCCCTCCATGGCGGGCGTATTTCATAATGGCCCTACCCAGTCATTATCTTGTCTTTTCCGTTTCAGGCCTTAGTTCCTCTTCTTTCTCTCTCTCTCTCTTTGACTGTTATACTTTTGCTACATAATGAAAATTTTGTATTCATAACTTCCTTCATTTTGAAAGGATTCCGCTCACAGCTTCAACTCTACCCGGCCTCAAGGAGCTTCCTCTCAGAGTGTATAAGCTTTAGCAGCTTAGTTTGATATTTTTCAAAGGACCCTGGCCATTATGGAGGGCTACTATTATACCCCAAGGTCTTTTAAATTATCCTTTATAATATATTCATGTATTCATAGCCAAACTGGAAATTTCAGAATTATTCACTTATTTTCATCTGTTCAAAACCTAAAATTGAAGTTATTCACCAGCATTAAAGAGTTAATACCCGGGGCTAAAACGTAATTACTTACCCTTCTCTCAAATGCAATGTATTAAAAACACTCGTTGAAATAAACTCATGATAATAAGCCATTTTTAAGACAAAGCTACTCAATAATCGCTAGATCTTTGGGTTATCATATTATTTATCTGATAATATATGTATATATGTCATCCTATTCCTCACCTACATATATAATGCTGTACTCCGTACTACATATTTCCCTAACCTCTGAAAATTATCCGTCATAAAAATGATACCTAAAGCTAAACAAAAACCACGAATACCCTTCCTCTTACTGTCCTATCTCACTTTTACTATCTATGGGTAAAATCCTGGAAAAGCTCATCCTGAAACTAATATAACCCATCCTTGATGCAAACAACATTATACCAGATCACCATTTCGGATTATGAACATCTCACTCCACTATCCAGCAACTTCATCGTGTGGTGGGCGTTGTTTCCTTTGAATTGGAACATAGATCATATTGTTTAGCGGTATTTCTTGACGTGGAACAGGCTTTTGACCGAGTCTGGCACCCAGGATTGCTTTACGAACTCCGTCAATTCCTACCTCCTACATATTTTTTCATTATTCAATCCTATCTCACTAACAGGTCATTCAAAGTATATCACAATTATGTATATTCATCATTCTTTTCTTAATCTGCTGATGTTCCTCAAGGCAGTATCCTCGGCCCAATCCTCTACACAGTTTATACAGCTGTCATCCCAACCCATCCTAATACTATCCTTTCCACGGACGCGGATGACAAATGTCTATTATCTGTCAATACTGATCCAGTTACACCATCATATACTCTTCAATCCCATATCACTGATCTTGAAAATGGTGTCAAATCTGGAGGATTAAAATAACACCCCACTGATTCCTTAAGAACAGGTCCTTAGGTCGGTACTTAGGACTACACCTTGACAAAAGATTAACTTGGAATCCTCTTAATTAACTAGACCGAAACAACAACAGCACGCAGTTTCAGGCTACTTCAACATTTACTAGACAAACGTTCTAAGCTCACAATTAATTACAAAAGACTCATATACATGGCAGTCATTATACCCATATAGACAATTTAATAGACCTTTGGGGTTCCACTAAATCGTCGAATTCCTCTCGTATTCAATCCTTACAACCCAAAATCCTTCGTAAAATCCTCAATGCTCCTTACTTTGTTACCAAAAAAATAATCAATAATGACCTTAATGTCCCATTTGTTGCTGATCTGGCCCAAATCCGACATCAATCTTTTCATGACAAACTTCATTCCCACTCAAACCCACCAGTTTCAAACCTCGCAACCTTTTCAATTCCTGATAACCCTCCGAGGCATCTGAAAAGAAGATGAGCTCGTGATCTGGTAAGTTGAAATTGCTATTTGAGTACTACCACTGGGTAGTTTTTTACTTGCCTTTATCTCGTGTCATTATTCTTCTTTCATTATAATTACTGGATTTATTCTATTATGCAGTTGTAAATTTAGTGAATAACTTTTAAAAAAAATTAAACTTTAGTGATAAGGATAAAAATCATAATATAATACAACTAATAATATAGTAAAGTAAGTCGATATTGTGTAATTAAAACTTTAGTACTTTAAAATTATGAATTAATATTGGAAGAATAAGAATTTATTAAACTAATGAACGGAGAACAGATGGAATAAATACAGTTAATAAGTCAGAACATTATTATTATCTTTTACGGTGGTGGGATATAGCACTGAGTTACTGTGCTGAACGTCTGAGGTTCAAATCCTCCTGTGGAAGCTGCATCCTCAAGGGTCTCACCCAGCCTCTATTAAGTGGGTATTAATAATTGGCGGAGGGAAAGCTGGTGGTTGAGTGTCATCTCGGTCAAGTCTGCTCTGCACAACCGATAGTAGTGGAGTATATTGTCGCGTACCGATCCGAAGACCCGCCATATAGTTTAATACGTTTTAGTTTGAAAATAAAACAATCAATTAACATCACTAATGAAAAGCAGGAATGTAAAATAATTCGTTATTGATTTTCAGTAATGGTTAGAGCTCTGGCTAATCATACGAACTGTATAAATAATCACCTCTCTTTATTCAGGATGCTGTTAGTGATATGTTGATGTGTTAAGTACTTGTAAAAATTTCGTTTTAATAAACTCATACGCGGACCACAAAAAATAGGAGACAGACCACAACACACGAGTATTGTGGCCTGTCTCCTATCATTTCTTTTATGTTTAATTTTGAACTCTATTGGCTTAAAGTTATTTTTATTTTTATATTTATGATTCATTTTAAGAGAAGAGCTTAGGTTATTGTGTAGTATAAAGCTAACCCTGTTGGAAGTGTCCGACTATTCCCTCAGTGATAGCCCTCTTCCATTCCATTTTATTCTAGTCATTGAATATCACATAGGTTCTATCTAAGGGGAACTATAAATGTAAAACTTCATTAAAATTAAAATTTTGTTAAGGTGGAGGCAATCGTTGTTAATTAATAAATCAATTTTAATAAAATCTTAAAATCATTACTGACTGAATGATTAATACTCGTATTTCAAGAATTGACATGAACTCTCTTCTTTTCATATTTCTAACTTATCACCACTAAAGATTGTGTATTGCTTATTTTATTATTTAAATAGAGTATACAAATATAATTAAAAAATATCATAAGCATTTAATTCAAATTTAAAACTAATATTCAGGCTTAAGCACAATATGTATGATATAACTGCTTATTTATTAAAAAAAAGAATAAACTTAATATGTGAACAGATTGATGGAAGTTATCATAAAGGGGATTATTGAGTGCTACCTTTCCAGGATGTATTGATATTAATATTATACTGGTTATATTATTAATTTATAATTTGTATAAAACATAATTAAAATTAAGTTATACTATTTATTTTGGTTGAATTATATTTTATTATTATTTCACGAAGAACATAGCCAATGCAAAAAAAGTTTATAGTACATAGAAACGTTCTGGCGGATTCCGTTGATTTACTGTGTACTTCACACTTCTTTTTCACCAGTATTGTTTGATTTCTCTGACGAACAATGCGCATCCTATGTAACAGTAGCTTGACTAATAAAATATAAACGATTTATTTACTCCCTAAATCATATTACCTGCTATCTACAAGTGACGACCATTCTCCTTGGTACGATACTTGTTTAGACCTCGTCGGGGTTCAAGTCCTCTTTGTCAGAATCTAGGGAGTGGGGTGAATCAGTTTGTAGTGTGCTAAGTAGTTACGCTGAAGGTATCGGGTTCAAATCTGGTTTCACAAGTTTCAATTTTTTTTAATAGCCGAGATGGACTCTGTTGGATCTAAAGACCCTCCTGGGCCTCTCCTGATTCTATAAAGTGGATATCCTTAACTGGGGAAAAACCTGGTGGTTCAGTGAGGACTTGCACCAATCACCTTCTTGTGAAACCGTTGTCTCATAGACCATACCTATCATGGGATGTAGTGGTACAGCAGTGTTTTTTTTCAGAATCGAGCCGAGCATACACTTGGCTAATATAAGCTATTTAATGCCGAAAATTGCGATGGGCTTGTAAAGTTATGTTGGATTAGTAACTTTAAAAACAAAAAGACTTGTACAACTACAACCCAAGAGTTCAGTGCACGGTAGGGCCTGTACTGTTTCTTGGACAACTTCTGTACATCGAGGCGATTTGTCCTACATGTCTTATGTGATTTGTCGCTCTACCGCCAGATTTTCCCCCTATTTTCAATACCCACTTAACCGAGGCTGGTTGAGTTCCACGCGGGTACTACATCACACAGGATCTATCTTCAGCCGCTAGTAGATTAGATATAAGTCTGCCAGCGAGCGGGATTTGACCCCGGGACCTCTTCGCTCTACCTCTGAGACACTCCGCTGCCAGCAAATTTCAAGAAAAAAACCTGTTCCACTATAATCCGTGAACGGGTCTGGTGTTCAATACATGGTAGAGACTGTACTGTTCATGGACCAACGGTTCTGCAAGGGTCTGACTTGTCTTAGGTCACGCTCAACCGCCAGATTTTCCGCCTTTGCCCTAATTTTATAATATTTTATAGAGGCTGGGTGAGCCCCCGTGAGGCTAAATAAAAGCGGGATCTAACCAGGATTTTTCTCAGTGCTCTACCTCTGAGCCACTTTTAAAAATAATTCCTATAAAGATAATTAGGGCTGTACCAACTGGTAAACAACCGTAGAGTAAACCGAGATGTAGGTGGGAGGATTATGAATGATCATGATGGACAGAAAATATAACTGCACGGAGCCTTCACAGCATTTCACTAATGCTTTTAAAATGATTTTTTCACAGAATCTTGGTAGTACTTTTTATTTTTATAATTCTTGTTAAATATTATATTAGGAATTAAACTTTCAAATACATTATATTTAACATTGACTTGTGAATTTTTAGACACATTAATATATCGTAGATTCTGCGGTTTACCTTTGGTTCTGAGCACAACAGTTATTATTATCGATAAAGATGTAGATGCCCTTCAAGTTATGTCCCTTCAGAAGGGAGAGTACTTGATCTTTCAGCTGATTATCGATTAAATTCAGCGTTACTATGGTTACCTGCTCCGGACGCCCGGTCATTTCTTTCTTCTGTGATAAACATTTTTATTGTCCCGGAGCCAGCGCATTACGGGGAGGGCCTTATTGGAAAAGTTTTGTCTTGTTCACGGTTCGGTCCACTCACCTCCTCTGTAACATCTTGTGTCTTACAAAGCACATGGCTGCAGTAGATGGCTTTTCTTTTATTTTTAACTTAAATATATAGAATGTACACATTAAAAATTCAGCGATATAGTAGTAGCTTTTTCTATGAACAAAGCTCGTTTGTTCTTATATTACATTCTTCAAAGAGGAAGAAAATATTAATAATGTAGGAGTCTGTTCATAGATTTAGTTTCTTTCAGAATGACGCAAACATTTATGTTAATTAATGTAGCTTTATAATTAAATATATAAATACTATTATAAAGGATCTTTAATTACAAAATTCTCATACAACACATTAACACAATTCAATTACAAATAATTGTTTGTCCGTACATATAAATAAAAATAAGATTGTAATAATTAAAATAGTTTTTTAATTAGTTACAATTGATAACTATAGCAAATTTTATGTAATTTATAATTCTTTGACTCCGTGCCTCAGTAGTCACTTTAGAAATAGCCTGGAAAAAATTAAATGGCGAATTTTGGATAAGGTCCCTTTAAAGTACTTTTAATTTTATTTATTTGAAGCAACCCTCCTTTGTTGTTGATAGTAACAAATATTGGATTCCACAGTTGTAAGAGGTTAAGATGTATTGTAAGTATTTAAAATAACGTTGCTATAAAAATAGTATGGTAGTTTTAAGATGATGAACCATTTTAAATATCTGGTTGAAATTAGTAACATCTACGGGTCAGATATAAGAGCAATAGAAAGTGAGAGACAAAAACTGGAACACTTTGACTTTTGCAGATGTTTATAACAAAAGAAATCTTTTTCCAAGGGCCTAATTAAGACGTTACAATACTGTGGTTACGAGAGATATTTTGTATGGATGACATGGAGACCACGAGCTTAGCCGGAATAGAGAAGTTACTCAAGACAGAAAGAAGGATTAATGGTCCAAGAAGAACGTAGGAAGAATATAGATTGAAATCTATATATCGATGAACTAAGAGATGTATGGTAAAATTGAAGACCTCAAAATAACAGCTAAAAATATAAGAATAAGTTTCTATCATAGTGTTTATATGGTCCGAATAAGCCATAAAAGACTTAATAAGCAGATTTTTAGTAAATCATTGAATAATAAGTGTCAGAGTGGATATGTTGGAAGAATGAAATGAGGAGGTGAAAAAATTCAGAGAACTGTCTGGAGGATCACGAAAAGAAAATATGTTAACTGAAGATTCCCGTGGGAGAAAAAAGGAATCCCATTGGAAGAGAATGGAATGGGAAAAGAAGAACGAAGCAATCAGAGAGGAGCAAAGAGTTTTGGAGGATGAAGATGGAAGCCACGTGTTATTTTGCCATTCGAAAAAAAGTGTACAGTTTGTTTAATTTTCAAATTAATGCGGTTGGTTAACATTACCGTTTATAGTCATAAAAACATGATCTAATGAAAGTAAAGTTTTCCCATTTCTTAATGAAAAGTTTTTTTTAAATGAGATTTTATATTAATACCTTTAATGCTAATTGCTAACACAATGCAATATTGAGAATCAATCTTCTAGAAGAAATGCATTGTGATATTGTTTAGCCATAGGGTCATATTACAAACTCTAAAAAATAGCATATATTTTAAAATATAATGCTTAACCGTCCGAATATTTTGTACATTTGATTCATAGTGTAAAGAAAGTGACTTGAATAATAGAAGTAGTAATCCCAAAGGGATCACTAGTGCCAAGAACTTTCCTTACAATTGAAATCGCATTGTAATTTTGAAGAAGTGTTATTGGCTCCTATCGCAATTTCATAAAATGTCCTTCAAAGCACAAGAAAGGGTACAGATGATTTTGGCCTCCATTTTGCAATATTCAAATTGGTACAAAAGGTAATTGAATATGGCAGAAAAAGCAAAAGCTTGCAGAACTGTCAGAATATTTTTATGCCTCAGAATGAACTTTTTAGAAGAAATGAAACTAGAATACTAATAAGAATCTGAAATTTAAAAAAAAATACATTTGTTTTATATATGTTATTGAATGCAGTGGTACTCAAACGTATGTATTGGCCCTGAGTATTTACCTACATAAGTTGAGGTACTCGTAATATGATAATTAATCTAACTCATGTAATGGTTACTGATCAGGTAATAATATATTATATTCATTAGGCAAGTTAATGTTTGCTTTACTATTATATTTACGATATTATCTTTACACCGTCTATCAAAATATTCGATTCCATCCCTTTAATGATGATAATTTGATTTTAACTTTTCGTTTATTGTTATATGCACTTTTGCTATATTCTGTCGGATTTATTTATTTGTTCGATTTATAAAAATATTTAAATATGATGAAAATATTTATTTAATATGAGTGCACTTGAGAAGTTAAGAAAACAGCGGCCTAGGTTTGTTGTTATGCCAAGGGTTCAAATAAACTGTCAGTTGTTTACACTGGTAGCGTCCTATAGGGTTAGTGTTATTTCTAACAGCGGGTTTTTGCAGTTTATTGCTTAGAGCGTTACGTGTATTAGGGAGTATATTATTGGATTCTGTTTAATGGGGATGGGTTGGTCTTCATTTGTACTGAATGCCTGAGTAGATCATACTCATTAAAAATAAAAAGGTACATTTTCGGGTTCAAAGTTATTTCTGTAAATTAATATGAGATCAAACTGACCCTAATTTCTCCTCATTAGTTTTCTTATGTATTAAAAAAAAATCGCTTCCTTAGATTATTATAGACTAGAAATTTCTTTCACACGTTTACAAACTGGAGGAAATTATATTGAAAAATGTCTTGAGCCTTTAAATTTATAATAAATTATCAGAAGTAAATCTTTTAAATTGAACTTTCAAAACTTCCTCATCACTCGAAAAAATTACTTTCGATCCATTTTGAAGATGGACATGCTGATTATTTTTATGTAATCAAACGTCTCATGGTTATCTAAAACCAATTTTATATTTCTGAAAATCAAATTTCAACAAATTACAATTTTTTATCCCATTCTGAATTTATTAAACGACTTACCATAATCAACAACTGTTTTAGAGTAATCAATCATAAAACAATTCGAAGTTGGTTTTAGTTATGATGAATAATAGGAATTATAGTGGGTAATCTTGTTATTACAATATAAATTAATATTATAAATATTTTATTTGAAAAGAAAAGATATGGCCAGGACCGGGACTCGAACCCGGGACCTTCACCTCTCCGTGGTGATGCCTTATCCATCTCGGCTATCCCGGCTTCGCTTATCGCACTTTGCGATGTATACACGGGGAGAATGTTAAGTTAACATTATTTTATTTTGGATCGTTAATAGATATTATTATAATTTATTTTATCTTTATATTATATAATTTTTTGAATATTTTATTTGAAAAGAAAAGATATGGCCGGGACTCGGGACTCGGGAAAAGAGGGGATATGGCTGGCCGTGAAGCGAAGCTGGGATAGCCGAGATGGATAAGGCGTCACCACGGAGAGGTGAAGGTCCCGGGTTCGAGTCCCGGTCCTGGCCATATCTTTTCTTTTCAAATAAAATATTGAAAAATTATATAATACAAAGATATAATAAATTAATATTATATTTGAAAAGAAAAGATATGACCATGACCGGGACTCGAACCCGGGTCTCCCACTTCTCCGTAGTGGCGCCTTAACCATCTCGGCCATCCTGGCTCGTTTCCAGGCCAGTCATATCTCTTCTTACTCTGATCCCATATCTCCGGGTTCTCGCAATTCTCGGGTTCGAGTTCCGGTTTATTTATTTAGTATTATTATTTTACTTAGGCTCACAAAAACAAACGCAGATTCACTTATGTAGGTTCACAAAATTAAAAACTCGCAGGATCAAACAATGGCGCCTCGTTTGATATCTAGAAAGCTCGTTTTAAGACATTTGAATTTTTAAGACATTTAATGTATATATATTGTAAATTTATGTAAATTATGAAATAAATGAGATTTGAAACAAAAAAGACATTTTTATTATATTTAGAGTAACTTTAAATATATTTATTAAATTACCTATTTTAAGATTCATTCATTTGAGGTTTTGCTGTGATTAATATATATATATATATATATATATACATTTACATGGTCTACGTTTTAGGTTATTTCAAATGGAAAATGTCGGTTTATTTTAATATACTGAGATACTTGAAATGTTTAATATAATGTCGCCGTGGAATATTTATTTAGTATTTATTCTATTTCTCATTCCATGAATGTCACGAGTTTATACAGTTATTCAGGAAGGCATCCTTTTCAGAGGAAGAAGGCTTTCCTTGAACGGACTTAATAAGAATTTTCCATTGAATTCATTCATTTAATTTATCCTATTAAAGTTGCCGTTCCCTTTTGTGCTCACTGATGGAGTTGATTGTGTCTGTACTTAATATACTTCCTTACAGTTAGAAGATACGGATCGACCTTGCTTCTAGTTGTTAGTTCTCCTCTTGTATTAGATCTAGGGTAGGTAAAGCATTTTCTATTATTTGTTTCAAAGTTAATTTTTTATTTATTTTTTAAAAGTCTGCCACTGTCATTTTTAACCCTCAAAAGATATGGTGTGTTTAGGGCCGACCCCAGGATGCTTTGAAAATGTATTTTTATTAAGTCATGTTTACAGTATTAGAATTATATTCTTATTGATGATTAGAGAGGCACTGATACCATAGCGCCTCAAAAAATTCCTCCTCACGTACCATCTATGTCCTCCCAGCTCACCTTACCATTGGAGGATTAAGCTGTATCTATATACAGAAATATTATTTAAATAATTTTTGATACATTGTGTTATAATGTATTTTAATGAATCTATGTAATCGACCATCCCCCCAAAAAAAGAACCTTTTTTATCAAAATATGAGTATTTACGTTTTAAGATACATAAAATCTAAACATTTAATACATTTTAAAAATCCATCTTTCGTACCGTTTACTTCGAGACTTCTGAACCGATTACAATGAAATTACATGTCACTCCAGGTGAGATCTCGTAACTCTACTCAATCGTCAGACATTTAGATTTAAAATGACGGCCTGTTAGAACTTAAAACTATAATAACTGGCACATTTAAGAAGATAGAGACACATATGAAGTGAATAATTGTGTTATTCCGGAAGCCTTAAAATAATGCTTTGTATTAATTTTATTTTTATTAGAGTGCTTCGTCAGAGTTAAACAGGAAAAAATAAGACACGCTGGAGCGCCAATTTCCCTGATTCCAGCAAAATTGGTGTCATTTAAATGATTGAGTTTTGTTCCACCAATTAAAAGTTTTCTGCCCCCTCGCGAATTGAGGTAGGGGCTCTCAAAAGTGCCATTCCGACTTCTTGCTGCATTTTTCAAATTTTATATGCTACTAATATTATTCCTTTTTAATACTAACCGAAAAAAGTTATTTCCCAATTATATGAAAAAAAGTTTCTGACCTGTAGTTAATATATAGATGTACAAAAATCGTACAACCATGGGAAGTTATTTAAACAATCATACAACTTGAAAAAAAGGGAGTCGGTCCACCGCTAGGAGTGTTTATGAAAATTAGAGTTGCGGTGTAAAACCTAGTTTGGTTTTAATTCATCCAAAATATTTGCAATGTTCAACTGGAAGTTTTAGTTATTTGTTGACCTTAAACTTTTCAAAATAGCGAGGTTCGATGAAAAATTCGGAAAATTTGCTGTAATTGCTTCAAAACATAGTTTGATTTGTAGTTAATTGTTATTATTAATGTAATTGTAGGCTCCAGATTTGATTGTAGTTGCATTTCCTTATCGTGAAGGAGTAATTTCAATTAATTAACACAGTTAGAGGAACTTTAATTGAATATTGCATTAATTGAACTGTAGTTCGATTTGTTTTATCATCCCTAATTTTCATTATCATTTCTTGGCTTCTTCAATCCGGTGTCGAATATATGCCCTGCAGTAACTTAATGTGTTATAGTATTTACCTTCCGTACTGTTCACAATTGTTAAAATATTCCTCCGAGTTTCACAATTTATCCGTGGAATGATTTTTTAATTTTTTTTCCGTCTTAATTGTTCTGGAGATAGTTCCTCTTCGGAATTTTATATCTATTGTTGTAATTATCTCATGTTACCATGATCTAAATCCTAATTTCAGTTATCTGAAGTCATCTACGAACCTAGGTAAGCTTATCCTAGAAGCTGTACTTATTTTCTTGAAATATTTCCTTAGACCTGTACACTCTCGATACCTTTCTAAGCGCATGGTCAAACAACAGGGGGAAGTCTCTCCTGAAAAGAATTCTAAAGACAATTCTTCACCGACGTGGACCATGCTGCTCATCTTGTACATTAGAAGTCTCACAAAGTTATTGAAAATGCTGTACATCCACAAATCATCCTTGTTCTGGATATTGTAACCTGGCCTTAAACCGATAAAAGAGGTTTGGTTTTTTGTTACATTCATTCCCTCTTGTCTGAATCGTCCTAAGGCTGAATATTTGGTTGTGCTGGACTCCTCTTTTCTGAATCCGTATGGTATCGGTCGAATTGTCCCTTCGTGTTGGGTAGCTATGTCTTTAAGACGGTTCTTATGACCCGAAGGAGGATGATCACTATTTAGTGGGACTATATGTTGGATTTCATTGTCAGTACTTGTCGGCGACCGTCTACTGAATGCCATGCTGTCCGAGGTTTGCCATGCTTTCTTTCGGGAAGCGACTAATACGTATATGATATTAGGATTAATATAGGAAGCTCACAGATCCGGGATAAGGGAATCATAACTGTAGCCTGTCCATCTTTATTGCAAATGGCGCAGTTTGGTTTATTTTAAATATCTATATTACAATTTATCGTCTTTATCGCGTTGTTTTTCAGCTTTGCTCTGAGAACTATTTCCCCATCTTGACCTCTAATCCGTTAGTAATTGAAAAAAAAAATAGTTTTGCAGTGTCTCGAAATAGTCATATATTTTGTTTCGCAATCCTCTCTTAATTTTTATTACTAAGGGAGGTTAATATCAGCTAATTCCGTGCGGCCGCAAATCTCAGCAGTACATTTTATCCAACCGAATAGAGGAATAAAGTGGAAAAAAGAGAGTCACTATTATCCGGAGAGGAGCTTAGAGAGGTTGGAGGAGCTTAAAATGCAATTTGTGAGTTCGACAAACAGGCTGGGGAAGGCATTAAGTCCACAAGGGAATCGGAATTTCAAATAAACGGGGGGGGGACGGGTTGTATAAGTAATTTGAGCGCCACACCTCAACTATCTCCCTTCTTCCCATTTACTATAAATAATTCATATTATCTTTTCTCCAGTTTTGCTAAAATAAACACTCGCCGTAGGATTCAGAATGAAAATTAGAAAGCGGAAGGTAGCACTTCTATTGTGATTTGGGCTCTGGTTTATCTGTCAATTGTCATTACTCCGTTTCTGGCTGGGTTTTACCAATATTTCTAATATCATGAGCCTCAATACGTATGAAGCAAAACATGATATGTTATATATGATATCTACATGGCGTATGTATATAGCACTGAAAAATATCCTATAAACAAAACCATCAAGGAAAAAAAAAATTCGCAGGTATTATCTGAAAGATAGAACATTATTCAAGTAGCAATTTCTTGTAATTGAAGTCAATGCTTATTTAGACTAAAAAATTGTTGTTGTTTTTAATTTTTAAAAAATGTACAACTGCAACCCTGGAGTTCTTGAGTTCAATACGCTGTATATAGTTTCTGGGATAATTGTTGCATGTAGATGATTTACATGCAACAATGTAATGATGTAATGTATGTAATGATGATTCCGTTATTACGCACAACTGTTTAATTCTCTCCCTATTAAAAGTACCCAAGAGGATTTCCAGATGCGACAGGATCCATCCTCGGCGTCTAACATATTAATTTTTTTTTTTCTATTTCTTGTATAATGTGCTACATTTCACAAAATGAAAATGCTGCACCAATAGACCAGTCTCAAATAAAAAAAATTGTACAAATTTAAATATATCTCTGGAGAATCATAATTTACAATGAAAGAAAAAATGTATAAAAAACTTCCAACAGAAAGACAAAAAAAAGAGAAAAAAAATTAGTAATAATAAAATAAACAAAAAATTATAACAATACATTCTTAGTAACTTATATGCATATATATATAACAATATCAATGAAATGAAAGAAATTGGTATCCTACAATAATAAATGTTTGGTTCGTTTATGTAAATACCGCTTTGTACTATTTTTTGTATAGTTCCCGTATTTTTTATAAGCGGGTTTTTATTATTTTTTCACTTAAAAAAAATTGTTTACATAGTTTGTTGATAAATATATTAATGTAAGGTATACTTAATTCTTTAAGCATAATTATAACTTTAGTGTCATATGCATAATTTCCAGCAATTCTAAGACATTTGTTTTGGAATATTTGTAATTTTTTGTAATTAGTTTTAGACATGTAACTAAATATTGGGCATGCGTATGTTAGTATATGTCGTAAGCAGGCTTTATGTAATAATAACTTATTATCTGTAAGATATTAAATAAAAGTCTGCAAGGAAGCGGGATTTGAACCCAGGATCTTCGGCATGGCAACTCAGCGCTCTAGCACTGAGCCACTCCGCTCCCTAATAATATGTTTAGTGTATATATAAAAACTAAAATTTGCAATGTAAGCATATAAAAGAAGTTCAATAGTATATATTGAAAATTGGAGGTCATCTAGGGATGTCTTCCATGTTATTCCATCTGTAATGGATATCAGAAGACTTTTTTGTCAATACTTTTGTATTAAACTTAGTTTACTTCTGTATTTAGTATGAAATGTATTTGACACGCGTTTTTAAATTTGTTATGACAAGCCTTTTCAAGGCCAATTTTTATTCTTGTGGGCCTAATAGTTTAACAATACTATTGGTACGGTCACAGAGAGGAAGACGGAAACAAGGGATTAACGTCTTAAGCCGTCGGCGGGAGAAGATGAAATTGGATTAGAACCTTCTCGAAAGCCTCCTTTTGTCGGAAGAAATCAAGAAGGTTCTCGACAATCCCAGAACAGTCTTCCCCTACTTCCGTGTTCTAGAATGTTCGGCCTTGCCTATTGAAATACTCCTCTTGCCTCGAGGGAGTCAGTCAGACAGTAGACACTGTGATGAACTGTAATAAGTGAGTGTCAGTGTAATAAACCGTGTCAGTGTATTAATGTGTGTCAGTTTGTTATATTTGGAGAATCTTACGGTCGCTGGACTTTAATTAGTGAACTGTAAGTGTTAATTAGTTAAGTAGTAGTTGTAATTTTATGGTATTTGTACAAGCTTATGTAAATAGTTAAGCTATTTAGTATTAGTAATATCTTATATTATTGTAATAATTAAATAGGAGTTAGGCCTAGATAATAAATATTTAAAATATTGTTATGCTAAATTTATATCAGTTTAATAATTTAATTGTATTCTTTTTGTCACATTGTTAATAAATATTAGTATCTTTAATTAAGGAATAGTTTAATTCATTTTAACACCCAGTAGCCCGTAACACTCTACAACTTTTTTAGACGATATTTTGGGAGCTATTTCCTTCTAATTTCTAATTGTGAGTATCCTCACAGATTGAAATATCGAGTTGAGGTGCATGCCCCCATCGTGAGGAGTATACATGGATTTATTCTGTAAAGAAGAAGAAATCATTTGATGAATAATGTTTAAGAGACTTAGAATCTGTCAAGTAAAACTGTTCCTGTTGCTTATATTGATGACTATAAATCCTTATTATCATTTTTTTTTTTTACCAATTTTGAAGTAAGCTTGTCTCGTTCAAGACATTGTATCACGGAGAAAAAAAAAACGATTTGGTTGATTGTTTTTTTGTTTTGACGAGTACATTGGATTGTTGAGTACCTACAGTAAATTGGTTGACGAGTACCTTTTTCGATTCTCTATTTCAGTAAGTACTGAACCATTGTTATCCAGAACGCATTGGTCATTAAATGGAATTATTTTGAACGTTTCAACGATATTTTATTTATTTGATCATAGTTATTTGATATGTCCTATTTTAGTTTAATAAAAACTGTTTTTTTATACTCTACTCACTAAAAAATGATAACATTACTTTAAATGTTTGCAATTTTCTTTGTTATTTAATGTAAAATAATTCAAAATGGTGGTTCCAGAATAATGGGTGAATAATCCAATAATTTACATGTTGGTCCTAAATCAAATGCAAATTATATTGTATGGACCGACGAAACACATATCCAATAATATTGTCACAATTAGTTGGAATGTAAATTAAGTCTGAACGGATGAGGTATAACCGAATTTCCAGCCCGATAATGAATATATTGTAATTGGTAGAACGATTAGCTGTATCGAATAGGCTAGTAGGTAGAGTATTCCATTTCAATTGGAGTGCTTTTTTTAAATAAACATTTAAATCATTCTAGTGATGAAGTTTTACGTGCACATAATGACCGTTTAATGATTTTTTAGAAAATATTGAATAATCATTTACGTAACATTTTCATATTGTTGGAAATGTAGATGATTGGAGATTTGATAACAACCCATAGAACGAAGTAAACTATTGTTATTGAATAGGTTAACTCAATGAGACGCTTTTAAAGTCTAATAAAATTCCAATAAAAACTCTTACCTTGAAGAAGGTGACAAACTAAAACGTTTCACATAACTATTAAGTGAAATAGTTTTGAAATCAAGCGATAAATCCGCAATATGTATAACAATGCCAACGTATACGGATGTTTAAATTTATTTGTGAACTAATACTTGATCACTATTTATCTATCACAAATTTATTTGTGAACTAATACTTGATCACTATTATTTAGTGGAGTGATCTATGAATACACAAATTAGCTCCACCTTCGTGGAGTGGATAGAAAAGCGGGTTCTCAGGAGATCTCAGCGTTTCTTTTCCAGCCCCTTACTGTTGATACTGGAGTGACTGGATAATAACAAAAGAACCGATAACAGTATTAGAGCACGATCCCACTAACCCTTTCATGATTATCCTCTTAAAAGCGACGCATTTCAGATGAGTATCATTAAATATTACTACAAAAATCCGAAAGAGGTTTGATTCAATAATAAATTAGCATTTTCTTCTGTCAATTAGCATTTTGAACTGTCCTTGATTAAAGCCGACTGAGACGTAACCGGGATCCTCAGTTTAAAACAATCGGACTATCGACCCCGGGATTCTCCCCTGATCTGAGACTAAGTGCTAGGAGGGCCGGGCAGAAGTGGACAACTGCGGCTGACCGCGGGACAGAAGCGGATGGCCAAAAACCGCAAATTGCGCTTTAAGCTCCGAGCTGGCCTAAGCTCCGCTGGCTATAATGGCTTCCTTTTTTAGCAGTTCCAGCGCCCCTCCAACTAATTCGCTTCCTATCCCTTTTTTTCCTTACACATAAATTATCCGGTTAATGAGGGATTCCCTTGGATATTTTCTAAGCCGATAATTCACTTTTTTTAAAGCTATTTTTAACCCATCTCCAGTGTCCCAGAAGACGGAGGGCTCAGCCATTCTTTTATCATTATTTTTTTTAACCATGATAGTGTTGTTTTCGTTTAGATCTTTTGCTATATTTTTTAAACTAATTTTTCAATTTAGAGCAACTACTTTGTGTGAGTGGAAAATAGTTGAATGTATGATTCTATTGATGGATTGAATTGGTCAGGGGGTGCAGTCAAAGATAACACAAAACAAGCAGAACTTTTTTTTTTTAATGGCCCAACTTGTTTGACAGTCATCCCATACGCTATTTGGTTGTCATGTAGATGGCCTACATTGTATTAGTTGCAAAAGTTGGCACAATTAAAAACTAAGTTCTGCTTATTTTGTGTTAGCTTTGATTGCATCCCCTGACCAATTCAATCCATCATTACAATGCATGAGATCCTTTGAAATACTCGGACATTTTTGTAGACAATGGTGTTGTTTGAAGTCTTAAATCTTATAATTTTTTGTCTATCTTAATTTTTACTTGTATGAATATATAGAACTTCTTTAAATATAATACAATTTTTATGTTTATTCGCTTTATGCTACAGGTAACAAACAGTGGACGACTGGTAAGAAAGATGTACATTTATAGTGATAATTGAACAGATATAATATGGGTATACAAGAGACATTCTTATGTGAATTAAGAACTACTCTCTTACATACTATAAACTAATTATTACATCTCTCTTCTCTTCTACTATCATCTCTACTCCACTACTTCTTTGACAGTCACCCCAGACTCAGCATCCGCTATTTGGTTGCCATGAAGATGGCCTAAATTGTATTAGTTGCAAACGTTGGCACAATTAAAAACTAAGTTCTACTTATTTTGTGTTACATTTGATTGCATCCCCTGACCAATTCAATCCATCATTAAAATGTAGGAGTCATGTCGGAGTCATTTTCGACCAATCCCTCTCATTGAAACACCACGTTGCCCAAATTTCCCGTCGAGCAATAAGCTCTCTCAAGTTATTCCACTATTCCAAGCATCTTCTAGTACTACCTATCCTCATCACATCTTTTATCTTTCCACCATTTGACTATGGTTGTGTGGCATATGGTGGCCTCTCGAACAGGCTCGAAGAGTGGTTAAGGCGGATTATAAACTATTCGCTTCGATTTGTCTGCGATGCCCCGAGAAGGTCTCATGTTTCCCGCCGTTACAGTCTTAAAGTGGCTTTTTCCTTCTATCCGTAGACTCTATTTCTTTGGTTCTTGCTTGTATCAAACTATCAAATCACAACATCCATCTTACATCTATAATCTCCTACAATTCAAATCCTCTATCCAATCCCAGGGCACAATATTTCGCCCCTCCTATCTTTATATTCGTTCCCATCGAACCAAAACTTTTGAGCGTTCCTTTCTCGCCCGTTCTGTCTCTCTTTGGAACTCACTTCCACTCGATATCCGTCATGCGTCTTCTTTAACCTCATTTAAATCCAAACTTTTTCTACATCTTCTAAATTCCCAATCAGATGCTTTATAATCAATAAATAATTTATAAATATATTCAACTTGGTCGATTGATGAACTACTGTAAATATTCCTCACTCATAATGATATATTTTTTTTTGTTACTAGATGCTATCATGTATTCACTTTTTTTTTCCATAAGCCTATTTCTTTTTATTGTAAATTTGTCTGTTTTTATTTAACTTTGCATTACATTTTCTGATTCTCTACCAAAACATTCCTGTTTAGTTATTTACTATCAAGATATTTTGTAAATATTGTTTTATTCAGATGTAGGCCTTTGGCCAGATAAATATTTACTTAAATATGTTCATCTCTGTTATTCTAAAGGGGCCTGGTCCCAGAATAAAATTATTTTTCTATTCTATTCTATGAGATTCTTTGATCTCACCTCTATTCTCTACTCTCCTTTTCTTCCTAATATTAGAGATGATACATATAAAAGAAGATCAAGGAAGATTCCATTGATGACGGAAGCACTAATGAAAGTTCCTTATTACAAAACAATTTTCATTATGCCATTGACCGGTTTCTCTCACATGACTGATATATGGATGCTACAGTAGAAGTCCTAAATTTTGCCTATCCAGGTTTAGATAGGATAGTGATCTTTAACGAGTAATTGACATCGCACATGCCTCCATTTTCAATGCTCAAGGACGGTAACAACCACGGATTTCTTCTCCTTTATAAAATCTTATAGTCACATTCCGGGATCGAAGGTATAGTAGGATGTTATGTGAGGTTACCACTATTTTACAGGTAACCCCTTGATTGTTAACAATATAGTATAATATAGATAATTGTTAGTTTTTTTATTTATTTCTAAATAATGCTAAAGCACTCCATCTTTTAAATAAATTACCTATATTTTTTAGTAAGTGTAGTAGAAGGGGAAAATGTTAGTACAAACGATGTGTGGTATTAAATGAAAATATAATTTCTTTTCTAAACATTTCTTTTAACTTGTTAAAAATAAATAAGAGGTATCTTGCTCAGTACATATTAAAGGCACACAGTATATGTGCTGTTTCTATATCAGCTGTTGTGCAAGGAAGTGATTTGGCCGAAATCACTTCCGGTCGGTTGTTATTTTCCCAATTTAAAGGTATCCATTTTATAGATGCTGCGTAACTCCAAGAGGGTCCAGATCCCTCGGGGCCCATCCGAGGCTGTTAACATATTGAATAATTTATCTTCACGGCCTGTCTCTAATTCAGGACTTGGGTAGGAGTGGCTCAGTGCCCAACGATCTGAGTTATCTCGCGCCATCAACCCCATTTACTCATTAATATGTTATATAAGTATATTCAGAAACTATGGACAGAATAATGATATATAATTATAATGAGTACGATACAATAATGAAATTCGTCAGAATTGGACTTACAACATTTTTCTACTGACGTATTGTGATACAGATTTTGTAAAAATTCATTTTTTGAAATTTACAATGGTATTATAATACAACAATTAAATAGAATGAATATAATGACATAAGATAAATTTAAGTTGACTATGATATAGATCGAATAGAAAAATAATTTTATTCTGAAACCAAGTCCCTTAAGAATAACAAATGAGTACAGAGCAGTGATAGGACATTCATCTTATAAGTAGCCAAGAGGCTACGTATCGCTACATAATAGGTATATTGTATATGTTGAGTTGGTTTCGATACTGTAATACAGTACATTTATTATGCCTTGAATTGTTATGCGTTGTTACGTCTTTGTTAACTTCTTGAAATAAACCGTTTTTTACCTCAAGTACCTAGCCAGATTCAAAAGACATATTTTTCACACACTTTTTTAAAATATCCTATATTTCCTGAACAATAAAATTTGTTACAAAAATGGCGTAATTTTAAGTGCGGTTTAATAATTTCTGCTATAGATGAATTTGAATCCTGGTCCTTCAGCAAAACAATCCACACCTTCATTTCTGCAGCTCCGGTGAGTAAATGGTTAAATCGAATTTCGTTCAAAATGAGTTAATTGTCTTGAGCGAAGCGGGAACGTGTCAACCTCGTAATCTTTGCTTTGAAATGGAGTTACAAATGTAACATAAGCGATAACTCCATTTCAAGACTTAGCTACTTACGCACTGCGGGAATGACTAGATTCCTCTTCCCTCAGTATTATTAACTATTTATGGATAAAACTCTACTTAAACAGTTACAGGTAAAATTCTACATAAAACCGGAGGATGCAGATTTATTCCTTAAGTATTTACTTTATAATTTCTGTATTTCTTCGTAAGTGTTTTCCTGATCTTTTTCTGAAATAACCGCCATATACAAAATTTTGGCAGTTAGATCTATCCCCCACTCTTTCCCTAACTCAATTCTTGGCGTTTCTCTGAATCAGTCCTTGGACTACGCTATCAATCTCAGCGATGATGAGCTCACTATTATTGGCCGAACGTCGGCATTCAGAATCGTAAATCATGCAACCACGTGCTTTTGATTTATTTTTTTCTCTCTAAAAAAATAAAAAAAATGCATAGCATAGGCATAGTAGACTCTGCCTCCATGGTAAAAAATTAAATAAAGTACAAAAAAAAAAATAAATCGTGCAATTTACATGTTATCCAAGGTATGCTATTTAATGCAAAAGAGTTCAAGTCGAAAAATTTTTCTATCTGTCGTAAAAAATAAATGAAAGTCATTTTATTTTTACTTTAGTTTTTATAATTAATAAAATACTCTTTTATGGTATGATCGAATAATAGAAATTATGATTGGTATGATTGGTTATAATGCCCGTTAGTAGAAAATATAGTATAACTATATAAACATCGAATTCAATTTTTTCTTTTTAATTCGCTAGATAATTATTTTCATTCTAACTAAAAAGATTTCATTCTAACATAAGAGCTGGAATCATTATCATTTTGCGGTATAAACCCAACCTTGCTGGACTAGGCTAGAAAAATAGAGAATTACTTTTATTATAATTTAATTTTCATTTGCACCTGCGCAATTGCGCATCCATCAAATTTGATCGAAGTGTCTTTCTCTTCGCTTTTCTACATGATCATCAAGTTATTTTGGGAAAAAAAATCAATTGTTGAGTAGGTCTCTTGGCCAATGTCTTTTTAATCTTTTCTTATCCAGTCCAGGTAACAGGGAGTAGGGAAGCGGATGAACGAGTTGGTTTGGGTGATATTGTGTCGATGAGTGGAATGTTATGTATTTGTTATGAACATATGATTTTATAGTGGGAATGTCCATGTCGTTGTGTATAGTGTGATTAGAAATATACCATGGTGCTTTAATAATTTTTCTGAGAATTTTGGACTGTGTTTGTGTCTTGTGTATGTGAACTTTTTTTGCTGAACCCCAAAGTTCTGTTCCATATTTCCAAATAGGTTTTAGTTTACTGTTATAGATAAGTCGTTTGTTCCATAAGTCGAGTGAACATCTGTAGTCCAGAAGATGAGATAGTTGTTTGTACCGTCAAGTGAGTTCTTCTATTTTTATTAATTTCAGATCTTTTATTTTTATTAATTTCAGAATTTTTATTAATTTTTGATATTTTTTATGATAAAATAGTTTTTGAAAATTTATAGTTTCTATTTTAAGTGAAATTTCGTAATGTCTATATATTATTTTTAAAAAAAGTTCTGTACAACGGTTGTGCAGAGAGGTGATTTTTCCGAGATCACGCTTAAGCTCCAGGTTTTCCCGATCATTATAGATGCTGGGCAAGCCTCTGGAAGGTTTCCAGATCCCACTGATCCATCCAAGACTCTTAGCAGATTAATTATTTATCTGTTATGGCCTGATTTAAATATGGTACCTTCGGCATAGCAACTAAGCACTCTACGACTGAGCGACCCCGCTCCCGATTTCTTTAAAAAAGACCTGGAAATTCCCGTTTTATTGAGATTTTTTTCAAATCCCGGTTCTCCAATGATCGCCATTGTAAGCGAAGAATTTTCTTTTGATGAAGCAGCAAATCAAAGTTGCGAAATAAATTTACTATTATTTATTATTAGTGTTTCATAGCCAGAGAGGACCCACCCCCCGTCCCACCCCCACAGCCCTGAAGAAGACCTACAACGTAGGTCGAAACGTTGGCTAACAATAAATATCTTCTGAAATTACTTGAGAATTTCATTCAGTGACCTCTACCCGGACCAATTTCTTCAACATAAATTATCATAGGTCAACAATTATTATCAATATAAATTTACAATACTATCTAGTTTCGCAACCGGAGCCTAATCACGGTGTACGCTTAGTTAAGATTTTAGTGGCCTAAGAAGAGAATATTTTTCTTTTTCTATTAATTGGTTTCTCGCCATATTTAGGAAAGATTAAGGTTTCCTTTTGAGAAAAATTCTCATTTCAGGCTCGAGGGAGCAATAGATCTCTTTCATTTTGAATTTCCCTACTGATTAAACTGTTTGGCGAATTGAAGTGTAGCTCTGAGCCAATTAAGATTTGTACTGCTTCTTTAATTGAGAGAACACCTCCTGTCGTTACCTTTGATCTTCCAACCTCCCACTGATAGGCCAAGGTAAAATCGTTAATAATCTTAATTCCTTAGTTTTTAGTGTGAGAGAGCTTTTGTAATACATCAACCTCGCCTGTCTCTAGAAGAAGCAAATATCATATATATTATGTGTTTAATAATAATCAATTTATTATTCATGTTTATAATCCATAGGCTTTGTTAGTATTTTCCTAAATCTGATATTCTTATTTGGTTGTCGAATGGTAAATCAATAAGTTAACTTGTAAGACCGTTTCTGTGATGCATTAAATATTTATAGTTGCCTTACAATGGTTTTAGTTACCAACTACTTGTTGGGATCATAGCCCTGCAGGTGATCCAAGGATAGTTTTAAAGGGAGTAAAAAATCCCTAGTTATTCCCATGTTTGAAGTACATATGTGTCTGGTGGCTTTCATTAAAGCTCCTGTCTTAATTATAACGGGATAGGCAAAATTTAGTTTTTCTCCCACCGTAGCATCGTCCGATTAGGTATAGTATAACATGATGTTAAATTGAATGAACAACGATCATTTGTTGAGTAGTTGTGTTGGTAAAGTAGTTAATCGTAAAAACCTATTATTCCTACTATTAGTTAGTAAATATGAGGTGTAACTACTAACTACAATTACTAATAAAGTAGTCAATTATTGACAGGGAGTATTTGGTGCAGTTAACTCCAGTTGTTCAGTACTCAAAATTGATCTCTGGCAAATTACAGGTTTTTTCGTTACTTTTAACGTTTAAGGTACTTATTATGTTTTCAAAGTTATTATTATCACTATTGTTTTATTTACTAAAAATATAACTGAGATTGGGGTGTCTTAAATTTAAACTTTTTTTATGTTTAGGTTTATTAAAAATAAATTAGGAAATATAAATCATGAGCATTCAAAATATTAAAACTTTTTTTCTTTTGTTACTTTAATACTTTTAAGCCGAAATAGACTAAGGACTAGAAAAAATAGGAAGAAAGATTAACTGTAAAATTCATGAAAGAGTCGTTAAAATTAAGGAAAAAACTCTTATTATATAAATATAGGTCATCTCTTTTCCCCTTTTTTTATGTTTTTAGTTAGTTTCCAATTTATAACCGAAGGGCTGAACCCAATCTGACCTATCCCTTGGGTGAAGTCCTTTAGTCCTTTTATAAGATAGCTTCGGCGTGGAGCTTATGCCTTTCATGCAAAGCGCTACAGCCCCGCTCCTCCCAAATGTAATCTGCATACTTTTTCAACTTTTTTTTTCTTTTTCTTCTCTTCGCAACATAACACAATTTTCTTCTATCACCTATTTTGTAAAAGGGATGCTTGAAAAGTAGCTAGTCCACTTAATTAAAATTATATTTATTGTAAAACCTTTTTTAATACAAAGATATTATTATAACACCTTTGTGTTAGTCTTTTTATAACATGCCTTTGTTTATATATATATATATATATATATATATATATATATATATATATATATATATATATATATATATATATATATATAGTGTGTGTGTAACGGGCTCTTTGAACTCGAACTTTGACCACTTCAAAATATCGAATTAAAATGAAACTTTGCACTCTTCTCAAGGACCGAAGACTATACAATAATTATAAGTGTGTTTCATTATCCTGAGCATGATCTTCAGGATTCGCGATTTCTCATACCAAAAGAACTAAGGCGTGTATTTAGTCATGCATGGGCTTAATATTTGAGACAAACATATGACTACTGGCACTATCAATTTCGTATATGTTGTTATTAAAAAAAAATAGGCTTTTGTTGCCAGCCGAATTAAAAATTAGAAAATGAATACTATTTATAAAAACTAAAGATCACGGGTTTATAGCCAGCTGAACTAAAAATTAGAAAATGAATACTATTTATAAAAACTAAAGATCACGGGTTTATAGCCAGCTGAACTAAAAATTAGAAAATGAATATAGATTTAAGAAATTAAAAACCACACTTAATTATCCACTTTTGATGGTGAACACCTCGTATATAAAAATTAATAATAGTTTGAAATACTAATTAAACACTCTTTAACTGAAAACAATTATACTAAAAAGTAGAAAATAATTTTCAATTATTTAAATAATAATAAAATAATAATCGACTTATAAAAAAAAAATATTAAAAAAGCGTGCGGTCCTTTTTATGATAAAATATCTATATTATGACTATTTTTACCAATATCAGCCAATAAAATATTGATTATTGTCCATGATTTTTTTTCCATAACTATTCTAATCTTAAGCTTATTTAAAATTATTATCTACTATTTAGCCAGCTTGTTTTCTATTAAACAGTGTTTTTTTTAGTGCTTTAAACTATTTTTAATTTTTGTCTATGAGGCGTTCAGGATCAAAACCGGGTAACACCAAATTTAAAAAATTTATTCTTTCACATTTTTCACTATTTTTGTCAAACAGTGCTTTATGCTCCTGAAACTTCAGGTTTAGAACCGAACTACAATTTTGAGGAATAAGGCTGCAAAATGTTGAAATCACGGAGCTATCCGTTTTTAACTTTGAACTCCTTCTATGTCGTTTACTATTGAATCATGTTTTTATAATTCGGTACCATATGGCGAGGGTCAGCGATTCTTTGTTCCTGATAGCAGTTAATTTATTTTTACATTCAAACTCCTTCTTGACTATCACTGAACGTTTACCGATATCAAAAATTCACTTTTGCTCCATTTTTTATTTAACATGAAATGAGAGAAGGGCATAATTAGGCTAAGTATTTAAAGAGATTGTTTTAGCCTTGAGCTCCGGCCGTTGTTGTTCATTACCTGAACTAATGATCAAAGTTTGATCTGCTCGGCCACTTACGCCCTATTAAGTCCGATCAGTAGGAACACAACATCCCCCGGCTTGGGATAATTGCACTCTAGTGTAATATCCGTGAATAACTGGCAGCATCCAATAGATTGGACTTGAACTTACTATTCAATGTTTCTACCTTCCTTATGCCAATGCGGCATTTTTTGTAGCCACTCCAATTCTAATATTCTAATCTTGTTAGCATGACTATCTATAGGTCTCTAATACAAAACATGGATAGTTTATTGTTATCTACTTATCTGTTGTAATTAAAAAACATAATCAATATCAAAACTGGTTTAGTTTAGTTTCTATGAACGGTGGTAGTTTCTATGAACCTTTCATATTTAATTGTCAATACAGTTATTTGCTACCGGTGTATCTTGTTTGTGCTGTTTTAATTTTCTTGTTATTGATTTGACCAGGTTCTTGAAGTATGAATGACCATTATTCATCCTTCATAACCGTTATTCGTCTTTTCTTACAGCAGGAAGATACTTCCGCCCTTAGAAGAGGGTTTCATATTTCATAGTCTCATTCATTGTTGTTCCAAAGGTGTGTTCTATTCCTCATGAAGTTCATTTTCGTTATGTATGAAAATAACATCTAATAAATCTTCCGTTGCTATAGCATCTTAACAGTTTGTAAACTCAGAAGAAATAGCTTTTCAAGATAGCAGGTAATCCTGAATCGTATGTGAAAATTGTCCTCTTTTTCACAAATATAGGCCACTTATTTATTAAAGAAGACAAATTCATTTTTTTTCCTAGGGAGGGACAAAAAATTTATATTTGAGATAATTTAGGATTACCTAGTTACATGAAAAGCTATTCCTCCTCAGTTTACAAATTAGTCATTCATCTTATAATTAATTATATTTAACTGTTGCAAATTGTAATTATTTGAATAATACTTAATCACACGCAGATCTAAAGGTATTGTTCGGAAATTTCGCGCGTGTAGTTTACAGTAGTAACCTCGTCTTAGAGGGTGACATAACTTTGCTGTGATAATGATATTGAACTGGAAATTTCTAAAGCGTGTGCAAGATCTTATATCAGTAGTTGCTTGTAACCGGAAAGGACCTTTCAGGTGTGTTTTTAGATTTTCCTCAAAATTTTCAGAATTAATCCAAAACCTTATTACTTATTGGCCTGACTCAGCCTAGCTTAAATTCCAACTTTTTTAGATGTTATTTTGCTTTGAAGAGATAATGTTCTAATACAATTTAGGTTTACTTTCTTAAAAAGTATTTTCTGAGATTACAAACTGACTAGATATAATTGTTGTTATGTAAAACGGAAACACCTAAAATTTAGTAATAATATAACAAAAATACCATGTATACTTTGGTTTTAAGTTGTGGAATTAACTGGTTTTTTTTGTGTGTTATAAAGAGTGCATTTAGGAAGCTGATCTGGCTGGATCGTTTGACTAAAATTATTATTATTAATGGATTTGTTATAAAATTATCTCCTTATCATAAAAGGGAAGGAAACATATTTTTAGAATAGTACTTACTAACGACAAGAAAACAGAAATTCATATTAACAGCCTTTTCTTTATTTTGTCAAAAATATTTTAGGAAACCGTTCTGAAAGGAGCTTTACTGTGTGTGTCCTTATGATGCATCTCTTACGTATAGCACCTCTTTGTGAAAATCCTGTAAAAAATAAATAATTAAATTTAATATATGCTATTCTTTATATATTGAGATTATATATTTTGCATGAGTAAGTATTTCAAACCGCTATATCCTATTAACTTGTTAAATTAATTAAATTCTATGAATTTAAGAATATAAAATTAAATATTTTATTTTAATTCATAAAATTTTGTGTCGTTTTATAATATTCTTAGTGACGAATCATGAATTTAATTTGAATGCGTTCCCGAATTATTATGAATCATCTGATCCGGCCGACAGATAGCTTGGATATTGATGGACTGAGGACTGAGGAACCGAGGACTGCCTGTGAATTCGGGATTTGTTTGAAGCTAATGAAAGATTTATGAGTTGCCTCTGAGATTTGTATTCTAGTCCGAAGGAGTATTAAAACCTCCTTAGACTATGGCCCATCTTGCTATATTAATGGTCCTTAGATTCAGCTTTGAGGGGAATACCCCACCGTGGAACATTTAATTTTTATATGCTTATAAAATATTTATTAATATTAGATGTTTGCTATTACAAATTTAAACAAATTCTAAGTTACTGGTTTACATATTTATTAAACGTTAAATGTTTTAACGTATCTAAGCTATACTTGTAACTTTGGAGGTTACTTAAACCATAGGCGAATAATTAATGAGGGTTTGGTAAATGTATAGCCTACGTATAGCCTGAGCCTATTGTATATATTCTATCTTTGTGTTTGTTTATTCATACATTTAACGGTCCTTTATGCTGCTATGGTTGGTGAAGTGGAAGTAGGTACTAAATTTTGTCTATCATGGTAAAATTAGGATAGGTATCTTTAATGAGTACCTGATACTGTACATACTCGGTACCCCCATTTTACGCCACTTCCGAAGGTCAGCATAGACTAGAATTTTATCACGTCCTTTAGTATGGGACATAGTATGTTGTTAGGCTAAATTCTAGATCAGAGGTGAACCCTCTCTTAACCAGCCCGATGAATAAGTGGTTAAGTAGAATTTTATCTAGAATGAATTTATTGTTCTGAGTGAAGTGGTGTTGTGCCATTCCCTTCTTTGGCTTGAAATGAAGTTATAATATTAGCAATAATTGCATTTCATGTCAAGGAACTCCGGGATGTGTTAAACTTCTATTTACTGTTGTAATTGACTGTTGTAACTATCTGTCCAAAAGGGAAAGGAAATTTTCGTTGGTGGAGGTTAAAGAAAGAATTCCTTAAATAGTAATATTTAATATTAAATGGTTAACGATTTATTAGAAGCCTTGAAACTTCGGCTTCTTCACATTCCACATTGCAGGCCTTATTCGGGACTTAGGTCTTAACAATAGGCTAACTATTATTATTCAAAGTTTATGAATGAATCTTTTGAGAATGGACATTTCAAGCCAAGGCCTGACTTTGCCCCCTACGTACTATGATAATGACATAATTCCGCTTCACTCAGTACATTTTACTCATTTCGGGCTACTATTCACTTGTCCACTTATTCGACGGCGCTGCAGATATATTGGTGCAATATCAACAAGTTTTTCGAGGGTCCTTTACCAAAGTACCACGTTAATGTTTGTCATTTACGGTATTCTATGATCGTATCCTTTAACTATTGACTGTTCTCCCTAGAGGGCATAAGCCTCTTATCGTTTGCCAGCTCCTGTTGCAAAATCATAAAGTTAGTACTTAGTTCAGGAAATTAAATTATTTTTTAATGTTCCATTTTTTGGATCAACAACTGTTCCTTGCCCCTGCATTTTCGATTAACATATAATGTTTCGTTGCCCCTCGAAATAATGGGGAAAATGTTTTTCGCACCGACGGAGCTCGAATCGACCGAATCCGGCGTGGCAAAGGCTATATATAGGTTTATTTGGCGGGGAGATATCTCTCTCTGTAGCTTGCAACCATTAAACATCCTCTCGCCCCAGATATTGGACCATTCGATGAACCGTTATTTGTTTCCTTTCATGTTCCCTTTATATTTCTTTTAATCTTTCAGCTCTTGCTATACCTTTTTCTGTTTCATGGGGGTATTGCAGTGTTGTTACCATTGATGAAAAATGGGTTCACCATCGGGGAACGGGATATTTACTCATAACAGAACGGAGGGGAAATGACATATGCGTGTTCGTTCTGTTCGAAAATCTTTCTCTCTGATTTTTAAAAATCATATTCAGTCTTAAATCTTACTATCCATTTTTAAAATTATACTGGAACATTAAACATGTCAACTAACATGATTCGTCCATGGTATATCCGAAGTGTTAAGGAAATTATGTTTTATCAACAAAACACCTTTTATTTAGACTAAAAAATCCATCATTGTACAATGAAAAATTTTCAACTTACAAAACAATACATTTTAGGGGAGTGTAGTGGCTTAGTAGTAGAGCACAGAGTTGCCGTGCCAAAGTTCCTGGGTTTTAATTACGCTGCACGACAGACTTTTATTTAATCTCTACTCTCTTGGGGCTTGCCCAGCCTCTATAAAGTGGCTACCCAAAATAGGGAAAAATCTGGCGGTTGAGCGCATCTAGGGCAAATCATTTCTCCCTGCAGAAGCGTTGTCAAAGAAACAGTACAGTCTTAACCACGTAATAAACCCAAGAAATTTTATGGGTTGCAGTAGTACAGGTTTTTTCTCTAACAATACATTAATTACTAAATGGTATCGTTTCATCCCAGAATCCAAAAATCCGTCCAGAGGGCACTGAGAATCTGGGACTTCCGCTTGAGGTTCTCAAGGAGGCTAAGCAGGCAGTTCTCCTGGAAACAGCTAGTAGAATCCTCAGAAAATTTCTGAAAATTTAAAGTAGAAAAATTGAAAACAAATAATAATAACAGCAGATGGTTGGTTGGATTTGTCCCCCATCTTTGTTTTGAACTGCAAATGCGTGAAATCAAAAACAAAAATTAATAATAATAAAAATAATTATTTGAGAAATCATACAAATGCCATTTGGGACATTAACTATCTTAGTATTCACAGTTTGTAGTAGACAAAGGGCTCTAAAATTTTAGTTCTGATTGACTAAAAGGTAGGCCTATGCAATTTTACTAATCCTCAATTGATTGAATATAGTAAAAAAAAACATTTTTAATTGCCTTTTAACGATTTCGCCCCACTGTGCTGCGTAAAGAAGCCAGGAGCAGTTACTTAGACAATTTTTAAAAATATTTTTACTTTTTGCTATTTTTTTATTATATTTTATACTTCAATATTCCTACAACTGATTGAGGACGATAAAAGACAAAAGACGGAAATCCTAGTTCAAATCCCGCTGGAAGGCAGTACTTTTATTTAGTCTGTTTGCAGCCGAAGATGGATCATATAGGATCAAGGGTCTAGGATCCTCCTGAGGCTCACCTAGCCTATATAAAATATTATAAAAATAGGGGAAAAATCTGGCGGTTGAGCGTGACCTTGGATAAGTCACCTCTTTGCAGAACCGTTGTCCATGAAAGAGTTCAGTCTCTACCTTCTACTAAACCCCAAACCCTTCACGGGTTATAGTGGTACAGGTTTTTTTTTTCTAGGTATCTCGTTATAGACAGGACATTTCCAATTTCAATGTACATTTGTTAGGCTCAAGTTGAAATTCCGAATGACAATAATTTAATCCATGTTTGTTATAAATTAATTCTAGGTTCCTTATGACAGCAGAATTAACAGGAGATGGAATTGACACAGAGAAGCTCCTCTGTAAACAGACAGCTCCATAATTACTTGGTCAAATCCCGTATATGCTATGGTTAACCAAGAATATCTCCGCTATTCAAGTCATCATTGTCTCAGATTGTAATATGTCAATCGAATATCTTAAAAATTTAAAATAATTGTCAATAATTATGTAAATAGCGTAAGACCAACATGTAACCTACCCTGCAACTCTTTTTTTAAAAATTTTAATATAGTTATTAACATTATTTCCAAAGTATTACTAATTTATATTTATGCTACTAAACTTTGATTTCCTAACATAAATGTTCTAAAATTTTGGAATAAGTTTAAAGGAGAAAGTCCGTGATATCGGATATCGATTCAACAATACTACCAACAATAAAGTCATATTTTTGAATAATTATATTTTTAAAAAAGAGTAGCAGGGTAGGTTACGTGTTGGTCTTACGCTATTTAAATAATTATTGACAATTATTTTAAATTAATAAGATATTCGATTGACATATTACAATCTGAGACAATGCTGAATTGAATTGCGGAGATATTCTTGGTAAACCATAACATATACGGGATTTGACCAAGTAATTATGGAGCTGCCTGTTTACGGAGGAGCTTCTCTGTTTCCATTCCATCTCCTGTTAATTCTGCTGTCATAAGGAACCCAGAATTAATTTATAACAAACATGGATTAAATTAGTGTCATTCGGAAGGTTCAACTTGACCCTTTCAAATGTACATTGAAATTTAGGTTGAACATGTCATAATGAGATACCTATATTAGTCATAAACATGCTTCTATAAAAAATGTTTAGTGATGCAATATTTTATATGCGTTGCTTAGAAACAAATCGAAGAACTACCTTTGGTTTAGTCTTTTGTCGTCCTCGATCAGTTGTAGGAATATTGAAGTATAAAATATAATAAAAAAATAGCAAAAAGTATAAATATTTTAAAAAAATGTCTAATCACAAAGCCACTGCCCCTGACTTCTTTAAGCAGCACAGGGGGGCGAAATCGCTAAAAAACGCTTATAAAATTTTTTTTTACTATATTCAATTAATTGAGAATTAGTAAATTTGTATATGTAGACCTTTTAGGCAATTAGAACAGAAATTTTAGAGCCCTTTGTCCACTACAAAGCTAAAGGGAGCATTTAGAAGTGAAGAATCATAAGTGCGGGAATTTTAAAATAATTGCTTTTCAGCAAATAGTCTATAATTTTTTTTCTTATTAAAGGCGAATAAATTTAATTTCTCTCGGCCAGATATTGTCCAATGATAGTAGTAGGAGGAAGAAAATGAATAATCCAATATTCAAACCGTAAATCGGTTTTGATCAGCTATGAAAAACTAGGGAATTCAAGGTTTTCAAAGCCTTTCTTTTTCAAAAACCTCCAAAAAATGGCTTTTTATGTACTCTTTGAAATAAATATTAATTAGTCATCAAGGGTCTGAATGAAGATCCTGAAAGGGAATTAGCTGCCTAAAGCTACAAATGAGAGACGGGAGGTAGTAATCCTTTCATTCTTTACTCCATTCTGATATTTTGTCAGTTATCGTTTATGCGTTTGATTACGCTTACCATGTCTTCGATAAAAGTGAAAATCCTTGTCCTTTTGAAAGAATTATTGAAGTCAAAGGAGCAAAATGCGCACACTTTATTTATATATTTAGTGGAATTTCACCTGTCCGATCTTGATCAACAGTTAATTGAAGATAAGTCAAGATTAATTATTATTAATAAATATAAAACAAAATGTTCCCGCATTTCTACGAACGAGGATATAATGCACAACCTCCTCATCTCTTCAGACTCTTTAATTTCCTCATTACGGACTCAATGGGAACCAATCGCACTGGATCTTGAGGATGATGCTAAACAGTTAATTCCTCATGTTAAGGGAGCATCAGGTGAAATTAATGAATCTGCAATGGATGTAGTTTAGTTTCAATTGCTCGACTATTGTCTTCTATACTGAGTATTTCATTATCCTCTAATTGGTTTTATATATCATGGTATATTCTATCCAACTGCTAGCTAACACAAACAAGTCTGCCAAATTTCTAGGCTATACTTCAATCTGCTGAGGATTTAATCATTTTTAAGCGTTTTTTAGCGTTTTCGCCCCACTGTGCGCCCTTACACAATCACATAGCACTTTTTTTACTTTGAATGAAAAATCTGAATGCCTCGTTTTAAAAAATAAAACACGCTACATCTTCCGTTATTTCTATGTTATTGCTGTTATTTCAATAACCCGAATTCAGTTAAATAAGATTTAAGACATTTTACTTCTAGACTATAAATTATTTTTTAATCTATAATATAATTCTAAAATAAAACAAAAACCTTTCATTATTTTATGTAATGCAACATACTCAATTTCTCAAACCAATAATTAAATGGGTACTCATATTGTAATAGGCTCCCTAGGGGGTTGCAACATAAATACCTGGAATGAAATTGGGGTAACTCTACTAAAACAGCACGTACCTACCATTAAGTGACCGGTTATATATTTTTTTAAAAAGGGGGTTGGGCGAACAGAGGTTACATCTATAGTTATAGTTAATGGGGTTTGGGCGGACAGAGGTTACATCTATAGTGATAGTTAATGTGGGTTGGGCGGACACAGGTTTCATCTATAGTTATAGTTAATGGGGGTTGGGCGGACAGAGGTTACATCTATAGTTATAGTTAAAGGAGGTTGGGCGGACAGAGGTTACATCTGTAGTTACAGTTAATGGGGGTGGCGCGGACAAAGGGGGTTTGAAATTTTAAACCATTATTAATGAAAGGTGTATTTGCTAGGATAAGGGTTCCTGAGGAGGTGGTATAAAGTCTGTAGAAATAATATAACATTCCATGGATGTTCAAATTGAGAATTGCATCTACGCTTTAATTAATTTTTCCGTAATTAGTTGTTTATTTTTCAATTTATTTCAATAAAATGAAATAATGATACCAAACTTTATTGCTCTATATTCATTGAATATCACCCCACAATCATTTTTTAAATTTGAATATGTATTTATGCTTTATTCAAACATACCCTTATTTAAACCATACATACAGTTTCGTAATGAGAAGCAAAATTGCAAGTTACAATAAAAATATTAATTTTTAGAAATTACATATTATTTATCATCATTGCTGCTAACCCAGCATCTAAGTTTGACACCTTTAATTGAAGTAAAAACCTGACAGTCAAGGATGATAATGGTCAAAACACCTCGCTTATATATGGTTGTGGTTAAAGCAAATAATCTCAAAATATTGTAAATTAAGCACTATTTCAGTTATAAACATTTGCCATTTTTTCAAATTAATAATGCTAAGACTTTTTTGTCAATACTTTTGTATTAAACTTAGTTTACTTCTGTATTTAGTATGAAATGTATTTGACACGCGTTTTTAAATTTGTTATGACAAGCCTTTTCAAGGCCAATTTTTATTCTTGTGGGCCTAATAGTTTAACAATACTATTGGTACGGTCACAGAGAGGAAGACGGAAACAAGGGATTAACGTCTTAAGCCGTCGGCGGGAGAAGATGAAATTGGATTAGAACCTTCTCGAAAGCCTCCTTTTGTCGGAAGAAATCAAGAAGGTTCTCGACAATCCCAGAACAGTCTTCCCCTACTTCCGTGTTCTAGAATGTTCGGCCTTGCCTATTGAAATACTCCTCTTGCCTCGAGGGAGTCAGTCAGACAGTAGACACTGTGATGAACTGTAATAAGTGAGTGTCAGTGTAATAAACCGTGTCAGTGTATTAATGTGTGTCAGTTTGTTATATTTGGAGAATCTTACGGTCGCTGGACTTTAATTAGTGAACTGTAAGTGTTAATTAGTTAAGTAGTAGTTGTAATTTTATGGTATTTGTACAAGCTTATGTAAATAGTTAAGCTATTTAGTATTAGTAATATCTTATATTATTGTAATAATTAAATAGGAGTTAGGCCTAGATAATAAATATTTAAAATATTGTTATGCTAAATTTATATCAGTTTAATAATTTAATTGTATTCTTTTTGTCACATTGTTAATAAATATTAGTATCTTTAATTAAGGAATAGTTTAATTCATTTTAACACCCAGTAGCCCGTAACACTCTACAACTTTTTTAGACGATATTTTGGGAGCTATTTCCTTCTAATTTCTAATTGTGAGTATCCTCACAGATTGAAATATCGAGTTGAGGTGCATGCCCCCATCGTGAGGAGTATACATGGATTTATTCTGTGAAGAAGAAGAAATCATTTGATGAATAATGTTTAAGAGACTTAGAATCTGTCAAGTAAAACTGTTCCTGTGGCTTATATTGATGACTATAAATCCTTATTATCATTTTTTTTTTTTACCAATTTTGAAGTAAGCTTGTCTCGTTCAAGACATTGTATCACGGAGAAAAAAAAAACGATTTGGTTGATTGTTTTTTTGTTTTGACGAGTACATTGGATTGTTGAGTACCTACAGTAAATTGGTTGACGAGTACCTTTTTCGATTCTCTATTTCAGTAAGTACTGAACCATTGTTATCCAGAACGCATTGGTCATTAAATGGAATTATTTTGAACGTTTCAACGATATTTTATTTATTTGATCATAGTTATTTGATATGTCCTATTTTAGTTTAATAAAAACTGTTTTTTTATACTGTACTCACTAAAAAATGATAACATTACTTTAAATGTTTGCAATTTTCTTTGTTATTTAATGTAAAATAATTCAAAATGGTGGTTCCAGAATAATGGGTGAATAATCCAATAATTTACATGTTGGTCCTAAATCAAATGCAAATTATATTGTATGGACCGACGAAACACATATCCAATAATATTGTCACAATTAGTTGGAATGTAAATTAAGTCTGAACGGATGAGGTATAACCGAATTTCCAGCCCGATAATGAATATATTGTAATTGGTAGAACGATTAGCTGTATCGAATAGGCTAGTAGGTAGAGTATTCCATTTCAATTGGAGTGCTTTTTTTAAATAAACATTTAAATCATTCTAGTGATGAAGTTTTACGTGCACATAATGACCGTTTAATGATTTTTTAGAAAATATTGAATAATCATTTACGTAACATTTTCATATTGTTGGAAATGTAGATGATTGGAGATTTGATAACAACCCAGACGCTTGAAAAGTCTAATAAAATTCCAATAAAAACTCTTACCTTGAAGAAGGTGACAAACTAAAACGTTTCGCATAACTATTAAGTGAAATAGTTTTGAAATCAAGCGATAAATCCGCAATATGTATAACAATGCCAACGTATACGGATGTTTAAATTTATTTGTGAACTAATACTTGATCACTATTTATCTATCACAAATTTATTTGTGAACTAATACTTGATCACTATTATTTAGTGGAGTGATCTATGAATACACAAATTAGCTCCACCTTCGTGGAGTGGATAGAAAAGCGGGTTCTCAGGAGATCTCAGCGGTTCTTTTCCAGCCCCTTACTGTTGATACTGGAGTGACTGGATAATAACAAAAGAACCGATAACAGTATTAGAGCACGATCCCACTAACCCTTTCATGATTATCCTCTTAAAAGCGACGCATTTCAGATGAGTATCATTAAATATTACTACAAAAATCCGAAAGAGGTTTGATTCAATAATAAATTAGCATTTTCTTCTGTCAATTAGCATTTTGAACTGTCCTTGATTAAAGCCGACTGAGACGTAACCGGGATCCTCAGTTTAAAACAATCGGACTATCGACCCCGGGATTCTCCCCTGATCTGAGACTAAGTGCTAGGAGGGCCGGGCAGAAGTGGACAACTGCGGCTGACCGCGGGACAGAAGCGGATGGCCAAAAACCGCAAATTGCGCTTTAAGCTCCGAGCTGGCCTAAGCTCCGCTGGCTATAATGGCTTCCTTTTTTAGCAGTTCCAGCGCCCCTCCAACTAATTCGCTTCCTATCCCTTTTTTTCCTTACACATAAATTATCCGGTTAATGAGGGATTCCCTTGGATATTTTCTAAGCCGATAATTCACTTTTTTTAAAGCTATTTTTAACCCATCTCCAGTGTCCCAGAAGACGGAGAGCTCAGCCATTCTTTTATCATTATTTTTTTTAACCATGATAGTGTTGTTTTCGTTTAGATCTTTTGCTATATTTTTTAAACTAATTTTTCAATTTAGAGCAACTACTTTGTGTGAGTGGAAAATAGTTGAATGTATGATTCTATTGATGGATTGAATTGGTCAGGGGGTGCAGTCAAAGATAACACAAAACAAGCAGAACTTTTTTTTTTTAATGGCCCAACTTGTTTGACAGTCATCCCATACGCTATTTGGTTGTCATGTAGATGGCCTACATTGTATTAGTTGCAAAAGTTGGCACAATTAAAAACTAAGTTCTGCTTATTTTGTGTTAGCTTTGATTGCATCCCCTGACCAATTCAATCCATCATTACAATGCATGAGATCCTTTGAAATACTCGGACATTTTTGTAGACAATGGTGTTGTTTGAAGTCTTAAATCTTATAATTTTTTGTCTATCTTAATTTTTACTTGTATGAATATATAGAACTTCTTTAAATATAATACAATTTTTATGTTTATTCGCTTTATGCTACAGGTAACAAACAGTGGACGACTGGTAAGAAAGATGTACATTTATAGTGATAATTGAACAGATATAATATGGGTATACAAGAGACATTCTTATGTGAATTAAGAACTACTCTCTTACATACTATAAACTAATTATTACATCTCTCTTCTCTTCTACTATCATCTCTACTCCACTACTTCTTTGACAGTCACCCCAGACTCAGCATCCGCTATTTGGTTGCCATGAAGATGGCCTAAATTGTATTAGTTGCAAACGTTGGCACAATTAAAAACTAAGTTCTACTTATTTTGTGTTACATTTGATTGCATCCCCTGACCAATTCAATCCATCATTAAAATGTAGGAGTCATGTCGGAGTCATTTTCGACCAATCCCTCTCATTGAAACACCACGTTGCCCAAATTTCCCGTCGAGCAATAAGCTCTCTCAAGTTATTCCACTATTCCAAGCATCTTCTAGTACTACCTATCCTCATCACATCTTTTATCTTTCCACCATTTGACTATGGTTGTGTGGCATATGGTGGCCTCTCGAACAGGCTCGAAGAGTGGTTAAGGCGGATTATAAACTATTCGCTTCGATTTGTCTGCGATGCCCCGAGAAGGTCTCATGTTCCCCGCCGTTACAGTCTTAAAGTGGCTTTTTCCTTCTATCCGTAGACTCTATTTCTTTGGTTCTTGCTTGTATCAAACTATCAAATCACAACATCCATCTTACATCTATAATCTCCTACAATTCAAATCCTCTATCCAATCCCAGGGCACAATATTTCGCCCCTCCTATCTTTATATTCGTTCCCATCGAACCAAAACTTTTGAGCGTTCCTTTCTCGCCCGTTCTGTCTCTCTTTGGAACTCACTTCCACTCGATATCCGTCATGCGTCTTCTTTAACCTCATTTAAATCCAAACTTTTTCTACATCTTCTAAATTCCCAATCAGATGCTTTATAATCAATAAATAACACAGGCCAACAAAAAAAACCTTTTTGAAAACTTTTTTAATTTTAATAGCTGATCTTGATAGATTTTTATGTGCTGAATCCAAATCTGCTCGTAGTTTTTATGTATCACCCTTAGTTTCCAAGCAAAATGTATTTTATTATATAATCTAATACCCATTTACAGTATATAGGGAAATCAATGAAACACTGTAGAATCGTAAAAATGGTTTGTATTTACAGTAAAATACTTGGAATAGTAATTTTATGTGATGATACAAGGTTCACTTGTCAACTGGAATTGGTTTATATTTTCTTTCCCTTTTTTCCTTGAAGCTTCTTGTGTAGCTTTTCCTGCGATGAATAGCTTGCTGAACTTCCCGGTGAAGTGACCAACAGTAATCCCCCATCATGTTGGTATTCCAGCGGCCCTGGTAACGTTTTTCCATCACTTTAACGTCCTGGTGAAAACGCTCACCTTGCTCCTCACTAACATCTCCTAAATTTTCCGGGAAGTAATCGAGGTGGCTGCTCAAAAAGTGAACTTTCAGGCTCATTAAACATCCTAACTGTTCAAATTTTTTTAACATGTTAGCAACAATAGCCTTATATTCTGGGTCTTTTTCATTTCCCAAAAACTTGGTGACAACTTGCTTGAATGAAACCCATGCTTCCTTTTCATTTGAGGTCATTGTGGATTCAAAGTTAACGTCAAACATCATTTTTCTAATATCAGGCCCGGTAAAGACGCCTTCTTTCAGTTTAGCTTCTGAAAGGTGTGGAAACTTCTGACAGAGATATTTGAAACAAAGCCCATCTTTAGGCAAAGCCTTTACAAACTGTTTCATGAGACCTAACTTAATATGTAGTGGTGGTAGGAGCACGTTTTTTGGATCTACAAGGTTTTTGCGTAAAATGTTCTTCTCGCCAGGCTTTAAAGACTCCCTAGCAGGCCAGTTCTTTCTGCACCAATGTTGATTCCGAGCTCTACTGTCCCATTCACACAAGAAACATGGAAATTTGGTAAAACCCCCTTGCTGACCAAGGAGCATGCACGTAACTTTCAAATCACCACATATCATCCAACCGTGTGCAGAATAACCTATTTTATTTAACACTATTTCTAGATTTTCGTAACTCTCTTTCATATGTACAGAATGACCGACAGGTACAGAGGCATACATGTTACCGTTGTGTGCTAAAACTGCCTTCAAACTATTTTTGGATGAATCAATAAACAACCTCCAATCTTCTGTTTTGTATTCAATTCCAAACTCATTCATTAAACCATGAATGTCTGAGCAGTACACCAAATCACCCTCTTGTTCAAAATACTTCGAAAATTGTTGTTCTCTCTTCCTATACACATGAATGCTGGTTCCAGCCGCCAGCAAGTTCTTTTCTTTTAGCCTAGAGCCAAGCAGTTCAGCTTTTTCTTTTGTTAAGCCCAGATCCCTAACTAAGTCATTAAGCTCGACCTGAGTGAACAATTTAGGCTCTACATTTTCTGTAACACATTGGAATTCTTCATCGTGTTCATCTAACTCCGACTGTACATCAGAAAATACTTCTGTTTCAATAGAATTTAAGTCCTCTGGTGGTTCCGGGATTGGCAAATCTACACCGTGCCCTACTGGTCGGATAGCGGACGGAAGGTTAGGGTAGCTTATTACCTTCTTGTTCTTAGAGTTATGACCAGTAATATCTACACTGCAAAAGTAACAGTCATCGGAATGATTTTTTGGTTCCCTCCATATCATGGGAACAGCAAATTTAAAGTGTTTTTTCTCTTTTTTTGACCATTTCCTGAGGTCTTCAACACATACATAACATACCTTATGCGGTGCCCAAGGTTTATCCTGGTCTCCAAGTTTGGTTCCAAAGTATGCTAGATAAACCTTTTTCACAAAGTCTGTAATGTTTCTTTGGTGCTTTTTAATAACAAACTCACCACAAATATAACAAAAACTGTCAGCAGAGTTTTTACAGCCGCGATGAGACATTGCACTGAGCACATGTACAGGAAACGTAAAAGTGAGGTTATGTTGAAAATAAACAAAACATCAGCTGTTTAGCATGTGTTTCAGCAGTGCTGCCAACATCATCTTTGTTCATTAGACCTATTTTTTCATGTTATCTTAACTATGAAAAAGCTGTTAAATTCTAAAAATATTTCTTTATTTCATGAATTTAACTATAAAATGTGAATAAATGGTGGGTGATACAACTTTTTAAGCATCATATTTGGATTCAGCAACCTAAACAACATAAGAATAAGGTATTTTCATTAAAAAAGTTTTTTCATCGTTGGCCTGTGTAATTTATAAATATATTCAACTTGGTCGATTGATGAACTGCTGTAAATATTCCTCACTCATAATGTTATCTTTTTTTTTGTTACTAGATGCTATCATGTATTCACTTTTTTTTTCCATAAGCCTAGTTCTTTTTATTGTAAATTTGTCTGTTTTTATTTTAATTTTGCATTACATTTTCTGATTCTCTACCAAAACATTCCTGTTTAGTTATTTACTATCAAGATATTTTGTAAATATTGTTTTATTCAGATGTAGGCCTTTGGCCAGATAAATATTTACTTAAATATGTTCATCTCTGTTATTCTAAAGGGGCCTGGTCCCAGAATAAAATTATTTTTCTATTCTATTCTATGAGATTCTTTGATCTCACCTCTATTCTCTACTCTCCTACATTTTCTTCCTAATATTAGAGATGATACATATAAAAGAAGATCAAGGAAGATTCCATTGATGACGGAAGCACTAATGAAAGTTCCTTATTACAAAACAATTTTCATTATGCCATTGACCGGTTTCTCTCACATGACTGATATATGGATGCTACAGTAGAAGTCCTAAATTTTGCCTATCCAGGTTTAGATAGGATAGTGATCTTTAACGAGTAATTGACATCGCACATGCCTCCATTTTCAATGCTCAAGGACGGTAACAACCACGGATTTCTTCTCCTTTATAAAATCTTATAGTCACATTCCGGGATCGAAGGTATAGTAGGATGTTATGTGAGGTTACCACTATTTTACAGGTAACCCCTTGATTGTTAACAATATAGTATAATATAGATAATTGTTAGTTTTTTTATTTATTTCTAAATAATGCTAAAGCACTCCATCTTTTAAATAAATTACCTATATTTTTTTAAAGTGTAGTAGAAGGGGAAAATGTTAGTACAAACGATGTGTGGTATTAAATGAAAATATAATTTCTTTTCTAAACATTTCTTTTAACTTGTTAAAAATAAATAAGAGGTATCTTGCTCAGTACATATTAAAGGCACACAGTATATGTGCTGTTTCTATATCAGCTGTTGTGCAAGGAAGTGATTTGGCCGAAATCACTTCCGGTCGGTTGTTATTTTCCCAATTTAAAGGTATCCATTTTATAGATGCTGCGTAACTCCAAGAGGGTCCAGATCCCTCGGGGCCCATCCGAGGCTGTTAACATATTGAATAATGTATCTTCACGGCCTGTCTCTAATTCAGGACTTGGGTAGGAGTGGCTCAGTGCCCAACGATCTGAGTTATCTCGCGCCATCAACCTCATTTACTCATTAATATGTTATATAAGTATATTCAGAAACTATGGACAGAATAATGATACATAATTATAATGAGTACGATACAATAATGAAATTCGTCAGAATTGGACTTACAACATTTTACTACTGACGTATTGTGATACAGATTTTGTAAAAATTCATTTTTTGAAATTTACAATGGTATTATAATACAACAAATAAATAGAATGAATATAATGACATAAGATAAATTTAAGTTGACTGTGATATAGATCGAATAGAAAAATAATTTTATTCTGAAACCAAGCCCCTTAAGAATAACAAATGAGTACAGAGCAGTGATAAGACATTCATCTTATAAGTAGCCAAGAGGCTACGTATCGCTACATAATATAGGCTGCATATTAGGTATATTGTATATGTTGAGTTGGTTTCGATACTGTAATACAGTACATTTATTATGCCTTGAATTGTTATGCGTTGTTACGTCTTTGTTAACTTCTTGAAATAAACCGTTTTTTACCTCAAGTACCTAGCCAGATTCAAAAGACATATTTTTCACACACTTTTTTAAAATATCCTATATTTCCTGAACAATAAAATTTGTTACAAAAATGGCGTAATTTTAAGTGCGGTTTAATAATTTCTGCTATAGATGAATTTGAATCCTGGTCCTTCAGCAAAACAATCCACACCTTCATTTCTGCAGCTCCAGTGAGTAAATGGTTAAATCGAATTTCGTTCAAAATGAGTTAATTGTCTTGAGCGAAGCGGGAACGTGTCAACCTCGTAATCTTTGCTTTGAAATGGAGTTACAAATGTAACATAAGCGATAACTCCATTTCAAGACTTAGCTACTTACGCACTGCGGGAATGACTAGATTCCTCTTCCTTTCTTCCTGAGTAACCTCAGTATTATTAACTATTTATGGATAAAATTCTACTTAGACAGTTACAGGTAAAATTCTACATAAAACCGGGGGATGCAGATTTATTCCTTAAGTATTTAATTTATAATTTCTGTATTTCTTCGTAAGTGTTTTCCTGATCTTTTTCTGAAATAACCGTCATATACAAAACTTTGGCAGTTAGATCTATCCCCCACTCTTTCCCTAACTCAATTCTTAGCGTTTCTCTGAATCAGTCCTTGGACTACGCTATCAATCTCAGCGATGATGATTGCTCACTATTATTGGCCGAACGTCGGCATTCAGAATAGTAAATCATGCAACCACGTGCTTTTGATTAATTTTTTTCTCTCTACAAAAATAAAAAAAAATGCATAGCATAGGCATAGTAGACTCTGCCTCCATGGTAAAAAATTAAATAAAGTACAAAAAAAAAAAATCGTGCAATTTACATGTTATCCAAGGTGTGCTATTTAATGCAAAAGAGTTCAAGTCGAAAATGTTTTCTATCTCTCGTATAAAATATTTGAAAGTCATTTTATTTTTACTTTAGTCTTTATAATTAATAAAATACTCTTTTATGGTATGATCGAATAATAGAAATTATGATTGGTATGATTGGTTATAATGCCCGTAAGGAGAAAATATATTATAACTATATAAACATCGAATTCAATTTTTTCTTTTTAATTCGCTAGATAATTATTTTCATTCTAACTAAAAAGCTTTCATTCTAACATAAGAGCTGGAATCATTATCGTTTTGCGGTATAAACCCAACCTAGCTGGACTAGGCTAGAAAAATAGAGAATTACTTTTATTATTATTTAATTTTCATTTGCACCTGCGCAATTGCGCATCCATCAAATTTGATCGAAGTGTCTTTCTCTTCGCATTTCTACATGATCATCGAGTTATTTTGAAAAAAAAAATCAATTGTTGAGTAGGTCTCTTGGCCAATGTCTTTTTAATATTTTCTTATCCAGTCCAGGTAACAGGGAGTAGGAAAGCGGATGAACGAGTGGGTTTGGGTGATATTGTGTCGATGAGTGGAATTTTATGTATTTGTTATGAATATATGATTTTATAGTGGGAATGTCCATGTCGTTGTGTATAGTGTGATTAGAAATATACCATGGTGCTTTAATAATTTTTCTGAGAATTTTGGACTGTGTTTGTGTCTTGTGTATGTGATTTTTTTTTGCTGAACCCCAAAGTTCTGTTCCATATGTCCAAATAGGTTTTAGTTTACTGTTATAGATAAGTCGTTTGTTCCATAAGTCGAGTGAACATCTGTAGTTCAGAAGATGAGATAGTTGTTTGTACCGTCAAGTGAGTTCTTCTATTTTTATTAATTTCAGATCTTTTATTTTTATTAATTTCAGAATTTTTATTAATTTTAGATATTTTTTATGATAAAATAGTTTTTGAAAATTTATAGTTTCTATTTTAAGTGAAATTTCGTAATGTCTATATATTATTTTTAAAAAAAGTTCTGTACAACGGTTGTGCAGAGAGGTGATTTTTCCGAGATCACGCTTAAGCTCCAGGTTTTCCCGATCATTATAGATGCTGGGCAAGCCTCTGGAAGGTTTCCAGATCCCACTGATCCATCCAAGACTCTTAGCAAATTAATTATTTATCTGTTATGGCCTGATTTAAATATGGTACCTTCGGCATAGCAACTAAGCACTCTACGACTGAGCGACCCCGCTCCCGATTTCTTTAAAAAAGACCTGGAAATTCCCGTTTTATTGAGATTTTTTTCAAATCCCGGTTCTCCAATGATCGCCATTGTAAGCGAAGAATTTTCTTTTGATGAAGCAGCAAATCAAAGTTGCGAAATAAATTTACTATTATTTATTATTAGTGTTTCATAGCCAGAGAGGACCCACCCCCCGTCCCACCCCCACAGCCCTGAAGAAGACCTACAACGTAGGTCGAAACGTTGGCTAACAATAAATATCTTCTGAAATTACTTGAGAATTTCATTCAGTGACCTCTACCCGGACCAATTTCTTCAACATAAATTATCATAGGTCAACAATTATTATCAATATAAATTTACAATACTATCTAGTTTCGCAACCGGAGCCTAATCACGGTGTACGCTTAGTTAAGATTTTAGTGGCCTAAGAAGAGAATATTTTTCTTTTTCTATTAATTGGTTTCTCGCCATATTTAGGAAAGATTAAGGTTTCCTTTTGAGAAAAATTCTCATTTCAGGCTCGAGGGAGCAATAGATCTCTTTCATTTTGAATTTCCCTACTGATTAAACTGTTTGGCGAATTGAAGTGTAGCTCTGAGCCAATTAAGATTTGTACTGCTTCTTTAATTGAGAGAACACCTCCTGTCGTTACCTTTGATCTTCCAACCTCCCACTGATAGGCCAAGGTAAAATCGTTAATAATCTTAATTCCTTAGTTTTTAGTGTGAGAGAGCTTTTGTAATACATCAACCTCGCCTGTCTCTAGAAGAAGCAAATATCATATATATTATGTGTTTAATAATAATCAATTTATTATTCATGTTTATAATCCATAGGCTTTGTTAGTATTTTCCTAAATCTGATATTCTTATTTGGTTGTCGAATGGTAAATCAATAAGTTAACTTGTAAGACCGTTTCTGTGATGCATTAAATATTTATAGTTGCCTTACAATAGTTTTAGTTACCAACTACTTGTTGGGATCATAGCCCTGCAGGTGATCCAAGGATAGTTTTAAAGGGAGTAAAAAATCCCTAGTTATTCCCATGTTTGAAGTACATATGTGTCTGGTGGCTTTCATTAAAGCTCCTGTCTTAATTATAACGGGATAGGCAAAATTTAGTTTTTCTCCCACCGTAGCATCGTCCGATTAGGTATAGTATAACATGATGTTAAATTGAATGAACAACGATCATTTGTTGAGTAGTTGTGTTGGTAAAGTAGTTAATCGTAAAAACCAATTATTCCTACTATTAGTTAGTAAATATGAGGTGTAACTACTAACTACAATTACTAATAAAGTAGTCAATTATTGACAGGGAGTATTTGGTGCAGTTAACTCCAGTTGTTCAGTACTCAAAATTGATCTCTGGCAAATTACAGGTTTTTTCGTTACTTTTAACGTTTAAGGTACTTATTATGTTTTTAAAGTTATTATTATCACTATTGTTTTATTTACTAAAAATATAACTGAGATTGGGGTGTCTTAAATTTAAACTTTTTTTATGTTTAGGTTTATTAAAAATAAATTAGGAAATATAAATCATGAGCATTCAAAATATTAAAACTTTTTTTCTCTTGTTACTTTAATACTTTTAAGCCGAAATAGACTAAGGACTAGAAAAAATAGGAAGAAAGATTAACTGTAAAATTCATGAAAGAGTCGTTAAAATTAAGGAAAAAACTCTTATTATATAAATATAGGTCATCTCTTTTCCCCTTTTTTTATGTTTTTAGTTAGTTTCCAATTTATAACCGAAGGGCTGAACCCAATCTGACCTATCCCTTGGGTGAAGTCCTTTAGTCCTTTTATAAGATAGCTTCGGCGTGGAGCTTATGCCTTTCATGCAAAGCGCTACAGCCCCGCTCCTCCCAAATGTAATCTGCATACTTTTTCAACTTTTTTTTTCTTTTTCTTCTCTTCGCAACATAACACAATTTTCTTCTATCACCTATTTTGTAAAAGGGATGCTTGAAAAGTAGCTAGTCCACTTAATTAAAATTATATTTATTGTAAAACCTTTTTTAATACAAAGATATTATTATAACACCTTTGTGTTAGTCTTTTTATAACATGCCTTTGTTTATATATATATATAAATATATATATATATATATATATATATATATATATAGTGTGTGTGTAACGGGCTCTTTGAACTCGATCTTTGACCACTTCAAAATATCGAATTAAAATGAAACTTTGCACTCTTCTCAAGGACCGAAGACTATACAATAATTATAAGTGTGTTTCATTATCCTGAGCATGATCTTCAGGATTCGCGATTTCTCATACCAAAAGAACTAAGGCGTGTATTTAGTCATGCATGGGCTTAATATTTGAGACAAACATATGACTACTGGCACTATCAATTTCGTATATGTTGTTATTAAAAAAAAATAGGCTATTGTTGCCAGCCGAATTAAAAATTAGAAAATGAATACTATTTATAAAAACTAAAGATCACGGGTTTATAGCCAGCTGAACTAAAAATTAGAAAATGAATACTATTTATAAAAACTAAAGATCACGGGTTTATAGCCAGCTGAACTAAAAATTAGAAAATGAATATAGATTTAAGAAATTAAAAACCACACTTAATTATCCACTTTTGATGGTGAACACCTCGTATATAAAAATTAATAATAGTTTGAAATACTAATTAAACACTCTTTAACTGAAAACAATTATACTAAAAAGTAGAAAATAATTTTCAATAAGTTTAAAATAATAATCGACTTATAAAAAAAAAATATTAAAAAAGCGTGCGGTCCTTTTTATGATAAAATATCTATATTATGACTATTTTTACCAATATCAGCCAATAAAATATTGATTATTGTCCATGATTTTTTTTCCATAACTATTCTAATCTTAAGCTTATTTAAAATTATTATCTACTATTTAGCCAGCTTGTTTTCTATTAAACAGTGTTTTTTTTAGTGCTTTAAACTATTTTTAATTTTTGTCTATGAGGCGTTCAGGATCAAAACCGGGTAACACCAAATTTAAAAAATTTATTCTTTCACATTTTTCACTATTTTTGTCAAACAGTGCTTTATGCTCCTGAAACTTCAGGTTTAGAACCGAACTACAATTTTGAGGAATAAGGCTGCAAAATGTTGAAATCACGGAGCTATCCGTTTTTAACTTTGAACTCCTTCTATGTCGTTTACTATTGAATCATGTTTTTATAATTCGGTACCATATGGCGAGGGTCAGCGATTCTTTGTTCCTGATAGCAGTTAATTTATTTTTACATTCAAACTCCTTCTTGACTATCACTGAACGTTTACCGATATCAAAAATTCACTTTTGCTCCATTTTTTATTTAACATGAAATGAGAGAAGGGCATAATTAGGCTAAGTATTTAAAGAGATTGTTTTAGCCTTGAGCTCCGGCCGTTGTTGTTCATTACCTGAACTAATGATCAAAGTTTGATCTGCTCGGCCACTTACGCCCTATTAAGTCCGATCAGTAGGAACACAACATCCCCCGGCTTGGGATAATTGCACTCTAGTGTAATATCCGTGAATAACTGGCAGCATCCAATAGATTGGACTTGAACTTACTATTCAATGTTTCTACCTTCCTTATGCCAATGCGGCATTTTTTGTAGCCACTCCAATTCTAATATTCTAATCTTGTTAGCATGACTATCTATAGGTCTCTAATACAAAACATGGATAGTTTATTGTTATCTACTTATCTGTTGTAATTAAAAAACATAATCAATATCAAAACTGGTTTAGTTTAGTTTCTATGAACGGTGGTAGTTTCTATGAACCTTTCATATTTAATTGTCAATACAGTTATTTGCTACCGGTGTATCTTGTTTGTGCTGTTTTAATTTTCTTGTTATTGATTTGACCAGGTTCTTGAAGTATGAATGACCATTATTCATCCTTCATAACCGTTATTCGTCTTTTCTTACAGCAGGAAGATACTTCCGCCCTTAGAAGAGGGTTTCATATTTCATAGTCTCATTCATTGTTGTTCCAAAGGTGTGTTCTATTCCTCATGAAGTTCATTTTCGTTATGTATGAAAATAACATCTAATAAATCTTCCGTTGCTATAGCATCTTAACAGTTTGTAAACTCAGAAGAAATAGCTTTTCAAGATAGCAGGTAATCCTGAATCGTATGTGAAAATTGTCCTCTTTTTCACAAATATAGGCCACTTATTTATTAAAGAAGACAAATTCATTTTTTTTCCTAGGGAGGGACAAAAAATTTATATTTGAGATAATTTAGGATTACCTAGTTACATGAAAAGCTATTCCTCCTCAGTTTACAAATTAGTCATTCATCTTATAATTAATTATATTTAACTGTTGCAAATTGTAATTATTTGAATAATACTTAATCACACGCAGATCTAAAGGTATTGTTCGGAAATTTCGCGCGTGTAGTTTACAGTAGTAACCTCGTCTTAGAGGGTGACATAACTTTGCTGTGATAATGATATTGAACTGGAAATTTCTAAAGCGTGTGCAAGATCTTATATCAGTAGTTGCTTGTAACCGGAAAGGACCTTTCAGGTGTGTTTTTAGATTTTCCTCAAAATTTTCAGAATTAATCCAAAACCTTATTACTTATTGGCCTGACTCAGCCTAGCTTAAATTCCAACTTTTTTAGATGTTATTTTGCTTTGAAGAGATAATGTTCTAATACAATTTAGGTTTACTTTCTTAAAAAGTATTTTCTGAGATTACAAACTGACTAGATATAATTGTTGTTATGTAAAACGGAAACACCTAAAATTTAGTAATAATATAACAAAAATACCATGTATACTTTGGTTTTAAGTTGTGGAATTAACTGGTTTTTTTTGTGTGTTATAAAGAGTGCATTTAGGAAGCTGATCTGGCTGGATCGTTTGACTAAAATTATTATTATTAATGGATTTGTTATAAAATTATCTCCTTATCATAAAAGGGAAGGAAACATATTTTTAGAATAGTACTTACTAACGACAAGAAAACAGAAATTCATATTAACAGCCTTTTCTTTATTTTGTCAAAAATATTTTAGGAAACCGTTCTGAAAGGAGCTTTACTGTGTGTGTCCTTATGATGCATCTCTTACGTATAGCACCTCTTTGTGAAAATCCTGTAAAAAATAAATAATTAAATTTAATATATGCTATTCTTTATATATTGAGATTATATATTTTGCATGAGTAAGTATTTCAAACCGCTATATCCTATTAACTTGTTAAATTAATTAAATTCTATGAATTTAAGAATATAAAATTAAATATTTTATTTTAATTCATAAAATTTTGTGTCGTTTTATAATATTCTTAGTGACGAATCATGAATTTAATTTGAATGCGTTCCCGAATTATTATGAATCATCTGATCCGGCCGACAGATAGCTTGGATATTGATGGACTGAGGACTGAGGAACCGAGGACTGCCTGTGAATTCGGGATTTGTTTGAAGCTAATGAAAGATTTATGAGTTGCCTCTGAGATTTGTATTCTAGTCCGAAGGAGTATTAAAACCTCCTTAGACTATGGCCCATCTTGCTATATTAATGGTCCTTAGATTCAGCTTTGAGGGGAATACCCCACCGTGGAACATTTAATTTTTATATGCTTATAAAATATTTATTAATATTAGATGTTTGCTATTACAAATTTAAACAAATTCTAAGTTACTGGTTTACATATTTATTAAACGTTAAATGTTTTAACGTATCTAAGCTATACTTGTAACTTTGGAGGTTACTTAAACCATAGGCGAATAATTAATGAGGGTTTGGTAAATGTATAGCCTACGTATAGCCTGAGCCTATTGTATATATTCTATCTTTGTGTTTGTTTATTCATACATTTAACGGTCCTTTATGCTGCTATGGTTGGTGAAGTGGAAGTAGGTACTAAATTTTGTCTATCATGGTAAAATTAGGATAGGTATCTTTAATGAGTACCTGATACTGTACATACTCGGTACCCCCATTTTACGCCACTTCCGAAGGTCAGCATAGACTAGAATTTTATCACGTCCTTTAGTATGGGACATAGTATGTTGTTAGGCTAAATTCTAGATCAGAGGTGAACCCTCTCTTAACCAGCCCGATGAATAAGTGGTTAAGTAGAATTTTATCTAGAATGAATTTATTGTTCTGAGTGAAGTGGTGTTGTGCCATTCCCTTCTTTGGCTTGAAATGAAGTTATAATATTAGCAATAATTGCATTTCATGTCAAGGAACTCCGGGATGTGTTAAACTTCTATTTACTGTTGTAATTGACTGTTGTAACTATCTGTCCAAAAGGGAAAGGAAATTTTCGTTGGTGGAGGTTAAAGAAAGAATTCCTTAAATAGTAATATTTAATATTAAATGGTTAACGATTTATTAGAAGCCTTGAAACTTCGGCTTCTTCACATTCCACATTGCAGGCCTTATTCGGGACTTAGGTCTTAACAATAGGCTAACTATTATTATTCAAAGTTTATGAATGAATCTTTTGAGAATGGACATTTCAAGCCAAGGCCTGACTTTGCCCCCTACGTACTATGATAATGACATAATTCCGCTTCACTCAGTACATTTTACTCATTTCGGGCTACTATTCACTTGTCCACTTATTCGACGGCGCTGCAGATATATTGGTGCAATATCAACAAGTTTTTCGAGGGTCCTTTACCAAAGTACCACGTTAATGTTTGTCATTTACGGTATTCTATGATCGTATCCTTTAACTATTGACTGTTCTCCCTAGAGGGCATAAGCCTCTTATCGTTTGCCAGCTCCTGTTGCAAAATCATAAAGTTAGTACTTAGTTCAGGAAATTAAATTATTTTTTAATGTTCCATTTTTTGGATCAACAACTGTTCCTTGCCCCTGCATTTTCGATTAACATATAATGTTTCGTTGCCCCTCGAAATAATGGGGAAAATGTTTTTCGCACCGACGGAGCTCGAATCGACCGAATCCGGCGTGGCAAAGGCTATATATAGGTTTATTTGGCGGGGAGATATCTCTCTCTGTAGCTTGCAACCATTAAACATCCTCTCGCCCCAGATATTGGACCATTCGATGAACCGTTATTTGTTTCCTTTCATGTTCCCTTTATATTTCTTTTAATCTTTCAGCTCTTGCTATACCTTTTTCTGTTTCATGGGGATATTGCAGTGTTGTTACCATTGATGAAAAATGGGTTCACCATCGGGGAACGGGATATTTACTCATAACAGAACGGAGAGGAAATGACATATGCGTGTTCGTTCTGTTCGAAAATCTTTCTCTCTGATTTTTAAAAATCATATTCAGTCTTAAATCTTACTATCCATTTTTAAAATTATACTGGAACATTAAACATGTCAACTAACATGATTCGTCCATGGTATATCCGAAGTGTTAAGGAAATTATGTTTTATCAACAAAACACCTTTTATTTAGACTAAAAAATCCATCATTGTACAATGAAAAATTTTCAACTTACAAAACAATACATTTTAGGGGAGTGTAGTGGCTTAGTAGTAGAGCACAGAGTTGCCGTGCCAAAGTTCCTGGGTTTTAATTACGCTGCACGACAGACTTTTATTTAATCTCTACTCTCTTGGGGCTTGCCCAGCCTCTATAAAGTGGCTACCCAAAATAGGGAAAAATCTGGCGGTTGAGCGCATCTAGGGCAAATCATTTCTCCCTGCAGAAGCGTTGTCAAAGAAACAGTACAGTCTTAACCACGTAATAAACCCAAGAAATTTTATGGGTTGCAGTAGTACAGGTTTTTTCTCTAACAATACATTAATTACTAAATGGTATCGTTTCATCCCAGAATCCAAAAATCCGTCCAGAGGGCACTGAGAATCTGGGACTTCCGCTTGAGGTTCTCAAGGAGGCTAAGCAGGCAGTTCTCCTGGAAACAGCTAGTAGAATCCTCAGAAAATTTCTGAAAATTTAAAGTAGAAAAATTGAAAACAAATAATAATAACAGCAGATGGTTGGTTGGATTTGTCCCCCATCTTTGTTTTGAACTGCAAATGCGTGAAATCAAAAACAAAAATTAATAATAATAAAAATAATTATTTGAGAAATCATACAAATGCCATTTGGGACATTAACTATCTTAGTATTCACAGTTTGTAGTAGACAAAGGGCTCTAAAATTTTAGTTCTGATTGACTAAAAGGTAGGCCTATGCAATTTTACTAATCCTCAATTGATTGAATATAGTAAAAAAAAACATTTTTAATTGCCTTTTAACGATTTCGCCCCACTGTGCTGCGTAAAGAAGCCAGGAGCAGTTACTTAGACAATTTTTAAAAATATTTTTACTTTTTGCTATTTTTTTATTATATTTTATACTTCAATATTCCTACAACTGATTGAGGACGATAAAAGACAAAAGACGGAAATCCTAGTTCAAATCCCGCTGGAAGGCAGTACTTTTATTTAGTCTGTTTGCAGCCGAAGATGGATCATATAGGATCAAGGGTCTAGGATCCTCCTGAGGCTCACCTAGCCTATATAAAATATTATAAAAATAGGGGAAAAATCTGGCGGTTGAGCGTGACCTTGGATAAGTCACCTCTTTGCAGAACCGTTGTCCATGAAAGAGTTCAGTCTCTACCTTCTACTAAACCCCAAACCCTTCACGGGTTATAGTGGTACAGGTTTTTTTTTTCTAGGTATCTCGTTATAGACAGGACATTTCCAATTTCAATGTACATTTGTTAGGCTCAAGTTGATATTCCGAATGACAATAATTTAATCCATGTTTGTTATAAATTAATTCTAGGTTCCTTATGACAGCAGAATTAACAGGAGATGGAATCGACACAGAGAAGCTCCTCTGTAAACAGACAGCTCCATAATTACTTGGTCAAATCCCGTATATGCTATGGTTAACCAAGAATATCTCCGCTATTCAAGTCATCATTGTCTCAGATTGTAATATGTCAATCGAATATCTTAAAAATTTAAAATAATTGTCAATAATTATGTAAATAGCGTAAGACCAACATGTAACCTACCCTGCAACTCTTTTTTTAAAAATTTTAATATAGTTATTAACATTATTTCCAAAGTATTACTAATTTATATTTATGCTACTAAACTTTGATTTCCTAACATAAATGTTCTAAAATTTTGGAATAAGTTTAAAGGAGAAAGTCCGTGATATCGGATATCGATTCAACAATACTACCAACAATAAAGTCATATTTTTGAATAATTATATTTTTAAAAAAGAGTAGCAGGGTAGGTTACGTGTTGGTCTTACGCTATTTAAATAATTATTGACAATTATTTTAAATTAATAAGATATTCGATTGACATATTACAATCTGAGACAATGCTGAATTGAATTGCGGAGATATTCTTGGTAAACCATAACATATACGGGATTTGACCAAGTAATTATGGAGCTGCCTGTTTACGGAGGAGCTTCTCTGTTTCCATTCCATCTCCTGTTAATTCTGCTGTCATAAGGAACCCAGAATTAATTTATAACAAACATGGATTAAATTAGTGTCATTCGGAAGGTTCAACTTGACCCTTTCAAATGTTCATTGAAATTTAGGTTGAACATGTCATAATGAGATACCTATATTAGTCATAAACATGCTTCTATAAAAAATGTTTAGTGATGCAATATTTTATATGCGTTGCTTAGAAACAAATCGAAGAACTACCTTTGGTTTAGTCTTTTGTCGTCCTCGATCAGTTGTAGGAATATTGAAGTATAAAATATAATAAAAAAATAGCAAAAAGTATAAATATTTTAAAAAAATGTCTAATCACAAAGCCACTGCCCCTGACTTCTTTAAGCAGCACAGGGGGGCGAAATCGCTAAAAAACGCTTATAAAATTTTTTTTTACTATATTCAATTAATTGAGAATTAGTAAATTTGTATATGTAGACCTTTTAGGCAATTAGAACAGAAATTTTAGAGCCCTTTGTCCACTACAAAGCTAAAGGGAGCATTTAGAAGTGAAGAATCATAAGTGCGGGAATTTTAAAATAATTGCTTTTCAGCAAATAGTCTATAATTTTTTTTCTTATTAAAGGCGAATAAATTTAATTTCTCTCGGCCAGATATTGTCCAATGATAGTAGTAGGAGGAAGAAAATGAATAATCCAATATTCAAACCGTAAATCGGTTTTGATCAGCTATGAAAAACTAGGGAATTCAAGGTTTTCAAAGCCTTTCTTTTTCAAAAACCTCCAAAAAATGGCTTTTTATGTACTCTTTGAAATAAATATTAATTAGTCATCAAGGGTCTGAATGAAGATCCTGAAAGGGAATTAGCTGCCTAAAGCTACAAATGAGAGACGGGAGGTAGTAATCCTTTCATTCTTTACTCCATTCTGATATTTTGTCAGTTATCGTTTATGCGTTTGATTACGCTTACCATGTCTTCGATAAAAGTGAAAATCCTTGTCCTTTTGAAAGAATTATTGAAGTCAAAGGAGCAAAATGCGCACACTTTATTTATATATTTAGTGGAATTTCACCTGTCCGATCTTGATCAACAGTTAATTGAAGATAAGTCAAGATTAATTATTATTAATAAATATAAAACAAAATGTTCCCGCATTTCTACGAACGAGGATATAATGCACAACCTCCTCATCTCTTCAGACTCTTTAATTTCCTCATTACGGACTCAATGGGAACCAATCGCACTGGATCTTGAGGATGATGCTAAACAGTTAATTCCTCATGTTAAGGGAGCATCAGGTGAAATTAATGAATCTGCAATGGATGTAGTTTAGTTTCAATTGCTCGACTATTGTCTTCTATACTGAGTATTTCATTATCCTCTAATTGGTTTTATATATCATGGTATATTCTATCCAACTGCTAGCTAACACAAACAAGTCTGCCAAATTTCTAGGCTATACTTCAATCTGCTGAGGATTTAATCATTTTTAAGCGTTTTTTAGCGTTTTCGCCCCACTGTGCGCCCTTACACAATCACATAGCACTTTTTTTACTTTGAATGAAAAATCTGAATGCCTCGTTTTAAAAAATAAAACACGCTACATCTTCCGTTATTTCTATGTTATTGCTGTTATTTCAATAACCCGAATTCAGTTAAATAAGATTTAAGACATTTTACTTCTAGACTATAAATTATTTTTTAATCTATAATATAATTCTAAAATAAAACAAAAACCTTTCATTATTTTATGTAATGCAACATACTCAATTTCTCAAACCAATAATTAAATGGGTACTCATATTGTAATAGGCTCCCTAGGGGGTTGCAACATAAATACCTGGAATGAAATTGGGGTAACTCTACTAAAACAGCACGTACCTACCATTAAGTGACCGGTTATATATTTTTTTAAAAAGGGGGTTGGGCGAACAGAGGTTACATCTATAGTTATAGTTAATGGGGTTTGGGCGGACAGAGGTTACATCTATAGTGATAGTTAATGTGGGTTGGGCGGACACAGGTTTCATCTATAGTTATAGTTAATGGGGGTTGGGCGGACAGAGGTTACATCTATAGTTATAGTTAAAGGAGGTTGGGCGGACAGAGGTTACATCTGTAGTTACAGTTAATGGGGGTGGCGCGGACAAAGGGGGTTTGAAATTTTAAACCATTATTAATGAAAGGTGTATTTGCTAGGATAAGGGTTCCTGAGGAGGTGGTATAAAGTCTGTAGAAATAATATAACATTCCATGGATGTTCAAATTGAGAATTGCATCTACGCTTTAATTAATTTTTCCGTAATTAGTTGTTTATTTTTCAATTTATTTCAATAAAATGAAATAATGATACCAAACTTTATTGCTCTATATTCATTGAATATCACCCCACAATCATTTTTTAAATTTGAATATGTATTTATGCTTTATTCAAACATACCCTTATTTAAACCATACATACAGTTTCGTAATGAGAAGCAAAATTGCAAGTTACAATAAAAATATTAATTTTTAGAAATTACATATTATTTATCATCATTGCTGCTAACCCAGCATCTAAGTTTGACACCTTTAATTGAAATAAAAACCTGACAGTCAAGGATGATAATGGTCAAATCACCTCGCTTATATATGGTTGTGGTTAAAGCAAATAATCTCAAAATATTGTAAATTAAGCACTATTTCAGTTATAAACATTTGCCATTTTTTCAAATTAATAATGCATTATGATGTTTTTCTCTCTCCTGTAAAACAATAAAAAATTGCTGCTTAAGAAAGTTTAACTAAATTTTGATAAATATCCTTGAACGATATTTGTTATTCAATTTTTATTGGAAAGTCATAAAACACGAATGAGCTTTAGAATAAAACAAGTACATAATTCACTTTGTATAAACAATATATTCATAAAGCGTCCTGAAAATTATTAAAATGAAATTAAGTTTAACAGAACGCTCCAGATCGGGGAATGCCATTAGCAGGCTGGGATATAGCGTGCCTGTGCCTGCTAGTGATTTGATTCAAGTAACAAAGGATTGATCAATTTTCATATTTTTTCCGCGCCGATAAATTCTCATTCGTGTGGGTCTCGAATACAAACTACTACCCTTGCCTCGTTATTTTTCACATCACCGCTTTTCCTCTGCTCCGATGAGTAAAGTCAATTTAAAAAAAAAAAATGGTGCATCAATCATTTGACAATGGTTCATCAATAACTTTTTTTAGCGCCGTTTCTGTATAAATCGAGCTCTAACGTTGCACATTTTCGGAATTTCTTTTTTTGTTTTTCTTTTTGAGTTTAAATAACCTTACTAGGGTTGTTACTTGAATACTAAACGTCAATTTTTTTCAATTCACCTTATTACTATAATATCAGTTTAGCGATTACTTGGTGAAACAATAAAAACAAACACTCATCAAATTAGTATGCTCTTATTGCCTGATTATAAAATAATTATGTACCCATAGTATAAATAAAAACAACTGAATGAAATTTAAATACCATTATCAATTAAATATGAAAATCTTGATAGCTCCATAAACATATTATTTTATTTATTTATTTATTTTACAACCGAGCCACTATGGACTACATTTGGTTCAACTGTTATTTCCTTCTTTTCTTCTGTTCTATAGCTATTTAGTGTTTTTGCTGTCTTAATTGCGTCTGTTCTTCTTTTAGGCCTTTCTTGAAAGCCTCCAACATTCTGAAGTTCTTTCCTAAGTGAAGAATTTTTCAGTTTCCTTAATTCAATTTTTGGCCATATTCAGTTTTTAAAGGTAAGTAAATATTTTTGTGGTCAGTCGGCTTGGGTTCATCCTTTTTAGATGTCCATAGAACTTAATTCTTTGCTTCTAACTGTGTCTGTATTTTTTTCTATTTGCTTAGAATGTTCCTGGTTATGACTTCGTCTATATTGGTCTCCTACAATCGGTCCTAAAATTGTTCTTAATATTATTTGTTATTAATATTCTATTCTTCGTTATATTTAGCGTTTTGAAAAATTAATTATATAAAATACATGATAAAAAGGATACATTAACAAGGATTTTTTGTCCTCGTTTAAATAATCCTAGAACCTACTGCCGGGGTGCTAACCCACGACAGTGAGCATAGTTGCGTTAACCACTACACCTCAGGTCAGCCTAAAATTGTTGTATATATACATATATACATATGAATTGAATATCAGGACCAGTTCATTCCAAGATTGGTATAATGTACAGCTATATTTCGTTTCACTTTTTCATTCATATTTGTTTCAACAGTCGCAATGTTGGTCTTTGCAATGTGTATTGCCCTAAAGTTTTCAAATATATTGAATTGTATTCAGCAAATCGCGGCTTACGAAATCCCTTTTGTCCTAACCTGAATAATATGGTTTGATTATTTACAGTACGTTATGATACGAGGGAACGGGGTAGCTCAGTGTAATAATAATAATAAATTATTTATTTATTCTGGGACAAGTACCTTTAGAATAAGAATAGGATATTATTACGTCTTAGAGTATATTACTACAGGTTATTGTGTCTTATTAAGTGAAAAAGAACTAATGAGAAAAAAAAAAAGTTGCGAATGACCTACAGTGATAACATTTAAAAAGAAAAAAAGAATAAGAAAACAGAGTACAAGAAATAAAAAAAAACAGAAATAAGATTACAATAATTATAAAGATAAACAATAGATAATTACATATGTGGGCTAATTACAAAATCAAGTAGAAACAAAGATAGCAGAAGATGAAACAAAAATATGAACAATATCAACTAATATAACTTGTTTTTAAAAATATCTAACTGGATGCACTCATGCTTCACTAAGCGTCAATAATATAAATATAAATAAATAATGATATTAATATACTTATATATAAATAAAAACACATCATTCATTTATCAGTTAGAAAATATTAATCTGAAAACTGAGTATGTTATTTCCCTTTTTTGGGAAATTTTAAGGATATAATGTGATTGAATATATGGAATTTGAAGGTTGAAAGATTATTGGAACGACGAATGGAAGAGGGTTTAGAGTTTCAAAGGGACGACGATCGGATAAGAAAAGATCTATCAAAATCTGTATAGAGTGCTGATTTTCTATGCTATAATGAGGTACTGGATGAACCCCGTATTACCAATAGATCCTCCTTGGGCTCACTTTATAAAACATTATAGTACCTACCTGTAGCCTAAATTGAGAGATGAAACATGGTGGTTGAGCGTGATGTAGGACCAATCACCACCCTGCACAAACGTTTTCCTACATACGGTAACGTATCTACCATGTACCTTCATGGATTGTAGTGGCATTGGTAAAGGTATGTAATCATAGGAATCCCAGAATTATATTCGCTCGAGAAGAATGCTGCAAAATCGCCTTTATGGAGGGAAGGATTGCCCGGCCGTTGGAAGACTATTAACTGGCTGGGTCCATCGGAGGAGGGAATTCTCGTCGTTATCGGTCGCTATGGCCAGGGAGATAAACAGCCATAATGTCCTCGCTAGATTGCGCCTCTTTGTAATTAACAGCAACTTCATAAAACTATGATTGCTCCCTATCTATGTTAATTACTCCCATTTACATTTTACGTCGCCTACGGCAGCTTGGTGTTGGCAATGCATGTTCCCAATATCTTTTTTAGAGGCTAATTGAATCATTGAATATTCTGCTCCGTTGCAGTTCCCCTGTGCAATGGCCCCGCTCCTCTGCTCATTGCGGTGGCGAAATGTAAATTGACCGGTGAATTGGAATCTATGGAACAATGGGAAAAATAATAATTGAACTTAACAAATTAATTAAAAAAATATCAATTAGTCTTTCGGTTGTTCATGTGGTTTTTATTGAAAAATAATATAATAATAAGAATATGATTCCGGTGTAGGTAACAGATTTAATTCCTTAAATAGTTATAAACTAGTTTTCATTCCATAATCTATCGAAACCGACGTTTCCATCCACACTGTGTTGTTACATTACAACTCCATTTCAAGAATCTAAGATCTACGAAAATTATATGATTTTGTTTTTTTAATTCAATTAACTCATTACATAAAACTCGATTTAACCACTTGTTCACCGGGGCTGCAATATATTAGGTCTGCTAATAATATAATATATAAATTTATACAATTATAATAATATAATATACTAACATAAATGATTCTCGAAGCGTTCCTATCTTTAGCGTTCTTGGCTTGTTCTGTGAATCGAATTTATCAATGTATACTTTTTTTTTCTTTTCGATTTCTTGGCATGATCCAACCGCCTTATTGTTGACCATCTGATTGGCACTTTTTCAACAATTGTTCCGTTTCTTTATTATTCATTTTATCATTTACTAGCGACCCACCCCAGCTTTGCTCGAGTAATAAGGCATATTATGCCTGCATTTGTCTGTTTAATGTTTGTTTTTTTTTTTATCGCGATAATTGCACGGGATTAGGCAGCGTCTTCGTTGAAACCCATCGACGTTCCAACCCATTTACACAAAACCTCGAAAAATTATTTACCTAAACCTTCCTGGTGAATCGCTCTATATATTGTTGAAAACGACATGAAAATCCGTGCAGAAGTTAATGAGTTTACCGCGAAGAAAAGTGGCTGAGGACTTTGTTTTATAATATGTATAGATAACACAAAACTTTAATAAATGAAACCGATTAAGGTTAAACTATTTGAAAATTACAAAAGACTTTGTTGATTTCTTCAGGTTTAGACAGTGTAGAAAAATGTTTCGCCAGCGTTTCGCCAGCCATGCTGCTGACTTCTTCAGGGCTGAAATGAGTTTTGGCATTTTATGTCAATTTGCAGTTTTAGTGTAATGATTTGATCTGGGCAAAGACATTCTGTACAAAATCCTAACTGAAAGTTCAGTATAGGAGAGAATTTCCTCTATAGATATCCTATATTTATCGTTCCAAACTGTTACTAAGCATTTGTGCAGTGATAGTTTATTAGATCCTGGTACATTTTTCCACAGATCTGCAAAATTTTTCTCTACTAGCTTTATAACTTTTCGATTATTTAAGAGCTCGCATTTTTGTGTGTTATTATGCCATTCATATCTTTTAAGACTAATGTTTTTTTTATTATGCATTCATATTTTTGTGATATTTTTCTATTTTTTGAATAACACTTTTTTAATATTTCTTTTTTGATAATATGATTGTTTTGTTTTTTTGGCTAGTTTTCTTGTCTAGTATGCATGCATAACTTATATTATTTATTATTTACAAAAATTAAAAAAGTTCTGCAAGAATCGAAAAATACAATATGACTGGAAAACATGCAGTATTTAAAATCCAGTGAAATATTAATTAATTAAGCTAAGTGATGTATTAGGCTTTAAAATGGGGAAAAATGAAACTTCCAGGATGAGGAAAAGAGGATGATGTGTTTCATAATTGAGACATAGGAATTTTTATAAGCCCTTAGGAATTTCCATCTCGGTTTAAGGAAGAAATCAATTACAGTTTTATCCCTCTGTAAAAAAAATATATTTACGCTTTAAACAATCCATTCAAGATTGAAATGGTTCAGGTTGCTTAGTTAGATGAATAAATAACAATTGTCAAATACTCTTTTAGGTTTCCACGGCCACTATTATTACAAAAGACTTTGTTGATTTCTTCTAGTTTAGACAGTGTTGATACATTTTTCGCCAACGTTTCGCCAACCATGCTGCTGACTTCTTCAGGGCTGAAATGAGAAACTACTTTTTTTTAATTCAAAATTCTCCAGTTGATCCTGATACCAAAAAAGGGCTTTAGGTCGCAAAAAACTCTGTAAGGGCATGCCTGAGTAGTGTAAATCCAAATTTCCAACCGAGATGGGAAAACCTTTGGTGGCCGAAAAACTTCGAATTTTTCGGAATCATTCCAGTTTTTGGCCTGTATCCCCTAATCGGTGCGTTTTTGTATATTAAGTTTGCTACAATTTGAACCCAACCGCAGCTTTGTAGCTCTAGTAGTTTCTGAGTTATTCAAAGTTCATGTAAAAAAAATGAAATGTGTCAGCCAATTAAGAGTTGCTAATCCAGAACAAATCAGAATCTCTAGGAAAAACACAGATTTTTTGTTCAAGTCACAAGAAACCTGTATACCATGCAATCAATTTATCTACAATAGTCTACATCACATTCTCCTTCACTGCCCAGCACACAATGAACATAGACAACAATTTCTTCAACACTTTATCTTAGAATCTTCTGATAACCAAAGTATCCAAGCTATACTCGATATCGACAGTGTAGATAAGTTACATACAGTGTATTATTACATGATGGGAGTTAAAAAAGTGCTAAATTGTTTATCATAGACCATTTTCTATTAAGTGTTTGTTTTTAGTTTATCTTTAAATTGATATTTTGTTTATTTATTTTTATTGTTTCTATCATAGCAACAGTAATTGTTTATCCTTTAATCAGTTATTTATGTTTTGAAAACCAGAATGTGTTAGTAAATTTTATTTTTATTTTCATAATTTCATATGTACATAAGTTGTTAAAATCATAATAATGTAATTTATAGTCAAGCTGGGCTCCATTTGTATAGAGATGCCCCCGAAGACAAATAAAATTTCTATCTATCTATCTATCTAGTTTCTGAGTCACGCCCTTTTTTTAAACATTGAAAAATTGTTCATTTTTTCCAATAAGTCCAAATTTTAATTTTTAGCCGACTTTCGTGAGGAACACCGCCCGAAGGAGTGATTCTACGATGAAAGGGGGTATGGAGTGGTAGTAAATTTAATTAGGTTTAATTTAAGCACAGAACCAGGCCTTTAGACTTACTACTCTTGCTAATTAAAAAAAAGGAAAATCGGGTAATGTGGGTGTTTTAAGAAAATGACCTTGTACGCCACGAATCGATCCAAAACAGCTTGTTTATTGTAAAGTACCTATACAAAAATAATGGTACTACTATGTAGGGGGTGGAGCCACCCTATCTCCCCAAGGGTTTTAGGACACCAAACGTTGTCCTATCCGTTTTTTCCGTTGTAAACTTGGATTTACACTGCTCAGGACATGTCCTTACAAAGTATCAAAAATGAAGCTCTCTTCAAATTTTTTGACCTTCAAACACCTGGCCGCTGGCCTAATATTCTTGTCTGAAATATTAAGCCATGTAGGACTTAGTGCAGGCCTTATTACTTGGCACTATACACTACTGTGTCATTGGATATGAAAAATCATGATGATCCTGGTCAGGATAATGAAACAAACTTATTAAATTATTGTATTGCTATTGGTCCTTGGAAAGTGTGCAAAGTTTCAATTTTAATTCGATTTTTAGAACTGGCTGAAAATCGAGTAAATAGATTCCGTTACATGTATACATACCTTCAGGAAAGCTAACATTAGCGTGTTAAAAAAAAAGATAATTAATCTTCTGATTATTGAAAGTGATACATAGAGTTTTCCTCTTTTTTTAGTGTGCTCTTGTGAATCTGCTATTTAATGTACTGAGCTGTAGAAGCCCTTTCCCCTGTTTAGACAGTAATCCTTAAGACGAGAAGATTTAGTGGCTAAGTTGGAGGGAGATCCAGGCCGGGTATCGAGTGGAGCACAGATGCCGCCCAGACCGCCAAGCCTCAAAAACGACACTTGCCCGATCAATTTATCACCCCCCCCCCTCACTTCCTCGCAAAGTTCCAGCTTCGAAATTAACCCGCTGAGTGGGCAGAGTTTTCGAGAGCGCCTCATTTAAAAGTTGCTAATTCCGCCTCAAATTAATTCTCCCGAAGCTCCTTTGACGATCAACACTTTGCAACCCCCTGGGTTTTTACAGTCGCGCTCAAGACCTTTCATCAAAGGGTAATTTATATCTTTTCTTAGCCGGCTTGTTCCCACTCCCGTTATATTTTCGTTGGTCTTCATTGTCTGCTTTGAGGCACTTTGTCAACGCCTCATGGACTTATTGTTTTATTTTCGTCTTGAAAACTGGATTAATGTGGACTGGTCGGTGTAGTTAAAAATGAAGCAATCAATTTCGGAATTTTCTCTTTAAATGATGTTTGAATGATTGGTTCAAAATCATTTCCAGTATATATCAGCATATTTCCTTCATAAAATTGGAAATTAAGTAAAATTTATCCTACAATCTTTCATTTTAATTCGTTCTGTACTTCTGGTCTCTTTGGTAACAATTTAGTATTTCTATTAACAAGACTAGGAAGGAGCGTTGGGGCTTAAGTGGTAGAGCTCTCAGTTCCCATGCCGAAGGTCCTGGGTCTTGGGAAACATTAAAATAGAGAGTCTAGATATCTTTAGTTTTAGAACATAAACTATGTGGTTCGTTTATTGTTTATTTATTTTACGTCACTTGTTAATGTTTTGGCTAATCGGACGATACTACAGTGGAACTCCTAAATTTTGTCTTTCCATGTTTAATTAGGAAAGGGATTTTTAACGGGGATTATCCGTACAGGCTCGGTACCTCTGTTTTATGTCTCTTCCGAAGGAAGGAATATGCAACGATTTTTTATTCTTTCATAAAAATATCTAGGTCTACCTGCCGGTTAGCACACCCTCGATCTTGGGCATAGGTTGTTATACTAACCAATACACCCTTTACGTGTAGTGTCATACATGTCATAGTGGTGATCAATGCTGAAGCAATGTAACAGGAGATATAGATTTTGAAAATTTATTTTTAGTAATGAATGATGGAAATATAGTTAACTTATAATAGGAATAAATCCGCAGCATTTTGTCTTGTTTTAATGTGTCCCGAAGTTTCGGACCTTCGTCAGGATCAACCCTCAAAGTGCTATGGACGCCTATATATATGCGTCTGTTGAAAGTCACCGACAGAAAAATGGACGCGGTTTGCAGTAACAGAAGAGCCGAAGTAGTCATAACTAGACTAAGAATCGGCCACACACGCCTGACGCACGGTTATCTGATTGAGAGAGAGGCACCATCAAAGTGCCAAAGTGCGGAAGTTGCAGAGTGCAACTATCTCCCACATCATAGAAGATTGCCCCCTGTATGAAACGTATTTTCATGGCTTGGCAATAGATAAAAAAACTCAGACTATCTTGGGTAATAACACCACATATATAGATAAAATACTGACTTTTCTTAAACATAATAATATTTACAATAAGATTTAATATTTACATTTGAAGCGAAAATAAATGTTAAACAAAAAGAATAATAAATAATGATAAATATTAGAGCAAAAGAGGAAAGACGCTGATGACCTTAGATGTTGTGCGTCTATAAACAATAAAACCTAACCTGTCTGGACGCGGTTTTGCGTTTTTAAATTTTTCGGTTTTTCATGTAACAATTGCATGAAATCATGATTAAAACAAATGAGAGACAGATATACCTATAACTTTAGCTACGGCATTAAAGGAAGACAGTTTATGAAACAATCAGGTTTATAGAAAAAAAATTAAAAGTAAGTTAAAGTATTAAAGACTTCAATTTTGATAAAATATCCTGATGTTCTTAATAGATAGAAGGCACTTCAGCTTTTTTTTTCTTATTTTTATGATTCTCAACATTCTCACTCTAGCTAGAGTAAGTTTGTACCCTATAGGGGTTAAGTATTTTTTGCTGAATTGAAATTAAAAAGTTTCTAGTTTTGGAATAAAATTATGTATCAAATGTGAAAAAATAACATTTCTTCGTTTTCGATCTATAGCCTTTGCCTTTGGTTTGACAATTGTTATAATATTCATTTATAGGGAACAGAATCAATGCAGAATGGCGTAGCTACGTAAGTAAAAACAAGCGCACGTAGACGCGGCGTGGCGCGAAACTAACGCGATCAATTGGCTTGATATATTCGCGCGAACTGGATGCGGTGCCATAATGTTTTATATATATATATATATATATATATATATATATATATATATATATATATATATATATATATTATTATTATTATATTGCGTACATAAATATAGTATTTTTTTTATAATGTCTTTTTTCACATACTCCAAGATTTTATTTGCAATAACATTAACATTAACAATAACATTTCTTCTACATCACATAGGGGATATCATCCTGTCCTGATGCTCTGTTACCTTTCGTGTGTCGTAGTACTGACTCGAGCTGACCGAAGGTGGAGAATGTGGGCTTCCCGTTGGGGCACGGTAGTGGTCCTTCCGGGATTGGTGGAGTATCTAACAGCCGAGCAGCTTCTCTCTCCTCATAATCCTTCACCAAAATGTTCAGCCTGTTCCCCAGGCGTCAGCAGGTTGCCTCCAGATGAAAGAAACACTCCGCTCCTTTTGGTTACGTTGGTTTTGAGGAGCCGCCAGAACTGACGGGGATCATCGTGAGTCCGACGCAACTCCTCATGCCAGAGGGATGTTTTTTCGATCTCGCATGAGGCCGGCTATCTGCCGGGTCATCACATTGATGGCTGGTTTTAAACAGTAGTAACGAGAGCGCTGGAAAATATTCCTCTGATAATTCCGCTGGCTTATGAGAGCTAAGATGTGTTTCGGAGGTTTCCTGATGGCGTTGGTAAAGGACTGAACTTTGTGATGTGCTGGTTTGCCGCGGCCTGTATGGTAGTGGTGATGACACCCACCGCCCTGTCCACCTCGTCCACTGTACTGATATGGGTGATCGTGGGGAGATCTTCCACAATGCTGGCTCTGTAACTTTTCCAGTCTACTTTGTGCAAAAGATACTTACTCCTAGGCGGAGCTGCGGGGGTATCTTATTATGTCGGAAATTGAAATTTTTACTTAATGCTCTCCAAGAACGTCCTATATTATGGGATGAAAGGAATAATAATTATCATAATCGGTTACCTATAAAACTATATTGGTGATTATTGCGCACGTAGAACAGAGCTGACACGACGTAAGCATCGCGTAGAATTCGCGCGTCCACTGCTTCGCGTGCGTTCGTTTTGAATCGCCGACGTAGGATGTAGGGTAAGGATCTTCTACTAGATCACACCTGTTTAGTCATAATCATGCATTCTTATATTTTGTTATAAAATTGTTAATCGTATGTATACCTTATATGAAGAGTAAGTACGTTTAATGCCTCAGAAAAAATATGGTTTTCTAGAAAATATTTAAATGAATATGTCGAATTAAATTTAAAAGGAATTCTATGTCGGGAGAACCGAAATAAAGCTTCACGAGACGCTAAAAATATCTTCTATAAATTCAATTCTGCGAAACTGAGAGAAGAGAAAGATATTGCTACAAATAGAATTTAAATAATCAAAATAACACCGTGCTCAGCATATTTTAAATAACCCTAACCCAAAGTGCTACCCGTTCAGTTATGTAAAGAACCGTTAAACTAGCTCTATCTTATTTTAAAAACAGGGTTGTAATATTCTTAAAGCGCCTGTTTTGTCTTATTAGTTTGTTTTTTTAATTTCGTTTTTATGTAGGTTTGATGTTTTTGTGTATATGCATAAATTAGAGTTCAACTATGGTAAATATAATTTCGCCAATTTTAGTCAAAATAAATTTAAACTTAAGTAGATGATGCAGTATGTAATACTTAAAATATTTATATTCAGTGCAACTGTTGGTTTATTTATTTAATATCACTTTTATGCTTCTATGGATATTCGGACGATGCTCCTACCGATTTAGTCCTAAATTTTGCCTATCCAGGTACGATTAGGATATGGATCTTTAACGAGTACCTGACACCGCACAGGTTGGGGATCCAGTTTTACGTCCCTTCCAAAGGTATAACCAAGGATTTTTTACTCCCAGTTAAAAGTTTCTTGGGCCACCTAGTGGTTTGCGAATCTGCGGGGTATAGAAGGCAGTTATACAAACCACGACACCAAAGGTGACCCCAACAAGTAGCTAGCAATAAAGTTGTTGTTAACTATCATAGTCAGTTAACTTCAGGCAACCGTTAATATTTAAAACATCATAGAAAGATTCTTACAAGTGTTACAAGTTGTTAGTACTGAATTTAGGAAAAAAAATTAAGAATGCTTTATTGAGGATTATAAAAATGAATTACAAACTGATTTTTTTTAAATTCCTAAGGCCATCTGTCGATTGATAATTAAATATTCCTTTCGTGAAATATTGAGTATTAGTGGGGGAAAAACAGAACTAATTTGGTTATTTTAAAGAAGCATAACAGTTATATTAAAATAGCATAGTACTTTATAAAAACTGTTAATTGACTGGTTTACATAAATCTGCATCAATTCATTGTTATTCGGGGCTTGATCAAGTTTGAAAAAACAATGTAAGGTAGTATTTCTACATGGAAAATGTTTGATCCTATAAAAATCGGAGCAGAAACATTTAGCTCTGTAAAAATTTTCTTTTTTCTAAATTCTCATTAATCTAATCATATTTTTTAAGGTCGAAAATAATTTTATTAGGTTAGAATTTTAGGTGAGGTTAGAATAAGTAATTACTGGGAAAATAGGTTGTTGGTATTATTTTTATAATTAATTATAAAATTGAATTTGTTTTTCATTTAGCAAATGAATGTTTTATAATTTATCGCTGATATTTGATTTTTCCCACTCTAATTGGAAAAGGTCTGGGTCGTAATTAATTTTTTAATTAACTCTTGAATTTACTTTTACAATATATGTTATTTATTTGTTTGTACACAATCACCGTGCGAGAAAATGGAATACCAACATTGCAGGTAGCTTCCATTAGCTAAAACCAACCGGTGCTTCTGAAGCCGGTGTGCACATCTCCTGGAAATGCAAGTCACTCTTAATTGAGCAGTTTTTATTTATAAACTTCAGTTTTAATTTTGCACTGGAAATTCACAGGTTCGGAGGCCCAATGTTATTTTATTTGATCAAAATCCAAATGATGAAAATAGCGAAACATTTTAGTGAAATAAAATTACAAAATTTGTAATTAAATTATAAAAGTTGAAATGCTTCAAAAATTTATGTTTGATGATGTAAACAATATTTTATTAATCCGTATGGTTTAACTTTAACTAATAAAATAATTAATGCATCCTTTTTATTGTGTAGGACATACCTATAAATATATATATATATATATATATATATATATATATATATATATATATATATATATACATATAAATATTACGTTTATAATGTTAACTATGCAATTTTGATTTCAGGTGACTTAAATATAAACTTAGTCTACAGGTAGGTAAGGTTCTACTTAATACCTATGTATACAAGACGCTATTAGCTTTCATTCTCCATATTTATATCGGTTTAGAATTCTAAGTCGAAGTGCTAGTTCGAAGCACTTATTGCAACAGCCTCTGTCATTTACTTGCTATCTGTATTGAAGATATCCGTTCAAGTATAAGATAAATTTTTAATTTATTATTTAATGATTTGTAAATATTTTTGGACGAACTTAAAGAATGAAAAAATCCTATATTGCTATTTCAATTAATGGCGTTTTTAAGTTCAATAGCCACACTTGCTTAAATAACATTAAGAATTTTAAATTTATATTTTTTATTTATTTTCTTCCTCGTCTATAACTTCCTCTTATGCCATTTCTAGCGTCGAGGTGCCTGCAGGCTATTTTGATTGCTTTGTTTTTTTTTTCATCTATTTGCCTTGCGGATTATTAGTCCCGTATCCTCGGGACTACTGATCTCCTGAATATTTATGTCACCTCGGAAGAAAGGGTGACCGGGTTATACCCCCCAATACTGGGTTTCCCCCAACCTGGAGGACCAGTGGCTAATTGCAGTCAAATGACTGGGCGATGGGGCCGTAATAGTATAGTATAGTTGGTGGCCCAACTCCCTATGCTAGTGTGATTTATTTTCATTACAATAATAAATCGAAAATAAGATATACGAGGCCCTAGTTTGCCGTCACCCGTCATGGATTGAGGAAAATTGAATTCGTTGCGATACCAAGGAAAAATGTTTTCTTTCCCATTTCTGCTGAAATCAATGGAGAGAAGGGTTGAAGATTCTCATTTTATAAAACGATTCGATTTATAATTTATTACTCTAAATATTTAGATAAAGTTGTATTGCTGTTATTTAAATATAAAAGGCAATATTTCTAAATGCGCCAATTGCAGTTTAATATAAAATTTAGATACAATGGCTAACGTTTGTATATATAAATTGCTTCTTAAGCAAGTTAGAGAAATAAGCATCAACAAAAATATGTACATACATAGCAAGATTTATCAAGGTTGTGACATAGGAAGTTGTATTGGTTTGCTTCAATCCTGACTCCCTCTTTATGGATACCTATAATTACTTAAGTATAGTAGTAATAGAATAGTAAGTATTGAACAATAGTTTCAGGAAATCAGGTGCATTTTAGAAAAAAATACTCTTCATATTTATTTTTAATGGTAGAGTCGACTCAACCTTGTATCGCGAAGCCGAATCGGATAATTGAACATTCGGTTAATCGACGCTCTATTGCATTTCATCAATGATATCTAAATTTGTCGATCGGTATAAATATTTTTTAATATTTTAAAGTAACTAGCATCATAATTATTAATCAGTAAAGCGCTTATTATAGCTTACATAAAATTTCTTCTCCGTAAACGTTGATTAAAGATTGCTGATGGGTTAGTTATGGCTGTAATAATTTTTCATGTAATGTGATTAAGAAAGGAAATTTATATCTTCTTAAGATGCTTTTCACTGATTAGCCTCTGTTAATTACTTCCGTCTTTGTTATAAGCCATCGATGCAACAAATGGTTATAGATTATAGAACTACAGATATAGATTTTGTAGTTAGCTAAGTACGGTACGCTGGTAGATTGTTTCATAATCCAATCTAGAGAAGTATCCATCTTCCATCTTTTAGTAATAAAAAAAAAACTCATTCGAAGGTGTCCATGATTGGTTAATTATGAATTTTTCTTTACTGTTTCATATATTAATATCAGCATAAGCTACCGTCTATCAGCACAAAAGTTTGTAACGCTGAGTTAAAGCCGCCTTGTCAAATTTTGTATTTATGCAGGAGAGCCAATTTTTCATAACTTAGTGCTATTAAAATTTCTTTCTTCGTTTTTCTTATAGAAACAGCTTAAAAATAATTCTTCACATTGTTACTAGCATCTGTAATTGCAAGTGTTGATCATAATATTTATTTGTGATGCTTTACCTAAAATATTACCTATTTTATTAACATGGTGGGTTTTACCTCCGGGGCACAGAAACGAGGCTTATTCGTAAATAAGATTACTAAAAGTTTTTGTGTCTTTGCTTTTCTAAGAATCTTACTTCCTTTATTTCACTTATTTTTTTTTCATTTAGGTGTATATTTAGTACATTTTGGATTGTCTACAGCCTTTGTTTTCTGTTGATTGACTATTTTTAATTTAGTTTTTCCTAGCTTTTATTACATATTTATTATTTTTCCTTCTGGACATATCCAATATGGGTGTGGATGGATGTCTTGAAGTAGAGTGCTGTCACCAGTTATTATGTCTTTCTTTTGTATTAATGTTGGCTAGAATATAAGAAATGAAAATTGGGGCATATTATTTAATATTATGCTATGTTATATTACGCTATTTCAGATGAAAAATTGGCTTTTTCACATGTTTCTCTGGTTTAGTATAACAATTACTTGTGCCCCGAACTTTCATGATCAGAACCGTACTAAAGCCATGGTAAATAAGGTGGAAAAGTTTCGTATTAGCTTGCTTGTAAAATTGCAATTGTACAATTATAAATGTTGAACTAGCGAAAAATGTGAAAAAGTAAATTTATGTAATTTCAGAGTTATCCGCTTTTTATCCTGAATGCCTCATATACCTTATTAATATGTCTCTTATGTTTTGTTTTTATTTTTTCTTCAGAAGAAATTAATGAAACCATGTTAAATATTGTTAATATAAACTATTCGACTAATGAAAATGTGGTTATATATTTCTAACTAATCACTGTTCTGGAAACTCGGGATAACTAGGAAAACTCGTTTTCATAGACTGTTGACCTTTGTATTAATTATTTAAAAGTCAGTAGGAGGATCTATTGTAATGAGGAAATACAAGGAAGAATTAAGAGGCCAAGAGAAGGAGACAAATTTATTTGTGATGGGGAAGTGGACAGTAAATAGTTATAAGATATAGGGGCTTGTTGTCCTGCCCGGAGGACCCCTGCTCTGATAGCAAAACAGCTCTATTTCCTCCTGTTTTTAGCTCTTTTCCCATAAATCTCAACCTTAAAGGGATAAATAACCGGTTAAAAAAGTTGTATTCACATAAGTTAGTAACGTCCATTATCTTTTTTGAAACTTTAGATTATTTTTTATCGATAAAATTGAAAAATCCAGTGATATATGAAAGGTCCCATTCCTATAAAATATAGGTAAAGACTGATTTTCATGATTTTTTTTTTTATTTCTTGTGTGATTTTGAAGAAGACACAAACAGTGCGATCGTATATTCCATGAAATCGTTTTATGTTTATTACTTAATATAGTATTATTTGTCCTATTATATCTTAACATGAAAGTGAATTTTTTTTAAAAACAATGAAGATCACAACTTATGTTTAAGAACGAATAAATATGACACTACTGTTTTAAATTTCAAATTTCCATATTTTGGGGTGGGTTTGGGTTTATTAAATATTTTTAAAATAACTATACCGAACCAATATTTTTCAGTTATTAATAAGTAGACAAGAATTGATGTAGTCCAGTATTTTGGGAATTAGGTAATTTTTGAGAATATTTTCATGCAAATATTTGAATTTGGTATTGCTTTTTCTGTTTCTCAACAGCTTAACTCGACTTAAATATTTGTTCTTGTAGTTGTAGCAATGTTCAACTATTCGCGTCTGTTAAACGAATACGTCTGTGCTTTGTATAGTTTATAGAACATGTTATTGTATTTTAATGAGGATATATCATTGTTGAAAATTGTTTTCAATTTTTTTTTTTTAATTATTTTTTACATATTTGACAAATGTATTTCTAAATGAACTGGGTTTTTTTTTCAGGTTAGTTTGCTGATTGTTTGGTTAACACTCTTAACGTCCTCTTTTTCATTTGATGACACCATTCCTCACAATAAAGTAATGTATATATTTTTATAATTATAGTTTACCCTTTACATTCTGATATTATTATACTTTAAATCCAGGCAATAATTAATATGTATAGTGCTAATTAGACCGCTTCGATTCATCTAAAATCATTTATATACGGATATATTACTTTAATTTATATAGATATAAAGCTAGATACACATAGAGCATAGATTACTCTAATGTTGATTATCCGAACTGGGTTCAAGGAAAAGATACAAGGAGCGATTTTTAGAAAAAAAAGAAGGTTGAAGATTGTATTAATCAAAATATGATCAATACTCCATTAAATAACAAAACATTTTGTACTAAAATGATGATTGTTAACGATTTTCTTTCTTTTTGAGTGAATTTAGATTATCTGACCTTTTGACTATACGAACCACACCTGACATTAGTTAGAACTACACTGACGGATAATCTCCATTGTATTTTAAAACTTTCATTTCCATGAATGGTTCAAATGTTTATATTACAAATTATATTAAAATTGCAAACGTTATGATAATCTATTAATATATTAATTAAAAAGATTAATAATAATTCATTAAAAAAATGTTCATGGATTTTTTTTAATTCATTTTTTTATGAAATGCCTCTTATGCATAAGTTGTGAAATTTTTTCAATATCTTTATTTCTTCTATAATTCGCTACAATTCACAAAAATAATATGCTGTACTAAACCGACCAGTTTCAAACTTCAAAAACTTGGACAAATTTAAATGTATCTATACAGAATTACAAATACATTGAAGGAAAATATATATACAAAAAAAAATTCAACAGAGAGAGAGAAAAAATCAAAATAAACAAAAACTGTATCTCTACATTCCTAATAACTTATGTAAAATATAAGTTATTATTCTTGATAAACAATAAAATAAAATAAATTGGTATCCTACAATAACAAATGCTTTGTTCTTTTATGTACATGCCGCTTTGTACTATATTTTGTGTAGCTCCCAATGTTTTTTATAAGTGGGTGAGTAATTTATATTCTTTACTCGTATATGCGAACTTTATTGTATTGTTCACAATATCGAAGTAGCAGATAAACTAATATCTGACCATGTTATACTAAAAAACTTTTTTTGTATTATTGTTCTATATTTATGATTTATCTAATGGACGTAACCCAAAAAAATAAGTATATAAATAAAAAAACTGCGAATCATTTTGAAATTAGTGATTCTTTCACTAATTTAAAAATAAATTGGACCATTAGTCTCAGGAAAAAAATGCGGTTTTATTTGATTTAACAGATTACAAAATGCCAGTTGTGCGAATATTTCAAAGCAATATTCAAAAAAACGAACGAAATTTAATAATTTATTTTTTATTTATTGTTCCTTTGATGTTGGTTATTTTCTCTTCAAAACAAAAAATATTTATGCTCTATTTTGTCTGGGTCATTTTCTCTACTATATAAAAAAAGTCTACATTGTTCCTGCTATTGTAAAACTGATTTATAAAAGACAACTTTAATTAATTAAAAACACTGTTATTTAAACATGTAAAGGAAGTCCGGAACATTTATTTACCCTTATGCTGCTTCTATATGTAAAATTGTAAATAAAGGTTGTTTTTTTTTAAAAAGGCTTTCGAAGTATAGCAAGACCGCAGTGTTGTGCGGGTATTGTATTACACGCCGCTGGTCAGGAAAGAATATAAGTACAGACATAATTTAACCATACGGAGTAAAAAATCCTTGGTTATGCCGTCCTTCGGAAGGTATGTTAAACGGGGATCCCGAGCCTGTACGTTGTGAGGTACTCATTAAAAATACCTATCCAATTAAACCTGGATAGGCAAAATTTAAAGCTCCCACTTTAGCATCATCCAATTAGTTATTGCAGTATAAAATTGACGTTAAATAAACAAACAGACCAAATTATTGGGCATGAAATAACCAATTCATTGAAGAGCTACTGTTAACCAATATGCTGACGCCGTTGCCAAACAAGCAAGTACTAAGCCAGTATTGAACAAACTCAAACTTTGTCACACAAACCAGGAAATCGACAAGAGCGATTCAGCAGAATTCATCTGAGGATAGAACGCATGGATTTGACCCCTGAGTACAGATCGTCCATCAATATGTTGGTAGCAGTCGTAACAATAATACGAGGGTGTCAATTATTATCCCCCATATAATATTTTTTTTTTTTATTAAAAATGTTTTATAATCAAGTAGGTGACGTACAAGTACATCATTTTTCGATATACTCCCCTTGCTTTTCAACTCACTTGATCCATCGGTGTACAAGCTTCATGATTGCTCTCATAAAAAAAGGTTTTCAGTTAAGCTGCGAGCCAGGAATGCTTCTTTCACTGCAGGAATGCTTCTTTCACTGCTTAGTCCGAGGTAAATCGACGGCCCCTTAGTGCTTCTTTGAGTCATTCTTAGGCACTCCGTTGTGGTAATACACTATTCCCGTATTTATGAAAATGTTAATAAGAAACAATGGTGATAAGTAATGGAAGTGAGGGATACTCTTAACTGCTAATGGGGACGAAGATGTATACAAAAAGTTCATGAAATATTATAAATTATTGATGTAGCAAAATCTTACTAATATTATAAATGTGAAAGTTTGTATGTTTGTCTCTCTTTCACGCAAAAACTACTGAATGGATTTGGATGAAACTTTACAGTAATATAGGTTATACATCAGAATAACACACAGGCTATAGCAAGCGAGGAATTTGGGGAGGGGGCGCACGAGGGCACGTGTCCCCCCCCCCCCGACAGTTTTTTAGGTACTGTAGAGAATCCATTATAGTACATAATTAAAGGCAAATCACATGATAATAGTTGTTAAAATAACAGAAAGGACAGGAGTGAAACTATTTGTTTTGATATCCTACAAATCTTACTAATATTATAAATGTGAGTTTGTATGTTTGTCTCTCTTTCACGCAAAAACTACTGAATGGATTTGGATGAAACTTTACAGTAATATAGGTTATACAGCAGAATAACACATAGGCTATAGCAAGCGCGGATTTAGGGGGAGGGGGCACGTGCCTCCCCCCCTCCCTCCGCCGACAGTTTTTTAGGTACTGTGTAGAATCCATTATAGTACATAAATAAAGGAAAATCACATGATAATTGTGGTTAAAATAACAGAAAGGACAGGAGTGAAACTATTTGTTTTGATATCCTACGAATATTATAAATGCGAATGTTTGTTACTCATTCACGCAAAAACTATAGAACGGATTTGGATGAAACTTATTGAATAAAATAGATTATACATCATAGGCTACATCAAGGGCTGATTTATGTGGGGTCACGTGGGCATGCCCCTCCCCCGTTATAGTACATAATTAAAGACAAATCAGGAACTTAGCCTCTTGAAATTTGTAGATAGGTTCTTTGTATAGTTTAAGAAAGAAATTTGAATAATTCCACCCCAAGGGTTTCCCTTTTAATATATTGGGGGTTCAAAGGTTGTAGAGAATCCGTCAGTTTTGAAGTTAGACATCTGAAATTATGGAAGTACGAGTAACTTATATTTAAAAAAAATAATTAAATTATTTATTTAAAATGATCTTTCACGAAACTTTATGTGGCAGGCCGAATTCCACGCGAGCGAAGCCGCGGGCATAAGCTAGTGTGTAATAAGTGGTAAGAACTGGTGAGCAAAGTGAACATAGTTAATATTGAAAAAACATGTAAAAGTTGTATGCAAACTGAGATAAGTAAGTTACAACAGTTACAATACTTAATATCTCACTTTATTACTTAATATATTACTTTATTGGCGATTTCTTTGTTACCAACACTTTGTTAAACATCACAAAGTTTCCACTCTTTCTGATCTCTCTTCAGATCATAGCCCAGTTTTCCTCGAGCTATCAAATCACCCATTTACAAAACCTGCACCCATGGCATTAATAAATGGCTATATAAACTGGAGTAAGTTTGAAAATTATTTATACAACAAATCATCCTTAATACTAACATACGTACAGCCGATGACCTGGACAATGCTGTTAACCACTTGACTGAATGTAATCAAAACGCAGTTTGGCATTCCACAACACCAAAGACGACTTAATCAAAACCTGATTCCTACCTACCTCAACCTATACGAAATCTTTTTAAAGAAAAACGTAGGACCAGAGCTTTATGGCAAAGAACAAGATATCGTTCATACAAAATAGAACTCAACAAACTAACCCGAAAACTACAACATGAATTATCAAAATTTAAAAACAAAAATTACAAGGACTATTTAAATTCTATAAATAACAGAGACAGACCAGTATGGACAGCAACAAGAAGTATACTAAAGCAAAAGGTGGTTCAATACCCTCTTAGACGTACAGACAACACTTGGGTGATGACGAGCGAAGAAAAAGTTAACGAATTTGCTAAACATCTTGCTCATATATTCAAGGCAAACGAAATTCAAAATAATACTCTCATTGACAAAATAGATGGCGACTTGACAACAGCACTACCCTTATGACTCCCTCCTCCGATATATCATCCAAAAGAAATCTATCAAGTACTGAACAAAATGCCAAACAAAAAAGCTCCTGGCTATGATCTCATCACTCCCTTCATCCTCCGCCACTTACCTCGGAAAGCTGTTCTCTTTCTTACTCTCATCTATAATTCAATCCTGCGCAAAACTTATTTTCCGCTCCTTTGGAAACTTTTCACGATTAAAATACCTAAACCTGTCACTACTCCTTCATCTTATCGTCCAATTGAACTCCTATCTAAAATGACTAAATTATTTGAAAATTGTTTTCTTAATCGCATAAAGCCTATCCTCGAAAATAGCGGAGTGATACCGAACCACCGATTTGGCTCTCGTTATTATCACTCCATTGTACTACAGTGTCATCGTATGCAGATGCAATATTTATCGCTTTTGAGAAAAAAGAATATTTGCGGTGTACCGCAAGGCAGTGTTTTAAGTCCTATTCTCTATTTCATTTATAAATCTGATATTCCGGAACACCTATGCACCACCTCCTAAATCTTCGCTGACGATACAGCCATTATTTCTTCTCACAGTGACCCAAACCTAAATAAATTGTAATCGATATAAATCTGAAAGAATTTTGGAAGAATCGTCGATTTTTAACAAAAATGAGCAACAGTAGTGGACCAGTGTTTTGAATATCCCCCTTAGTGTATGAATGAAAGTGGTACAATTTGAATTTACAGGATATTTTTAACAAGATATCTTGAAAACCAACAATTTTCGATTTACACATTTATTCACAATCCTTGCAGAAATAATATTCGGATATTATTGCTATAAAAGGATTCATTATTAAATCTCTGGATTACTTATTCATAAATGTAATCCGCTTATGTTAATATCGTGCCAGATCCCTTCAACTGCTTCGGTTACAGAAACATTGTATGAGAATTTGTTTATACAATACAAACCGACTAAAGCTCTGCTGGAATTGTTGTATCATCCACATTCTTTTTCATCACAATCATAATTTTTTTTTTTAAAGTTTAAATTTAATGTTTAGTAAAAAAATTAATACTACTAATACAGAAGGGACATCAAATATGTCTTGGATAGAACAATTCCAAACAAAAAGCCTTAAGTAATAAAAGAGGATACAAAAATCGCCTATTCAGGCATCTTCAGGACAGGAAGAGGATAATAGCAATAATTCATGCCTTAAGAAGTATTTCATTTATCTTGTGTGTTCATATAGTTTGTGCAATAACCTTATATCCACTGGATTCTTGATAATGTCCTTTTTTTCTTGCACTTCCATCTTTTTGATATGTTTTTTTGGCTTCTGTTTTTGAGTGTATTATTTTCCTTTATTTTTTTTAAGTTTGGTGTTGTATTTGCTATTTTTAATTTTATCTTTTTATCAGCTATTTTAGTTGTTCTTTTCTAGCTGTTGTCCTTTAACCTTCCTTATAATGTTGTAGTAGTTGCATTCGGGCCTTGGTGGTCGTGGGATATTTCCTCCTTGGTGTCGTTGAATTTTGAGGGTAAATTGTGTTTTATTTATTTATTTCCCTTGCTATTATCTTTTTTCTGTCCTGAAGATATCTGAATAGGCGAAAAGTTGACAGGTATGTTTGTTTCCTGTTTTATTAGTCTTAAGACTTTTGGTTTAGAATTTTTCTCCATTTCTCATATCTTACAATATTATTACAATAGGTCTACGAGTGAATAGATTCTGAAGGGTTGATGAAATATTATTTTTCTTACCATTACTTTAGTTTTAAAATATTATAAAATATTACATGTTCTGAATTCCATGAAGCTGAACTGACAAATATAATCATAACGCTTAATTGTATGTTTCCAGTTATTTATTATTAGAAACTGACGTTCTAGGAATAGACACCATACGAACATATAAAAATGAACTAGAAAAAATATAAAGAATCAAATTATTAAAATATTATACAAAAATTAAACTTTTGGAGTAAATGAGATACAAAAGTAGGGATCCGGCTGACGGATTGTAATAAATATTGTATCAATCTCTACTTGTGTATCTGGTTTTCTCCAATAGTTTTATTTTTATATATTATTTTATTCTTTCTAAATTTTTCTATCTCATTTTAATAAATTTGTTTCTTGTCTATCCAGTGCTGAAGAAGACCTGCAATGTCGGTTGAAACGTCGTTTTTTAATAAATATTTTTCTCTATTTAAGGAATTCAAGGATCATTTCTTCCCCATATAATTAAATTCTACTAATTTTATCGATATAATTATTTAAGATACAATATTGAATATCATGTTTCAAGCTTTCAGAGGACACTGATGGGAGTTATATATTGTGATTTTTTTTTTAAAATAATCATTTATAAAACCGAATAAATGGCATTATTTTCTGGTTCCATTCATTTCTTTGTTATTATTTTTCCTTTTTTATCTTAGGAAGCTCTCTCGGGATACTCATCCATTTGTTATTATTCCGACCAACTTGTCAGAATAAACAGCGGAATGTTGGTGTTTGTACTTAAATGCCCATCAGACTTGGCCTGAGTTGTGTTTCTGTTCGTGTCGCTAAGCCTCGGGTCGCCGCGGACTAGGGATGTCCGATAATCTTAAAATAACTTATCTTACAGATAAGTTATAAGGACTTAAATTATGTTTTCACAACTTCATAATTATCGATTTCTTTTATATTTAACATCTTTTTAAGATTCGGAAAAGTTCATATTTTAAAGAAATATATATAAATAAACATTTATATTTTTTTTTTTAATGAAACTCCGCTAGCCCCGTGTTTACGCTGTCGTTGGGCTATACATACCAACCACAGGCGTGCCTTAAGGAGTTTTATGTAAAAAAAAATAATAATAATAAGGTTGATTTATAAATCGGAATATTCCAGTCTAAATTTGAAAAATTAACATTTATGAAGTATGTCAGTTTGACCAACAATAACAATTATGTAAATATACCATAAACACTCCTAATAAAAGTATATACTCAAAAGATAAGAAATTTGGTTTTATTAAAATGTAACATTACTATTTTTTCAGTAGGAAGTGCGCTGTTTATTTTTGTTATTAAAATAATAAATAGATTAAACAATAATAGAGTCTATTATCATACATATTATATTTTACCCGTTATTAAACTACGTTTTCCATAACTTTATTGGTCCTGTAATGTGTAATATTTTTTTCTCTCATAGTCCTGAAGATGACCTACAAAGTAGGTCGAAACGTTGGCACAAACATAAATAAGTCCTGACTTATTTGGTGTTTTCTTGACAGCACCCCCCAACTATCTCCATTCTCCAAACATTTTATTCTTATAAAAGTGGTTAATGTTAATATTATTAAATTCTTATTGTTATTAAAGTATATATATATGACCTGTGCCTGCTTATCTGCTTATCACATTAATCTTTTGGATTTGGATTTCAGCTCACTGAAAGTGAACAATCCATTATCATGCGTATTAGTTTAAAAGTTATTATAGCTTATTTATATATTGTGGCCTTCGGATCAATGGGAGAGAGACCGATGCATTCCAAATGGATAAAGGAGTTAGGCAGGGTGATAGTCTCAGCCCCTGCAATTCCCCCCTACTATTCATAGTTTTTATGGATGAGATCCATAAAATATGTAAGAGGAGAACATCACCAACTCTAATTGGTAGATGGAATATGCGTCCTGTCGTCTTCCAGAGCCTTCTCTACGCTGATGACATCGTTCTTCTGGCGGACTCTAAGGAGAAGCTGCAGCAAGCCCTTGTGGAATGGAAAGAGGAGCTCCAACGTAAGGGAATGGCAATAAATATTGCCAAAAGCAAAGTTCTTGTTATATCTAGGCAGGAACAGGAAGATGTGCGTTTGCAATGCAACGGCGAAGTTCTCGAAGTGGTAGACCACTTTCCCTACTTAGGAACCATCATTAGCAGGTCTGGTAAAGTTGACCAAGAAGTATATTACCGGATCTGTAATAGCATAGTTGACCACCGAAATGTAGGGAAGGCGACTAAACTACATATATTTAAAGCAATATACCTCCCAACACTTACATATGGGAGTGAAAGTTGGGTCATGCTTGACAAGCACATAAGCCGGACAACAGGAGCTGAAATGAGGTACCTTCGCAGAATGGTCCGTAAAACAAGGAGGGACCGAGTGCGGAATACAAACATAAGGGATCAGCTGCAGGTAACAGAAGACCTCCATTGAAAAAAGACAGCTCAAATGGTTCGGCCATGTCTGTCGCATGGACGAAGAATGGCTTCCTAGAAAGGTTATGGAAGCCCGCCCGATAGGCAAAAGACCCCGTGGACGCCCGAGAATCCTCTATGAGGATTATGTCCAAAGAATAGGAGGAAAAAGAGGTAAAACCCTGGCTCAGATGAAGAGGAGTTGTCGGGACCGGGAGGAATGGCTCCATTGGATTGAGGCCCCTCTACGCTGAATGGCACAAAAGAGGTAGCGAAAGAAGAAGAAGATATATTGTGGCCGCTTCAATTATAATTAAATTCCAGTATATTTAAGTACAACAAAAAAATAAATAAGAGTAGAAAATATACAGAACAAAATAGAATAAAACCGTTCGTTATATCTTTTAATTTATCTATGTATTAGGTATATTCGTTAAAATCATATTAACGAGTTTATATTATATATTATTAATTTATTAGTAAGTAGCTATTATAGTGTAAACATATAAATGCATAACCTGCTCATCTACGTAGCACCTGGGTGAAATGTTTTGGATTAAATTTTGATTTATCAATATATCTTAAAATGATAATGCAGCATTGAAATCAAAGAACTTATTATCCTTCATAAAACTTTAACATTTACAGTTATAATATATATTTCCATAACTTTATTTATATACTATTATTATTCTCTAAATAATATATTACATATTTTTAATATTATTGATATATTTAGAACGTTTCAAAATTAGAAACAAAGTTTTTTTTTTTAAATTTATTTATTGATATCTACAACTGTATTACAATGACATAATAATGACAAGTAGAGAAACTACCCGCTGGTAGTACTCAAATCAAAGTTCAAGTAAGGAGGTCACGTGGCCATCTTCTTTTCAGACGCCTCGGAGGATTATCGGGAATTGAAGAGGAAGCTAGGTTTGAACCTAGAGGGTTTGAGTGGTAATGAAGTTTGTTATGAAAGGATAGATACCGGGTTCGGGCCAAATCAGCAACAAAAGGGACCTTAAGGTCGTTATGGATGAGTTTATTCTTAACAAAATAAGGAGCATTGAGGATTTTACGAAGGATTTTGGACTGTAAGGATTGGATACGAGAGGAATTCGATGGCTTAGTGGAGCCCCAAAGCTCTACTCCGTAAGTCCAAATAGGTCGTATGATGGTCATGTAGATGAGTCTTTTGTAGTTAATTGGGAGCTTAGAGCGTTTGTCTAGTAAGTGTTGAAGTAGCCTGAAACGTCGTGCGGTTTCTTGTCTTTTCAGTCTTGTATGAGGATTCCAGGTTAATCGTTTGTCAAGGTGCAACCTTAAGTATCGGATCAGTTCTACAGGCACCAGAGGGATATTATTAAAGGATACTGAAGGGCAGGAAGTCATTGGTTTACGACGTAAGGTAAAAGTGATTTGATGCGATTTTTGAGAATTTATTTTAATTCTCCAGTTTTGACACCATTCTTCAAGATCAGTGATATGGGATTGGAGGCTTTGGGATGCAATAACTGGATTGGTGTTGACTGATAATACACATGTATCATCAGCATACGTGGTAAGGATAGTATTAGGATGAGTTGGGATGTCAGCTGTATATACTGTATATAGGATTGGACCAAGGATACTACCTTGAGGAACACCAGCAGATTGGGAAAAGATGGACGAATAGACATTGTTATGGTTTACTTGGAAAGTTCTATTTGTGAGATAGGATTGTTGGATGAGAAAGTATGTAGAGGGTAGGAATTTGCGGAGTTTGTAGAGCATGCCCGGATACCAGACTCGGTCAAAAGTCTGTTCCACGTCAAGAAAGACTCCCGAACAATATGATCCACGTTCTAATGCAGAGGAGACTTCATCCACCACACGATGGCATTGCTGAATGGTGGAGTGGGATGCTCGGAATCCAAACTGGTGATCTGGTATTATGTGATTTGCATCAAGGATGGGGTACAATCGTTTAAGGATGAGTTTTTCTAGGATTTTACCTATGCAAGGTAAAAGAGAGATAGGACGGTAAGATGATGGGTATTCTGGGTTTTTTTTAGGTTTGGGTATCATTTTTACAATGGACAATTTCAAGAGGTCAGGAAAATATGTGGAGCGGAGTACAGCATTATATACATAGGTAAGGAATAGAATGGCTTTTCTAGGAAGGTGTTTTAAGATATGAATTGTGATGAGGTCGTGCCCAGGAGGTTTGCGGGAAGGTAATCTGTGAATAATGTTGGATATTTCAGAAGGATGGAACGCTTTGGGTGGGAGGGACATCTGGAGGGGAACTTCCAACTCTTCTTTTATATATTCAATGTGAGTTGGGCTAATGATATCTGGATGTGGATGAAAGATTTTGGAAAGGTATTGACCGAATAACTGTGATTTTTCTCCGTCAGATCTTGTCCAGTTATTTGATTCAGTAAGGAGTGGATGATTAAATTCTTTGAACGTCAGGAGTTTTTTGGTGGTTATCCATAATGTTTGTCGGTGGTTGTAAGATTTTCAGTCCAGGTAATTAATTTTTGAATTTTGAACTTCTTGATTTCTGCTTTTAGTTTGTTAGTTAATTTTGTATAGATAGTTTTATCTGCTGGATATCGAGTTCTATGCCACTTCGATCTTGCTCTGCGTTTTTCTCTTAATAAGATACGAAGATGCTGTGGCAAATCAGTCTGTTGATAGTTATTAATTGTATGATGAGTGAAATTTTGAAGTCCAGTTGGTCCTCCAAGTCATAACAGAAATCGTCCCAGTTAACACGTCCTGTAATCAATGTGGGAAGGGAAGGCTTGGGAGCGAAACTTGAGTGCATGAAAAAGAGGACTGGGCTATGATCTGATGAGAGGTCATCCAATGATTCAATATTGGCTTGTGCGGGGAAATCTGGGATGTAACAAGTATGTCAAGGATAGCGGGACGTTTTTTGAGGGATGTAGGCCAATAGGTAAGATATTTTGGGGCAAGGATTGAGTAGCTCTTTGAGGATGTAAGAGAAGATAGAATATTTCCGCGGGAGTTGGATGTTCGACAACCCCATCGTTGGTGTTTAGCATTGTTGTCTCCTCCAGCAATGAAACGCGGTCCAAAAGATTGGAATAGGGAATCTAAAAGGTTATGAGAGATGGAACTACCGGGAGGACAGTATACAGCTGAAAGTGTGATATGGAAAGGGCGTGATGTTATTGATACTGATGTTGATTGAATAGCATCAGTTGGAGTGGAAGGAACAAGGGAATGAGATAGAGTTTTGTGAATGAGAATGCAGGATCCGGCATGTGAAGTGTTGTTTGGGTGGTCTGATCTATAAGTGATGTAGTCCCGTATATAGAAATGTGTATGTTGAGTGAAGTGAGTTTCAGTCAGCAAAGCTATATCTATTTGTTTGTCATGAAGAAATATGTCTAGTTCGTCACGGTGATTGAGTAGGCCATTTGCATTCCACAAAAGGATAGTTAAGGGCTTTATGCTCATCGTGGGAGATTAAGTGGAACTTCGGTAAGAAGTCTTGTGAGTAGGACGATCTCATCAAACATCAAACATCAACATGGTTTGATGGTGTCCTGAAGATCTCTCAGGAAGGAAGACAGGATAAAGTTTATGTCTGTTGGATGGTGGACTGAATTTACATCTGGAGGTTGGGGTGGATAATTTATCTGGAAAGGAGGGCTGGCTGGGAGTTGAATCTGTGGAGCTGGATTTATTTTTGTACTATTTTGATTTAGGGAATTCATTTGAGGGTTCTGACTTGATAGGGCCGGATTTTTTTGTTGCGGCAGCAATTTGACCCGTAAAGGTAGATGATAGGGAGGAATTTGCTGACTTGGAGGTTCAGCTGTAGGATGGGATGTCTGGAATTGAGGTTGGGATTCCCGGAGCTTGGATTGAGAGGCCTGAGTCTTGTTAAGGGAAGTCTGAGGCTTGAGTTGAGAGTTTTGAGGCGCCCGACTCCGAGGCTGCTGCAGATTATTTGTAGTGCTGTTGTTTTTTCGTTTCTCTGTGGACGTTGTGTTAGTAGTTTGTTGTAGTTGTAATGACGCTTTTGGCAATTCAGGGAAGATTTTGACGTTGTCAACGTCAGGTGCCTGAGTAGTAGTCCTCTCTAATCTACTATCTTTTATTTTAAGACTTCTCTGGCGATGAACGTTTTTATAGACCTCACAGCCTCTATAGTTAGCAGGATGATCTCCGCCACAGAGGGCACATTTTGCAGGTTCGGCATTGGATTTCTGGCAAGTGTCAGTTGGGTGTGGACCTGCACACTTGACGCACCTGGCTTCGTGGTGGCAATACCTCTTAGTATGGAGAAAAAAAGTAATTAAAATTACAGGAGAAAATATAAAGTACAAAATACATGATAAACGTTCATTGTTCATATGCAGGCTTGTATATGTTTATAAACAGTTATAATTCAAAATAAATAATTATGTAAATGTATGATGTTGATGGCTAATGTTGTTTGTTAAGACGTTAAATCGTAATGATCTGGAACGTAATTTTTCGTATTATAACGTGCCTAAAGTTATATTTGGAAGAGGGGACAAAAATGGTTTAATACAATAGAGAATAAAAACATGTCGCACCTTAGAAATGTCAATAGCAGAGCAGGACACGAGACTAACGGCGTTTTTATTTCCGCTAATGGCTCCATTTCTTTTCTTTTTTCTCTGTCAGAGTCGATCATTTATTTCTTTCGAATCATAAAAACGGAAAGTTTTTCTCTTTAGCTTCATACCGGCGGGCCATTAGCACGGAAAGGTAATATTGATTGTTTTCGGATGATTTACAATACCCGAATGAAAAATATCCCTGTTACGCGCTTGCATTTTATTACACGCCATCTAGAGCTCGTTTTATTAATGAAGGCGTATAGCCACTATAATTTGTACAATCTAAAATTAATTTAATGTTATATTTCGTTTTAAATGTAGTTTTAAAAAAATTGAGGCCTATTTAAAACTATCCATCTCGAACATATTATATGTTAGAGTTTCTGGCACCCCGAGAAATAGCAGATTGATCATGTTGCAAATAAAAAGCTTTTGTTGGAATAGTTTGTTTGGCGTATTAATATTACAATGAAGGCTGTATATGTTTCTATTATATATATATAAATACAGGTTCTAGCATATACTGAATTTATGGCAGCGGTGTTTTGCGGGTACTGTATCACAAATATTTACAATATAAAAATGATACAAAATGAGAGTTCGAGTGATTTGAACAATTATACGGTTGGGACAATAGGGCATGGTAAGCTGCTAGGCGGAGAGGAGCTGCTGATACAAACAACAAAAACGAAATTAATTCTATTGTAAATTTATTTCGAATGAATCTGTTAACTTAACGTTTGAGTATTAACGTATATAAAACCCGAGGCTCTCAATTCCTCCTTAAATTGACAAAAATTTAATCGATAATTCTATAAATATTTGTAATCAGGGGTTTAGAATTTAAAATGTTTGAATGTTTTGAACATTTATTTTAATATTAAGCAGAATAAATGAGAATGATTGCTAAATTTGATTACAAAATTTCGGAAATGATTTTTAATATTAGTTAGGAAATAGCTGTTGTTATTTGCCCTGAATATGGCTTGCCATATGCACGTAAATAGTTTTTACTTTAGTTTGTATGGTGGACTTTATTATATATTACATTTTTATCGTCCAAGCATTCGATCAATATTGGTGATCTGAAAACTTTGATATAAATGAGAATCCATAACAAGATAGAGACTAAATAATTATCCTAATTAAAAAGAAATAAAAAAGCGGTGGATTGGTCGTAAACTCTGGTATGGAATAGACTAGAATTTTTCTCTAATCTTATAGGATTTTTATCACACCTATATCTAGTTCTGACTTATTTATTATGATATGATCTATTTACCTGAATGATTTATTAAGAATTCCAACTTATATAAATAATATATCGTATTTTATAAAAAAAAATATACATAAAGTATATATTGATTCAAACATGTATTTAATGTTATCATCAAACAGTGTTTGTCCACATTATTTTGTCATTAAATAAAATGCCTGGTCTATAATATGAATTCATCAGTATTCTATATGTAATTATGCAATTCAATTATAAATAAATAAAGTAATTTTTTTTTCTTACATTAAAATAAATGTAAAGCAGGTTGGCTAAGTTTTAATAAACGCGAATATTAAATATTCAAACCAAGTGCTCACCCGTTTCTTTCCCCTTAGGATATGTCTTCGCATTTTCGTATAAAGTAAGTAACTGGTAGAATATTAATGATATGTATGGTGAAGAACAGTGCTGTTATGTTATTTAAGATTTATTAAGTTGAAATGAATAATTTAGGATCCAACTTCGTGTTTAGAGTTTTTATTTATTGTTTAGGATGTGAACAGAAGCAATCTACTGTGCCATATGATATGTTAAATTTGTGTTGTATATATGCCTTATTAACATTTTATTACTCATTTCACATTCACATTCAATATATTTCACATTTTTTATTACTCATTATTTGCTAAGGTACATTCTTTAATAAACAATTAATTTGTAATAAGTGATATAATTTTTTACCACGTGCTCTATATATATACTAGAACCCAAATACTTGTATATTTTACCAAAAACAAAAACATATTGACCTGTAACCATTGTAAGTAAACTCATTTTCATTGTAAGGGATTATTCCACTAATGTTTTTATATAATTTAAAACAAAATATTTTTTTTTAAAATACGTGCATGCATCAAATGGACTTAGGGCTTATAAAAATAAATATATGTTTGTTTCAATCAATCTCATGAATACGCATGGAAAACACAATAAAACCATTTATTTATTGTGTGTCCCATTAGTACTCAATTTTCTTCGTTGTTAGTCTAGAAATTGCCTATGCTTTGGCAAGTGCTTCTTTAGATATTTTTCGGTGCATGTAAATAAATACACGTGATAATCGTAGTTTTTTATTAATTAGTTCTTGTGCCTTATAAATGATTGTATGACTACGACAACGAAAAATGTGTTTTGTACACATTGTTTTTTTTTCTCAACGATACTTTGCATTTGTATCGAACATGTGTACATCGAATGGTTTTGTTGGCTAATTAAAATGCAATATAGATTTTTTGAGTTAGAAATAAACTTAGCTTTTTTAAACAAAAAAATCCTCTAGTTGGAAAGTAGGATAATTTGTATTCTACTATTATTAAAATACCTATTATACTTTTCAGATTGGTATTATAGTCGGAACCCTGGTTGTATTACCACCTTGTCTCTACCATGACATACACTATTGCGTCGATTGTTTTGAAAGTCAATCCGTTGTTAATTTTGTAAATGTGAATGTATAAATGAAGCATTAAAAAAACCGTTTTATTATTTACTGTTTAATGTGAAATTGAAAAGATTACATTTCATATCCTTTCTCATAAAAATATTATCAATATTTAAGAAATTGAACACAATCCGGAAATTGTCTTCCCCATATTTATAACCCATATTTATAACCAATATTATTTATGATATTAATTTATCCATTCACACCTTAAAGATTTACAAGTCGATTGACTTTGAAAATCATCGGTGCAATAATATTATGTATGTAACTCAATGTTACCTTCTTCCTTCCAAACCTACATTGCGGTTTTATGATGAAGCAAGCGATTCCACGAATATATCAGAACGAGTAATGTCAACTTCTATAAGTACTGACAAAAAGGTTAAACAAAGCGGTTACATTTAATGGTAGAATAAATAAAATATTAAAAAATTAACCGTTAATCATTATTTATGTTAAACAATAAATAAAATATGAGTTGTATTATTACTTTTTTCAGTATTATTCGATTCTTTTTTCTTACTATTTTTCATAGAGTTTTCCTTTGTTTTTTAAACGTCAGCTTGTGATATTTTCCTATCGATGTACCTTAATAACATAATAAATATCGATCCTCCTTGGCTATGACGTTGCTATATGGATTAAGGACACCTAAGTGCACTATTGCACTAGGTGTTGCACCCGAACTGACTGCAGTCTTCCCCACCACTTCACTACGCCAGGCGTCTTCTCCGGCCGACTAATCAATAGAGCCTATAAACCTTATCTCTTCTTATCTCATCCCCTCCCTCGTCAGTCCAGGGCTAGTCCTTAGGGCTTCGTGTCCGATTGACCTTCGGCTTATAAAGCTTTTTCTTTTTTTTTTTTTGATCGAGTATCAGATTGTGAGAGTAGGAAACGTAGTCTGTATTTAAATCATTAAATTTGATAATATAAATTATATAGTGCTCTTGTTAAATAAAAGATGCACTAAAAATTATATGATTTTTTTTTTTTAAATCACGGAACATCTAAAAAAAAAATGATTTTGTTGCAGGCTTGTGCTATGGGTTTAATGATACAGCCGAGAATCCTTTATGTAACTGAACGAAATCAAAGATTCGAAGCTTAAAAGTTAAATTAATTTAAATAGCAAGACATACTTAATGGAATTTGATGTAATGATGTAGAAAATGAAGGTAAAGTGAGACGAAGGAAAGGGGTTAAAATAATCTTGTCATCTGTTAGAGACCTACAAATAATTTGAATTAAATTATCATGTAATACATAATTTGCATTAATATGTACACTCCAAGTAGGGTGTGGGTAGCTCAGGGGTCGAGGGTGTGACAGTTAAATTATTTAATCTGTTATCACCCACGGATGGACCTTGTGAGATCGGTGAACCCACTGCAGCTAAACCATCCTCTATATACCGGATACCCTGAATTGTAGGAAAAACCTGGCGATTGGGCGTGGCCTCTGGCAATTATTTTCTCTGCACAACCGCTGTCCATGAGTACACTACAGTCTCAAACCTTTGTAATCTGTTGAAGGTTTGTAGTGATATAGGTTCTGTTTCTTTTTTTTTTTAATCTACACTGTTATTTCTATATTAATATATAAATGTCTACTCTGGAAGAAAAGAAATATGTGTATAACCATATGAAGGAACCAAAATAAAATATATCGACTGATTTTTCGAAGCGATGTAGGGCTACATGTTTATTATAGGTTGAATACCAGAATGGATGCCATATTCAGATTCAAAGATTTACAAATAGATTATTCATCTTAACATAAATGAAATCTAAACAAGATTTTTTTCTCTAAGAATCATATAAGTAGACTTGGTATTTTACAAATTTATGTATTAGTAGGTGTAACAATTTAGACTTTTCAATGTTAAAAATCTTGCTCCACGTTTAATTTTGATGACTTTTAACTGTACCTAGGAAAAGAAACCTAAAAAATATTTATAAACACATATATAGTTAGACAAATTGGTACTGGGCTTACAACTTGGTATATTACTAAGGTATTACAAATATATTCAGACTAGCTGTTTTAAAAAAGTGGAGTAACAAAAATAATTGATGGGATTAATATTGGGACATAAAATTAATCATAATGTGTTAAGTTTAATGGTATATTTCATATTTTAATCGATGGAATTTTAATTTGTTTAAAGTTATCAAGCGAAATCCAGTTTTGGTTAGGGTGGAATATAGTTGACTGGGTGATATAAAGGATAGAATTGGTCAGGGGGTGCAGTCAATGATAACACAAAAAATTAGAATAACTTATTTTTTAATAGTGCCAACGTTTCGGCCTACGGTTTAGACCATCTTCAGGGCTAAGAAAGAAATCAGAAAACAAATTATAAGAACTTTGCTATACTAAGTAATAATTACAGGATATATATATATATATATATATATATATATATATATATATATATATATATACATATATATATGTAGAGTATATAGTAAAGTAAAGTAATACAGAGCGTCGGATAGAATTATAATAGAATATTAATGAATTACAGAATATGTGTACAGAGAGGTGATAATGTAAAGTAAGGAAAATTCAAAAAGAAAGAGTATGAAAAATCATGAAAAGATAAAAAGTAAGATACATTATAAAATAATAGTTGAATAGTTACCCAAACGATACACGTTGAAAACTAATAATAAAGAATTACCAATGTTATTTAATGTATACTTTCAGTTATGTTTCCGTTAGGGCGATTAAGCTTTAAAAAAATGGGTATTATATGTTAGATCAAAATATTAATTAGTTACTGGAATTTAATGTAACATTGACGAACTATGGATTTACTCTCGTAATTGTTCCATGTAACAAGCTGTAAGGAAAATATTTAATTAATATTTGGACGGATCTCTTTCAAAACAATATGTTTGAATATTTATTTTGTTAGGTTACTCGCAGTATTAATTCTACTCTATTGTACAATATTAATTTTAAATAATAGGACGTGTTTTAGATCAAAAAGATATCTATTTTAAACACATTGCTAAGGATAATCGAAATGTTATTAGAGCCTGTTGTCAGCACCGCACTCCAACTGCATACACAAGTAGAACTCTACGATTGATGAGTGTTATATGTTCAGTCTTGGCCAGTGGCCAAGTCAATTTTTGGGTTAGTGTGCTCCACGGAACTATCCTATCTTGGAACATAGTCATCAGGGAAAATACCATTTTACTTCTTGTTACGGCTATAAGAAGCGGTTCGTATTCGAAGTGAAGTAGAGCGTCGATTATCCGAACTAATCTCGTTGGTAACAGTTCAGATAATTTAAAGTTCGGATAGTCGAAATTCCCTTAAAAAAGAAAAATGTCATCACATTTGTATAAATAAAACCTTTATTTTATTGTGTGGCACGTTATTCAATAAAAAAATTTATATATATATATATATATATATATATATATATATATATATATATATAATATCGTATATATGTATATATGGTAACCCATACTTAAGTAAGCATATTACATGTGATTTTAATAATTACAGGTCAGTTTAGTATTATAATTACGGAATAAATTTTAGTATAAGTTAACACTAGAAGAAATTAAAAATTTTCAGTTAGACTAAATTGATATTTACACTTGTGAATAAAATTAAAATTAAATTTGTAATCCTAAATTGTATAATGAAAAAAAATACATACATATATTTATATAATTATATACACACAGACATATATATATATATATATATATATATATATATATATATATATATATATATATATATATATATATGTATATAAATTTCGCCACCTAAATCTCTAATTCTTTCATGAATAGTAAATGGGTATATGTTTAGTAAAATTATTTAAAAGTTAAATCAGCTATTATTTTTGAAAGTGGTTTATGTCCAATTTTTTCATGTATCGAGATATTTGAGGGTTTGCATTTGAATTCGTTAAAGATATAGATGGGTTAACGTTTTGTTTTTAACACTTAACAAATATTTTTAACACTGCACACCTTTTAATTTTTTTTACTATGAAATAATAATCATTAAAATTATTTAAAAGAATATTCTTTTTTATTTTAGATTCTGTTGTATACTTAAAAATAAATAAACATTTCAATACTTTCAACTTTAGTTAAAGACTGAATCATATATATAAAAAATCATATGTTATAATAATAACAACTGACAAACACGTGAGATTCAAATTTACTTATACCACCTTCAAAAATAGCAGCTCAAATAATAGTCATTAATTAAAAAAAAATGGAAAAAATACACTTCAAACTTATTCTTTATTGGGAAGCCATTGTTGACCCTCCCCTTGTATGTTCTTCACGAAACCAGTTCATATAATGGAAAGTTTGGTTGTGTGTTTTTTTTTACTATTATTCCAATCAATGGATAATGTAAGGGGACTGTCAACAAATATTATATTTGTTTTGGATTTTTTACTACTTTTGTATTTGAACTTCGAATTTTCCCTGTATTATTATTTTTTCTTTTCTTATATCCTTGAGTTTGAAATTTGATATTCTGTTGTTCTATGAAGGAGTTTTGAAGGGTTCTCTTCTTCTGTAAATAGTACATTTGAAGAAGTGGATTCTGATTTTTTTATTTTTTCGCCTGTTTCATTAAAAACATTAAAAAGTAAATATTTTCGATCGAGTTAATTTTCGACGCGTAAGTCGCTAGTGAATGAGACGTGGAATCCATTGGAAGGATGGAAATATCGAAAATTTCTTATTCAAATAATCGATTATCCCGTATCCTCTAGGACGGGAAGGACCGTAGGGCCTGGAAGTGAACACGGTGCATGTCCTCGCTGGATGTGAGCCCTCCAAGAGGATCATGCAAATGAGGCTTTTAGCAGGCACCAGGGAGGCTATCGTTTGTTAGCCATCTTAGACATTTTTCATGACCTCATACCGGGATCTGCTTCAATCCATAAATGATGGGTTTTCGGGGAGACTTTGCTTCATCGCGAAAACCTGTACTAAAAATAACCAACTATTGTCCCTTCTCATCCAGGTATTTCTTCTTGATTTTCCATTATTTAAAAAAGTTTTCATTGATCTCACTTATAGCCTACCTAACTTCATCTACAGAATACTCATGTATCATTGTAAGTTTTATAAATAATCTCCATATCCCAAACATATATAGCATAACTGAAAGTATACATGAGGTGTTCTGAATCAAATGCGGATTATTCCAAAATTTTAATTTTGAATTTTTTACTTTTTCCGCTAGTTTGATCAAGAAATTTTCCCTAACATGGCGATTTGCATCTTTATTTCTCATGGTTTTAGTCCTCTTTCGGAAACCTAAAGTAAAGTATATATATGGTGATTTGCATAACCAGCGAAGAAAAAGATGAAAAGTCAATTTTTAAAATTTGGAGTAGTCTGCTTTTGATCCTTAACGCCTCATATATCGCTCCTTCAGAAGAACAATAACTCATAACTCAAAAAACCTAATTTGTCAGAATATTATATGTAGTATTTGAAAGTTCCATGTGAGTTAAAAAAATAAAAATATGGGTATTGCTAATTAAAAAAGTAAGTAAAGCATTTTATTTTAATGATGGTATCGAGATTATTTTGTTAACCATTAGAAAATCTTTAAAAGCTTGAAACTTTTTGATTTTTCTTTATAAAATTATTCCAATAAAAATTCTAAAAATATTACTTTATTAAAAAAAAGATATATATTGGAAATGAAATATCAGATATGTCATTCCTGAATTAAAAGACTCCAGCCAATACAATTACTACTGAAGGATTAATTCGAAATTGCCAATTTTTTTTTTTATACAAGCTTGTTCTCAACTGTAAATTGTGAATTTCTTCCAAACAGCCAGTATATTTTCCTAAATTTAATATTCAGCTCTTCTTTCTTTTTTTTCAAATGCTCTTTCCGGTTGAGTCTAGTATCCAATGTCATTCCAAGATATTTGACTGAATTTGAATACAGTACCTCCTGTCTATATAAATCTTTCGCTTATACATTTTTCTATTTGTGAAATTTATATGAACAGATTTGCTTTCATTTAGCTTGATTCCCCAGTGTTTGGTCCAGTCACTTACCTCCGTAATTGAGTGTTGAAGTTACTCTAGTAGTTTTTCTATATCATCATCGGCAAATGTTGCCCCAGTTGTTTCTCTTCTGTTTGGTACATCCCTTGTATAATAAATTAAGGATAGGGCCTAGTACGCTTCCTTGTGGAACACCTGCGTTTATTTTTTTTAGGGAACAATATTCATCACCCTGTCTTACCCTAAAATATCGGTCAGTGATATACGATTTTATTAGTAGGTATAATTCTTCTGGAAAATCTCTATGCTGTTTAAATTCTAGTCCTCGATGTCAGACTTTATCAAAAGCCTGCGCTACATCTAAGAAAACAGCCGAGCAGACTTATTTTTCCTCAAGAGTCTTGTGAAATGATATTGGTCTATACGACTTCGTGTGAGTCGATGCTTTGTTAGGTTTTAAAATCATTATAACCTTAGCCACTTTGCATAGGATTGGTGCATACTTTAGCCTGAAGGCCGCGTTTATTTTTCATTTTTGTCGTTGTTATTTTGAAGAAGTGATATAAGATACATCAATACTGGCATTAATCCACTTTTTATGTATTGAGATGTTTAAAGGTTTTTATTTGAATTAATTAAAAATATGGGCAAATGACGCGTTTCTTCATTACTTGTTACTTCGCAAAAATTGAAATTTTAAAAGTATACACCTTATAAATTTTATTACATAATCATAAAAATTATTTACAAGAATAAAAGATTTTTAAAATTCTAATGGACTTAAAACAGCTCATCTAAAGTAAGACCGGTTAATATTTCATCTTATAAATGGAAACAAATATTTTTATAACGAATGGAATTTCTTTTATCGATGAAAAAGTCGCATTAAAAAAAATCTAATTTACTAAGGGTTTTTAATTTATGCTCATAGCTATGGTTACTGAAATTAAATTAAGAAAAAAAAAAGGATTCGCATCGTAATGTGAAATCGTAGAAAAGCTTTTAATTTTATTTTCAAATTCAATTACTGTTTGCTTATTTATTTATTTATTCTAATGACTATATAATTTTTAGAAGGCTATGAGGATTAATAAATTAATACAATTTAATTTAAAATTATATTAGAGTTCGTGAGGATTTGCAAGTTTTACTTTCATTTCTTGAGAGTCAGTCGTTTTTACTCGTTATTATCTTTCAGCGTATTATCGAGACTTTATTGTTATAACCTTCCCTAACAGAAAAAAAAAAATAACACTCTAATCTAAATATAAAATTGACACTTTTGCGATTTTAATGCATACTTGGATTTCACAAATTTATGACGAAATTTTCACTACCTCATCACTCAGTCTATACTACCATGCATTATTTCTACTTATTTTCACTGTACAGTTTTTCAATTTCGATTCTTTTATGTAAATATTGGTTTTATTTCTTGACTGTTAGTAATGTAAATATACTTATTCACATTTATAACTACACTCTTGAATTGCCACGTCCAATATTTTGAATCCATTCATCAATTGATTTCTACCGTGCCAAATTCTTTGCCAATGATTCTCTAGACATACTGCTGGATTCCACATGGCTTAATCTGAGACTGAAAATGTCCTTTTATACTTCGGTATTTATAGTTTTTCGGGGCGGGGGCGGAGCCTATTCTTCCAGTAATCTGATTAGCTGGTATGAAAATGGGTGTTTCACTGATTGGGTGGGCCTCGACTGAGTTGTCTCTGATCACTGGAAGATTATAAATCCTTTTCCGGACCTGAAAAACAATAAATGCCGAAGTAAAGAAGGACATTTTCCGTCTCAAATAAAGCCATGAGTTAGCAGTATGTCTAACATCGATAATGAATTTGACACGGCCTAAACCAGAAGGAACACTACAGATATAAATAATACAAAATAAGAATGATTTACTTTGGCACAATAAGGTCTCTTGTGGTCTAGTGGTTAGCGTAACAAACTACTAAACCCAAGATCGCGGGTTCGTAGCCCGGCAGGTGGCCCTAGGATTTTTTTAAGGGAGTAAAAAATCCTTAGTTACGCCGTCCTTCGGAAGGGACGTTAAGCGGGGATCCCGAGCCTGTACGATGTCAGGTACTCGTTAAAAATCGCTATCCTAATTAAACCTAGATTGGCAAAATTTAGAGCTCCCACTGTAGCATCGTCCGATTAGCCATAGCAGCATAAAGTGACGTTAAATGAACAAACAAACGTAGGCACAATAAAATAAGTCATTCGTATTTGTTGTAATTCATTGACCACACACCTGACCATTTTACAGTATTCTTAATATTATCCAGTCAACCATTGGCATTTAAATACTTTACTTATACAGTGGAACGTCGATTATCCGAACTAACGTTGTCAGGGGTGGTTTGGATGATCGAATTCACTAAAAAATAAATACCAACCAAATCAACAGGAAGGGATTCGGTGAAATGAAATTACCTAATTAGGTTTACGTATCATATCTTAGTGTACAAATACGTATTGGAGTCTTAAGTTCATTTTTTTTTGTGATTTCCGATAAATGATTAGGGCCTCCTTATTGACGTTCATGGAAAAAATCATTTTATTTTTCGTCAAATTTTATTGAAAATAACAATAATTTTAAGAATATGCTCAAAACCCTGTTACCTCAATCCTTTTTCCTAGTCCTTCGATTCTACCTCTCTGATCGCTACTTCCAAGTACGCTGTGGTAACGAATACTCCAATCTTTACCCAATTCAAGCTGGAGTCTCCCAAGGGAGCGTCTTGAGTCCTATCCTATACATATTATACACCGCTCATATCCCAACCACTCCTCAAACCTTCTTTACGTCGTTCGCAGACGACACATCATCACAGCCATCCTATCATTTCATCCTGATCCCGAAATGGCTTCCTCGAACCTCCAAAGGCACCTTTCATTCATTGAATTTTGGTGTAACCAATGGCGGATCAAAGTCAACAAGGAAAAATGCAAACACGTGACTTTTACACTTCTTCGAGGAACATGTCCTTCTGCCCAATTCAATGAAACCGTCCCACCTATTTCTTCTAGACAAAAGACTTACATGAAATCCTCATACCAGACTCAAAAGACAAGAACTTAACAGAAGATTCAGCCATTTATACAGATTACTATTTAGGACTCCCCCCTCTTTCAATATACAATAAACTACTTCTATACAAGACCACCATCAAACCTATTTGGACCTATGGACTGGAACTTTGGGGAACCGCAAAAAAAATATATATAAGACGCATTCAAACCTTTCAATCCAAAGTCCTGAGAACTATTGTCAATGCTCCTTATTATGTCTCTAACAAAACCCTCCACAATGATCTCAACATTCCTTTCGTCCTTGACCTCATCCCTACTAGATTTTCAAATTATAACCAAAACCTTACCTGTCATCCCAACCCCCTGGCTCAGTCATTATCCAGTTCCACACATCCATATAACCCACCCCGCTGTCTAAACCGGCAGTGGCCCCGAAACCTGGTATAATAATGTTATTCGGATTACTGGCACTGGCCAGATTCTCCACTCACGACCTGTGTGTGTGTGTGTGTGTGTGTGTGTGTGTGTGTGTGTGTGTGTGTGTGTGTGTGTGTGTGTGAAGCGCCCTTAACCAGCTTCCATTGGCGTTTAATGCCAGTGGCGCAGCTGGGAAAGGGGGCTGGGGCCGGACTCCTGCTTTGCCCTCATTCCCTGGGAAGAAGCTCATTTCGGGGACCCCAGGCAAACTCTAAATAGGGTATGAATGTGTACATTATATTTTTTTTACTTTATTTTATTATCATTTTCTCATTAATTTCTTTTTATTACCGCATGTATATGTTTATTTATTTTATTTTGTATATATGGAATGATTGTGAGCTACATAGTACCATTACTTATTGCCCAAAAGTGGCAGATTGTAATGTTTCAATAAAATGTTTAAAAAAAAAATTTAACAATACAAATAAATAACCGGATGATCTAGGTGATCAAATTAATTAAAATTACATTAAAAAAACAAAAACAGTTCCGTTAATTGAACGTTCGGATAATCGAAGCTCCAGTGTATATGGACTATAGTTACATTCTGTTTTCCTTTCTAAAACTCAGGATTATTTTTATTTTCGAGATCATCAAATAGGAAACGACGAAAAGCTAAAACTTGTTTAGCTTTCATTTATTTTAACCCTCAAATAAACCGGACAAAGTTCTTTCCTTTACGCTAGCACTGACACCTGATACCACGGAAATAATAATACAACCATTTAAAAATTCATTAGGTAATAAATACAAAATAAAATATTTAAACATTTCATTGCTAGTTATTACTTATATGAACCTTCTTGAATTTCCCACAATCAACGAATATATGATATTTTTTCTAATTTCAGTGAAAAAGAAAACAAAGAAGATCAATGAAGGAAATAGTGGAAATCAAAAACTACATATTTTAAAACTTAATTACAGCATATTTAATTTTGATGTTAAACAATTAAAGACCTATTAATGTAAATAAAAATCCTTTTCAAAATTAAAATTATTAATATTCCAAGCAATTGAAGCTGTGTCATGATCAATTTCTATGTAGGCTCGGTCATCAAGATATGATTCGAAAATATCATCTTCTTTCTCTAAATGATAATTTAGATAATAATGATACAAATCTAACAAGAGGCTTATTTTGTCACAGAACACGGGTCATTAGTGTTATTTTTTATTTGCGAGATTCGTGTTCCATAATTGTAAGAACTAAAAAATAAAATAAAATAATCTACAAATTCCAAAAGTAATGAATAAAACGGTTTATATCTTGATGATATTTATAAATTTAAAAGTATCACTGATTTAATATTAACTAATATGTATAAAAATTAAATTAAAGCCTATCTTGAAAAAATCAAAGAAGTCGCATAATCACTGAGGTATGGTCTGTAGGACCAGGCGTTGCTTACATTTTGTGAACAAACTTTAGAACCAACCTTCCACATTCACATTCAATACGATACTAGCTAGATAGGAAGGTACTAAGTAATAGGGGGATTTCTCATTATCGGAAGAGTGGGAAATTCCAGAAAATATGTATCAAAAGGTCCCAGAGACCATGACTCAGTACTTGAGGGTTAAGTACTCTCGCAAGATCCATTAAGGGCTGTTAACGTAATACATGATATACCAGTGATATGCCGGATCGTTAAAAAAGTATATCCGCGGGTACGGATCCGGATCCGGATATTTGTTGTCAAGATCCGTGGATACCTTGATGGTAATCTGACTATTATTTTTTAACTCAAAACGGGAGATGTGTTTACATACAACAGATAGTAGGTTAACAATGAAAACAAACATAAATTTTTTATTTTTATTTTTAAAGAGAAACATAAGAACATAAATTTTTTATGTTTTTCGTTTAGAAAAAGTATAATTAATACAATTTTTGTACTCTATAATTATATTCAAATCAATATAATTACTTATATTATAACAAAAAGTGAAAAATAAAAACCTATCTTCAGTTCAACAACTTCAACAAAGCAAATTTCCTCTAACAGTAATTGTTTAATTATATGCGAAATATTTTCAAAAACTACCGTCATATTTTTATAGAAATAAATAAGGTTTAATTAAGTTGGTGATTATTATTAATTGTTATGATTTATTGTCCGTAAAGCTCATGTCTGACAATACATTTTAAATTGTCTAGCGGTTTCGGAAAACGCGGCAATTTTGTGTCCCAGAGTTTTGTTTAGGGACATCGGGAAACGTGGCCGAGAAAAGGGGCAGTCCCCTAAAGACAATAATAATAATGTCTTTATTTATTCTGGGACAAGTCCCGATAGAATAACAATACAGGCATTGTAAGCTATTATTTCTTAGTGTAAAATAATTACATTTAATTAATTATTACAATTGATTTAATAAGTGAGAAAGAATAAAAAAATGAACAAATAAAAAATGTGAATTACCTTCAATAACAGTATTTCAAAAACAGATTAGAAGAAAAGAAAGAAAAAATTTAAAATAAGTTTACAATAATTATATAAGAGAAACAAATTTATGGTCACATATATATCAAATTTATGCCAAGTAAAAAACAAAAAAGAAAAAAGTGAAGACAAATTCCCTTTTTGTATCCCTTTTTGTCCTTTTTAATATCTATCTATATGACATTAATAATATATATGTACATGGTTTAAATTCCACGCACTCTTATATATGAACCTTATTGATAGTTGTCGCCACTTGACGCTTTGCGCCTTAAGTAAGGGTGCCGTAAGGGTAATAGATATTGCACACTTGGACAACCTTTCCCAGCGCGAAACTAGGCTGCTGCCTTAATCTGGCTCAATTAATTTTATTGTAGAAAATTAACTGCTCAGTAATTAATTTAAATTATATTTGAATGTTTAAATAGAATAAATAAAAGGGAAAGTCAGATGTAATACCAGATACCTTTTTTTGAAACTCTTGTATATTGATGAATGAACAAATAATTCAAAGTACTTATAAATTAAATCAATAATAATTACCTACGACCTAGCTAGTTGATTTAATGTAATACGATAATTTTTTTCAATATTTACAACAATGTCAAATATTTGATTTAAGAAATAAAAAGTAATCTGAATAGAATTCAATAGTTTTTCACTACTACCTACCTAATAAAATTTATTGAGGGTTATTTTAAATTTACTGAAAACTCTTTAGGTACGTGTGAGACACACTATATCCAACAGCTTTGTTCTGGACAAACATCGAAAACGAAAGAAAAAAATTCGTTTCTCCATACAAGCTAAGATCAGCTGATCGGTCATTTGAATGGAGCCCTGACTTTTTTTTAATTACGACGTTTCCCAGAACCAAAGTTGTTTATAGTGTTACTAACACGTACCTAAGAGTTTTTCAGTGAATATAAAATAACCATCTATAGAATTTCATCTATGTATTGAAAATTAATAAGGTAAAAGATCCGTCAAAAAAGTCGCGGATACGGATCTTTCTTCTCCCACGGATATCCGCCACATCACTACGATATACATATGCCAAAGTCTGCCGATTTGATTCGATTTGTGCCCTTGAGCGCTCCATACACTGGAGCTACCCCACTTCTCCTATCTTGCTGTAAATCCACTATAAATAGCAACATAGCATATCAAGCAATGGCTGCTTGCCCATCAGTATTAAAAGTATTTTTCCTGCCCCAGAATAGCATTACTGCATGTAGAATTATTAATATTGGCCAGGAGACAACTAGTGATTAGACGAAGACCCTAACACTGAGGGCGGAGGTAACAAAGGGCAGAGGCAATTACCAGGTGCCGCCGCTAATATCTATATTGCCATTAGCCCTTGCGGGAAATTAGGGCCGGTCCTATCTCACCACGTACTCGTTCCTACCTGCCTCGCCTCCCCGCCGTAACTTGTTCCTGCACCGCCCTGTTTTATTTCGCTTTTGGAAACCTCTCCTATCCCAAGTCTGGATTAAGCAAAAGTTGTGGAGTTGCTGTATAAGACTGAGTCATCAGGAAGGCATTATTCTGAGTTGTGAGAGAAGTGGACATCCATCATAAGCCATCCAGGCTTAAACCTGTAGAATGAAGTTAACAGCTGTTACGCTGAATGCTAGCGGAAATTTTGGAGATTCGTTATAACTGCATTCGGTCTTGATGTAATGGGACTGATTATCTTTCTCCACTGTTATAAAAATAATCCTAAATGCGACTATGCGAAGGCATAATATATACGAGGGTGGTCTGAAAGTTTTCTGCCGAACATCGGCAAAGACGTTCGTTAAAGTGAGAGAGATAGCATAGGTAATGATCATGTCAAAAGAACGTTTTTGCTAGATACTTAATCATCATTCAGATATGGGAAAGCTGTCCATACGTTGGGTACCGCGTTTGCTCACGTAAGTCCAAAAATGTTTTCGAATGAACATTTCTAACGCTCTGTTGGCGCAGTTTAGGCACAATAAATGTAGTTTCTATCTATATTAGCTTTGTCAGCCATGTCAAATCTTCAAGGCATTGTAAGTTTTTCTTGGCTGCTTGTGGTTTGTGGCCATCTCCATTTGTATCTTTAAGGATACATTAAGTGCATATCCTTCTAAATAATATCAATATATTATTGGATGAGTAAGTGTTGTAAAACATATTATTCCAATAAGTTCTATAACGGATGTTTATATTTTATAACCATATTTTAACTATTTTTAAATATTATAATTTACCTTAGTATACTTTGTATCAGACGAATCCCAAGAGTAAAGAAGTTTTCTCTGCCCTGATAGAATTTATTAATTTATTCTTTGCTTTGATTAACTCGGAAGTTTTCCATCGTTTATTCAAATCAAGCCCTCTTTCGTTTGCTACCCCTATTCATGCAGTGCAGTTTTATGGACTTACCTAACTGAAGAGCAGTGGTTGAGCGAACTAAGTTTGGCTCTGATGCCGCAACTCAACTAATTATATGCAAAACAGGTCTCGATTATTACATTATGCTTTCTAATGGGTTTCATGTTAGCAGCTGAATTCAAATCACGCGCATGAACGTGCCCTCCGAAACCTACACCAGGCGTGTCCTGTGTATTCTCTCTTCTCAATTTGGGGATGGCTATAACTATTTCTTCTGTTTTACAACGTTTTTAGTAATTATTACTGCGAATCAGTGTGTTTGTATCATTATTAATTAAATTTGATTATATTCATTTTAATTTTCAAGTTGAATTTAAAAATATCAAATTAACCAGATTTAATTTGTGTTAGCAATACTCTTTATTAATTATATGATATATTATTATAATTTCATTCTTATATTCATTTATTATATGCTTTATTAATTAACCAAGGAAGTATTTTATTTTATTGTATATCTTCAGACGTCTTTTATCCTCGGGTGTAAAATCGTGGAGATTCGGCACAGATACATTCATTCTTTTTTTTTACAGCGAAAACCTTTTTTAAATGTTTTAATCACTGAAAGAAAAATTTAGGCTTTAAGATGAGCTGATGAAGTTTAGTTTGCTTAGGATCTTATATAGGATCGATATAGTGTTGTAGGCAATCCATGCTATATTTATAAAATTTAATGGAATTTATTTTATTTTCCTTTAGTGAAAATAAGTTATTCTTCAATAAATATCACGCATTCATGGATATTCGTACGTTTCATTACTTACATACATATTTTTAAAACTACTTGTAGTAATGTACTTTTAACATTGTCTTCCTTCGTTTCGTCTCAAACATATTTTTTACCTTATTCAATTATACTTTGAAGGTATATTGTGATAAAAATAGTAAAGCTTTTGAAGAATATGATTAATAAATTTTAATTATTATATTTATCACACTTTTTGTTCCTTCTATACATATTATAAAACAAAGTCCTCGCCCGCGTTTGTTCGCGGTAAACTCAATAACTACTACACGGATTTTCATGCGGTTTTCACCAATTGATAGAGTGATTCACCAAGAAGGTTTAGGTATATAATTTGTCGAGGTTTTGTGTAAATGGATTGGAATATCGATGAGATTCACCGAAGACGCTGCCTAATACCGTGCAATTTTATTTTTTTAATTTCTATATAATAAAGTACATTACCTGAGATGAGAAGATGGATGAATTTTTAATACCGAAATGTAACAGAAGGCTTTTTTACATATAAGCATTTGCATGTATTCATTGTAAATTTGTATTATATTGTAAATAAAAGTTTGGAGGATGTGAAAAAAAAAAAAAAGAGATTGGAAGAAAGGAAATAAAAATTCCCAAAGAAGCTTAATCAATGATATTCGCGTGGTCCTTAGTGGTCGGTGTGTGATAAAAAAAAAAAATACATTACACAGAGAAATTGGGTAGGCATAATATGCCTTATTATCCGAGCAAAGCTGGGGTGGGTCGCTATTTATATATAAGAAAAACTTAAATTTTGAAAAAACACGTTTTATTTTATATCTATGTAGACCAAAATAACAAGCTTTATTTGCATAACTTGTACAAGATCTTTATTAATTCTGTTTCGACCTATTTTTCTACCAATTAGTAATTGAATTAAGGTTTTGTTTTTTTTTACTTTTAACGTCCACAAATACTCTCGCTTTCTAAGCGTGTCATAAAATTTAAACCAAACTTTTTGGAAGGACACAACTGTATAGTGGAGTAAAAATAATGTCTATAAAAAATATTGAAGGTAACTAATAAAATAAGAGACAGATATAATACACTGAAAACATTCTACAATGCCGATGAATAACGGGTTACGTCGAATTATGTCAAAAGAAGAGTTTATCGAATGAGGGAAGGAGAATCGTCTCATTATCGTGCTCTTTAGCTTCGAACCGTTATCTGACTTAACCAATTATATACAATACGAGAATGACACGATTAATTAACTTTAATTAACTCATTTTCGACGAAATTTAACTAAACAATTTATTAACCGGGGCTGAAGAAATGTAGCTGCATGTAAGCGTTCTCTTCCAATCGCTATTTCGGTCGTTTGACAACCACTGCAAAACCTGACAAGTTACGAAGTACAGGACCAGAAGAAGTGGAAGTAGCTGCTATTCTGTTAGTGTAGTTTTTTGTCTCAATTTATATACGCTACTCATTTTTCATTGTAGTTCCACACACACACGAGGTGATAGTAACTCAGGTAGCTGAAGCATTTTATGAGCAGGAGTCGTTTATTTTCAGCGTTCTATTATATTACCATATAATATAAAGTTATTAATCTATACTTTAACGTATCAAAACACTGTAGAATAGTCCTTTGCACCACCCAGTCCACGCACCCTGACAAATGCTCGCATTAATTTCGCCCTACCTGGATACTTTTTAGAATTTTCCGGCATCACATCCATTGCGAGGGAAGAGGGGCTGGAAATTACTGCCTATTGTTTTATTGAACACGGGACAGGACTATTGAAAGGACCGTGTAGGGCAGGGCGATCCTGACACCGCCCCGATAAATCTCGCTCATCGCTGCACAAACACGGCCTATAACTCATAGAGCTGCAGTCATTGTCTCATTGGAAAATATATCTCCTCCCTTCTCCATCCGCTGTTCGCCTCTCCATTTTCCGCTGCAGTTCATCATCGCTCAACTTAATACTTTTAATCAGGATCGTATGGTAATAATTGATTAGTCAAAAGTCACATTTACTATAAAAAAATAATTAAATCGGCAAGAGATAAGTTGTATTAGAAAAGCATTAAGGGAGTATCATATTTTCTGGCCAATTCAGTTATCAGCTACAATTGTTAGAGCACATAAACTTATTCCAGGTTTGTTACAATAAATTTATTTTCTTTGTGCCTCTCTATCATCTACTTAGGTTTGGGATTACATTTGACTTTCAACCGTTTGTTTCTTAGTTACTGCTAAACTTTCGTTCCTCCAATTTAAATTATTTGATTAAATCCTTAGTCTCTTCCAATTCGCCCAAGACTTAGAGGCCACACTGAAGAATGTAATATAGTGGAGTAGGGTTGAGCTATTGGATATGGCAATGATGAAAGAAATACTAGTTTAGGCTATTGGATTCTGCTGACTGTTATGATAATTATAGTATTCTGTACAAATAAAGGGATGTGTTTATTATAACAGTAATTAAATGTAAAAATGGTTAATTAAGTTTAAAATAGTCCAAATGATTCAATGACAACATCTATCCAAAACGTCCTTCCGATTACTAGGGCTTAGAAATTTTATATAAGAACAATTAGAGAGTTTATAATAAGTAGTTATTGAAGCGGCGGCATTAAAAAGGTAGTAATTAAAAATATAATTATTTTTCAGTTTTTTGCAATTAAAATATAATAATCAATCATTTCAATGTTAGACAGAGGATTAAGTAAAAACTGGGAATGGTTTAATTTCTAAGAACCGTACTAGTTCTCATTTTCCATTTGAAAGTTTCATTCTTATTCGTTAAAATAGCTTTTTTTCTTGTAAAATTTTCTTTTCATGACTTAATACCTTTTCCATGTCAACGCCTAACATTGGTTTCGCACTGTTAGAAATAAATCGGGTAAACTTCTTTATTTCTCTCTGAATCTTATCACTCTTTTTTAAAAGGTCCATTTATCCGTCTTTCGGTCTCGTTTCACAGCCGCAATAGCACTTACCTCAAGCTTTGCCAAGATTTATATGCCCTTAGTTCGGTCTCAATGTTCAACAATCTATTTCTACAAAGCTTGAAAGTAGGACAAAAAATGCCATTCTTCAAAAAATCCAAGGTATTAGCCAATGATTTATTTGCTAAGAGATGTTTTTGGGTACTTTAATAGTAATTTAAAGTAGACAGAACTCTTGTAGCATTTGATTTTTGTATGGTTAAATGTCGGTAGCTCCCAATATGATATGAATAAATAAGATGAATAAATCTGTACCTCAGAGGTAAACTATCGTAACTGACATTTTTCAAACTTTACAGGAGAGCAGTTTTAATGCGAAGTTTTCCTTTTTATTGTCATCAAGATCAATGATGACCTCTAACTATCATTGAAAACCGTGAACAACAATAAAAATGAAATTTTAATTCTTATCTAATATACTGGACTCTATTTCTATGTAAATTTTATCTTCGAAAAAACCAGCTTCCAGTCAATTTATTTTATTCTTTCATAAACAAGACGTTCCGGCAACTTCAAGCCATTTTCAATATTAAAATACATCAACTTCCTAAACATAACTTTAAAAAAAGTTATAAGTCAAAATTCTGCAAAAAAAAAACAACAATCATAAATACGTTATGCAATCCAAAAACAAAAAGACTTGTCCCAAAACAGTTAGCAAAACCAAGCATAGATACCTCAATAAAGAAATATTTAAAAATTATTTTTTTCATTTTCCTGGGGATTCACTATCCTCCCATGGTCAATTGACCATTACTGGCTTGAACTTTGATATGTAAGGTAATGTGAGTTATTATGATTATATTGTTTGTACCTTACTGCTATTTAAAAATCTTTATGTATTAAATTATTTTTATTTTTTTTTATTTTAAAACAACAACAAAATTTAAAATGCATAATTATTAAATTAATTTATTTTAGATTTAAATAGTTTAATCGCAATATGAAAATTTACAAATATTATATGGAAACAGTCAAAAGTATATGAAATGTATTGGTAGGTTATTGGGTCAGGTTATAAGTATTCATTACTGGCCTTGCTTTGAAGTTAAAAATCCTATTATATATTATTGCTTTTTTAATTTGAAAACGACGGATGAATACAGTTTGCTTATTTCTCCAGCCTCTTTTCTGTCATTTACTATTTTATTTATATTGTCATTTATGTAAAGTGCCTCTAAATATCTTCTCTTTACTTTGTTTTTCTCTCTATGCAAAATCTTTGTTTTATTAAAATTAAAGGTATGTAATTCTTTTTTACAATGGGTTGATAGTGCTGTATTAGTTTTAGAGGTGGGTTTTAGACTATTTTTGTGATGGTAAATTCTGTTTTTTAGGTGAGTACTAGTGTGGCCTATATAATGCTTGTCACAGTTATTACAACTGAGGTCATATACTACATTTTTGTTATCCAATAGGGGTATTACCTTACATATAAAAGTTCAAGCCATTAGTGGACAATTGACCATGGGAGGATAGTGAATCCCCAGGAAAATGAAAAAAATAATTTTTAAATATTACTATGTATTCTTTATATCTATGCTTGGTTTTGCTAACTGTTTTTGGGACAAGTCTTTTTGTTTTTGGATTGTATAACGTATTTATGATTGTTGTTTTTTTTGCAGAATTTTGACTTTTTTTAAAGTTATGTTTAGGAAGTTGATGTATTTTAATATTGAAAATGGCATTTAAGTAGCCGAAACGTCTTGTTTATGAAAGAATAAAATAAATTGATTGGAAGCAACAATTTTTTTTTAATTTTTTTTCGAAGATTTGGTTTTTTCGAAGATAAAATTGACATAAAAAGAAAAATTTAACATTAAAACTGCTCTCCTGTAAAGTTTCAAAAATGTCAGTTAAAATAGTTTACCTCCGAGGTACATAAATAATGAGCCGAAAACAAATTATGCAATCTTAGAAATACAGTTGAAACACAATGCCAAAGTGTATTCACTATTTTATTAAGCTACTTGATTTATTAGTCAATAGATATGCTTTTCAAATTACGTTTTAGACTACAATACAATAAATGGGCAATTTAAAAAAAAAGTTGAGTAATATTAGTTGACCATATACTCGTACATATGAGGAAGAAAATGGCCCGGGTATTGGTAAAAAAATTTTCTTATATAGGAAGAAATGTTTATTTGGAAGCCGAAGTTTCGACACACAGATCTTCTTCAGGCCTATTATAGTAGGATCACACTTAGGCTCTCTGGTAAAGGTTATTAAAGTATAATAGCCCTGAAGAAGACCTGTGTGTCGAAACGTCGGTTTCCAAATAAATATTTCTCCCTATATAAGAGATTTTTTTTACCTATACCGGGACCATTTTATTCCTAAAAAAAAACGGTTACTTTTACTGCCCCTCACCTTCATTTCTCCATTAATAGTGCTTATTTCCAGACCTCTCAACTAGCTTAATAAACTACATATCTCAGGTATAAATATCGTGTTTTCAGGTTCCTTTAAGATAATTGTTGAAAAAACTGTTTTTCTAATCAATTTGTCCCGTTAGTCACTGTTTCCGTTTAGTTGCAGTTTCTTTTTATTCTTCTGACAGTAGTTCAGTGCTGAATAACTTGCTTTTAAATTTTACCGGACATCATTTCTGCTTTGGAATATACAGAGAGAGGAGTTGGGGGCAATCCTACTTCACGTTTAAGGATAGAATCCTAAGAAAAACATTTGACCCCACTTAGTTACACAACATTAGTTATTTATTCCATGTTCATAAGTGGTGGGAAAAGTGCATAGCTGGTGAGGCAAGATAGTGTAACATTCCACCTCCATCATTATTTTGAAGTGAGCAAATGCCTACAGTTGTGTCCTTGTTCTATAGTAGGAGGTTTCGAGGCCATCTTCTTTCCAGACACCTTTTAGGGCTATCAGGAATAGTATGGGAACCAAGTTGAGAGAATAGCGGATTCAAGTGTGTATGGAGCTTGTCATGGAAGGATAGGTATCTAGTTTGGGCCAAATCAGCAGCATATGGGATATTAAGATCCTGATGGATGAGCTTGTAACATAATATGGAGCATTGAGGATTTTACGAAGGATTTTGGATTGTAAGGATTGAATACGAGATGAATTTGATGGTTTAATAAAGCCCCAAAGCTCAACTCCGTATGTCCAAATAGGTCTGATAACTGTCATGTAAATGAGTCTTTTGTAATTAATTGGGAGCTTAGAGCGTTTGTCCAGTAAATGTTGAAGTAGGCGAAAATGTCGAGCAGTTTCTTGTCTTTTCAGTCTTGTATGAGGATTCCAAGTGAGACGTTTGTAAAGAGGGAGTCCTAGGTAACGTATCTGTTCGACAGAGATATGGTGGAATATTATTAAAGGATACAGTATGGCAGGAATAAGTAGGTTTACGACGAAGAGTAAAGGTAATTTGATGTAATTGAATGTATTTTAATTCTCTAATTTTGACACCATTCTTGAAGGTTTGAGATATGGGATTGAAGAGATTGGGATACAACAAATGGATCCTTATTTACTGATAACACACATGTGTCATCAGCGTACGTAGTGAGGACAATGCTTGGATAGGTCGGGATGTCAGCTGTATATACCGTGTATAGGATGGGACCCAGGATACTACACGTACCTTGAGGAACACTGGCAGACTGGGTAAAGGGGGAAGAGTAGGAAAAATTATGGTTTACCTTAAATGTTCTATTTCTGAGGTAGGAACTGATAATAAGGAAGTAAGTAGAAGGTAAGAATTTACTGAGTTTGTACAGCAGGCCCGGATGCCAGACTCGATGAAAAGCCTGCTCTGCATCGAGAAAGGCTCCCGTGCAGTACATTCCGCTCTCTAATGCGGATGAGACAAGGTTCACCTCACGATGGCATTGCTGGATAGTGGAGTGTGATGTTCGGAAACCAAATTGGTGATCTGGGATTATTTGGTTGAATTATATGATAGGATGAAGACGTTTCAGAATGAGTTTTTCAAGTATTTGCCCATTATGAGCAGGACTTTAAAAGCATGGTATGTATTTTTATCTCTGTCACATTGTTACCATAACATTTTCCATTATGCATAAGGCTAATCAAGTTTTCGTTTGGTGATTAACTATTGTGTGGCTTCGTTAATCTCAGTTTAAAAAAAAAATTGAGGTTAGAATAATATTTTTTTTAGTAAAAAAAAAAATCGCTAAAAAAAGAGTGTTAGGTTAATTACCATTACTAGCGAAAAATTACATTTTCTTTTTTAATGACCGAAATAAGTGTTCTGGGTCTAAAAATATTAAAATGCATAATTACATCCATCAGTGAGAAGTGATAGTGTTTCGTTTTGGTTTTAGTAAAGTTTTGTAAGAATGATGTCTAATTGTGCTCCTGTGAGGTAGGCTCACCTGCTATAAAGATTAGTCTTACGAAATAATTACTTAGGAGATAAAACATGAGGAAATATAATTATTCCCTCATTCCCTTAAACGAGAAGGGAATTGCAATAGAAGAGACCATTAGGAGCGAGGGGGTGTGAAATAAAGTAAGGACCCGGCACGCAATATAAAAAGGTAGCTCCTGATTAAAGAGAGTGGATGTAGGTGTCGCCACTAGTGTCGAGAATTTGTCTCCCTTGCGCTGATGGGATTTTGAAAATGATTGTTATTGCGTTTGGAGGGCGCACGTGCGCCAAATTGCTCGCTCTCCCGGTGGCCACCACGCACCTAACAACGCTTTCAATTTGTTTCCTCCGCTGTGGAAAAATAGCCGGCTATGAAAAGCATGCTACCTGTGCTGGAGGTTAACAGTCCAATTTGTCTCTTCCTACCTTCAGCTTCCCTCCGTCCTAGATCTTTCCGTCTCGGGTCCCTTTTTAGATGCCTGGCCGTATTGTTTCCTAAACCTACTACCTTCCAATACTAAATAGCACTGCAGTTGTAGTGTTGTCTCTTGGGAATGCTTCAATTTTAAAGAATACTTCGACAGTATTTTTTTAAATGATAATTGTTATTTAATATTAATAAAAATGAGATATGCCCCTAAAAGAATCATAGAAGAATTTTAGTTATTAATTATTATGTATGCTCGTTTGATTCGTTTAATGTAACTGCCCTGCTGTCGCAAATCGAATGATGCAAGTGAGAGTCAATAAATTTTCCTATCCATGTATTATTAGTATTATTAACGAGTTCCTAACATTGTAAAAGCTCGGGAGCGTCGTTTTATGCCCCCCCCCTCGCATTTACGACCCCGCGATCTCGGATCTAGTGGGGTTATTATTAGGGATCCGATTTTTATGTATTTAAAAATGCCAAATATTTAATTAAAATATGCATTTATTTTCGTCAAATATGTGGTAAATATAGTATGTGATGTTCTTAAAATATTTTCAGAAATATTTCAAGTAAAATAGACATTTTTTGATGAAAATGGAATTTTGTTTTTTACAAGTTATAATGATTTATTCAAGAAAAGAACATTTTTACAACTTATAATGATTTTAGGATCAAAAGAATTTTATTTTACAAGTTATAATGATGCATACATCAAAAGAACATAGTTACAATTTATAATAATAAAAGATGTTTTAAATTTTCAATTTTGAAACTTCACTCTTCGAAATTATTTGCAGCCACATGGAATTTCAAATGTTAGAACGTAAAGCGACGACGATCTGGGCGTAGGATGGAATTGTAACGACTATAAGATCGTTCAACATCTACAGATGTTATTGGTGACTTGCTGAAAGAAGTTATCTCGTTGGGGGTAAAGGGCACACGATGTTCAGAGGTGACTTCTGTTCCGCTGATAATATCAGAAATCCGGCAGATGGTCTCCCACCCTTCGTTCTTGCTCACTACTTCTGCCAGTTTTGATCTGATCAGATCTCCCTTACTCCCAGGTATTCCTTCCACCTTTTCGATAACTTTTTTAACGTTAGCCAAGTTTTCTGTCAGTGAACATTTTGGGACTAATGTTGGGTAATGCTAAGTTGGGACTCAAGTTGGGTAAAGGCTTGTGCGAGAGATACGCAATTGTTAGAAATGAAAGAAGGCAAGGTCGTTCTTTAAATTAGGTTTCTCGAATGAAGACTTGGCTGTATTTATCGCCACTGCTTCGTCTTCGAGATGTGAAAGAACATTCTTGATTTTATCGTAGTTCTTGCAGTAATACTGAGCTGCTTCCAGCCAAGTACCCCATCTTGTCAAAATTGGTTTTGGTGGAAAGCACAAATCTGGATAGAGATCTTTTAGCATTTGAATGCGACTGGGTGCTTTTAAGAACACTTTTTTAACCGAAGAGATTAAGGAATCTACGTCGCTGAATATACATCGAACAGTTCCTGCTAATCGATGCAATGCATGTCACATGAATTATCTTAGGATAAAGTACCTGAATAGATTGCCCAGCCTTGACCATGTTTGGGGCAGCATCAGAGAGAAACAGCATAACCTTTTCGTTCAAAGCTTCACTTGGCCATAGCATATGCATCGACGCATAACTGTGAATCGTGAAATGGTGGAATGGCTGCATTTTTCGAGAACTTCAAAAGACTTTGAATCCACATCACCGTCAAGTTTTCCAATAATTGAATTTTATTTATGTTATTGCATTTCGACTTCGCTGTAACCTATCCTTTTTGATTATCTACGTTTCTATCTTGGAACACTTATGCTTTATACCAAGAAAACTTTTCTAACTCGACTTTATTTGTTTTCATCCTAGAAATTCTTCAGATTTATTTCATCGTTTGAAATTCTTCCAAGCTCAACTCCTTTTGTAGTATCTACTTGGTGAGATTCCAGTTACATCAGAATTAATTAGTTGTATGTTAAACATCAATATTTGTAACAGTAAGATTAAAGTCGTAACATCAATATTTGAAAGACAGACAACTGTAGTAAGAACTTTTAATGAATTAGGCCTTCCGTAAGGAATTTTATTCGATGGTAGAAGAGATTGTTTAGGGGAAGAGGTAACTTCTCGGTAGAGCGTTGAGTTGCTGTGCCGAAAGTCCCGGGTAAATCGAGATGTGTTAGATAAGTTATATCTGATAATCACCACGGTCGTATCCTGTAGGACCTGGAGACTCTGCTGGGGATCAACTAGCCCCTATAAAGTAGGTAACTTTAATTTGGGGAAAAAGCCTGGCCGTCGAGCGTGATCTCAGCTAAATCACCGCCCTGTTCAACCGTTGTCCTGGAAACAGTGCAGGCACTACCGTGTACTGAAACCTATCCCCTAAACCCTTCTTGAGTTGTAGTGGCATAGGTTTATAGTAGAAAATAAAATGTCAAGGTAAAAACCAAAAGATTAGGTTCCTGGAATTACCTATAGTTTCGAGAAATTGAAATAAAACAATTTATTGTTAGGTTATTTGCAAATTTGATTTATTTCCTCGAGACCTTGATTCTAGGCGACCTTCAATCACTTCTAATGTATATCAGTTTAATTTAGTTTATAGAAAATATTTAGTTTATATACCAGATAATTTCTCTTATACTGAGTGTATGGAATTATTAATCTGATGGAAAACTAGCTCGAGAAGTCTTTATGACTCTCACGTTATCTTTTCATAGTTAAAATAAATGTAATTACGAACTAGAGGGACCCTAGATATTAGAGATGAGGTATTATCCTAGAAGGATATTGCATGAGAGACGTGGATGAGATACAGAGATAGATAGAGATTTCCTGGAATAAAGTTTGCCAGGCGCTGAGCAATTATCCGAGATGACAGTTAGGAAGCGAGTGCCTAGCCAACCCCCAGGTAAGCCTCCCGTGGTCTCTATTATCCTCGCCTAACTTCAATTTCTTCCTTCCTCTACTTCATCAAATCTTTTATTGGTCCTTTTCTCATATTTTTGTCAGTATATGAATTCTATATCACCTTTGTTTATTAATTAACGTATACTTTGGCTGGATGTCCCTTCAGTGCCTGGTATTTTGATTAGATTAACTCATTGAGTATTTCGAGAAAAGAGACATGAAATAACAGCTTGTAAAAAAATTAATTAAGTTAATAGATATAAAAAAATCTAAAAAAATGCTGGTGTTCGGGCGCCGTTATTACTTATTAATATATAGTTTTAATCCAATTATCATTATATATTATTGTATTAAAGCTGAAAATGGCATTTAAAAGTTTCCATAGCTGTATGTTGGTGCCATTAATAATAAGTGTAAATCGTTAGAATTTATGTTCTTACTATTACATCATTGCACTGAGCGAGCTACACGAACCAACAACGGCTGAGGAACATCTCAGTGAGGTGGTGCACGAACAACTCCAGTTGGTTACAGTTGTTCAAGAACTTCTTTAATCGAGTTGGGAAGCATTTGCTCGGTTCGTCAATCTCTACGTTCCTGGAAAACTCTACCTTGTGCTGAGGTTTTGTGACGAACACCTGTCTTCTATCGAACAGGAAAGTAATTGTTCGGTTCCCTATAAGAGGCCCATGAGCAGTGCCCGGTTCAATGAGGTTTATGTATTTGGGTAGAACTTCGTTGCTATTTCATTTTAAAAATTATATTATTGCTAGAAACCATTAGAAGATTTTGCATTTTCATAGAGATTTATTTTACATTTTTTACAAATGTTTTCACTATGGAAGTACATTGTTGGGTTGTTCTAAATGTTGATTCTGAAAATACTACACATTTTACGAACTAATTTATTTATTCTTTTTTTTATTTAAGTTACTAATTTTTTAAATAATAAAGGTTTTGAGAGGTATATCACGCTATTCCAATATTCATCATATTGGGATTCTTTAATGTGTCATGGAAGGTTTTTATAAAAAAAAATTATATAAAATTTTCGATCTTGCATACGCATTTTTGTTCGCCATCAAGGGCGGATCCAGGATTTTTATCTGGGGAGGAGCACAACGGGCAGACGGGCAAAAAAATCAACAATAACTTAGAAATAGACTTGTAGTATTTATAGAAAGGCTTATTAAAATATCTAAACAATAGTTTCACTCATGTTATTTCTGTTATGTTAACGACTATCATCACATGATTTGCATATAAGTATGTACTGTAATGGATTCTCCACAATACACAAACAACTGTCTGGGGGCACGTGCTCCCGTGCCCCCCCCCCTGGATCCGCCTAGGATTGCTATATTTTAGCGTCTTCGTTTGCTTTTAAATGAACATGCTTTTATTTTTTCAATTTTCAATTCACAAATGGGCATGGATTTTTTCCTTATGAATTATTGGCTATTATATTTTAGGTCCACTAAATATCGGCTCTTTAAGCATTTACGTTACAGGATGTAAATAATAATAAAATATACGCTGTAGGACATAAATGTTAGGACATAAATGTTTTCAATGTAATAAAATGTTTTTTAGGAATCCAAATTAGAATTTTTTTTTTTAAATGTTCTTCCTTTAAACAATGTAAAAACATTTCGGGCATGATTGCCCATTATCAGATTGATTTTTGTTTGTCTTATATTTAATGAAAGTATAGTCGACCTGTATAAATGTTCTTCAGTACAATCAATTGTTTAAATCAAGCATATCTTTAGGCGGGCCTTGGGAATCGAAGCAGCGTATTGTAAGATAAACAAGATAAATTGCAGTTCCAATGTTTTACCGCGGCCCGGGAGGTAGAGCACTACAATAGGCCTCCATTTTGATAGATCCAGACAGTAGAAATCCATTTATAACCCATTTGACTTCGCAGTTTCCCGCTCCGTTCAAATCCTGAATTTTATTCCCGGCTATTGTATATTTGACAAATTGGCTTAGGTATATTATTCGCCATTGGTAACATAATATATCATACGACAAAATGAGGATTAACCAAGCAGAGGTCCTCACAGCAACCGACGATTCATTAAAAAAAATAAATAGTTTACAACTCGGAGTGACAGATGCGCTTGAAATTCGCTAATAAATGAGTTGTGAAAGGATTAATTCTACTTGTTTTTGAAAAATGTTTATAAAAATCTGCGTATCGGAAACATCTAACTAAAATTATTTTTTTAAATACCATTAGTTGACCTTATATATAAATTTAGGGGGGAAAATTGTCCGGATGGATGTCAAAGAAAGATCTCTTAAATAGAGATCAACTATTTATATCGAAACCGACGTTTCGACCCACATTCCAGGTTTTCATTAGGATTGGATAAGATGGAGACCGAAAACTCTACTGGGTTGAAACAAGTTGGTTTCAAATAAATAGTTCTGTATTGATAAAATTATTTTTTCGACCTTATCATTACCGGAACATTATCTTCCCCCTAAAATAAATTCTATTTGCCGTTTTCTGTTCTCAGCAGAAATGAGACAATGTTAAACCAATACTTAATTCTAATTTACTCTTTTGCACTTCGGGATCGGGTTGTAGCCGAAATGGTCTTTGCAAATATAGTATGGAAACATCTTCTAGTTCGCTAATACACCCAGCTATTTGGAGGTTACAACGCAAGTTTTTTTTTCTCTCTTTATATTTATATATACACCTGTCCAATACAAAAATAAGACAATCATCAGATTGGCTGTAAGTGAAGTAGAACAAAATTACATGAGAGGTATGAAGAAGAACATTACCCAGCGGCTTGATTTAATTTCCTATGATAACAGATCTTTCATCCACGTTCTTTTTTAGTGTTCTCAGGCATGAGAGTGGTGTAGCCATTAAGTTTTTAAAATCTAAACTCTTCCTCAAGTAAAGGCGTGCTGTAAAATGATTTTATTTTTGAACTAAACAAATTACCCGTGAATGAACTGAGTCCATTAAGTTAGCAGAGTGAATAACTGGCAATGGAGGCGGTGTGGAGGTAAAATAGAAGTTAATTAACGAAACAAACGAGCCCTTAGCGAGTAGGGCAACTTGCTATTTCCTCCTTCTTCCTAGCATTGAAAGCAGCCGTCTACTTTGAATATTCTCAATTACCCAGCTAAGTTCCGCTTTTCATTCAAAATCGTATCATTAAAAGAATGTATAAGTATATTAAAATATAATAAGACAAAATGTAATTGGTCCAAACATGTTCTACGCTACTTAAATGTGCTATATATTTCAGATGCTGTACAATATATTATTAAAATACTGTACAGTTGTTAAAGAATAAGAACAAAAGATTCCACGAGAAACCCTAAGGTTACAAAAAAAAAAAAATCATGAAAGACTGGAGAAAAGTGACACAGGAGAGTCCATGTTCCTTATTGGAGAAGAGGAAGCGTCTACACGTCCATATAAAAATAAATTATATAATGTACCACAAAGTGGGTGATTTGAAAACAAAAAATAATCATGAAGAAGAAAATGGTCCTGTTGGAGCTTAGAAAAAATTCTCTGTAGTAAGAATACCTGTTTATCTTAAAAGCCGACGTTTCGACCCACATTGTAGGTCTTCTTCAGAGCTTACATCCAAGATACATATAAATTAAAATAATACATGGTAAAGAATAACAGTATATGTAGTACATTGATAATAATATATATAGTAAAGAAGGATTGAATTATATAATAACAAAGATGTACTATTTAAAAAAAAAGCTAACAAATGAAAAATTAGAAAAAAGAATATTAGGTCAACTAATATTATTCAAAAATAATCATGGTTTAATTTTAACTGATCATATATGCATTTATAAAGGTGTGAATAGTAGCTCTAATGCTAGTTCATTCATTTTAGCTTAGTTAAGGTTACCTTTATTATTATGTTTTAATTAATTAATTTAATTTTACTCCTGTAAGGGTTATTTATTAACCGCTGTTAGTATTCTTAGGTATTATTTATTCTGTTGTTTTTTGCCTTCTGAAATTTAATGATAATACATGCGTTACTTATGATGATGGTGGTAATAAGGTGTAAAGACAATAGTACAATTAAATCTAAAGAAATAAAACACAAGGAGCTTACAAGACTTCTCATTTCGTTGGAAAAACAAAGTCATTGTAATTTTCCGAGATACAAAATAAAGCAGTTTCAGCCTTTTTCTCGGCACCAATAGCCCGTTTGAACGAAAGGCTGGAAATGTGACTAATATTTTGGGATGTTAAATAAACAAACAAAAAAAAGTTTGAAATCTTTGAGTCATTTACTTTATTCTTCCATTTTGTATATTATGATTTACGGTTCCCATAAAAATATAAGACAATTTGATGTGAAAAATACAGTGATTCAGTTAGTGGTTAAAATAAACTAGAATAAACCGGCTCTACACGTTGTAAAAATATCATTTGTTTAATATAAAAATTAATAGTTTAAATAAATTCATTTTTAAGCTAGCGTTACATGATTCACTAAAACCACTGAACTTCCTCAGAAATTTGATCTATCTGTATATCTCTGTCGCTGCAAATATAAAGAGTTGTTGATTCCATTCGTTTTTGTGGAGGTACATTCCAGATGTCCTGGTGTGGAACGGAGACAAAAGCAGACTTCAAGTCTAAAAAGGCTAGGAAAATGTCCCGTCCTCCCTCCAATACTTTTCTAAGGACAAATAAGTGGTCCTGCGCACAGTCTATCGGGTCTAAATCCAGTTTATTCTTGTGCAAGCTGTCCCTCCACAATTCGTCTTGGTCTACTTTCATGTGTGTGTATATCTTGTATTCCACAGAAAGTAGACTGATTGGCCCGTAGTTTTTACATTCCGCAGTGATGCCCTTCTTATTAATAATTCCTCTAAATTCTTGTGAAACTCTTACCCGAACGCGGTAGTGATGTTTCTTGCAGCTTGGGCTACCGATTGTCTAAGTTCAAGCTTAAAAAAAAAATACACGAGGAACTTGTATTTAGATGGTCACATTTCATGGTATACTAAACAATGTTCGGTCAATCGTAGTAATAGTAAATAATTCCATAAAAAATAGAGGGTTAAGAGAGAGACAGCTCATTACAATCCGTAACTACTAAGCCCAAGATCGAGGGTTCGTAGTTCAGCAGGTGGCCCTAGGATTTTTTAAAGGGAGTAAAAAATCCTTAGTCACGCCGTCCTTTGGAAGGGACGTTAAACGGGACCCCCGAGCCTGTACGATGTCAGGTACTCGTTAAAAATCCCTATCCTGATTAAACCTGGATAGGCAAAATTTAGAGCTCCCACTGTAGCTTAATTTGATTAGTCATATCAGCATAAAGTGACGTTAAATGAACAAACCCTAAACCCAATCTGTAGGCATGAACTCAGTAAACAACAGAAATCCACTAATTCCCATTTTAATTTTAAAAATAATAATAGCGGACCTTTCATATAAAACGATCCAAAGACATTGCTAATGTGCTAGAGTTTAATTTGTTATTATTACAATATTTATAGAAAAATGATGTTCATATATTCTGAAGCTATCGGTGACAAAGCCATTTCCTTCAGATGAAAACAGATCCAGATTACTCTAGATACCCAGTTATCTAGATGACCTAGATAGGAGCAGTGTTTTTGAAGACAGGGGGATGTGTGTATGTGTGTGTGTGTGTGTGTGTGTGTGTGTGTGTGTGTGTGTGTGTGTGTGTGTGTGTGTGTGTGTGTGTGTGTGTGTGTGTGTGTGTGTGTGTGAGTGTATGCGAGAGAGAGAGAGAGAATGAGAGAGACGTGACATCTAATCTATAAAGGACTCTTTTCGAGCAGATACCATTAATATTTATCACTTTTTCAGTAAGGGCTGTATTTATTCTGCCGAGGGCTCAGCCTCCTCCAGAAGCGGTGAGACATCAGTTGGAAATATATCTTTACTCTTTCTTCTCCTTCTAAAACAAAGGCAGGAGGGAGGGTTTTTTTGTGGAGGCAGCGCCAAACTGTCATATTACGTTTTATTTTTTTTTTCTCGTTTCTTAGCAAACGTCATTTGTTATGTATATTGTAAGCAGAGAGTGAGGGGGTGAGATATTGCAAAATATATCTTTCCTAAAAGTAGCTTCCTGTAGGTTTTTAAAATAAGATTAGAACAACAAAATTCTTGAGGTTTGAATTTATTGCAATGTTCATTCAATTTATTCTTTTGAAATGTTTAATTGTCATAATTATGTTAATTAAAATTGAATTAAAAATGATAGAATAATATTATTACTTTGAGGAAAGGGAAAATTTATGAAAACACGTTTATCATTTAAGGATCTTTCTTAATTTATACGTAATTCACTATTTTGAATTAATAAATAAAATATTAAGTAGTCGTTCTTTGTAAAGCTTTTAGTTCTTGTTTTATTATTAAATGCAATTACTAATTATTCATATGCTTCATTAAGAAGAAAATTAGTATATTAAATTTTAATAATAAAAATCATACTTGAGGAACCTAGGACTCCATCCGGACAAACGTCTCACTTGGAATCTTCATAAAAGACTGAAAAGACAAGAAACTGCTCGACGTTTTCGCCTACTTCAACATTTACTGGGCAAACGTTCAAAGCTCCCTATCAATTACAAAAGACTCATTTACATGACAGTTATCAGACCTATTTGGACATTCGGAGTTGAGCTTTGGGGCTCTACTAAACCATCAAATTCATCTCGTATCCAATCCTTGGATTATCCTTGGATTATTATGTAACAAACTAACTCATCCATCATGATCTTAATATCCCATATGTTGCTGATTTGGCCCAAACTAGATACCTATCCTTCCATGAAAAGCTCTATTCACACTTGAATCCGCTAGTCTCTCAACTTGCTTCCCATAATATTCCTGATAACCCTCCGAGGCGTCTGAAAAGAAGATGGCCTCGAGACCTTCTATTATAGAACTTTATTGGAGTGCTAACAATGGATAGTTTCTCCACAAGGGTTTTTTTTCATGTCCTTTGTTCATACAGCAGATTTACTTGATGTAATATAATTACAGTTGTAAATATCAATAAATTATTTTATTCTAGAAAAAAATAAAATAAAAATACTTGAGTATGTTGTGAATGAAATAGACCTTTGCAACCTTGAATTGTAACGTATCTATCTATCTGTATAAAAAACAAAAGAAGACTAGTTCACATTATTATTAGTATGAATAATTCTATTTTTTAATTATTCAGATGTATTATTTAAAAAAAAAAAACCTGTATAACTCCAACCCAGTAGGTTCAGTACATGGTAAAGACACCGTTAGAGTTTTAAAGACAGCGGTTGAGCAGGAGGTGACTTGTCCAGGATCGCGATATCCACCAAGTGTTCCCCCTATTGACGTTACCCACTTTAAAGAGGCTGAGTGAGCCCCAGATCCCAGGGGCTCCATATATGTTTGTTAATAGATCAAATCATTTATCTGTCAGCTGAATTTGAACTCTGGATCATCAGCACTGTGATTCAGCGCTCTACCTTCTGAGCTACTCCCCCTTTCAATGTATTATTAATTTGAATAATACTTCTCATTAATTATTTATATTGATTCGCGTATTAAAATTATGGATGGATATATACACTTTCTTCTTAGTGTATGGTACTATTACAACACATATTGTACATCTTTATCGCTGAAGAACAGGATTTGATCAAGTCTAGCAACCCAATCTGCTTTTCCCTACTCCATTGCTATAAACCTTTCCCATTATCTATTCCTGTGCCACTGACAAACTATTCAAAGTAAATCAAGATAATACTTCTTCATTCCACTTTTTTAAGTTTAGCTATCCCTCAATCCATTATTCTCCACTTTTTATTCTGATGACTCAACTCATCCTCCTAGGTACCTGAAAAGAAGATGGTCTAGTAAGTACCCTCCGTAATGGAACTGTTAATGAAGACCATCCAATTAAATATCATAATAATTTAGTTCACGCTTACTTCCAATGCATTTTTTATTTTAAATTATATTTTATGCTGCCAGATTTTATTACATTCAGGGTTACAGTCAATATAAACAATAATCTCTCCTTGCAAATATTGTTCGTTTTTTATATGGGAAAGAAAAGTAGATAACTAAGACTGATTACTTTGTTCAAATCTTGGTTTTAAAATATAGATTTAAAAAAAAATGAGCATGCCAATTGCTTTTCATCTTCTCAGATTCTTCGTGCTCCTTTCTCTTGGAATCTTCCGTCTTTTTTGCAGGGCAGATCATTTTGGCTATTGGCATGCGAAATTCAGTACTGTGTGGAGTAATACCTTCTTAATATAAAAATCCAAAGAAATATTAATTTCCCATTCTATTGTAATAGCTACAATGCCATAAGGTTGTGGAACATGGAAATTGGAAAAGGAGTGTAAAGAAAAACTACTCTTCGCGGAGATGGGCTTCTGCAGAATGGTATCCGGAATATCTAGGCGTTGATGACCCATTAGCACTGGTGCCCTATAGGAACTAGAAGAAGAAGAAGGGGCCGAACAAGAATTTCACGTATTAACCAAGTTCAGTAAGACATTGTAGGATACGATCTCAGTAAAGAAGTTGCTCCTTACCGGAAGACCCCGAAAAAAAATGTTACTGTACAATTTAGTTGGTGATAATATCTAGTTTGGGGAAACTCTCTCTAAAAAAAAATATGAAATGAGATTTTCTTTTTGTGCTAGGTAGATAGTTGGATAATTTTGCAATTTATTTCATTAACGCCTAATCTACCGTTTATCCTTTTCCTTTAGTATTAGGTTCAATGTATTGACGATATATATATATATATATATATTTTTTTTTTTTTCTTTTTGTGGATGAATTTTTTGTTTATTTTTCATAAGTCCAATACATCTTTCTTAAATGTTTACATCTGGTACATAATATGATGTTTGCATCTAGTATCTATTGCTGTATCGTGCCCTGTTTTAATTAATTCTCTCCGCGGTAGATTTCGGTATCTCGGTAATTAGCGGGCTCTATTTGGGGGTAGTGTGGATCCACTACCAGCCACTCTCTCTGCCCTTAATATCCTGATGGGGCTCCCAGCTTTGTCTCACATACGCTCACTCACTCTCCCTTTTAGTGAGCTGGCTTAGGGCTAAATGTTATTATTACCGTTACATGGCAGGTAAAAGCACCGAATACGGTATAGAGGTACCTTGAGGTGTACATAAAAATGTCAGTATTGGATACCTCTGGAATATACCAAGCAAATTTAATGAATAATTAAGAGCATTATCAAATAAAACTACTAAAATGCTCTAAAAGCCTTTTTTATAAATTACAAAAAAACGTGAAAATTCACAACCAATTTTCTAAAATCTAAGCAATAGTACACCTTTTTACTTTTAAGAGTTCTCTAGATAGTTAACAAAATTATCCGTGAAGAAAGCAATCGCTGTTTTGTGAATTTATTTTGGTAAACATGAAATCCTCTCTTCTAACGAAGATAATTATTTTAGAACTCAACTCTAAGATTAATAATCCATTGTTAGACGAATATTAAGATATTATGTTTGGCACACGGGACTTTCTCATTTAACGCATAATTGGATCAATAAGCTTAATACGATTAACAAGATGAAAGCAGCCTTTCAGCTCACCAAAGAAATTACAAGAAGCGCATATCCCTTAATGCTAAGCTTAGACACTATTCAACAGTAATCCGCCTAGAGGCACCGTATGTGGCAGAATGTTTGATCTGAACTAGAAAATGTTGATGCGTGATCTAAAAACAACGAAGAGAAAGATGTAATTAAAATTTTGGGGCCGATTAAAGAAGGAAAATATTGAAGGCGACTCCACAACCATATAGGAAATTCCAGATGAGAATGAGAAGAAATTCAATGAGAAAACGCAGAATTCAGTTCTGTATACATCTAAAAAGAATGGATCCGAGCAGAATGACAAAAAATATATCTTAAAAAGCTGTTGACCAACACATGGATGAATGAAACCGAAAAAGACATCAAAGAGATCGAGGTCTCTCCGGATGAAGACCTTCACTAAGCCTACAAGTTCAAAATTCCCCGGGTTTTCAAGAAAGACCAAAGAGAAAACGGGCACGGTTCGGACGCAGAAGAGTAAGTAAAATCTCGAGGAAAAAATATAGGAGAAAAGAAAGGAACAGTTAAAACAGACGGCTCGATTGAATAAAAATAAAAAGTTTAATATGAAAGAAGATAGCTTTAACAACAATTCATTTTCGGTGCTGTAAATATTTTGTATATGAAACCAAGAAGCTGTTCATTGATTCGGAAAAATATTGAAGTCAATGCCACTACTTTGTTATTATCAAATTATTATAAAGCAGTAACTTAGTTTTTTTTTGTTTTTTAGTGAAGTACTATTGTAAATCAGCTGTTTTATCAATATTTATTGGAAATAGTTTTATTAGATATGAAATATCCTTTTTACTTCGTACTTCCTGATTATGTGAGCATATCAACAGTATATTACTGATGTTCATTTCTCTCACAGTTTAGATTAATTGCTTCCTAATGACTGATCAATATGCAGCTTTATAATTTATAAATGGTAGCCACATGAAATCGAAGCGCTAATGGTCCTAAATTCACTCAGTATTTCGAGTTTTACTTCCGTATACGAGATAGGTGGTTTAAACGTTGTAAATCCGCTACGTTCCATGGTAGCCGTTCCGGTGAAGTCGTTAAATCGAATTTTCTCCAAAAATGACTTTATTATTGTTAGGGGAGCGGAATCGTGTTATTTTCGTTGTGAAAAATGAGTAATCAAGCATTAGCTTGGAAAGCTTGTATTACAACGCCATTTCTAGCACAAAAATTCTATAACGAAAAGATCCGCTTCTCCCAATACAGTTAAAAATCTCTCAACACAATTCCACTTAACCACTCATTCACCAGGGCTGCAGAAATACACTTAGATAGATACGACGTAAATATTTAGGACTAGTAAATTTGGAGACTGAGTTAGTAACCTAGTTCTGAGCAGATTGTCGATCAACACGGTCACTGTCTATGCAATCATAAAGTATTTAAGTATATCACTATAGCCGATTGTCCGGTTGGAAGTTCAGCTGCAAAAATATCGATCAACAACATGCTATCATATTTTACTCGTTGGACTTCAATACTATTTCGACGATGAATAAATGCATACGATCACATGAGACAACTGGTTCCCAGGGTTACATTAGCACTAAGCACAAGAGGGGACTGAAAAGCCGTGGACATGGGAGAGCTTTATATCGAGAAAGGGTGGGGCTGGCTCATTGGGGAAAGGAGGCCGCGTGGTCTCTGGTCACTACGCTAATATAACCGTTATTTCAAAGCATACCTGTTACTTTTCCGAAATAGTAACGAAGTAACTAATAGCTATTATAACTATAGCAATAACAAAGCAAAATTTTCCCGAATTTCAACCATGAAGTAACGGGTTGGGTCTTTTATAAATTTTTTAGGATATATGATTTTTTAGTTACTTTTTAGTAACTTTTGTACCTCTGTCAACTACATTATTTTTCAGTTATTGATTGACTCATATTGCTCCTTCAAAATCAAGGAATCAAAAACATTCCCATAACACAAAACATTGCCTGGCGAAGCATTAACAAATACCCAAATTATTATTATTTTAACCCACATGAAACATTCAAGTACCTAGAATGAAAAATTAGGGTTTTTGAGTTATTAAAAAACCTAGAGCATGTTCATTTGAAGGTGCTATGCGTTAGGTAGTAGTGATTAATGAAAATTAATGTAGGTGATAATAGACGTTCCTAAAAAGTAACTGCCTGCCCTAAAGTAGAAAGTTTATAAATTGCTCAATTTCACTGACCGTTTAATTTATCGACTTTAATGTTTCCGAATTTAAATATATATCGAATGTAGTATAATAAAAAATAATATAATTGGAGAGCTGTGTAAAAAAATAATCATTGATATTAAATCCTACCTTGATGGAGATAAAATTTCATTAATGCAGATGAAATCGAGTAGAAAATATTAGCAACTGTAAATGTGATACACTGACGTATGCTGCTTTAGAATAAGTCGATGAAATCGTTGGCTTTCATCAGAGCTAAAAAAAAAATAATTGAAATAATGAAAACCCTCTGTTACGCTTACATTCCTTTTTGCAATTATATTTTTCTATGTCTCTTTTTATTCGATGTTGTATGGTTTGTTTTTTCAAATACAAATTGTTATTTGTCACGAACTATAGATCGTTGACTGTTCCCCTGAATTTATTTTATTAAAAAAATTAGTTTTATTATTAGATAAAAAAATCATCTAATATTTTTTCAAATTATTTATTAAATTTCATTATTTTTACTTCATTTTTCTTTTACATTCCCTATTAATATATTTATAATAAGAAACATTTAGAGTAATCAATTAATCATGCACTTAATGTTAAGAGCTACTATCATAGCTGGTTTAGGGGTTTCACATGAGTAGTTTAAGTGTAGTCTAAAATTTTTTATTTTATTTTCATTGCGTTTTTAAAACTATTTTTAACCACAGTTATTAAAAAATTAAACTTGCACATTACAATGTAGCCTTGCTAAGTAATAAATAAAATGCGTTTATGAATTATATTACATCTGCTCTTGTTGCTTTATTTATACATTAAGAGCTGAATTGTTCTTACTCGACAAGTCTTCGGATTAAACTTCCATTGAAGATTAAAAAGATAATTTTTATCAATATAAATTTATATTAACCATACTATTTTGTATGTATTACAAAAATATGAATTTATGATTTTTTACTTAAAATAAAAGCCGAATTTCAGGTTTCTCGACTGTGGTCTGTTACTCTAATAATAAGAAGAAGTCTTGTCAAGGCTTTATTTTTTCGTAGATACTAACAAGAATATTATATTTGGCAGAATATACTACTAAATATAATATATTTATGAAAACATAGTTTTTAATTACACGTTTTAATATGCTTCGATAACCTTTTCTATAATTTACATCTGTATAATACTGTAGGTGATATAGCAACAGATACACAACACTAAAGACTTTTGATTAGTGTAAAAAGGGCATATTTTTTTTTATGCGTTTTGACACTGTCTCATGATTTCATTTTTAATTATTTATATTCCAATTTAATTATTTTTCTTATTGCATTATTCCTTACCCCATCATTCGCTAGCGACGGAAAAAAAAGAAAGAAAACATAAAGCCTATTACTCATTGAGGGATGGGGCGTACACCCTATTTCTAAAACTACACAGGTCTGCAATGAAAAAATTATAACATATTTAACTAGTGAGTTTAACAGTATTTTTGAATGTCAACATGATGGCAGACTACTGTTGGATGTTAAAAAGGGAAAATTCACAAGAACACAGCCGAAAAATAACCAAAAGAAGCTTTGATGGAAAAAGAAAACGTTTTTAAAAATACTTATAATAACTTAACAACACATGTGCATCACTTTGATGGTCATTTTAGCTAGGTATCGTTGTTGTTTTTCTTTTGCTTTTACTTCATTTTAAAATAATAACAACAAATCCAAAATACTATTTCGTTTTTTGTACTTCAACTTTATTTTGTAGGCAAGCCTTACGTGATAAAAAAACAAAACAAATGTAAGTTTTGAAATCAGCACAAAAAACTACATAAAGATCAGTTAACTAAATCAAAACAATTTTTAAAAAGTTTTTTTTTGCAGACTTGTGTAATTCAAGGGCTACGATCCCGCGATCTTGGACTTAGTAGTTTGTTAAGCTAACCACTAGACCACAGGTCCCTCCGAAAGAAAAAATCGGAAATGAAATGTCACATATGTCGTTCTTGAATTAAAAAGCTTTTACCAATGCAATTGCTGCTGAAAGCTTATTTTAAAAATGTCAGGTTTTGAGTTTTGTAGTTTTTTTTTGTTTTTGTTTATTTAAAGGAGCTAAATGTAGAAAACATCATTCAAATTTTTGGAAAAAAAACCATTGTGTGATAATTTGTAACTTTTTATTAATATTTTTTATATAATAAAACAGTTTATAACTAATGCCATTAAGTCCAATACACTTTCAAAAACTTTTGAAAATAATTTTGAATTTATATACTCTTTATAGAATTTCGAATGGTGCAACATGCCTATTACACTTCACATTAGTAATAAACTCTAACAATTTTATTGAGTGATTAGTGTTTGCTTCATTTTTTTTCATGTAGGGGGAGTTTGGTATATGGTTTTTTATAAGTCTTTGGACGATATATAGTGACACAATTTAAAATCGATATTTGATATGGTATGAATATCAACTGTTGATCGTGTATCTAGTTTAGGTCGGTCTCTCCTATAATGGCGAGAGAAATTATCATCCATAACGTTATCTATTCCAACTATCGGCGCTATCTGAGTCGCTCCTATTACGGAATAGGTTAATTGACCTATTAGCTCCTATATGGGCCGTGTAATGCTCATTGAGCTCTGAGGGACTATTCAAGCAAGGCCCGGAGGCATTGAATGCTATCACTGGGAAAAGGATTATATAATAAACTGTTGAGGCAGGGGCGGAACATTTTGGGGCCGGCATGGGAAGCGGATAATTAGGCCCTTGTGTATAGAGAGACAGAGAGAGAGAGAGAGGGAGGTGGAGAGAGAGATAGATAGAAAGAGAGAGTGAGAGAGAACGGAGAGGGCCCTATCTATTCAAATGTATTCATTCATTCAACCGGGCCGTCTGATTGGACCCCCCCCCCCCTCACGAATTTACATCTGTTTACTCCGACATACAGCCCCTCCTGCTCCAATTCAAGTACAACACTCCCAAATACTTCATTTAATCTCCTCGTGTAGCCGCTAATCACTTTACTCTGTAGCGAAAGGCAACAGTATCCCTGGCTATCATTGGTCACCGCCCCATTGGCCGGGAAATGTTCATCAACCCTGGCATGCTAATGTTTATAAACATTGCTGCAAAATTAGAGGGTTTTACTGATGTGGCTACTGCCTACTGCCATGCCATAGTGTGTGGGTGTTTCAGCTTTCCCATCATGTAAGCGATTGTCTATGAGATCTCTAGAACCATGTTTCCAGAAACTAATGCGAATATTTGCGAATTGAAGTCTTAGTAATTTAGAATTATTCTTGAATTCCCGCATACATAAATGAAGAAGAAGACGGGCCTGGTGGAGGTCAAAGAATTATTGCTTTAATGACCAATAATTATAAAAAATTATAAATAGTAATATGACATCAGTCAATAAGATCCTAAAAATAGAACCATGTTTCCAGAAACTAATGCGAATATAATTGTTCAAAGAACTTCGTTCTAGTGTATTCATCGCAAAAATGGCGAGAGCATGACGACATGGGATCATATCAGAGAAAAGATTTGTCCTCTGCCGGCAGGCGGCCTTGGGTAGCCCAACTGGTAGAGCGATGTCACGGTGAGACAAAGGTTCCGGGTTCAAATCCCAGCCGAGGGCCTATCTTTTCTCTTTAAAAATAAAAAAATATTTAAAACTGAAAAAAATTACCAATAATTATAAAAAAATAATGCTTTAAATAGTGAAACTATTAATTAAAAACTGACGCTTTGACCATCGCTAGCTTGTAATGTGGTTGTTAACCTTCGTCGGGACCATCTTCTTCTGCTATTTTAGAAATTGTTTCAAAAGATCGGATGTCTAATGTAGAAAATATTTCTGTAAGATGTTAAAGTTAATGAGTGATTTTGTTAAATAATTATCCTGAATCATGCCTTAGAAGAGAAATCTATTGTTGTTTATGTTTGTTTTTTTAAGGTTTTAAATCTATTCATCCAAATTAAAATAAACTTATGAAGAATAAAAGACAATTCATTATTTATTTTATAGATATATGCTTTTTTAAAAATATTTCCATCAAAAATATTTTTTTTAAACTTTGTCTATTTAGCTATGAAAAATTCAATTAATTTAACATTATTGATAAGTAAATAATATTTGGAAAATTGGTTTTGATTAAATTAGTTTTTCATGTATAAATGGATTAAATTTCTTTTATTTTCTATTCTGATTGTATTTTAGCTTTAGCTGGCAACTATAATTCACATTCCTATATTTATTTAAGAAGTTAGGATTTAGCCTCTTCCTTTACCTTCTTCTGCATATCCTCCGAAGAACAATAATTGCCCATTGTGGCACAATTACATTTATTCATTTAAAATTGTTGGATAAAACTCACTGCTTAAACTTAAGTTATATCCCTCCATAAATAAGGTCATATTATGGCTAAAGGATATTTAGCGTTTAAGCATAAAAAAAGCATGCCTATTTTGTTTTCCGTGTCGAATATATTGGCTATCAGGCGCTCCACATATACAGTGCGGCATGACATCTCGGCGAAATGGTGAGGCGGCGTGGCGCACTTAGCACTTAGCAATGGACCATCGCTGTTGACGGAAAATATTTTGTTATTGCTTGATTAAATGTTAAAGGTGTGATTAACAAATTATTATTGTAATTCTTTCGCAACACAATTTATAATAACAGAACGTCATTTTCAAGCATTAATCATTTGTTGAAAATGAGTAGAAATTGACAAATTAATTCTTAAACATTTTTCCTATATGTCACTGTCGTCATTTTTATTACATTCTGAAATATTGCGCAAAATTTTTAGGCTATTACAAAAATGTGGAAATATAATTATAATTGTACACTCCAGTTTTTTACTAACAAAATTATGTTCTCACGATTTTTTTCACCCGGTTTTGCCTGTTCGTTTGTCAATGCGCTACTAATCATACATAGATATCGCATTTTCATGAAAACAATTTCATAACTCAAAAAACTCATTTTTCAATAGAGATATTATAAAGGCCCATGTGTATTTAAAAAAAATATTGTTGGTAGTAGTAAAGCAACTATTCCTATTGTAATGATGCTGTTGAAATTATTTTATTAGCCATGAGATAGCTTGAAGCTTTTTGATTTTAACATATGCCATTATATCATTTTAACTTTTTGATATACTTGTGTCATTTGATTTTAACTCATGCCAAACTAATTCAAGTTCAAACATAATATAAGTCATAGTAAGACTTAAGAAAAAACAAAAAACATGTTGGAAATGGAATATCAGAGTTTCGTGCCTGAATTGAAAAGCTTCAGCCAATACAATTGCTACTGAAGGTTCAACACAAATATGCCAATTTCTGAGTTATCTCATTGTTCTTTTTAAACTCGACAGATTCGTTTGTTATTGCTTAGTCTTGTCTTGGAGATAACGCCTCTTTACTGTAAAAATAATTATTGCACTTTCTCCTTCTTTGCAAATGTTAAACAGTTCTAATTATAATCCATATTGCCAATTACTGATGTATAAAATAGAATTGACCTATCTCCACACACTTTCATGAAAAATTTCATATAAGCCATTTTTTAGTTATATCGTTCTTTTTAAGAAGCGATATCTAAAGAATATACCCCTCCTTGCGCCCTGAATGCGATGGCTTCATAATCTGACTGGCACCGCTCCACTTTCCGACCAAGCCCGGTGCGCCACAATCCTCTGAGTTGCACGATCCTTATCTCGAAGTTTCAGATCGGATTTGCTGACTACCCTACGGTATTAGTCCATTTTTTAGTTAGCTTGAACGATGGTAATATTTATTATTTCTTAAAAACTATTCAGATATAAACTAAAAACTAAGAAACAGTTATATCTGTCGCACGTAATATTTTTAGTTTAACCCAACCTTTGAGTATTCCGGATCCAGCATTAGTTCTGTGGTACTCCTTTTCTCATCGGTGATTTTCATCGTTCGTTTCTTTCTCACATCAAACCTTATCTCTTGTCTTGGGTTATGCTCTTGGCAGTTCCATCCATAACTCCGTAACTTCTCTCTCATGTTCCTCCCCGCTTCCTTAAACCAGTTCGGTTTAGTTTTTTTCTTTCTAAGGAATTATAGGATGAAGACAATTGAAAGACCCGTATATACGCTCATAGCCCCTTTAATGACAATTTAATACGCTCATGACCTTCAAAGACGCATTCATCCATCCATGGCACTTAGAGAGTTTAAAGGTGGGACTTTAATGGAGTCCTATGGAGGAGTGCGAATCATTGCGCTATCCTTTTCGCTTTCACTATTTAGCCTCCCGAAGGAAGCCTACAGACCTCCTCAGCTCCGACCCCCCCTCTCCGAAGACGACGATGCGGAAGCAGATGGTGCCTAAACCGCCCTAACGGATTGACTAATGGCGAAGAGGGAGAGCGGAGCGCCGGGGGCCTGTTTGACTTGTTCCTTCCTGTTTACCGCGGTCGACCATCCCTTGACCTCACAAACAGCCCAACTCCGGCTGCTCTATATTGGCTCAGATTCCCTCCCACTCCCCTCTTCTACTGTCTGGTATTTTACTGGAATTTTCATTCCATTTTAAACGTTCTCGGATATTTGACCGGAAAGAAATCAATTTATAATGTAGAAAGAATGAATTCCAATATGAAAATTAAAATTAAAAACATAAGTATAGGTAAGTTTTAATATTATAAAGCTCTAAATATATTAATATAGAAGAGCATTAGCTCAATAGAGACGTAAAGTACTTGTTGAGTCATTAGTGGACAAATTTCAACCAAGAAGCCTTAAGTCAGTAGACTGAAAAAAAAAAAAAAAATACTTGTCAATATTCCGCCCATTCAGTCATTTTCAGGGCAGAAAAAGGATAATAGCAAACGAAAAAACGTATAAGCACATCCTCATTTCGAATGTACTGCTGCATTTTGAGTATTACTGGCAAGTATTTTTGTTTTCTGTTTTCATTTTAGTGATTTAAGCCATTTTCCACTAAAAACTTTTTCATTTCGGAAAATTATTGGATTTTTTCACTTCCATCGTCTAAATTTCATATTTCCTAAGCTAGAATTTAAAACCACTATAGTCCTTTTTTCCCCTAACTCTATTTGATAAGTGCCATGTTTGGAAGTCCTTAGTTTTTTATAGTATTATTGAAAATAGCTCACTTGAATGCACAGTTATTGAATTAATGCAGTTTAAGAAATATGTAAACAATGATTAATTCAATATTTTTCACTCCATCTATAAAGTTTACAATATTTCTATATTAAATAAAAGATACAACCGATCTAAGATTTACTTGAAGTGTATTATAAACTTGATTGAATTCGTCAAAGCCCTAAGAATACACTAAGTAGACTTCTTGAAAATTCTTCGCAGACACAAAAAATTGCTTATAGGTTATCAGAAGATTAAAATGTAACAAAAGAAACATATTGATTAGGTTCTTGCAAATGTTTTGGCAAAAATATCTGCAACTGCTCACTTTCAGCAGATGCGTTACCACCATAAAGATGTATCCAAATTATTCGATACTAAAGCTGCAACGTCTATAAGAAAACAGAGAATATGATATATTTTGAAACTTGTCTTATAATCCAATAACAGTTTTAGAGTTTTTTTCAAAATGTTTTTTATTCACTGATCATGACAATTAGTATGTGAGAGATACCTAGTCCATACCTAAGTGTGGAAGTAACAACAATCTAATGTTTATCTAACTTGGCTTGGCCATTCTTTTTTGAAAAGTTGACTAAAATCTACTTTTTTGAAACTCCTACTTTTCTTTTTGCTACTTTTCTTTTTTGCTCTTTCATATTATTGTTCGAAAAAATTCCTAGCTTTGTGGCTCATTGTTTTTTATTTTATTTGTTTATTCGTTTGACGTCACTTTATGCTGCTATGGATAATCTATAGTGGGAGTCCTAAAGATTTCCATCAGATAAGGTCACCTGATAAGTACCTGACATCCCACAGGATTGGGACGACAAAATCAAGGATTTGTACACGTTTTTAAAAAAATCCGAGGGCTACCTTCCTGCCTTGCTGTGAACCCACGACCTTGACCATAGAAGGTTGTTATGGTAACATCTACACCACAGGTATGGTATCATCCCTCCTAGTTATTTTGTTTGGTGATACTTGCATGGTTCATAATCATGTTCCATCTAGGTTAAATGCATAAAGGATAATGCCCTTAGTTAATATATACATAATATATCACCTGTAACGCAATTTATCTCCAAATGATGAGCAAATAGATAGGCCGGAAGAGGATCCCTTTATCGGTCCTAGTTCGACAAGCGATTGGCGGCGGCTAACGAGGTTAGGACGGAGCTAGTGTTGCCGCTAGTTAGTGCTTCCTCGCCGCGGCGCCCGAACATTCAGGTCCGACCGCCAATGCAGCCTCTAATTTCCCGATCCACTGAGCACAGGTAACTTTCAGCCGAGCTCCTTCGTTAGTGGTTTAGCAGTTCCTCAACTGTCATATCCTTTTGTTGCCTGGCGGAGGGTGTCAACTTCGACTACCGCAAGTTTGGCCAACTACGGAAACGTCGATACCTAAACGCTTAGCTCCTTATTCTCCGGAGTTTTTTTTTCCCAATTTCCAGCTATTTTCTTATATCGAATATGATTTCTACATTGTGGTAGCAGAGAGGCTCAGCAGTATAACGCTGAGTTCACATGCCGAAGGTTCTGGGCTGATATTTGAACTCAGTTTTTATTTAATCTGCCGGGGATGGATCCTTTGCGATTTGGGCTTACCCAGCCTTTTTACAATGGGTTCACGAAATAAGAGGAAAATCTGGTGGTATGCATGATCTAGGACAAATCACATACAGGGACAACCGTTGTACAAGAAACTGTACAGTATCTACCACGTACTAAACCCAAGACTATGCATGAATTGTAGTTTTTTTTTTCCATATCTGACCTTTGTAATCGACCACGAAAAATATTTCTTTTCCTATTCTTCCTATAGTGGGATTGTAACATTCATAATGTTATAATTTACAGTAGGTATTATATCATAAAATTAAATATAACAAAATTCTTCATGATTTATTTTGAGATACGAGTCTTACACTAAAATCTCAAATGTAAATGAGGCGCTCAGAATCAAAAGGGTATTAGCCAAAACTTGAAAAATTTCCTTTTTTTTCACATTTCGGTATAGTCAAGCACGACACTTTTAGTTGTTGTCCGGTTCTGGACCTGAAGTTTCTTAAGCATATATACTTGACTAAACCAGCTAAAACGTGAAAAGTCAATTTTTGAAACTTTTGGAGTTTTCCGCTTTTGATCTCAAACGCCTCAAATCCAAGTGATCTTCGAACCTCACCTTTATCGCAAATCGGAACCTTCGGCCGTAATCTTGGCCATTTATGAAGGTACAGAAAAAAATTTAATGCAATACTCTATACCTATTTTAAAACTTGTTATTGAAACTGAAGAATATAAGCTTGAATAATAAATGGTTGTCCGTATAAATTATAATCGGGATGTAGATCAAACAAAGCCGAAAGAATAAAAATAGAAGTTTTTTTTTTAAAATATCGTTTCGACCCACATAGCAGGCCTTCATCAGGGCATAATAGTGGCTAAAGTTTCATATTTTTTTTTTTAATTTTAAACTTTCTCTTCAGCACTTACAACTATTTAGCCCAGAAGAAGACTTGTGTTGGAGATAGAAACGTTCATTTCCAATCAATGGTTTCTTACAATTTCAGAATTGGTTTTTACTTTACATTTTCTTTTACCCGGTATATTTTCTCTTATTAGGTAGTATTATTTCTTATTCCAATTTGAGGTATTACGTTGCTAATTTTGCTGCACTTGATAGGGACGTCTAGCGAAAAGGTCTAAGTGAGGGGCCAAGGTTCTGTAAAAGAGTTGTAGCGCCAGATATTATTATTATTATCAATTGTATGTATATTATGGATATTTGCCTCATAAAACGTAAACCGTGGATTCAATCGCGTCATACACAGGAAGTCGTAGACTAAAAATATAATTATTAGTTCTGTATATAGCCAAAAGGTTACAACAATTATCTATTCTCATTTTATGGCACGCTAACACATTTTTTCTTTTTAATTGCAGAAATTCCTGCCATTATTTAAAGTTATGCGTTTTTCAGATTACTTCTACCATGGAAGGCTGTAATCTATTTAAATAAAGCAGTTTGATAAAGATCAGCCAGCTTTAATGAAGTCACGTTCTAGTTGAGGAAATAGTATTTTCCTATTTATGTTATCGAGCACGCATTTTACAACCAGTGGGGGTTAGGCACTATATTTAGGATTCGTTCTACGATACATATTATTTATTGCCAATACCAAAAAAAAAAAAATATATATATATATATATATATATTTATATATATACATGATGCTTTATATTATTAATTCGATGCTAAGAAGATTTTTTAAAGACTTTCCTCTCAGAAAAGGTTCATGATGATCAAACTTTAAAAATAATAAGGGGAAGAAAATGGTCCGAGCGAAGATAAAAAAAATCTCTTAAATAGGGAAAACTGTTTATTTGAAAGCCAACGTTTCAACCCACATCGCAGGTCTTCTTCAGGGATAGTAGGATCCAGGGGTTGACACTTGCTTGACACTAGGCTCTACCTTCTCTGTTGACACTAGACTCAACTCTTCTGTCTAGTGTCAACCCTTTTAAAAATAATATTAAACGCAAATTCATTTAATCTCTTTATCCATTTCGCCATATGTGGTAAATGCATATTCTTCTCACAGTCGTGAATAGTATTGTTTTTAATTCATTATTTTTACTTGTTATTATTATTATTATATTATTACTACTTATTATTATTATTATATTACTTATTATGTACTTAGTACTTAGTATTGTAATGTACTTATAATGACTATTTATTGATTTAATTCGTTTCAAATGATTTATAATTTTCATTTTCTTTTTTTTTTTCAGGTAAAACTTATTTTCAAGTTCTTGCATAAAAGTGAGTTTATCAGGTTTTTATATTATTCTGTGTGACTTTAGATTTTATTGAAATTTAAAGAAAATACATTTTGACAAATGATTCATTTTTAAAAAATTAGGCCATCAGAAAAAAATAAATTTTATAAATTTGTCACAATAACTTTCTAAAATATGCTAATACTATGTATTTAGATTTAATAACGTGTTTAGTTTTAGCTTACTTAGAATGCGATATTAGTTGTGTTTTTTCTGAAACTATTAGTATTTGAGCACACAACTTCGGTAAGCCTCATAACCTTTAATATAAACAAATTTAAAATTTTAATCGAAATTATTTACATTCCTTTGATTGTAACACTGTTATAGTAAAAAGAAAATTAACTGAAAGTAATGTATTCGACTGCGTTTAGATATTATGTGTTACGAAGTGGCTATGAAAAACGAAGAATTAAAACGTTTATTCCGCTATCAAATTAAATAAAAATAAAAAATTAATGTTTTAGTTTTGGATCTTTAATAGCTTTGTCAAGCTTCCATTGGCGTTTAATGCCAGTGACGCGGCTGGGAAAGGGGGCTGGGGCTTCCCGGACTCCTGCTTTGCCCTCATTCCTGGGGAGGAAGCTCAGTTCGGGGACCCCAGGCAAATTGTCAATAGGGTATGAATGTGTACATTTTGTTTTATTTTATTATTATTATTTACTTTACTTTATTATTTATTTTACTTTATTATTATTATTACCGCATTAATTTCTTCCTTTTACCGCATGTATATATTTTTCCGCATTTATATATTTATTTATTTTATTTTGTTTATATTATTGTTCTGTTATGGAATGACTGTAAGCTACACAGCACTATTACTTATTGCCCATAAGTGGCAGATTGTAATATTTCAATAAAGTGTTAAAAAAAAATAGCTTTGAATATTTATTATATTCCGATTATATGGTTATACAGGTTATATGAATAACTTTTTATTTTATTATCTTAGAATTCTAGCGATTATTAACGATTTTAAAATCCAACCAGTGTTTTAACAAAAAAAAAAAGTGAGGAGGAATATTTAGATGACGCTTTATAAATTATTAATATTTTTTGTTTATATTCTCTTAAAGCAATGCTTCATACAACTCAATATTTATTGAATGAATATATTGATATCAATATTGCTATGTTGCTACTGTTAAATATATTTTAAATATGTAGGTTGATATTTGGGATGCCAGAGTCTCATTTAGGATGATTACTCAAATTATTATTTCTATGCCTTAATCTTAATTGGGTTCCTTTCCAGAGGTCTGTTCTTGTGTTTACCTATTATACCTTCAATATATTATTTATAAATAAATAGTGTATCTGGGGTATGTATGCAACAAAATAATTACAATAAGGATAGTTTAGGATATTTATTTATTCAATGTTAAACAAGATTAATGATTCAGATGTTGCTATACAAAAGGGATTGCCATAAAATACCTTACAGGGATAAATTACACTTATCTTTGAACGGGGATAGACTGGGTTACAGGTCGGTCTTCTCCTTGTCGCCTCCGGGTCATGCCATCTTCCTCAGGATCTGTCTCGCGAGTCCTCCCCTTGCTTCTCTGTGTCTCCGGAGTCCCTTCTCAGTCTCGGTTGTTTACCCCTCCCCCCCCTTTCTTCTTCTTATGGTCCACAATCTTGGACCATAAAGGCTCCATAAGGGGACCAATGTTCTTTGTCCGAAACATATTCCCTGTCATGTTTGCCGCCCGCAACAGTGCCGACAATACATAGCAATATATTCCATGTGTAATTTTTTTCTTTACGTGATTTTGATTATATGGATAAAGGTAGTTTTGATAAGGTAGTTCTTCAATTGAGAACAGTCATTATTTTTTTATATATGTCAGATAGAATCGACTGTTAAGCAATTCTGCCAATAGTATTTACCATTGTCTAAATTCTTAATTTATTATCTAACGATCAAGTCGTTCTTCTCATTGGACTTTAATATGGTCCATTGCAACGAAAAATGATAGTATTTTTTTTCTAATTTTATCGTTTGAATTTTTTAAACATTTTATTTCTCATTTGCGATAATGTTAGCTCTTTATTATTTATTTATTTTTATTGCAAATTTAATGTGAGGTCTTTTAATACCTTCTAAGCCTATTTCGGTACGGAATCTCGGACAGGTGGTGGGTAAATCTGGGTGAGATTCCTAGCCCTATATGTGATTGGGCAAACACCTGCTCCAGAGGTTACATTGTTACCTTATCGATCCCCGGCGCTGTTCAAACACTCATCAATGTACACCCTTCGGGCCCAACCTCCCATCTATGTTGCCTTCTCTCGAAAGGTCATCTCTTCGCTATTTCTTGAAAAATGTTCGCGTTTAAGAGTTTTCAGATGACTATTCAGAATAGACTTTTTTTCGGACACGGTCCTCAGGAGCGATATTTTTTTTCTTTATATTGTTCATTTTCAATAAAAAAGCATGTTTACTATGGAAATCACCCAATTCGTAACTGAATTCACATAAATAAGATCATTGCACTCGGGATGTGCAGCTCCGCTCCTCGGAAAATTTTTATTGCAAGGAGCGGATTGAACACTATGTGTGCAATGTAAGGTAAAATGAAAATACATCATTAAAATCAGTTTACTCAGAATAACTGGTAATTGCACATTACTGTTATTGCACAAATAGTGTGCAGGCCGTCTTATAGCCTCGGGTATCAATTGAACAAATAGTGTGCAGGCCGTCTTATAGCCTCGGGTATCAATTGCACACACGGTGTGCAATCGGTCTCGAATGGGTTAAAATGAGTATACAATTACCAAAATGTTGATTATTAAAATAATATGATTAATTAATGAATACTATATGTAATTGCTAATCTATAAAATCGGTTTGGCATCGTTCTTTAATTTACTTTATTAAATTGCATTAGCAATGTTTTTTTGTTGTTTTTTTTATATTTTATTTGAAAATTTCACTGGAAAACGACATCTAACCAACTGACGAGATATTTCCCTGTTATGTTATGGTTGAAATTTTATCAGTCACTCCACCACTAGCTGAATCAAGATTTGTCCCGCGGCTGTGTTCCTCTTTGTGCCCAGGAAATAGGTTTCGAAGAGAGCCACTGGTATCGAATTACAACTCCCGCTTTGCCTATTCCTGACGCTCGTTGTTAACTTCATAAACTATTTTTCCTTTCCTCTTTTCCCCCTGCGCAAATATGTTGTTATTTCTCTAGCAGATTAATTTCCTGTATCCACTCTGCAATAACTTCACTTGTGTTTCCCTATCTGCATTCAATTGTCCTAATGTTGGAATCTGATGGTTCCAATTTTCCATTTTGGATTAAGAAATACAAATATACAACACACTGTATAGTTATAGATTTTGAATTATTTTTTTGTAAAAGCTGTTGAGATTCTTCTAAAATCTTTATCTAGGTTTTGTATATTTGTAATTTTTTTTTTTGCTCAAAAATAATGTTACTTTATTTTTCTTTTGCTCGATTTTAGTTCTATTTATACCTGAAGCTGTAAGGATACAATACTAATATATATTACTATACTATAAGGGTAAATTATACTACTAATATCAATATATTTGTATTATATCTGTACCATCTTTTATTACTTTTGAAGCTGTGAGATTTAATTTGTTTATTTAGTACTCTTTCAAACCAAAAACTTTAAAAAGCTGCATTTATTATTATTGTATCATCTGCATGCATCATTGTCACTTGAACCATGCTGTTGTTCACATGTACACCTGTACTGTACAATACACCTGTAGTTTAACCATTTTGTTAAATCTTTTAACTATTTTGGATATATATATATATATATATATATATATATATATATATACATGTTAGAAAGAGAGCAACAGTTCCTCTTTGTTTATGCATTGATTCAGCATTATATACCAATGATATACAAGAACATTCTGGATTGGGAGGTGCCTTAAGGTGCTTTTTGAAGTATTATTTTGGTGTCTAGGGTCCTTTTCTGCAGACAATGGGATCCTGTTTCCAAAAGTCGTCTCACTTCGTGAATATAATTAATTTTACAAAAGATTGAAGTTGTAGCTTAGCTTGGCAAAGGGACAGTTGTCAGATAGAAATAATTAAAGTGAGTAGCCATGGAAGGCAAACAGGATCCTCCGGCCAAATGTTTGTGGTCGGTCAACTCAATCTCCAGGTGGAGTGTCTCTTCAAACGGCTCTCACTTCTCACTTTGATTCATTTAATTATTGTGCCCTTCTGAGGTCCAGTGACTAAAAAGAGAATATCCGATCAAAGTAGATATTCAACGTCTTCAAGAACAAATATTCTATTAGTAACCAACTTACTACAATTCCGGCGTTGATGGATTGTACTCTTTAATGGATTATCTTGAATATGATATTCTTATGTTTTATACGACAGAATGAGGTCTTAATCTTTTCATTTCTTTATTTTTGCTTGACGGCCTCAAGAGTCATGGGAAATCAGTCTAACTTTACGCGTATAACCTTAGAAATTATATATTATTAATTTATTGCTCTCATGAATCTTGGAAATAATAATAGGTCACAATGAAACTATTGTTCGTTTATTCATTTAACGTAACTTCATGCTGTGGCTAATCGGACGATGCTGCAGTATGAGTCCTAAATTTTCGTTTACGAGAGCCTGGCATCGCACACGAATGATTTAGGAACGAACGAATGATTTTTTACTCGCTTTAAAAATTCCTGAGGCCACCTAACGGGCTGCGAACCAGCGATCTTGGGCATCGTTGGCTGTTATCATCACCACTAGACTACAGGTTACACCTAAAAAGTACTTTTACTAATTATAATTTTTTTTTTTTTTAAGACCGTGGAAAGATTCCAACGAAAAGCCTTTAGTCTCCAAACTAAAACAGAAATAGAAATTATCTGTCCAATGTTTCGCCCATTCAGGCATCCTCAGGGTTTGCCTCTATTTCTGTTTTAGTTTGGAGACTTAAGGCTTTTCGTTGGAATTTTTCCACGGTCTTAACACTTATGTACGGTCTCTTTTTTACTTTTCAATATTAATATTTTTTTTTAAGATATGGAAAATCCGGATCTACTACGAAAGTATATTCTTTCTGATTTTCGCTTATAAAGGCGTTTCATTTTGACAATTCTTGTATATATTCAACAGTAAAATAATTATATTTTTATTTTTTAATAATTATTGATCAATTTTTTTGATTTTTAAATATTTTTATTTTTAAAGAGAAAAGATAGACCCTCGGCCGGGATCCGAACCCGGAACCTCTGTCTCTCCATTACAGTTCCCTGTCATTTGAGACACCAAGGCCGTCTGCCGGCAGAGGACAAATCGTTTCTCTTATCCGATCCCACGTCCTCGTGTTCACGCAATTTTTGCGATGAATACCCTAGAACGAAAGTTCTTTGAACATTAATTTAATTTTAGGATCTTATTGACGCGTCATATTACTATTTATAATTTTTTATGATTATTGGTCAATTTTTTTATTTTTAAATATTTTTATTTTTAAAAGCCTATCTTTTTTCTTTAAAAAAATAAAAATTATATTTTTAATATATTGCAAGCTTCTCTTGCAGTATTGCTTTATGTAAACAGAGCTGCCGAATACCTACGTGCTAAATTTGAACGGTTTATTGATAATAATCACGATGACCCGTAAGAATTTCGATTAAGTGTTGAAGTAGAAAAATAAGTGAGTAAAAATTCTTTAGTCATGCAAACCCTCGAAAGGGATGTAAAATGGGGGACGTGAGACTATGTGGTATCAGCTACTCGTTAAAGTTCCCTATTCTAATTATGCCTGGATAGGCACAATTTATTACTTCCACTTCGTCCGGTTAGCCATATTAGCATAAGCTGATTTTAAATGAATAAACGAACAAATCGAACTATGTAAATTTTCAACACGGCAGTTTCAAATTTAAATTAACATGTGACCTAAATTTTTTTTAAAAGTATTTTAATAAAAATAATAATTCTAGATTGAGGCTTGTTAAGGAATTTCCAGGTATGGAGGGTTTTCAAAGCTAAATGTGCACCTAGGTTTAGTTTCTAACATCTTGTTTTGTTTTTTTTTGTGTTTTTTTTCAATAACTTTTCGGAATATATTAATTCCAAATAGTAATATTTTCTATGCCACTTCTTTTCTGATATAGCCAAATTTTAAAGTTTTTTATTTATTTATGTATCTAACTCATCGGTTATAGTTTAAACATTCATGTTATTGTATACATTCATTCTATTTACTGGATGTATAAATATAATATAGGTGTAAATTATATTGAATAAATTATAAAAAAAAATATTTCAAACTAATCAGTTACATTATATACACTATATTGTATATATTTAAAAAAGGTTCAATTTCAATTAATTAAAAATTCGCGATCAAAATGTGGAATTGAGGAACTAGCAGGGAAAACGAAATGCTATATTATTGTTTATAAGGAACGTTATAATAAATCAAGTGTTGTAAATGTAACTCCCTCTTCTACTTAGAGGGATATATATATTTAGAGAATTGATAAAATAACAGAACACTAGGAAGGAAACAAAAAATAAAAGAAGAAAGTATTGAGATGGACAAAGGAAGAAACAGAAATAAATTGTGAAGCGTGGAGCAGCAATGCCTGACTACCGCAAAGGAAAAAAGAATGATTCTTTGCATACATTATTTTTTACTTCTTCCTGTTTTTAAAAAACGTGTAGGTGGGCGCCTCCCTCAAGTTTTGTTTACATTAAATTAGCAACCTCACCGAACCCGTTCACGATATAATGTATTCTAATCATTTTATGATCTTAAAAATATTTTCATAAGTTGATCGATGATAACGTTTTTTAGTTATTTTTATTATTTTGTGTTTTTATAAACCAATAGATAATGATGTGAGTAAAAAAAAATACTCCATAATTAATTTCTAAAAACAACGCACACTTATTTTGTGGATTGCTTTTTTTATTAATGTATTCAATAAATGAGAATTAATTAAAAAACAACAAGATTGTCAGCTATCGGAAAACGTTATCAGCTATATTTGGAAGAATTATTAGTACTTATTATTTAGCAGGTCACCATGAAACACCTTATCTCATGTTACCTCTTCTTATAACTCATCTCATTTGAGTTATTTGTGTGTGCTCCATTAAATTGACTGTTTCTTTTTCTTTTAAATTTTGTTTGTAGTCTATTTAAAGTTATTACCTATTAAATTTAATTTCATGTTTTTTTATGGTCTATTTATTTAAATTAAAAATATATCACTTTAAGAATTGCCCACTTCTGAAGCAGAAGCTGTTTCTTCTGAAGAAGAAGTTCGGATTATAAAGATCAATATATGTGAACAATGTCATCAAATGGATTTTTACAAGGAGATTAAATAAAGATATTTTGGTGGAAAGTTTAGAAAAAAAAAATTTCTATAAGAAAAGGAAAGCGGTTAGAGAGGTTTAACGTTTTACTATTAAATTTTCTACATTTTAATTTCCATTAATATGAATAAGAAAATAGGCATTATGATCATCAGAACTATCGGTGTTCAGATGATAAATAATGATGGACAACACTCAATATTGAACTGCTAAATTACAAGTTCCTAATTATGACTAGATCGACGAAAATGAGTTAAGTTTGCCATTAGTGTTTATAAAGTTGACTTCTTCAACAAGCATAATTGACAATATTAGACACCTAAATGGTAGTGAGATATCCTTATTTGGAAAGCCTTTCTATATATTCTTCGCGTATTAATTTAGTCAGTTTCACTTAAACTGAGAACGTAGTGGGTTTTCCAGGCATCAATGTTTTGGGTTCATCATCGTATCTTATCTATCGTTCTTGACAAGAGCCTTTAAACATTGCTACGGCTTAAGGTTATACCTTCGGGATCAGGTAAAGGCCAGGTGCTTGAAAGCGTTAGGATGAACTCAGGGTGGGGATGGTGGAGGTGATTGGAAGTTAAATTGTGCGGAAAATAACCCCCTCTCCCAATACGAATTTTGACAGAAATAATACTCATTTACGGAAAACGGTTTTCCAATTTGAACTTATTTTAAAAAGATTTTTATGGATATTATATTCAGTTCAATAATTAATTAACTTTTTTTTTTTTCGCTATTGATATCAACCCTCCATATGGTTTTATTATTGGGTCGTTTCATGTGAGTTTTTTTTAAAGGAAAGGTTATTTAGTAAAACGACTTTATGAAATTGAGGGTTCAGAAAATGCGTTTTTGACTTGAAAATCATTTTCAAAAAGTAAATTAAGGAAGTTTTCCTAATTTCTGTACAGATGAAACTCTGTTGGTGATAAGTATGGCGAATGAGGTTAGTGTGGGAGGACTTAGTAGCACAGCTCCTTTAGTTTCTTCACTGTCCGTTGTGAAAGATGAGGTCTGACGTTGTATTTTAAGTATAGGTACCTTCCGATTAACCAACAGAGGAATAATAATAACTCATTACATAGAATCTTTAGACATGAATGTAGTAAATACTAATTACTAAAGTGATTTTTTTTTCATTACGCAACATTAATTCCAATTGTAGATCTTTATCTTCCAAAATGAATGTTTGTTATCATAGTAGTTTCTACTAATTTGTAACTGTGTTTGTCAGGAGCAACAACTTTCCTGTTTAGCTGCAGTCAGTTGTTGATCCTGAACTGAACTCTCACAACTGTCCCCAACATCTCTGTTTTGACCTAAGCAGTGACATATTAGAGTAATTTCCCGTGCCGAGGCAGTATTAATCTAAGTTACAACGATCTAAGTTAGCTCTTGCCAGTTTATAATGTTTTTTTCTATATGGGTAATACGTTTGCTAAGCATTTGGGCCTTGGTGGTAGTGGGATGCAGTCTTTGTTGTCATTTTTTATTGTGATCTTGGGTTGTACTTAATTCCTTCTTCTATATTTCTTTAATAAATATATATTTAATTTTGTCATTGCCCTACTGCCTTCATTATGCCGTAATTGGCTAACTATCGAACTGTCGAAGTGTTTTTTATGTTTTGGGATTTCCGTTGCTTAGAAAATGAGGTGTCTCGTGGAGATAAGGACAAGTCATTTCTGATCTTTATCCCATTCAATATGGATATGACATGAGCCCAATACCCTTTATGCGGTGCTTCTTATATTAATATATACGAAAGTAAGCATTACTCTATCATTCATTTTTAACTATAAAGAAAGTTTCGTCTAATAATAATAATAATTGGGGGTAAAATTAACTGTCGAGGTGTTCAGGGCTTAAAGTCTTGTTTTTATGGTTCCCTTGTCTTGTTTATATGCTGTCTAAAATAGCAATAGAGGCCGAGAGAGCACAACATCCTAAACGAAGGGCGTCATCTTTCGGATCAATGAAACCGGATAGCGGGAGTGGCAGGATATTTGCTCCGACATTCGGGATAATGATCCAAGGATGGTCCAGTCGTTCCTGAAATGTCTTAACGTTAAAATGGCACAGTGAGAAGAGTTGATTTTTACACTTTTTACTGGTCATACACGTTTCACATACGATCACTTGATTAAAAAATGGATTAAACACGACGGGTGTCGTTGTTGTGGAAACGAGTTACTAGTTCTTCATATACTCACTTAATGTATAGCTCATGAAAACGTAGAAATTAATTAAAAGACTTTATGGATCATCATCTTCATTTTCTGTCCTCTACCAATGTGAGGAGAGCTTACTTAACATAATGATACACTATTGGCTTGAAACAAAAATGTCAAGATTTATGCAGAAGTATAAAAATATAGGAATTTTGACGAAGTTTTTTCAGTATAAATGATCCAAGCGGTAAACATATATAAATAAATTAATTTAGCTTCCGTGGTAATTACATTTCATTTATTCCTAACTATTAGAATATGTTAAACTTTATTAAAGTTAATGTAAAAAATAGTAATTTCAATTTATGCTATTTATGTAATTACTGTTATATCTGAAACTCTTTATTTTTTAATCTAGGAGGAAACTATGAAATATATTTGCTTAGTCTTTTGTTGTGCTCGATGAGTTAAATTATAATTATTTTTAGAAATCTGCAAATCACTGAGCCACTGTTCCCGACTACTTTAATCCTTTACATAAAATTAAGCGCTGTTTTTGAATTTAAATGGAAAAATGGAATGGATTTCTTTAAAAAAATAAAACATAGCTACCAATTTTTCGATTTTCGGACTTTTATTTCATTAAAGAGAATGTAGTGAAATAAGATTAAGGCATTTTTTTAAACTATAGATTTATGTTTATCTATAAAACAACTCTAAAATACAAAAAAAATATATATCATTTTATTTTTTTAATTAATGCCAAATATTCAATATTAAAGAAAACTATGTGGATAATATTTTAAATGACTCTAAGTGGTATGATTCCTGGAGGACATTGGCCTCCCAGACGTTATTATTGATTATCAAATTTAAAAGTTTCAGTAAGTTGAAGGCCCACAACCTGCTACAACCTAATGAGCTAGGCTTATTTGGTTTTCTAAATCGAAGAGGCTTGATCAAAATATTATTTTTCCGTTTGTTTTTGTTTTTGTAAATATATACATATTAATTTGAGTGGCGTCCATTTTGTTGACTAGAATAAAAACGGCTGAAGACAGCGCCATCTCTCGCTCTCATCTGGAATCGGATACGAGGGCCTGTTAGTGCTGCTATCTGCCACATCGTCCACCAATCACATCTCATCTCCTTTCTAGACAAACATCTTATCTTAGTATCTGTTTAACCACTCAGGTTTCGTCCCGAGTTTCGAAATATCTCACCCACCACGCTTACTCTAGATCATTCATTCTTACTTAGCAACCAATAATCATCATCATATATTTAATTGAACAAGCTATATTTTGCATCCTATGGATGAAACTTGTAAATACCTTACAAGTAAATTGGGCGGAAAAAACATATAGCATACAATTGTTTTCGGATCGAATGTATATGTATATGTATTTTTGATTTTTTGTCATATTAAATATTATTACATTCAATAACAGTTTCCGTTACTTAAATAGTAATTCATAACTTTAAGCTTTCTGCATAGAATATGAACAATGTAACGCTATGGATTTTTTATAATTGTATCTGAAGCTATGGGTTAATGTTCCTATTATTAGGGTAAGAGAAATAAAAACCATTTTTCAGTCATGTTTATTCTTGATTCTCAAATTGTTCAAGACGTTTCGTCTTCGTTTTATAGTCTAAAAATTCATAAGTATAGATACCCTGAAAATCATATTTAATTTGTTCTCTAAAATTCTTAGGGAATCATTTGTCCTCCATGGTCAATAAAATAATGATAATTAATATATAATAATGATGAGATTGTTTTATTGACCATGGATGACAAATGAGAATTTTAGAGAAAAAAATTAAATATGATTCTCAGAGTATCTATACTTATGAATTTTTAGACTTGTTGACTATGTAAAGATATGTAAAGGAGTGTTTTTAAGGATGCATAGAAAAATAGATTGAAAATGACACCATAGTGTCGAAACGTCTTGAACAATTTGAGAATCAAGAATAAACATGACTGGAAAATGGCTTTTATTTCTCTTACCCTAATAAAGAAGAATTAATTCCAGTTTAATAAATACATTTTTTTTATAAGAATGTTCCTATTATTTCATAGACTCTTAAACCAATGTTACATTTTTTTATCAATAATTCTGGTATTTATTCTTACAGCATCAATTAGTATTTTTACATTATTATGGATGCCGACTTTAATATTATATGGTACGAATGCTAACAATCAGTTCTAAAAAGCATCAATTATATTCAACTTATGCAGATTGAAAACATTTTAATAATATAAAACCGTCATTATAATAAACAAACAAACAAAAGTTACTGTATTGGACAAAGATTATAAGTCCCTTCTTCTTTCCCTTGCTCTTTTGCTTTTCAGCGACATGCTTGAGCCTCGGTCCATCTCAGCCATTTTCTTCTTTCTTTGGCCATTTATCGCATCTGGCCCCACGTCTTTCATTTTCTCTTTTCCATTCTCTTTCTCTTTGTCTCTAGGTGTTCTCTAAAAGCAAGCCTGGGTAAAAACAGGCCTTCGTACCTCCGTTTTTTTGCTTCATGAAACATTTGGTCTTCCAAGAGACCGGCATTGTCCATACATGCCCAAGCATACTTACTTGTCGTTCCTCTATTTTTTCTTTAATATGACTATTTCTAGCTCCTCTCTAATAGTTTCATTACTTATGGAAAAAAGAACACGTTTTTATGAAATATTGTATGAAGTCGAACTATAATATAAATTAACATTAATATTGTGTTTAATCTTTAGCCTCTCGTAATTTTCAAAGTGATTCATTATTTACTGCATTAATTAACTAAACCAAACGATTTATTTATCACTTTTTTCTTTTGACCCTATAATAACCGCTTAAGAAGACCGGCAATGTGGATCGAAAAGTTGGCTTCGAAATAAATAGTTCATTTAAGAAATTATTTCCCTGACCTCCGTGCGGACCATTTTCTTATCCATACATTTAAGGTCAAAAATATTATTTAAGATGGATTTATTTATTTGTATTAAATCAGTCCTTCTGAAATTATTTTTACCCGAATTCAATTTCCCTTCTAATTTTATCTACTATTTATTATTTAATTAAATAGGTTAGTTACTGTTGCATCGTATATTTAAACGTGGATGAACAGTCATAATTTCCTTAACCGGATAGACGCCAGGCGGTGAAGTTGAGACTAAATATTCATGAAGAAATTTCGTTGCTGGCATAAATTTCGGTTAAGTAGGTATAAGCGTAGAGGTGTAGAGGTTAGGAGATAAAACGGAAATAAGCCCCGTATAAAACCTTACGAGAAGATCTGTGAAGAAAGGGTGTCATAAAAGGAAGAGCTTCGTTACCGCAAGATCTTATAAATAATAATTGAACTTTTGCAAACTTTTGCGATGAAAAGATAGAGCATACCGAAAATTTTAATTATTCTAAAGTAGCACGCTTCGGGCTTAAGGTGATTCGAACGAAATATAATTATTTGATGGTTTATTAGATTAGTTTATTATAAGAAATCAATCTTGAATAATATTGGTTGACATTAGGTATATGAGGAAGAAAATGGTCCGGATGGAGGTAAAAACAAATTCTCTTTAATAAGGAGAAGGATTTATTTTGTAGCCAATGTTTCGACACATATTTCAGGCCATCTTCAGGGCTAAATCTACAAGATACATATAAATTAAAATAATACACAGTGAATAGAAAAATATAAATTGGCATCAAGGGATATGGGTGGTAAAAAAATGTAATAAAAATTGGTATCCCTTTAGGTAAATATAAAAACAGTATAGTATTAGTATTGTGTAGTAAAGTACCTACTAATGAATAGTATTTGATACCATGGATTCTTCGAGTACCATACATTTGATTAATATGTATAACTAACTCTTTATTACTTATTCGATAATACTCTTTTCTGTTCAATTGTGACTGTCGCTTCCGATTTATGTCTTCGGAATTATATAAAAAAAAGAAGTTTCAAACCTTTATCTATGCAATTCAGTTTAAATTTCGATGTAAAATTAATTTTGTTAAAAAAAAAAGTTTTGGCTGAATTCGTCATTTCCTCATCCTGTCCAAACTTTGACTCTCTTAACGTATAATTTATTATGTGATTAAAACTTCGGAGTTTTGTAATCTTTCCAAGAATTAAGGCATCAAAATTTCAGAATTAAAAATATATCTGCGAGGAGCAGAAAATTATTTTCTTCATCCCCTTCCATTGTTGGTTTAATTTTATTTTTGGCGTTAAAATGACTAGGGCAAAAAGTACTTTTTTCTCCAGCAAATAATTTAAAGAGAGATTTATTATAAAGAAGGTTCCGGGAGTTTTCAGTAAATGTTTCCGAAAAGGAGATTGTTATAATCACTTTGTGTTTTTATTTACATACATTCCCTCACAATCATTTCAATGGTAAATAATCGACTAAAATTTATGAAACCTATTTCATAGTTTGGGAAGTGGGGTAGCACAGTGAAGCCGCTGAGCTGTGCTGAAGACCGGGTGTGGCGGATAAATTATTTAATCTGTTATCAGCCACGGATGGGCCCTGTGTGATCTAGATACCCTGGCGTTCGAATATGATCTCGGAGGTATCATCTCCCTGCACAATCGTAGTCCAAGAAATATTACAGTCTCTACAATTTACTGAGCCCATTGTAGGTTATTTTCGTAAAAAAAAAAATAAAGAAGTGATGAAAAGAGAAACATCGCCATACAAATTTTAAAATATTTCTCCTTTCTTTCTCTTCTGAAAATAATTTATGTATAAATTATGATATTGAGAATATGCAATTCTTTATATTCAAATAATACATATAGTTAAAGGACAATGTCTTGAATTTATAAGATCTTTTCACCGGAATTAGTTTTCTTTGTAAAATTTTATTTATGCTTAATAATTTTATTGCTTCTAAGGAAATATTTTGAATAAATGCATATAATAGGGTGTATCAAAAGAAATCACCGTCTACTGGCCATTTTCACCTTCCCCGTGGAGAGAAGATGGTGTCGAACAAAATATCTTTCGACACACGGGACTCCCTGACAAGTTCGCGAGTACTTGTGGACGGATTTGACTCAATAGATTCCTTCAGAACCTCATCAATATCCATTAATGGTCGCCCAGATCCCTTCTTCCTTTTCAACGTCGTATCTCCATTGCTAAATTTTTCAAACCAACGCCACGCAGTGCGCTGGTCAAGGACACCTTCCCCTTCATATTTAATAATTTCACAAGTTGTTCAGCGGCTGTTAATTTCTTTTTTTCCAGTAATGTCTTAAAATTACGAGAATTTCGTAGGACACTGTCATGTTTCTTCTTTGAATAAATAACTAAACTGAGGCTTTTTTAGAAAAATCAAGTGCTAGTAAACAAGCTTATAGAATGCTCTAAAGGGATTATTAAGTGTTGGTAAATAATAAATAGCATTAAAATATTTACAGACTTTTGAACTCAGGAATTTGATAAAACGGTCATTTTTTTTTTTTTATACTCCCTATTGATATATTGAAAATGAGAAATAAATGTCGAAAGCCTTTCTTTATTATCGCCGCATCAACTGAATAATTTTTTTTGTGGAAGAAAGTGGTCCGGGTAGAGGTAAAAGAATTTCTCATAGAATAGGAGAAAACTTTATTGAGTAGCCAACGTTTCGACCCACCTTGCAGGTCTTCTTCAGGGCTACATGCAAAATACAGACAGTCAAGAAATGGCACAAATCTATTAAAATATAGAAATACAATTAATCAAAAGTATGGTGAATCCAAGTAATTGAAAATAAAAATGACAAATATTGCAGCAAGGTAAATATACAGGTTAAAATGCATGAGTGTACAGTCGAAACGTTGGCTACTCAATAAAGTTTTCTCCTATTCTAAGAAAAATTCTTTGACCTCTACCCGGACCACTTTCTTCCACATATATTATCAAGGTCAACAATTATCATTCAGTATGAATACTTTTTTTGTTTTGTTTTTAACCTGGTTTCTCTATTAATTTCTTTCAATAATATATTAATATTTATAAATATTTTTATAAAACGGGCCGGGATTCGAACCCGTAAATCTTTTCTCTTCAAAATAAAAATATTTAATTATTATAATAATAATATTAATGACTTAAAGTCAACAAGATCCAAAAATAAAGTAATGTTCTATTAACATTCTTCCCGTGTATACATCGCAAATTGCGAGAACACGGAGATGTAGGATCAGTGAAGAGAATTGATTGAGGGCTGGCCGAGAAACGTGCCAGGGTGGCCGAGATGGTTGTGGCATCACCACGGAGAGGTGAAAAACTCGGGTTCGAGTCCCGGTCCTGGCCGTATCTTTTCTTTTCAATTTCAAATAAAATATTTATATTGCATTAATAAAAAAAATAAAATAATATTTATATTTTTTACTACTCTTTTATGATTCTAATGTTTCTCAAAGTCGTAGTTAGGAGTTACTATTAATAAAGTTGGAAACATACTGTCCCTCTGCGTGTGTCTAACACGTATATAATTGTAATTAAGAAGAAATTCATATTTCATTATTATTTTATTTCGGATTATTATCGGTCATAAAACTGAAAGAAAGTATTATAACTTAAAAACCCTGTTTTTGTTTTTTTAAACTTTACTGTAATTTTCCTAATTGTTTTCATGAAACAGGTTTGTGTGAAACAAATAAAATCCATTTACTTATTTACTCGTACATCAATTTAGATTAACGAAAAGAACGCAGTTACATTATTACAGTTACATACGGAGTTACATTATTATGTATTACTAAACCGATAATAAAAAAGAAGAACATATAATTATTTCTATACTGATCTATGTGTAGACCTAAGGTACTAATGTGAAACGTTGCTCTGAATAGACAGCTAAGATGTTGCCTTGGACGTGATGTAGACGATGATACCTTCTTCAGGGCCCTTGGCAACAGGCTTGAGTCAGCAATCGTGTCACTTCAGATAAGTGAATTTATTTTCCAAGCAACCATATATAAAGTATATGAGTTAATGTCATTATTCGAACCGTTATCTTTGAAAGTGGTATAAGTCGACTTAAAAAAAAAATGAGCTAACGATAATTTTAATATTATGCAGACACGTTCTCTCCATACTTACTACATTACATACATATTACATTCAATGGAGTACGAATTTTTCATAAAGTAAATAAACGAATTTTAGCTTTAAAATGTTATAGCACAGATCATTTTTTGTTGTTTATGTCCATTACCAATAACTGTAATAAATACAACTTTCTTATTGTTGATTATTATGACTTCAGTGCACTGGCATGGTTTAAAAGTATGAACCACGCAATTTGTTTTTTCAAAAATAGTATTGAAGAAAATGCTCCATTTAAAATAATACTTTTAATTGGCAAAAGCGAAGACCTAAAAAGCCTCAGTAAAATTAGTATGTTACCACTGCATAAAACTTCAAGGCCTTCAGAAAAAATAAAATAACCTATAAACTTCACTCTGCTAACTGAAAAGAAGAAAAAGTTGAAAATACAATTTTTTAAAAAACATTTTGTTATCTTAATGAAGTGAATTATTCTTTACTCTTATTTATTTAAATCACTTCTTTAATATTACTGAAATTAATTCTTAATTTTTAAAAAAAAGGTGAACTGGACTCAGTCATATAATTTATTCTTTAAATAGGAGAAAAAAACCTATTTCCGGTAAAAAAAATGTTTATTCCTTATTTTTCAGATACGTTTCGGCCTAGGCCATTCTCAATCTTCTGTTTAAATTGTTTCATTTTTTCTATTATATGGTTAACAATTCGACCATAAGTCATTCATCTCAATTTAAGTGGTTTTATTCCATTTAAAAAAATAATAAAAAAAATATAAAAACAGGTTAACTTATCATTAAATGACTATAGAGGACATGATTCCCTCTGAATTTAAAAAAAAAATTTAAATGGAATAAAACCACTTAAATTGAGATGAATGACTTATGGTCGAATTGTTAACCATATAATAGAAAAAATGAAACAATTTAAACAGAAGATTGAGAATGGCCTAGGCCGAAACGTATCTCGAAAATAAGGAATAAAAAAAATTTTTACTGGAAATAGATTTTTTTCTCCTATTTAAAGAATAAATTAATTCTTAATAAATTTTGTTTCTCGTATGTTTGCCTTCATTGTAATTGTTTTCATTAAAAACCCATTTGAATGTAATGCTGATCTTTTAAAAAATAAGGACTTAAATTTACTCTTGTTTTTGTTTATTATGATATGTTGTTTGTGAATGTGGTATACTTCCATTTGGAGATAAAAAGCTCATTGATTCAATTAAATAATTTTGTTGAAATTTTATTCTCACTTTTTAATTGCAAGGAGTTCAATCTGTAAACTGACCAGTTCGGTTAAAATGAATCATATGCTTTGATATAGCTGTTATAACATTTATAGTTCAATCTGAACATAAATTACATTTAAAATTTAAAATTTTAAATAATTTACCGACAACAATCGATAATTTATTTGTATAATTGAGAAATTGTTAAAGTATCGTGTTATTCGTTTTATTTCCAAATGTTTAAAACCTGTATAAAACTTTGAACATCTATGTGAAAAGTTTAATTTATTTATATTTTGGCATTGAAAAAAAATTGATATATTTTAATGTACATGAAAATTTGCTGTTATTCCATACAATGTACTCATAGTTGGTTAGGCTTTGTTTACGAACCCCGTCGAGATTATTGTAGATTTAAGACCATCACGTAAGATTCATATTTCTCCATAGTAATATCGGCTGGCCTGGTGGGATATGATTTATGCATTAATCTAAGCATTTAAGTTATAACCTCATCTACATAATGGCGCGATCATTACAGCTATTCGATTCATATCACCAGATTTAATAGTGTAATGTCTAGTATTATAATTATTAATAGAAAATAATAATAATAACAGGAAGAATGTTTAGTGTGAAAAACTTATAGTAGGTTTCATTTTTTTTTGTTTATTGATTTTTCATCACAAAATTAATCTTGTAGATTACTTTTATAGAATTATTATTTTACAAGTATAGCAAATAATAATTAAATTTAGAATATGCTTTTAGCAAAGAATCCTGTTAATAGATCCAGAACGTAGTAGAGACTGTGCTGTTTTAAAGATTATGCAGGTTTTTAGGGTACCCATTTTATAGAGGCTGGATGGGTGAGCACATGAGTCCACCCCTGGCTGTTAACAGATTAAATAATTTATCTGTCATAACCGGATTTGGACCCGGAACCTTCGGAAAAGAAACAAAGCGCTCTACCCAATAAGCGCTCTGCACCACACCCTCATCCAAAAAATAAATAAATTTTACCACTCATTCAGAATTTGCCGTCCATGAGTTTTATTCGACTAATTACTAGGGTTTTGCTTTTTGTACATTTGGATTTAGGTTTATTAGTAAACCAATCGTTAATACAAAACCAATTATAGATGACTTCGTATTCATTCTGTAACTGAGAAATGAGGTTTCACAGTGAAAAATGTGGTAAGCCTACCCTCTTCTCTGTTACCCGATACACTTGTATGGTGATGATATGACAGTGGTATAGAGGACATTAATTAAATTTCTAAATTTTCCATCTAATTATTCATTCAGATATAAGACCAAAACATCCTCGAAGTCCTCCTTTGCATGAATACTGATTATTGTAGAAATACTAGAAACCAGAATTTGGGTTAAATAATTTGAGTTCGAAATAGAGATGGTTCACCTAAACAATAATATGAGAAAAGTATTGTATGTTATAAATTAGCAACAGTACCCACCAAATGATTTCTATAGACCAGAGCAAGTGCATATAGAGTTTAAAAAATGCACCTTTTTGTGTGGTACCGCATTAACGGTTAATAGAAGTGATAGTATTTCTGTATTTTGTGATTTAGTCAAATTTTTAGTTTGGTTTTCTATTCATTTTTTTTTTTTTTTTTGGTTCCAGGAATCAAAAATATGCCTTTATTATAGCTTTAGCCATTGGCCGGTCCATAGAATTATAAATCGATTATACTAATTTTCATGCGAAATAAATATAAGATATACGGCGTATTCCAATGTGCTACATACTAATGCACAACTGTTTGGCTATACGAACCCACGGACCTTAAAGGTGTATTTTCACAGAAACAGAATCATAATTTTTATCCATACAATAGATACATTTATGAAAGTGAAACTAAAACTCATAAAAGCTACTGTATTTTTTTAATTTTTTAATATTGGTTCATTCAGTATTTTTATTCACATTTCCTCATTAGACAATAATATTAGTTGTTGATAATGAGCAAGTATATTCACAATTCACAATTTTTTGTAATAAGAAGTTATTAAACATAGACACTTATAATATAATCCCCTAATAACATATTAATATTTTGCGATTTCGATGGTAGTAGTTTTGTTAAACTAATGCTTATTTATGAACTTTTTTTGAAGTGGCTACCATCATTTTTCATAATTATTTTTTTTTGGGGCGGAGGGAGATATCATTCTGATAATTCTCTTTTTCGTACGACGTTGGCAATGAGAGGCAAGGGAGAGGAAGCATTGTGGGTTAATGATATGTAAAATATCTCCAGTAACGGCCTTCATCCTGAGAGATATTTTAAGGACTAAAATAATTTATTATGGAAATAAGCAATTGCTCGGAGAGGAATTCATTAACATCAGCATTAATTTGATAGTAAATAAATTAAAGTCACAGCGTCTTATTTCCTCCGGCTAAAGATATTCTTCCTTTTTTTTCCTTTCTCCTTTTTTTTTTTTAATTTTAAATAGTTGAATACGCCATTAGCGCGCTAAAGCCGGATTAAACTTAGGTCCCATTCCTCGAATTGGCGGAGTGGTATTGTTGACTCTGCAGAAAGCGGTTTGATTCGCCGATGGAGCTTTTCCTCAAATTTATTCAAGAAGCAACAATGGGAGTTGGCTCAAGTTGCAGCGCCCCCGCGGCCAACCCGAGCGGTTAGCTCCACCGGGTGATAAAACTTTTTTGCCCTCACTCCCGATGATAAAAACTTTTGTTAAGACCGCAAGTGGAGACCTGTAAAGTCCCCTTGTCTGCTCTCCGATCTCCCAAGTTCTCCAAGAAATGACACTTGGCGCTCAAATATAGTCCGTGTAAAGTAATCGGATAGAAATAATGCGTTGAATAGAAAATACCTCGTAAAATGGAAAATCAGTGGACTCAAGGATTGAGATGATGTTTTTCGATTTGGCATTTGATGTCGTTTTTATTTTAAAATCTCTTTTATAGAAGAGTGTCTTTATTGCAATCCCATTTAACCGCCAATTGTCATAATAAAAGGGTACGTTATGTCAAATATACAATATAATATAACTTGTATAAACTCAGTGAATCAGGTTTTCCTTACCTACCCATCAGGGATCCTTACTTGGCCAAGTTGTAGCAAAATCTTCCTAATTTCTTCGTATCTATCTACCCTTACAAATAATAATAAATTCTATACCCAAGATTTCGCAGCTCGGTAGGAGGCTTAGTGGGAGTAAAAAATCCTTTGTTATGGGTAGCGATACCTGTAGTCCCCATTAATGAGAGGTCAAGTCGGATTTTGTTCAGAATAAGTTATGTAGTTGTAACGAGGAAAGCAGAATCGTGTCATTTTGCACTCCTTGGCTTGAAATAGAGTAATATCTCCTTTAGGACAAAATTAGGCTTAACCACTTACTCACCAGGGCTGAAGACATAGAATATATATTATTATATAAATGTATATATAGTTAGTTAGTAAATCAATTTCTTTATTAATACATCTCTAGTTAGAGTGTAGAAAGAATAAGCTAATTTCTTCGTAATCGATCACCTATACAAATAATATATAATTCATTTTATTATAAACAAAAACATAACATTGTATATTTGATTTTGATTTAATTCCAAAATTGATTGGAAACATGTTTTCAATCTCAAGGAAAATATAAATTTTGATGAAAAAAAAACACACTGTTTCATATTAATGCTATTAAAAGAATTAGTCATAAGCGTGACAATTAAAAGGGCATTTGTATTTTACTATTAACAACGCGACTAAATTCTGTATTGACATACTTTTTACGCCATTATTAAGGATTCTCTATTAAGTAAATATTTAAACGAGCTCCTAATCTCCTCGAAGCACTTGTTAATTGAAAACGGCAGCAAAGGTATTTTCTATTTTATAACTTTAAATATTTATGCTAGAGAGGAAAATAGTTGTCTGGAAGATCTAATGAAGGAGATGATTAGTCTGGGGGTGCAGTCCAAAATAACACTAAATAAGATAAACTTATTTATTATACTAAATAAAGGTTTTTCCTTCTTAGCCCTGAAGATGACCTACATTGTAGGCCGAAACGTCGGCACTTATAATAAATAAGTTTATCTTATTTAGTGTTATTTTATACTGCACCCCCTGACTAATCATCTCCTTCTTGAAATATTTATGTTTTTCAACAACGTTTAAGGTTTTATACGGACATATTCTTTTTCATGTTTATTAGCGAGACACATTTATTGTATTTATTAACGTAACGAATAGTTTCCCATTTTTTTTAAGGAATGAGGAGGCCCTTTAAAAACAAATTGATGTAGTATTTTTGATTTTGTTTTCAACTACTTGGTAATTTATTGTTATAAGTGATTAAAATTTCGGGGGCGTTGCGTTTGTGGTTTTTCCGTTTATGGGGAGCCGGGTAGCTCAGTATTTACAGTGCTGAAATGTTATCCTGAAGGTCCTGGATTCCAATCCGTCTTTGGCAGATAAATTATTTTATTTGTTAAGGACCAAAAGACTCTTTGGGATATACAGACCCTTCTGGGGTTCAACCAGCCACTGCAAATTGGGTACCCTTAATTGGGAGAAACTAGAAGTTGGTGTCGGAAAAATCACCTCTCCGCAGAAACAGTACAATATCTAACATGTACTGAACCCATGGCTCTTCATGGGTTGTGGTGGTACAGGAAATAATAAATAAATAACTGATCAAAAGAGAATCAACGGCATAGAACTGGCATATTTCTCCTTTCTTTCTCTTTTGAAAGTAAATAACTTTAAAATGACTAGATATAAGGATAATGTCTTGAATTTCTAGATCATTCTATCCAAATAAATGTTATTTAAAAACATGTAACTCCCCGATATATAGTCCTTATTGTAATAGGATCTAATTGCACATACTCTTATACTATTATTACTTATATTCTTGGGTTATCTAAAAAAGTAAACGCTTAATTGGAAAATTCAGATATGGATTTATATACTTTATGCTAGATCAATAAATCAGAATACCACATATGTATTATTTGTATTCATATTTTTTGCTGCAATTTATTTATAATTATTTTTTGTTTCAGGTATGTGTAATATAAGTGCTGAACTATCCTTATAATTGGTGGGTACCCCATAGATAAGCTTCAATCAGATTTATTTTAAGCAGCATTTATTACAAACTGACTCATAATTACTGTTGAAGTCTCTGTAATAATAGACTGTCATAATAGGCTCTGAATTTCCATGGTTGTGTGTGCAGTTCTATAAAATGAGCAAACTGATAAACCATGCTATAAAAAAGTTGTGAATTAGAAAGTAGAAAGTTGTATATTGGTGAAGTATCCTGATTATTAAGAATATGTCTTTTGATGTTTAATAAAAACCGGTTCGAAGTATTAGTTCAACTTCGACAAAACCACTTCGAGTTGTGACATATGATGATACTCATTCATGGTTTAATTTATCATTTTGCCATTTTATTTTCCTGAATGATGTTTATAAATTCAGTCAATAAATCTTCGCCTTCTTTCATTGCATAGGTATTGGCTTAATATCGCTTATTAGACAGTGCCGAAACCATTTGTGTCCCTTCTTCTTCTTCCATATCCCTCAGTTCTTGGCGGGGCTGAGTGTACTCTTTATACCCCTGGAATTATTTTTAAAGAATAAGCTGTTTAGAACTTTTTTTTTTTTAATGTGTGAAAATTAATACAAACCAAACATTAACACATTATGTTGTTGAAGTTCAATATTAGGATTTTTTAAAATATAATATTGTTCTATTGATAAAACAATGTTTTCTGTCACTAACTGGGGCCCTAATACCTGCAGAATCCTCTTGTGCAGCCTATATATGCTATTGTTGTCAGGTAAAATATACTAAAAATCTCAAGTAAGTGCTTTCTGAGCCTTAATGTACCGCCTTTAGATCTGTCGTTTCGAAAACATGAGCGTGTTGATAGTAAGAGTAGTCAATAACAAACAGTACGCTGATGATCTGAATGTCAAGGCTTTATATATTAGTCTGAAGTGCCAAGCCTTATTGGATGCTGACCTAACAGCTGAAGATCGTAGCATTGAACCTGAGGTTGTGTTCTGTTGGAATCTTTATGTTGGAAACTTTATGTTTTCATTGAAATATTTACACGAAATAAATATTTATAGAAATTCAGTGACAAATAATTAAGAACCCCCTTACGCCATAATCAAAAGACAGTAATGTTCTGGTTTGACTACTAAGTTGTTAAGCCATAGCAAACAACCTGTCTATTATTATAGCAATACCGTATTTAGCGGTAGTGTGCATTTTCTCTCAATGTAGTTATTGCTGTCTCTCCTATGGTATGCTGATGCATAGATTATTTAAAATTTCTTCTTTAAGTAACAGCACTCAATGCAATAACACTTGTTTGGCTTGGACATTGGTTCCCAGTTTGCCTACGAGTACTTCGAAGTTCGACGTCACCTTTTTTGTTGTGAAGACCTATTAATGGCAATGTTTATTTGCTGAACAATAATACCTTTCCTATGGTTCGTGTGCTATTTCAAAGTTGTAACAGATACATTCACACACTATTGAACTTTTCATACTGAATGATAATTGTTGACCTTAATAATATATGTGGAAGAAAGTGGTCCGGTTAGAGGTCAAAGAATTTCTCATAGAATAGGAGAAAACTTTATTGAGTAGCCAACGTTTCGACTTACTTTGTAGGTTTCTTCAGGGCTATATGCAAAATACAGACAATTAAGAAATGGTACAAATATATTAAAACATAGAAATGTAAATAATCAGTATGGTGAATCCAGGTCATTGAAAACAAAAATGATAAATATTACACAGCAAGGTAAATATACAGGTTAAAATGCATGAGTATGATATAAACATTTTTTTCTGGATTTTTATAATTTTACAATTTTCATTTCTTACTGTATTTCTTATAATTTTCTACATTTTCCCATATCATTTTTATCATTTTTTTTACATTTCTCATTTTATATTCAGTTTTCATTTTTTTATCTTTATTACCTTATTTTTTATTTTTCAACACTTTCTGTTTTATTATTATTTTATTCTTCATTATGTATTTTACTACCTTCCTGGCACATCGTTGTTTATAGAATACACTTATACATTTTAACCTGTATATTTACCTTGCTGTGCAATATTTATCATTTTTATTTTCAATTACCTGGATTCAACGTGCTTTTGATTATTTATATTTCTATGTTTTAATATATTTGTACCATTTCTTAATTGTCTGTATTTTGCATATAGCCCTGAAGAAGACCTACAAAGTAGGTTGAAACGTTGGCTACTCAATAAAGTTCTCCTATTCTATGAGAAATTCTTTGATCTCTACCCGAAACACTTTCTTCCACATAGAACTTGTCATTTATATCCTCAAGGGTTTGGCCTGTCCGCAAATGTCCACCAAAACCGCTGGGGTAGATGAATAACAGTTAGCCCGGTACTAGCTGTTTATATTACCTGGTCATACATCAATCTTAATTTGTAACTTTAATAAAATGTGGATTAGTGAAAACGAACGGTCATTTCCGATACCACCAATCTCTGCTTGCTAACTTCCATCCACAAACTACTCGCCCCAAGACCAAGTCCATTAGTTCTCTCTTACAGTTCTTTTCCCAACTACGCCTCCGTCTACCCTTATACGTTTACCAGTTTTACCAACAACATTGCTAGACCATCTCAACCATCGCGACCCTATCACTTCAATAATATTAGCCTAGTAGATGCTCTGCGATTCAGAGTTGTGTAATGTAAATTCTCCATCAGTCTCTTCATTTTTCGGACCAAATATTCTACGAATACATCTTTTTGAAATACCTTGCGACGTTGTTCATTCAAAGTCAGTGGCCATGCTCCACATCCATAAAGATCCATAAACTGGAAGTAATAGTTTTATAGGCTATAATTTTTAAATTTCGAGACGTTGCTTATAAATATTGTGACCGAAAAGTAACAAAAGAATTTCTCATCTTTAATTTTTAGCATAACTATTAGCCGATTAAGTATTTTTATGAATGTTCATTATGTAGTGGGGATAATAGGTTTTGTTTAATTAAGCCTTGTATTCCAGGAATCATAATGTAGCAGAAAATCAACTTCAGAAAGTATTCAATAGTGATGTCTTAGTTGCTAACTGACTGTACAATGGAAAGTTTATCAATTAATGGATTCTCCTTACGGAATGGTAAATAATTCATATGATGCAAATTCTATAGCAACTTAGCTCAACTTATTTACATCCATATTATGTTTTCATAGTCGATGTAACTTCAACGGGATATTACCTTCAGAATCGAAAGATAATCCCTTTGGGAGCCTTCGGTAACCATTTGTTCAATTCAAATGATATCATCATATAAGTGGAAGAAAGTGGTCCGAGTAGAGGTCACAATGAATTTCTCGTAGAATTTGAGAAAAACTTTATTGATTACCAACGTTTCGACCTACTTTGTAGGTCTTCTTCAGGCCTATATGCATATTACAGACAATATAAGAAAATGGTACAAATATATTAAAACATATTTGTTGGCTAATCAATGAAGTTTTTCTCCAATTCTACGAGAAATTCATTGTGACCTCTACCCGGACCACATTCTTCCACTTATATTATCAAGGTCAACAATTATCATTCAATATGAGATAATCATATATTTGATATTAATATTAAAATCAAATAAATAATTTATTCTTATTAGTCAAAATTAATTATCTCATTAAATAAAAGTATGGCTTAGGACTAAATTATCCTTTTAGGTGCTATACAGAACTCTATACCTGCATTATGAGCTTTTGGAATAGGTTATAATCCCTATTTTGTAGTAATAATAATAATAATAAAATAATATTTATTTAACACAGTTTATTGGTACAAAACAAAACAGTACATCACATCACAGTCAAGATCCGTAACTTAACCTCCCAATTTTCTAATCCAGAATATACTTTTCCCACTTTGTTTTTGACATCTTTGAATCAAGGCGTATATGCTTTATTGTGAAGTTTTCTTTTCCTCCATTTCTTCATTTTCCTCCATTATTTTTTCTTATGCTCATCAAAGAAAATTCTGGTTTGTTTTTGGGTAGCGCTTGTAAGGAATGCTCCCAAGGATTCAGTCCATAATATGCTAGCGGTAGCCTTTCTTTCCTGATTTAGTAGCATTGATGTCCAATTTTGCCTGATATCCAATTATGAAATAAAAGTGTTGTACTGATTAATTAATTTTATTATTATTTAGTTTTAATAATTACTTAATTGATGTGAGGTTTCCCTATACTTGCTTGTTCAAGACGAACCTAGTAGCTATCCCCTAGTTGATAACCTTGAAAATCTTGTTGAATACTATTTTATAGTTTTTTACACATTCTGTATAGGTGTCTGTGGAAAGTCCAACGGTTTTATCCTGACGGCATATTTTTGGTTTGTACCACCGCTTTTTACCTGGTAGTATTCTAGGTATGACCGAAAGTAGGGATAGTAGGCTAAGATCATCAGGAACCTATGTTCTTGTATTTTTAGGGAATGCGAAAATATCTTCTTAGTCAGCCACAGACATTCTGCTGCGTTTATACCGAAGGTAGCGGGTTCGCAGCCCTTAGGATCTTTTTAAAAGGAGTAAAACAAAATCTTGCGAAGGAACATAAACTAGCGGTCCAGGACATGTTCGATGTCAGGTACTCGTTAAAGAACCATTTCCTAACTATACCTGGATAGGCAAAATTTATGACTGTACATGGTCCTATTAGTCATAGAAGCATAAAGTAACGTAAAATAACCTAACAAAAAAATTTTTTTTCTCCGAACAACTAACATAACTTATGTCATAAAGTGTGACAACCCTTGAGCAACGCTTGCTGCTTGTCGAGAAGAATCATCATTAGGCTGTACGGCCTGAGGAGAAACAAATTAATTAAGTAATGAGTCTAGGTGTAGCGGTGTGTTGGCAATCAGTCCAAATGAAATTGACCCGGCTGCTCTCCTGTCACAAAGGGATAAATTTCCAATTATGAAATTACAAGGGTTCTTTGTCGAGGGCGAACACAGCCTTTATGTATTTCTGTCCCTCAGTTCTATAGCGCCCTCCCCCCATTCCCCTTCCAGCCGCCGCTCAACTTTTAAAAAAAAAAATCACAACTTGTTTTGATCTAATCTGGGGCTAGATCGTTAGGTCCATGTTCATTACTTCTCTTTCATCGGCTCCAAAGCACAAACAAAATGCCTTGTTTTGTTTTTTTGGTATTTTTCGGGTATAATTGAGTGTTTGTATAGTTTTCTATTTGTTGTGGGGATATCATTGTATGTTATAATATTAAAAGTAAGAAAAATAAATTTTCATCATAAGCTAAGGTTTTAATATTAAAACGAGTTTAGTAATGTTGGCACATTACTATATAGGTAATACTATATGAATTTTAAATATAAATGTGTATTAACTGTTTCAATATTTTTTTCTCTTTAAACATCTATTCACACCAGCCAATAAAACAAAATGACAAAATGAATATAATAGCTTAAGAGTCATGAAGAACAATAGCCAGCAGTCCCTCTCTTATGCCTTGGTTTGATATTATTAACATAGCAGATCCCTCATTCTCATTCTTTTAGTGGTTAGTCTCCTCCTTGTACTATCGTCAGGTATGAGATTCGTCGCCATTTGTTCTATTTGTGGGTTTGTGTTTCCGTGTAATTTTTCTTGGAAACTTTTCTAGTATGTTCAGAACTGTTTCAATATGATTCTCTATTATTTTTTTTTATATTTTGGGAAAAAAAACATCATCCAGTCATCTAGTCTTCTTAAATTGTTTAATTCTTTAAAACGTTTCGACAACTATGTGTCATTATCAATCATTTAAAACAATTTGTATGCATCATTACAATAATTATACATAACTTTAAAAAAGTTACCTGTCTATACATCTGTAATTTTTTTTTCTCTTTATATTTCCATCCACACCTGTCAAATACAATTGACAATCAGGAGATTGGCTGACTGAAGAAAAAAAATACAAAATGACATGGAAGGCATGACGAAGAACCGTACCCAGCGGTACCTCTCCATTGGCTTGCTTTAATTTCCTACTGTAATAGATCCCTCATCCACGTCCTTTTTAGTCCCCTCCTGGTGTTCTCAGGCATGAGAGTAGTGGCCATTTGTTGTATCAATGGGTTTGGGTGTGCGTATAGTTTTCTTGAAAGCGTTTGTAGTACGTTCGTATGTGTTCGTCAACCGTTTTTATTTTTAAGTCAGTATGCAGAGTTTTGTTATTGACGAACCATGGTGCATTAGTGATAAGTCTAAGTACTTTTGACTGAAAAGTCGTTTTCTGTGAGTCTGTTTAGTGATGCCGGAGATTTGTAAAGCATATGTCCAAACTGGTTTTAGTAAGTAAGTGTACATATTTAATTTCTGTCTTAAATCTAATTTGGAGTTTTTCCTGAATAGCGAGTACATTAATTTGAGTTTGTGATTTAGTGATTGGCGTTTCATCTTAACGTGCGGACCCCATGTCATTCTCCTATCAAATGTGAGTCCTAGGTATTGTACTTTGTCTCTCTGTGGGATGGGTGCGTTATTAAGGAAAATGGGAGGGCATGTTTCGCGTCTAAGAGTAAAAGTGATGTGTTGTGACTTTTCGTGGTTCAGTCTGATTTTCCACAGTTGGCACCACTCATTAACCTTTTGTAAGTTGTGTTGTAAGTTTTGTGAGGCCTGTGTCGCTTCTTGATGTTTGGTGATCATGGCATTGTCGTCAGCGTAGGTTGCGATCAGTGTGTTAGGACTTTGTGGAATGTCGTATGTATATGTTATGTACAGTAGCGGTGCAAGTATTGATCCCTGAGGTACACCGGCTAAAATGGGTCTTATTGAAGATAGCTCTGAGCCCTGTCGGACTGAGAAAAATCTGTCTGCAAGGAATGAAAGAAGAATCAGATAATGTGGTAGTACAGTCTTGAGCTTAAAGAGAAGCCCCTTGTGCCAGACCTTGTCGAATGTTTGGGCGACATTCAGAAATACTCCAGTTGCATATAACTTCTTCTCTAGTGCTGTCGATATGAAGTCAGTTACTCTGTGTAATTGCTGAGTAGTCCAGTGTGATTTTCTTAATCCGAATTGATGGTGAGGGATTGTATTTTTGTCAGTCAGTAACTTTAATAAGCGGGGATAAAGTAATTTTCCAAAAATTTTAGAACAAATAGGGAGTAAACTAATAGGTCTGTAGGATGAAGGGTTGGTAATGTCTCTATCTTGTTTTTTGATAATTGAAACAATTGAGTATTTCCACTGTATAGGGAATTTCGTAGTTCTAAGTATTGAGTTGTAGATTGTTGTAAGAAGCACTAGAGCTTTCCTAGGCATTTGCTGGAGCACTTATAGTCTCAGCCCGACTAGAGTCATAGCCCGGGGCTTTTCTTTTTGGTAAATGTCTAATTAGTTCTGCTACTTCTGTTGGAGAGAATGAAGGCGGTGGTAGTGTTAGTTGTAATGGAGCGTCAAGTGTGTTATTTACAGTTATTTCGTGTTCTGTGTCAGTGAAGTCAGAATGTGGTGTAAACACGGAAGAAAGATGGTCGGCAAAAATCTCAGATTTTTCCTCGTCCGACACAGCCCAAGAGCCGTCTTCTTTTCTAAGAGGTGCCGACATCTCTCGGTGTTTTAAGAGTCTTTTGGTATGCTTCCATAAACTTCCATCGTCTGTCGAGAGGGATTTAATATAATTCTCATAGTTTGATCTGTTAAATTTGGTAATTTGATGTTTTAGTTCATTATTCAGTTTGTTAAATGTTCGTCTATCTGATGGTTGTCTGTTAGTTTGCCATATTTTACGAGCTCTTCTCTTGGCCCTGATCAAATCTCTAATATACTGCGGGTAGCTTGGTAAACTATCCGCTTTTCTATCCCTGGGTTTTGATGATAACCACGCTGCGTCTTGAATGCTTGTAGTGAACTTTTCCACTGCCTTCTCTAGTTCTTCTTCATTCTTTATAGAAATAGGGATTGAGAGGTGACAATTGAGATAACTTCTGTATAAATCCCAATTCATTATACCCTGTGTTAGGGAAGGTCTTTTTTGTGCCTCAGAAGGCTCTTCGCACAGGATCATTTGAACTACAGAATGATCAGAGCAAAGATCAGAGCTCGTATTTACAGTCTTATTTACTGTTCTTAAGCCTTTTGTAACAAAAAAGCCCAGTAAGTCCGGGGTTTTGCGTCTAGAAGTAGGCCAGTAAGTAGGAGAATTTTGAGTTGATGTGTCTAATGAAAGTTCATGAAGAGCATACCACAAGTTCCTACCTCTTGGGGTTCACAATCTTGAACCCCAACATTGGTGTTTCGCGTTGAAATCACCTCCTGCGATAAAACATCTACCTAACCGTTTAAAAAACTCAGAAAGCATCGAAGATGTAAGCTTTTACCTAGGGGGACTATTTTTCTGTTAATGTGATTCCAGTTGTCTGTATGTGTGGTGTGATGGGTAAATGAATAGACTATGTTTTCATGACGATTTGATAATAATGGCGGTGCCACCGTGTGCCGTTTTGTCAGGGTGATCAGTTCTGTAAATAATATAGTCTGAAATATAGATTTTTGATCGTGAGGTAAGATGTGTTTCAGTGATGAGTGCTATGTCTGTCCTTTTTTCATGTAAATATAAATCAAGTTCGGTCCTGTGTTGCATCAATCCATTAGCATTTCATAGGAGATTTGACAAGGCGCCAGCTGTTGAAAAATTAGGGGGCATGGCTGTGGCTCCAGGCTTGTGTAACCTGAGTTAACTGTTGGAGAAGATTAAAAAGAGGATGGATAAGGTTGTTAAGATCCGTTAGTATTTGAAATAGTTGGGAAGGGGCAGTATCGTAAGGGGGCACCGGCTGGGTACTGTTATTCATCATACCTGTTTGAACATTATAGTGTTGTGGTGTTGACTTCGGTGGACTTCTTGGCTTCTGCTGAGATTCCACGCTGTTCTCCGGATGTCCTGGAAGATGGGGCTGTACAGGTCTGAGATTTGGGAATTCTTGTGAATCTGGTGGCAACTGAAAAGTTTGAGCTGGTGAAGGCCGCTGGTTGTAATGACTTGAGCTACGCTGAATTCTTAAGTTCCTCAGTGTTTGGCAGCCTTTGTAGTTGGCAGGATGTTGGCCACCACAATTGGCACAAGTAGCAGGAGTTTCTCTTGTTTTACTGTAAGTTTTGCTGTCATGGTGCCCGCCACACCTTACACACCTTGGTGGGTGGTTGCAGTAACCTCGAGTGTGACCATATTGTTGGCACCTTAAACACTGAGGAATGTCTTTTTTCTTCCGCGGTTCTTCGATGTTTACTTTTGTGTAATAGATATATTTTAAATCGTAGATGTCTTCTTTAAAAGTTTCTTTTGTAATATCTACAAAGAACTTTGGTAAGGGCTTCTTAAATCTTGAAATAACGTTGGTTACATTACAAGCTTCGTAACCTTTCTCTTTCAATTCTTCTTTCATAATGCTAATTGGTGTAGAGTGATGGAGGCCCTTAAACACTATCCTGGGGCATCTGTCCTGCGGGAGCTGAAAGGTGTGAAAATCTGCGCCTTCACTTCTTAGGCTCGCATTTAAATTTCTGTAAGTGTCATGTGTATCAGGATAAACTGTTATACCTTTAAGTGTAGTTTTCACTGTAAATTTGTTTGGTCCGGCTTTTTCTTTTAGGAATGCAATTAATGCAGAGTAATTTTCTACTCCATTTATATAAAGTGGGGGCGGTTTTTGATTTAGCCCGTGTCTTGTAGTATTTTCTAGTTGTTCGTCAGGTATTGAGGTTAGTATTTGAAAACTGTTAGTGTGTTTGAATTGGCGCTTGTCGTTTCTGTCTAATGTGATCTGGTTCAATTAGTAAAGGTCGTTTACGACCAGTTACTAGCTCCCAGGAACCATTATTATTACTATTAGTACTTAAATTAATACTGTCCGCTTCCATATTACTTACCGCCTGCGAAGAAGTAGACGCTTCGCCCATGGCTGGCGGAAAAACCCGCACTTTTATTATTTAAGTCTTAAATCTAACCTGTCTGATCAGAATAAAACATTTTTTAAGAAGAAAAACAGAATATTAAAACATTAACCGAAGTTATATTTATAACACATAAAACTAACCTATTTTCACTTTCACTTCGATCATACATCTGTAAAAATAACAATTATATTAAGAGAAAATAATTATATTAAGATAAATACATAATTTCAATAAAATTGTCCCAATAATTAGTAAAAATCAAGTTTTGATACCTCATGAATGCATATTTATTAAATTTTTTTTTGAGAATATATCCATTCTCCATAGTCAAATTATTAAGATAACACTTATATAAACTTTGATGTTTAAAGTACTATATTATTTGTATGTAATTATGAATTATTTATGTGACTGTATTTGAATTTTTTATGTTCTAAAACATTTTAAACTATATAAAAAAAACACACAAAAAAAGAATCTCAAATTTTTTTAATTTAATCAAAATATGATCTTTTATATGAAAAAATTAAGTTATCAAAGAAATTAAGTTATAGGGTCAGGTAACATTACTCTATCTGTTATGTTTTCAAATCCAAATCTTATGTACTATTGTTTTTTTTTTCAATTTTAAAATAATAGAAGAGTATAGCTTACTAATTTCTCCTGCTTCTTTTCTGTCATTATCTACATTATTCATTTCATCATTTATATATAGTGCTTCTAGGAATTTTCTTTTTATTGTGTTACCTTCTTTATGTAACATTTTTGGTTTGTTAAAATCAAAAGTATGTATTATTTTTTGCAATGTGTTGATAAAGCGGTGTTTGTTTTAGATTTGGAATTTAAATTGTTTTTATGGTGGTAAATTCTATTTTTCAATTGTGTGCTGGTATGCCCGATGTAATTTTGGTTACAGTCATTACATCTCAGGTCATATAGTATAAATTTTCTAAAATAAATTTATGATCCTCTAAATTTGAGTCAATAATATGGAATATCAAAAGCTCAAAAAATACATAAAGTACTTGTTTCATAGGTGGAAAAAACCAACCATAAAGCCCTAGGTCTCTAAACTAATAACATTAAACAAAAATACCTGTCGATTGGAGATAGATGTTTTTGTTTCCTGGGCTTAGTTTAGAGACTTAATGGCATTTTGGTTGGAATTTTCCTACTAATGTCTTAACTTGAATTAATAAAATGTGTGGTAATTCCTGTGATAATTTTCCTGAAGACCCTATGCATTTACGACTTAAATAAAATATATTTAATGTCCAATATATGATGTAAGGGAGCGGAGTAGGCCATTGGACCGTTAGCGGCCGAAGATGGATCCTATTGGATCTTCTAGGACCTTTCTAATGGACTCATCCAGCTTCTATAAAATGGTTACCCAAAATAAGGAGAAATAATCTGGCGGTTGAGCGTGATTTGGGACAAATAATCTCCACCCATAACCATTGTCTAAGAAACAGTACAGTCTCGTTGTTTTTTTTCAATATGCTATGTATCATGAGAATATTACTTATAAATAATTGTTTGCGGTAAAATGAAAAGTGGATTTATATGTAAAAAATAATGAATTAAAAAAATAAAAATAAAAATGTTATAATATTAGGATAACATTATGATTCTTGTTAGTTATTGCATTATCTATCTGTTTTCGATGTGGTTTTCTAAACTTGGATCAATTAAATTTATGCTGATATTTTCCTGAAGATACCGTGGATGAAAATTAGAATATTTTACTCAATTAGCGTTTGCAGTTCTCTCAAGTGTCAGATGACACGCGAAATCGCCATCTTGAGAATTATCATTTTCATGACCTTTTGATTTTTCTTAATACTTAGTGATAAGCCAGTATTTTGTTTATTTCACGTTTTAAGGACTTAGAAAAGTGTTTCATAACGTTACTCATTATGCTGTTACATAACAAATTTCAATTAAGTGATCCAGGGTACGCTCTTATCAACAGGGATTCTTTTAAAAAATATAAGAATCAGTTTATCTATGCTCATATTTTTTCTCATTTTTTTCATGTCACAATCCCAAAACTAACCAACTGGTTGTCAATATTCTTACTGGTTTGGCTTTAGTAATTAAACTAATGGGACTGGGTTCAAGTTAAAGTATAACATTGCTTATCAACATCTTTTATATTCACAGTCAGCAAATGAGCCTCCGGATTTTATTTTTCAAGAAAACAATATGAACCATTTCGAAGGTCCCAAAGCTCACTTGCAGTTCCCTGAAAGGTTTATATTTTTTTAATGCTAATTGTATATTTCTGGTAGGGTAATTGCTAAACTAAATATAGTTAGTTTAAATTTTACAGTGTTTGTTTTAAATTAAAGTTGTTTCATATTTCTGCATTTTTTTGGCCGGTTGCGTCCTTAAAAAAAGAAGTTCTTCAGGTGTAAGATGAATATTATTTGAAGATAGAATTGGGTGAACTATCGTAGGCTTTTGACAAAGTCTAATAAAGTCAAAGTCTAGTTACCAAAACCTTCAACAGGATCTAACAATGGGTCCATGGAGAAAATTGTTGATACAGCCAAACAGATTTTAGGTTATAGGTAAGTTCTCTGCTCTTCAATTTTGGTTGGCTTACTAGGAGATTAAAATAAGATAAGGAATACCGCTCAGCGAGCCCAAAGATAACAAATAACAAAATAACAAAAATTTCCTACTTTAATCAGCCTTTATTTTATTTTGAATCTCGTCTTTTCTAGTTACCATAGACCTTATGTACTGCTGGACATGTTTAATCTTATTCTCACCCAAAATATCCCCCTTTTCTATTTCTAACCACATGCTTAGCTTAATACCAACCCAATCACGGATTTAGCATGATCTTAGGAAAAATGAACTGTTTCAGTTATGAAGGAGTAAGCATAACGAATAATTTTTAAAATACTGCCGATATTAAGCATTGTCTCTATTTAAAAATAATAAAAAAAATGTTATTCTTATACTTAGCATGGAATTCAGATTAAATTTTGCCGGTATGTTATTCAATCATCAGTTTCGAAATTGTATTCGAGCATCCGATTTTTACTAATATATTTTCCCTTTTTACAAATAAAGTATGCTAAGCTATCCTGTAATGAAAATCAACGTTGTAATCAAATAGCGAGAGGATCGATGATCGAAGACGGTACTGCAGCGGATGTGTAGCGAACCGCAGATGTTTGATGAAGTGAGGTCGACCTGGCTGTCGCGAGGATGTTGACTTTGTTGATTATTAATGCTGTTGGTGGTCGCGTTGTCCTTCCTAAGCTCAGCGATCCAGGTGCCCTAGATAGTGGCTCTGCTATTGCCATTATATGCAATGTAGATTCCGAGGCCATGCCAGTCAATAGTTACTATTAACAAACAAAATAGTTTGATTTTAATAAAACTCTTGTTTTTGTTAATTATTACCATTCTTAATTTTTTTCTGATTGACCACATCAGGTCAAGTTGCAACTTTGTTGTCCTTGCTAGAGTTTTTTTTTTTTCAATATTCCTTCTTTCGTTCGCTGGTATGTTGCTTCTGATCCTTAGTCCAGGTACGTCCAACTTTCTCTGGTCTTTCTTCATCCAGAAATCCTTCCAGATTTTTCATTCTGCTTCCAAATTCACTTCCTTCTAGCATGTGGGAATCTGTAATGTTCAACTTTTCAAAATCTTTCTTTACTTCTTTAGTCCACGTTGTCGAGGGCTTCTTCTGTTCTTTTGCCAAAAATAGTCTCTCGGTCAATCTTTGCTACTTCATTCTGTACAGTTGTCCGAGAAATGCCAGTCTCTTCTTCCGAGTTTCCCTTTCCATTTTCTGGTAGATTTCTCTGATTCTTCGCAGTTTGGATCCCTCAGTCTGAACTGCTTCTTGCATGATTTTTCTTAGAATTCTTCTTTCCAGTTTTTTTTAGACAATTGTTCATCGACAGGGATTCACTGGCGAAGAAGAATTCTGTTTTTACGAGAGTTTTAATGTTTTATTTTGTCATTCCAGGATATGGACTTCTTGTTGTAGATATTCTTTGTTAATCTACAAGCCCTTTCCTTTTTTAGAATATCCAACGGATTTTGCTGTTTAAGATATAAACGATCTAGATTTCCCTAATGTATAACTAATTGCATTAGGTTTCGGGGGTAATCCTTTCCCCCTTATGATTAACTAAACATTTCATTCTTAATTATCACATTCTAATTCATAATATATTTTCCTACTTTATCCTACTAGATTTAAGGTCAAAACTTTATAGAATATATATTATAAGAAAATTTATTATACAAGTTCAAACCATTATATAAAAAAAAAGGTACATAATGGTCTGAAAGTAGAATTTATTTTCTTCTAGAAGAGATATTTTTCTTACTAACGATATAATTATACTTAGTAGTGAATTATTTATAGTTCTCAAGCTACAAGAGCTTTTAGAGCTAAAAGTCGAATATAATGGAAGCATCAGATAATTTTAAATCCCTGTTTCTTTTCTTGTTGCCACTAGAAAACTTTTAGATCCATTCCCACCTTAATACTATTCTTCTCTACCACTTCCAACCTCCAAGGAATGCTATTACATTTTTTTTCCGTTTGACTCGTTAACGGCTTTCTTAATTCTTTCTGTTAATCAAAATACATTTTTATATCCGTTTTACTCTGCTACACCCATTTATAGCTTCTCCCTTCCGTGATATTAATTGTTAAATCTGGACTATTCAGGGACCAAATCTTTCTATTACATAATAAGTTTTTAGTGATGTAATATTCTACTTTACCTTTGTAAAGCTGGATCATTCCAAGAATTACTTCTCCTTTGGATGGTTTTGTGATCAATTTGTGAAGTAATCACGGAAATTTCATCTTCGAAAAAGAATTGAGATAATAAATCACTTCTCATATACGTATGCTCTTTACTACACAACAGTAAATATAAAATAGTTATTAAAGTCTTTATTATTATGTTTAAAAACATTATGTTATTAAATTAAGTATAGTTTGTGAATTATTATATATTCTAAGATATATTTATTTTCTTTACTTTGAGCATAGGACGGTACAGGTCCGTGCAGGTTCATAGGCACTACTTGGTTATCAGTGATGGACGAGCTGCGAAGCGATTTATGCCGAACTGAGTTTTACAGTCATTGATTTCGTATCGAGTTTATTCAATCTACGGTTCAATTACTATAGTTAACTGTCATAGAAATTACCACAGTTTTATTCTTACAAGTAGAAATTAGATAATAATTACCTTTTTTCATTATTAATACTTCTTGTTTCGTTAATACAGTATAGCATGTATAATGATTAATACATTACGTATTACAAAATTAAAATATTAATTTAAATGTAGTATGTCATTAAGAATATATTTTAAGAAGTCTATTTATTTTCTAATTTGAACCTGGGACTCTACAGTTCGAAGGCACTACTTGTACTTCACTCTCAGTGTAGATCGATCTATGAACCTATGGAAGTAATTATGTCGGTAATAATTATGTATCGAGTTTATTAATTCTAAGATTAAATTATTATGTTCCTAAATCGTAGAAATGTAGACAGTTTCTAAATTAATACTTCCTTTGTTTGGATTAATTATACTTTGAAATGCTTGTACCTTATTTTATTATTTGATAGCCGAAATTTGTAAGTTGTTGCAACCATTGAACACTTGATTATTTGAATGCAGTAACAGGGTTTCATTGCCTGTAAGATAACTTGAAGTGGGAGACCAATGGAGTACTGGCTAAACATAGCCCACGGTTCTTCACCCTTTGCCTCAAATAGCCTAGTCCTAGGCTTGACTCACCATCTGACATAACCCAACTTTTTAACGCGTGAAACATTTGAGATCTGTTATATATTATCTTATTGACAGAATATATATTTTCTTTTACAACAGTATAACAATAAATAAAAATATGGCATAAAACATAATATTTATGAGGCGTTCAGGACTAAAATCGCTTAACACCAAAGGCTATAATTTTGCAAAAAAATCTGGAAAATCACCATCACTTGAATAAAAATAAATTCAAAATTTGCTGTACCGCCTGGAATCTATATACTTTTTAAAAAAAAAAGGTACTGATTTATAGATATTATCGTAGCCAAGAAGCTTGTAGTAAAAAATGTATGCATATATGAATAAGTATAGACATATGAGTATACACACATATATATATATATATAGTTTTTTCTTGATTGTTAATAAAATAATTTTATTCCTTCAGTTCTTGAGATTCATTACTTGTTTAACCATCTTTTGGCGTCGTTTTAGGAATTTATTATTCTTATACTCATACCAAATTGACAAAAAAAGTTTTCAACTACAACGCTTAATCTATATACCTCACAATATTAACATTAATCCTGGAAATACTGTTCAAGAATTGGTATGTTGAAATCTTTAAAGTTTGGATTGTTTATATGGCGTATTTCAGACGGTGTGTATTATTTGAGGTTTTCAGGATTAAAAGCGGGTCCAAAATTTAAAAAAAAAAATGTTTTCCCATTTTTTTTCTAGTCTAGTCAAGTAATGCTTTGTGCTATTGAAACTTCAGGGTCAGAGCCGTACTAAAACCATGAGAAATAAGGCGGCAAAGTGTCGTGCCAGATAAAATTGCTTTACTCAACTACCGAAAAATGTGAAATCATTAATTTTTGAAATTGTTGAGTTATCAGCTTTTGATACTGAATGCCTAGCACTAAGTCTAAGTTCTATCATCATCAAGATAATATTTCTCCAATTATCGGGACAAATTTATATTGGAGACATAAATGTTGATTAAAGCTGTATGTTTCTCTTTAACAATCTTGTGAATATTCTAGCATAATAATTGTAATGGTTTATATATATTTACTTTGGAATATTGAGGTAATTGAGTTGCAAGGGCAAATCCGAGATCTCACAATATTATAGTGTTAAGGTATGCTAGGATTGATGGACTATAGATTAATACATGATTCCTTATCTTATTTTCGGAAGAAAAGTAGATAAGAATAGCGCCCGCTGAATACTATAAAAAATGTATCCGTACTTCAACAAAAAATCAAAACTATCTGAAAAAAATAAGAAAATATTATATAAGGGAGTCATTAGGCCCATGATAACTTATGCATGCCCAGTCTGGAGCAGCTAGCTGAACTCACATTAACAAAATACAGATCTTCCTAAACAAATGTCTAAGAATCATATAAAACTATCCAATATATACTCAAATCACAATAATGCACAAAGAACTGGACATCCCAACAATACACTAATTCATACAACTAACAAACCCTCAGATTCTTCACCTCATTCCAACTTTCAGACGACACACTCATACAAGAAATAGGAAATTATACAAAAGCAACAACACCAAAATACAGATACTAACGAACAAAATACATACGATTATAAATAAGTAATATCCATTTTGTAATATGTTCTGATGTATGTTATGTATGACAACAATGTTATATATGATAATAATGTTATATATATACACTTAATAATATATATATATATATATATATATATATATATATATATATATATATATATATATATATATATATATGTATATATACTTATATATGCATATGCTCTTTTATATAAATTTTGTATTAATTAGTAATCCTATGTACTTCTTTTTTCTGTTTTTTTTTTAAATTTTACCAACAATAAAAAAATATTAACCTGTAACCATTGTAGGTAAAATCATTTTCATTGTTAGGGATTATCCCAGCAATGTTTTAAAATGTGTATATTATTTAAAATAAAATAAAACAAAATATTAAAAAAAAAAGTCCATCTAAATCCTGTATCTACTCTTCAAAGAACGAACTGAAAGAAAAGACTTTGCAAACTGAGAGTCAACTGTGACTAGATGGACTTGCCATCAGGATGGATGAAAGTAGAATGGTCAGGGCGACCAATGAGACAAAGATAAATGGTTGTACTCCAAGAGATGGAGAAGATGGGGATAAGACATAAAAGAAGTGTTTGTATCCAGGAGAATGGATTGGAAAAGGAGAAGAGAATTGACAGGAGAGAGGAATCTTGGGTCCTGTCTCTGCTGGGGTACCATCACACTGAAGAGGCTATTGTAAGGGTTTGGAGAAGTTTATTTTGGGATGGGGTTTGAACATAAAGCTAGAGTAATGAGGCTAACTAATATCTTTAAGTAGAGTTTTAGAGATGCTTAGCGAAAAAGTATAGGTATTTATGTCTAAAATTTAAACATACATGTGTGAATGCTTTTACAACCGCCTGCCGTAATATGGTTACCAAACTTATTTCGTAATAATGAAGGAGAAGTTTCCTTGTTCTCTTGTTACCTGCCTAGAATTGATTTTTCCTTAATAGAAAGAATTATGTTTTGTTTTGTTTTTAATTGAAAGAGTGTTATATCTCTTCAAAAAATAATCTAACATTTGGTTAGAAAAATATAGTTAAGAAATATATAAAAATATAAAAAATGTTTATTAGAAACAGTATATCCCTCGTTAACAATCTAGTGTTACTTCCAGCCTAGTAATTATAATGGTTTATGTATGTAATGACATTGAAACCTTGCAGCATTAAGTTGCTCTATGGAAGAGAAAATCTGATGTGTCTCCGTATTTTCCTTTTTTAGAAATACTCTTATATTATAAATGTTTTGCGACTGGCTCCAGTGATGATTACAGAAAAATTCAAATCTATAGATAGTATAATTCTCCTGCATATATCCTAGAAATAACTTAAACAAATAGTACTAAGTGCTAAAACTAATGTCAATATTTGTAATAAAATTAATATTGCATTCAAAGTTCATAAAAAAACATTGACGTTGAAGTAACTTCTTTATTACTGGAACATTAAATTTATTTCTTTGATAGTACTTAATTGCGGAATCAAATCAAAATTATGACTTTTCTTATCAGCACTTTTTCATGGTCTTGTGATAGCGCTATCGACGAGTTCTAAACCGGCCATCTTTAGTGTAGCTGGAATCGATACGATAACCAAAACAAAAAGAGGAATGCTACGAAATGCTGTGGGCATGAGAGAATTAGGGCGGGTTTGTAATTTCAGTTTTAGCTTTTGTTACCTGAATAATGTTATGTAGATACATTTTATACAAAAATAAATTCACGAAGAACACAGAGTTTACCATTCTTCTAGGGAGCAGGGTAGCTCATTGTGTAGAGCACACAGTTGCAGAGCATGAGTGCATTCGGGTGTGGCAGATAAGCAAGCATCTTTTTGATAAATCTAGTAAAAGTTTAATAAAATCTATACTTTACCTACGAGTCATTAATCGTTAAAGATCCTCAAAAATTAACAAACATTTGTGTTTAATGTACATCTTTATTCAACGATCTTCAACATTGATTCAAGTGCCTATTCTTTTTGAATGGTGGTGTTTACCACGGCCCATCTTATTTTACTGACCGCAAAACAAGTCTATCGATTCTAATCCTCTCCTTTGCCTCCGGTTTTTCAACCAGGAGTGGTGTCTGCGACCTAGAACTGTATCTCTATATATCTATACCTCGTGGTGGGCATCTGTATTCGTTGTTGTATGCTTTCATATAATGTATTGTGCGTCCATGAAGCTCACATCATACGCACCAAAGGAAAGAAGGTTATCAGCATATGGAGCCCAAGTGTTTCGCTAGAAACCAAAAAGAGAATTTTCCATTCCTTTTTTGAAGGTGTAACCCTTTATAGTTCGGAAATGTGGGTCTTTGAACAAAGAGATGCACAAAGGCTGCAAGCTGAAGGAATGGATTTTTGGAGAAAAAGTTGTCGCATTTCCAGAATTGAGCGAGTGAAAAACTGCAATAAGAGATATTGTTAAAGCGGAAACGATAATGCACAAAATTGGGACCTGGAGTCAGCTGCAGAAGAATGGGACCCGAGAGATGGCCGGAAATGATAGTGGACTATATCCCAGAGGAGAGACGAAAAAGAGGCCGCCCAAGGAAAACCTGGCTGCAAGGAGTTGAAGAGGCGATGGAAGCAAGGGGCTTGGCGGAGGAAGAGTGGGAACACCGAGAGTATTGGTGACAAAATGTTTTGGGTTTCGGCATATGGCCAAAGATTGTAAAAGCCCGGGGGAAAAAAAATACGTCTCAGAGTTGGCTAAAGGAATTTCTTGCCTTCTCCACAAGTAAATTGTTTATAAATTAGGCTTCCGTGTTGTCGAAGATGTAAACTTCCTTGATCTTCCCTCTTCTTTTTATGTGCAAATACTACCTTTAAGATAAATAAAGAGATACGGGAGCAGAGAGGAAATGGTAGGGCTTAACTAGAGAATGTAAAAATAGTAGTTCCTAAGTTATGATGTTTGTCCATAGTAATTAAGCCTACTAAGTTAGTTAATATAAAAACGTCTCTTTGTATATCTATTATATATATATATATATATATATATATATATATATATATATATATATATATATATATTTCAAAGCCAAAATAAATGTATGTCTTGCCTACAAGTCGTCCACCGTTTGCTAACTGATTGAATATATATATATATATATATATATATATATATATATATATATATATATATATATATATATATATATACATAAGCACACCCACATATCTATTCAATCATTATCTTTTACTGACTATTAATGTCTATTCAATAGCCTAAAATAAACTATGGGGTATATATATATATATATATATATATATTCCGTCTTTGTTGAATCGTGGATTTCGATTATTCCTCTGTAGTTCTAAGGATCGATGAAAAATGGGGAAAGCGGTAGTCTGAGCAATCGACTTGTGATTCTAAGCATGTGTTACTTTGCCCCAAGCTGAGTATTCTATTCCATGACTATAAGATGGCCGCCATTGCCCCTGACTAGGAGCAGCGGGCGAACACCTGGAGCGCAGACCCTGTGAGATCGGCTACCGCCCCCATGTGCTACACATGTGTCCTCTTCTCTCTCCTTCTCGCTAGGGTATTTATATCCTCAAGTCTCCTGCAATATTTATTGGTAAAATCTATTTATCTCGTTTCCGTTACCCAGAGGATTGGAGTTAACACATAAAGAGAGAGTAAGAGAAAGAATATATATCGATGTCATAACTCAAAAAAACAATTTTTTCAATAGAGCTATTTGAAATTTCCGTATAAATTAAAAAAATTAAATTAGTTTATTGGCAAAGCAAAGCATTACTATTTTAATTATGGTATTGAAATAATTATATTAACCATTTAAAAAATGTATAAAAGCTTGTAACTTTTTTTATTTTAACTTTTGTCCATTGGAAATGGAATATCAGATATGTCGTTCGTGTGGTTAAAAAGCCTCAACCAATACAATTGCTACTGAAGGCTTAACTCAGAAATGCCAATTTATGTCATTGTTCTTATGAAGGAGCAATATATCAGTTTTGGAAATAGACTGACAAGACTAGATTAAAACATTGAATTTCGGTTTGGTCTCAATACTTCGATATTAACCACAACCATATAGGCGTGGTTATAACGCACGTATAAGAATACCTAGAAAAGCTTTAAATCATATGTCTTATACGATATCGTCGATTCAAATGCAAATTATCCAACACCACTTATAAAGAGTGTGAAGAACCTTATTTCAAACGTGTTGTACCAATGCCATTATTCAATGTATTGTGCCTTATAGATGAGTCTATATGAATTTTATGTCAATTATCAAAATCAAAATCAATTGCTAAAAAAGAAAAATGTGTTTGTTTTTTTTTAAATTTCGATACTTGAATTCACGATACTTAACATTCGATGCACACATAGTATGAATTGGTTAGAGAACGGTTCGTGATTTTATTGCTTGATGATGATACATATAGAGAAGTAGAGCATGACTTTACTAGAGTTTCTTATTGAATAGGATTTGAAATGTTTAAAGCATTCGCATAGAACTTTGTGGGTAGACATTATTTTTAGCATTCAAACCAATTCCTGGTTAATCCCTCTCAATAGTGTCCTCATAGTCACCATCCAACCAGTCTTCATACATTTTGTTTCAATTTTTTCCTCCCTTATTAAACACAATGAACACTACTGATATTCAAAAGTTTCTTTATTTTTCCTTTGGTGTATAAAAATTTTAAAATTTTAAAGTTCAGTACCCTAGACAATTAATATTGAAAAAAAGTTTCTTTATGAAATTGATTTATTCAATTGTCCCTTAAGATTTATTGAAATTTAATAATAGCATTGATCTCTATGTGCTGTCTATATTACTTGCAATGCATTCATAATATGTATCCCCTTTAATTATCTATAACTAAACCATTGTAGTTGTATTTTGTAATTATTTGGTAGTGCGTTTCATTCATAAACCGTTTGGCGTTTCCTACCGCTCACCTTTTGCTCTTGGCCTCCTTTTAAATTTGTTTAACCTCCCATCTCATTTAACTATGTATGTTAGTATAAATAATTAATTATAATAATACAATATAATGTAAATAATTTACTTCTTAGTGTGAGGGAATTTTATAAAATATTCTTGCATATTCAACTCACACTTTATATTGACATAAAAGCGAGTTGTGTTACCCTTCCCACACCCCAACCCTCTTTCTTGGATCTCCATTAGAACTCAGGAACTTCCGTTCGTTCGACTTCTTTCCTACCTTTCTTTCACACGCTTCTTGAATACCAGATCGCGACCCTCTGACCTGTAAACTTCTTCTTGCAGAACTCCGCCTTTTGACGAATCTTTTATTATACCAGTCATATCTCTTATTCCTTTACCTTCTCAATTTATAATCCGTCGGGGAAGTTTAAATTTTGCTTTTACGTCTGCTGTTTGATGCAACCGTTGCTTGGTCGAATAAATAATGTGTTATTTTTATTTATAGTTGTAACCTCGTAGTGCATATATGAAGTATATATAAATAAAAACAACTGAGCATCATTTAATTAAATTGTGTATTTTTATCCATTGTTTATATTGGCCTGCATTGAAACAATATAAAAACAAATTATCAAATACTGTTTAACCACTAAAACATGCTAAAACATAATTTTTTGTTAGTTTGAGTTATTTTATATTTTCTCCATAATATCTAAAACAACTAACGGAATGTGAGAAGCAACTAACAATCCAGAAATAACTATTTTAGTTAAGATATTAGCTTTTAACGATTATTACTTTATATTTTTGAATAAACATATCATTCATTATAAACGCTGTTTGTTATCACTCGCCGTTTGAGGCTACTTCAACACTTACTTGACAAACGCTTTAATCTCCCAATTTTTTACAAAAGACTTATATTGATGACTATCATAAGACTCTTTTGTACTTACGGAGTAGAGCATTGGCGTTTCAATTAGCCTTCGAATTTCTCTCGTATCCAATCTTTGCAAAATCCTCAAAGCTCACGAATTAAGGCATCCATAACGGCCTTAATGTCGCATTTGTTACTGATTTGGCCCGAACCCGATATCAGTCCATGACAAACCTCTTATATATATATATATATATATATATATATATATATGTATAATCCTCCGAGGCGTCTGATAATAAGACGGCCTCGCGACCTTTTAAGTTATTTAAGTACTACCAGTGGGTAGTTTCTCTTCTTGCCTTTATCCATACCCTTATGCATTATTGATTATATTTACTTGTTATATTGTAATAATACTATTGTAAATTTCAATGAATATTAAAAAAAAAAAACTGTCCTTTATTTAATGTTTGTGTAATTAAATAAATTATTCCCATTTCTCTCTTCTAAAACTATTCTGAGTGAATTAACTAGTAGAGTGTTCTGTTCCCATGAAGGCAAGTTGGGGTGCCTTGTCATGCGGGTAAGCACAATTATTTAATTTCTTAAACCCCCTCGGTACAGCTAACTACGGCCGGTCCGGGAGGCATTCATTTGAAAAAGACTTCTTCAAAGCGGTGTGGAGAGCGCTATAAATTTTCCTTCTTTGTTGAAATTCACTCTTAGCAATAAATTATAGGGGTGAGACTTATAGCATTACGTAAAAAATTGCCATACACATGTAATTTTAAGATGATTAATTATTATAATATTTTTTTTACCATCTATATATTCTATATATTCGTATTTGATAATGTTTCTTTTCATGATATGGTTATTTGTCGCTTTTCGAAATTAAGTAAGATTAATTTTTTTATTTTATACGAAATAATTAAATTTTGTCGTTAGGGATATTTGAAAAAATATATATTTTAAATTTAAATTAATAGCATTTAAGATCTAATGCATTAATCGGCCATTACATTAGACATTAGGAAAGGGTCTAATATATATTGCAACTCTTTAATATAATTATAACACAATATATTATCATAAAATTATTAAAGTATACAAAAAAATAAGGACGTTTAACCTATAAGGAATTACAGGACCTTAAATATTTCTTTTAAATAATCTATTATTCGAACTATGAAGTTTGCTCTTACATCGTCTGTAAATCTGACCAACACTTTTTCTTCAAACGTTCAAGAATCCTCAGAATTCAAAAAAATATCACGCAAAATTCAAAAATAGTAACAAAAGTTAAATTTTAAGATATTTATAAACGGCAAATAATACCAGCCATGATTTTCTTAAAATCGCTATTTTGGATACTAAATGTTGTAACCACGTACCACTATAATTAATTAATTTAAGTTAAAATAACATAAATTTTACAATGTCTTAATTTAATCAGATAATTAATTAGTGTTTATCATATCATTATAGGGTTATTAATTGAATATAAAAATTTTAAAACTCAGTTTTTCTATACAGCTTATAATTTTATGTAAGTTTAGGCTTCAATAGAGTTGTTATTATATTTATAATTAATTATGTCTGAAAATACTATGACTTCATATCTAAATCAGTAAATAATTAACTCTGAAATATTAATAATAAACCTATTAAATACACTTAAATGCTCTACATTATCCATATTATGTCTTAACTGTTAAATCTATAACTAAGGTTCCTATTGTAAATAAAATAATTTAACACTAACATATACATGATGTCTAAGAAAAAAAAACAAAAAAAGAATTTCTTTAGGATTTATTACCAGTTATATTACAGTCATAGATCATCTTAAATGATCAGTACTATAGCACATTTATACGGCTACATGTATTTATGAAATATAATTTTTACAGATTCTATCATACATACATTTGTCTTTTATTCACATATTATATTCTAGTATTTATTAGTTCTATAATATGAATTTAAATAATTAAATAAAATAAATAATAGGAACACTTGTTTACAGTTCCTAGTTATATATAATTATATAGTTATGCCATGTTAGTATGTTGGTTAAACTGGGCATGCGCACTATCCCGTATCGAGTTACAGAACTAATCAGCGTTAGGTAAATGGAGACAAGGGAGAAGAGGTTGGATGCCGGCCAGGGGCGAGCTATTTTTACACAGCTCCTCTCAGAAAGGTCTTAAATATCAAAGATCCTCCACTCCTGGTGTCGCCTTACCCTACCTCTTCACCCTAGTCTACTTTTAACAACGCCCTCTACTCCTGATAGCACCGAAAATCGCATCTTTGTTGGGCCAAGTCCAACACTCGAGCAAACTTAAAACTAGCATACAATTATATTACAATGGATATTCGGATTACACTGTTTGATGGAATGCTGCGAACAACTCCTCTAATTACTGAAATATTTCACTCCGGATTCCTCGTTTAATAATCCGTCTCACTTTAAATTTATCATATTTACATTTCACATAATTGAACTGAGCACTAAGATAGCTAAATCGTATTAACGCCGCACTCCGAATTTGACAACTGAGCGATAAGAAACACAGGGAAGCCTTGTCTGCAGATAAGGAACTCGTTATTCTCCCGACGCGACCAATAGCGTGTTGATTTCTTTAAAAAAATCACAATATTTTTACAGGACTTGGTTCCTTATACGCATGCGCACTCAAGCCTCAACTATTAACGGACACGACTAGCACGTGGACCGCACTTCACTTGCACTGAACAGCGGGCGTACTCCTGTTTCGTCTTCGAAGAAGTATCGGCAAGGAAGCTCCATACTTCTTTACATTCCATATCCAATTAATTACACTATGGGAAGTACAGAAGCATGGAACCTGACCTCAGCCAGTCCTCTCTATGGCAGCCTCAGCTAGCGACTGAAGCCTGGCAGGCCGTGTGCTGCTAAAAACAGCCCTCACATCTGGACGTGGTGGGGGCTCCCCAACCCCAAATTTGTCCCGTAGACAGAAATATACCTCCCTCCCCGGCCTCATTGTTCGCCGCCGTGCTCTACCTGGGTCCTTTCCGTTAGAATCCCACACCGCCCAGGAAGCCTCGTCTCCTCAAACACTCTTTCAAAGCCTAGAAAGGCAGGGGCGGTTGATGTGTTGAGTGTCCTTGCTGGAAAAGATGCTTTGTGATAATGGCTTCAGTTTCTTCACTCGGCACTTCCATCTAAAGAACTCAGGACGATTGCCTCCATATTTGGGCCAATTCTTTTCTTATTGACACTATAACTTATACTATTTTTTCCTACCAGTTTACTTATTGTGAATGGGAATGAGACAATGTTGGATTTAGTTAAATTTTTAAATTTAAGGGTTTGCTATAAAAAGTTAGCAATATTTTATTTTTTTGGTAATTATTTAATTTTATGGACTTTATAATCAAACATTTTAGCTCATAAAACTCAAGAAACCTGTGGTTGAGTTAAAAAAAGAACTTAGAAATTATTATAGTTGATCTTAAAATTAATATTGATATTTTTATATGTTATTTGTAACATTTTAATAAGCAATAAATCACTAGAATAAATAATTATTATTTATGCATTATTTGACTTTCACTTAGAGATATAATTAACTAACTTACTTTACATTATTTAATAACATCAATAAATTAGCTTTATTTGTAAAACACATTTTTTAAATTTTCTATTCTTTCCTAAGAAAAAATTCAGAATAGTTTTTTATTTTCAACAATTCAGGTGTTTTAAGTAGAGTCATTAAAATTATATAAAAGTTAATTAACAACATTTTAAGCTGTGGATCTTTGATTTTAGATCTGGATTATCCTGTTTTAGAATAATTTGATACATAAAAATGTTTAGGCCGCGGTGACGGAGGTCTTTAGTAGCATAAACCAAACTAACCTAGTAACTTCTGCGGTTCCAGTTTTAATCTTTGATCCTTATCAGTTTAAATAAGGGACAAAATATAGAATAAGAAAACTTCTATGCTTTCAATAGGTTCCCATTCTCTTCCTGAATCGATATGGTTTGAAAATGATGTCATACCATCCTCGTGATACATAAGTATATTTATAAATTTCTTGAACTATTACGTCCAGTTGTAGTGACCGAATGGCAAGGCATGCAGAGACTGTTGGCGGGATGCCAAGATGTCCGACACGAGCTGAAAAAAAAAAGAAAAACAAATCTATTTCTACTCAACATCATTAGATTCGGTTTGAAGTGGCTACTTTGTGTGATGCTGCAGTGATTATGCAATGGAATGTGTAATACTCCATAAACCATACTATGTATTTGGTGGTTTACAATAATTCATCGGGCAACTCTTAATTATTTACTTATCTACAAGCTATGTACCATTATTTTATTGCTGTAATCATAAATTACCTTAAAGCAACGACTTAAAAAAAAAATATTGCATTTAATACTGTAGTTTGATACTGCTATATTACCATAGCATTGGCATATGTTAATTTTAGAACATAAAGAAGACATAGATAGTAGATACTTGATTAAGAATGTGTTGATTCGATGTGTTTATGGGAATCTGAAACGTTAGCAGAGGTCATAAATTATTTATGGTTTGGAATTCAGCCACGGTTATCTATCATATTATATATTTTAGACTGTTTTTCATAAAAATTGACACTAAAATTGAAAATTTATTGTAATCTTTATTTATATTTAACTCAATAAATAAACATTACAAGATAAAAATAAATATTTACTAATAACAATATAATACGTACCTTTAGAAAAAGAATACAGGAAATTAATAATGTGCATCGGAGCCTTAAAGTTGAAGAAAAAGAAAGTATTTATTTATTTACAAAAATACATAAAAAAATCAGTTTTAACATTATAATTATTTTGGATCAGTGGAACAAAATCTTCCAGTAAACCTTAAATATTTTTTATTTGTTGCTCTTACTTTCTTCTAAGAGACCTGAAGGGTATTCTTCCTGTCTTGTAGATGTTCTTTTTTATCGTTATCTTGATAGAAAATATGTATTGCACATATTTCTATTACAAAGAACAGTTGATTTAAATCTAGTTTAACCATTCTACAGAACTTGAATACGCCAGAACATGACTTGAAAAATAAGGAAATAAGACAGGGTAGACTTGTACGTGCAGAAAAGAGATGGCAATACTGTGTAGAACCTTTTTGGGAACGAAATCAATAATGGGATATTCGTTTTTTTTTTTTTTTTTTTTTTTTACAAAGGCTTGATTCAAGATTAATCCAAAGTTTTCACTGGGCACAATATTAAATTAGCACCTTTATAAAAGAAAAAATATAATTTCCATTTGCCTCGTTATGTTCACAATGCTTCCTTCTACTATTTGAACTATGAATTATTTTATATTTTTTTAATATATAAACTATTGTATAATAATGATTGGAAGTCATACTTGAAACTCTTAAACTGCTTTTAGCGCCCACGAAGGTTTAGTAACTATTCTTAAAATCATCCATCCAGGTTTTACTACTTTTTTAACAGTAAAGTAATTATTCAATGAAAATTTACGAGTTTTTATATATTTTTCTAATTATCATAAATATTATTTTTTAAATATTTGGTGGTATATCTGTACTCAAAAATAAGTGATAATTTATAAATAGTAGGTGCTGTAGTAGCAGATTTTAGTTTGATTATGCACCATTTTTTGAGCCACTAGTTCATTGCTTGATGAGTGTATATGAAATCACAAGTTGTCCATATTTTTTTCCATACCATCCCTGCCATTTATCTGTTGCATTATTATAATGCAATTATAAATTTCAATGAATACATTATTAAAAAAAGGTATATTTTCAGATAGTTGGTAATCCAACCAGGCTTCAAACCATTAGGATCTCCTATTAACTTTTATGATAAAAAAATCCAAAGGACTGCCCGAAACGTAGAAAGGATTATATTGGACTACTTTTATTTTTACATTATCTTGCGAAGTAATCGTAAAAAGCCCCAAAATTCTTGACCAATCACATCTTATGTCTTAATTGATTGGTACATTATGTTCTTTAAAAAGTAATTTTGTTTTTCGTTTCTTTACAAGATTAAATTAATCATTGACGCCCGGGAACGAGATTTTTCGTTTTCATTAGACATTTGTTGGTGACCGGAAACGAGAAATCTCATTTTGTTGATAAGCTCCGGTCACATATTAAATTGATATTATAATAGGTATATATGATAAAAATGATATTGATATGTGATAAAGTCACCATTCTTGTAGTAAATTTCAGTAAAACATTAGCGGGCGGCAATGTGTTAATATATAAACATGAAAATAAATATCCGGAAGGAGCTGGGAAAGCACTTTAGTTCCTTGAACCATAAAGCCTAGAAATAGATTTTTTCGCTTTTGAATTTTATTCGTGCTATCAATTTTTCATTTTAAAAAATAAATAAAACTGTATCTCTATTTTACAGAGCTAATTTTTACTTCAATGTATCTAATAAAGGAAGTGTTAAAATAGCAAAAGTTCTGATTTCCGAACTTTGAAAAATGAATTATTTTTAAATTTTATGTTTAAAAATGTTTTATAAATAATGATTGGAAATCATACGTGAAACTCTTTGCATGCAGATTTTAGTTTGCATTTTATTAAGCATATTTTTTGGATCCACTGGTTTATAACTTAATAGGTGTACAAGGTAGTCATATGCTGTCCACATCAGATAGTTTATAATGCCAAACAAGCTTCAAACCATTAGGAACTGTCATTATTAAGTTTTTATTTTTTAGTTTAAAATAGAACATACAAAGATGTGTCCGAAACGTAGAAAGAATTATATTAGATCCATCCCTGGGTTTGGTTCTTGTTAAATTTTCCTTGTTGCTTATCTTTAGTTTACTGTTTTATCTTCATCAAAAACCTACGTTTATACCAATAAAAACATAAGCCCACATTACTGCTTGATCAATGATTAATTGTCATTTTTCAGTTGAACAGATCCATGTTTGAAAACGCTGAAGAATACCCGATTGCGTTACACTGGGAACGCACAATATTTTGTTCTGTGGACTGAAAGGTTCTGAAACGCCAGGACCAAAAAACAGGACAGTCACATCAGCCAATGGACAAAGTAATTATTAACTGATTAATACGAGGGCCGTGGAATCAACTGGATGATAGCAAAAAAATCGCCTCCGGTCCTCAATCGGATTAGTGGACAGGCCCTTTCCTAGTTACCGACCATTCACACGGAAATCAACCCTCCTACCGCATTTGTTTTTCATTCATTTGTAGCGGGGGATATGCAAATGCCTCCCTATTCAGTCGAACAACATGGCAAGGTAATGACATTCTCTATCACTAATATAAACCGGGTTCAGTAGTTAATCTCTCTCAGCCTTTTCTGGACCAGTTGTTGCTAAAACCCACCAAAAATCGGCATATCGCTCTAAGAGAATTAAAACCAAAAAAAAAACTTGTTATTGCTGAAGATGACCCATGACACAATGTGTTGAAATGGATTTTTTTTCTTTAAATATATTTCCCTCCCCCCCCCGACGTAGGGAAGTAGCGGCCCCATCGCCCAGTCGTCAGACTGCAATCAGCTATTGGTCCTCCAGGTTGGAGGAACAAAAACTCTGACACGCATACAGTACACAATGCACAGCATACTACACACACACCCACATCACAGACAAAGGTCAACTTCTTCTGTACACACCCTAGGGTCTCCTCCCTTAGGTAGCCGCCCAGAACGGGGGAGCTTGTCAGGGAGCTATGAGGAGGCAATAGCTCCACCTGACTCGGGGGGTAGTGGGCTGATACCCCACTCTCCTTAAATTAATACAATGGAAGAAATAGAGCTGGACTGATTTTACGGAATTCGCCTGGGCGTGGAAAACGGTTTATTCGACTTGCAACCTGGAAAGTACGCGGCCTGAACGAGAAAGAATGTGAACGAGTGGAAGAAATGAAGAAGGCAAAGGTTGCGATTACAGAAATAAAGAAGAAGGGCAGGGGTGAAATCAAAATACAAGACTTACTTCTGTTTTCGGGTATCAGCGGAAACGAGAGGGCGGCCAGTGGAGAAGGATGAGGTATGTGAATGACAGACTAATAGTTCTGGATATCATGGAGGGTGAGAGGATACACTCACTTATAGCAGCTTATGGTCCCAATGATAATGCTCGACAGGAGGAAAAAGAAAAGTTCCTTGATGACCTGCAAAAGGAGGTTGATGATTGTGAAGGCACCCCTATGATTATTGGAGATTTGAATGACAGAGTAGGATATGAGAAGGAAAAGTGGGGTGGAGTCGTTGGGAAGTTTGGCGAAACCTCAATCATTAATAACGGAGAAAGAATTCTCAGTTTTCGTGTGGAAAATACATTGAGAATTGCGAACACACTCTTTCCGCATAGAAAAATCCATAGATTCACCACAGAGGAGCCAGTAAAAACTGAAAAATCTATAATAGATTATTTTCTGAAAAACGGTAGGTACAGTTATGGAAGAAATAAATTGGATGGCACGAGATTCTCATCACCCATGGGATAGTGATGACAGAGCAGAGCTGGTTATCATTCAAGAAAATCATCCTTGATGCTTCTAGACTGGTATGCGGAGAGGAAAGAACACGATCCGGCTTTAAAAGAAGTTCGTGGTGGACCGATGATGTGAAAAATAAGGTTCAAGGAAAGGAGAGAGCATGGAAGGACTTCCTCAGCCCGAGAATACCTACAGCCTGTAAAAGGTACAAGGAAAGAAGGAAGGATTCCAAGATGACAGTTCTTCAAGCCAAGGAAAAATCATGGGAAGATTTTGGTCACAAAATGGAAGAAAATGCAAAAGAGAACCAAAAGATTTTCTACAAAGTCCTCAAAGGAAAAAAAAAGGAAAGATCGGATTCACTCAAAGGAATCAAGGACAAGGAAGGAAGGATTCTATGGCAGGAAAGAAAAAAAAAGAGATGGAGAGAGTATTTCAAGGACCTGCTGGGGGGGAGAGACGTTAGTCCGGATGAGACCCATAATGCGGGGGTGGATTATGCAGAAGAAGATGATTTCATTAGCAAGGAAGAATTGCAGGGAGCTATCACGAAGATGAAGCTGGGCAAGTCTGCAGGGCTGAACGAAATGACTCCCGAAATGATGAAGGTATATGGGCAGCAAAGGTGAAGAAATGTTTCTCCATCTCTTAAATTTGGTATGGAAAAAGAAAAGGATACCGAAGGACATCGCGGTTTGGAGATCGCGGTGTTGGTGCCTATCTACAAGAAGGGAGACAATAGAATATGCAATAACCATCGAGGCATATCTCTGCTCAGTGTGCCGAGCAAGCTCTATTCAGGAATCCTAGAAGCAAGGGTAAGAAGAGTTGCCGTCTGCCAGATCGGAGAGGAGTAGTATGGATTCAGAAACTCGAGGAGTACACAAGACCTGATTTTCACTTTGAGGCAGGTCATGGAGAAGTCCATCGAGAAAGGTAAAGAACTTTCTGTCTGCTTCGTGGATTTAGAAAAGGCATTTGACAGAGACAAAACTGAGGATATAGAGCGAGCTCTGTCGGAAAAGCAAGTGGATATGGTTACGATTCTGGCAGTCAGGAATTTCTACCGAAAAACAAGAAACATAATAAGGACTGGCAACCACACCTCAAAGGAGTTCGAGACGATGCAGGGAATACGCCAGGGGTGCAGCCTAAGTCCCCTACTGTTCATATTGGTGCTGGATGTGGTGCTGAATAGAGCCAAACCCAGATTGCGGCGTTTTCAACTAGAGCACAGGAACCTACAGCCTACTTTATATACAGTTCTCGCTTTTGCTGATGACCTCGCCATGTTCGCTGCGGATGACCGGGACCTACAATACAACGTAAATATCATGCAAGAAGAGTTGTCGAGCATTAACATCATTCTTAGGAGATGAGATACCTAAGAAAGGTTGAAGAAAGGACCAGAAGAGATAGGATCCGCAACACTACAATAAGATCAAACCTCGAGGTACAGCCGGTAGAAACCACTCTTGAAGAAAATAGACTAAGATGGTTTGGGCACCTCCTGAGGATGAGCACGGAGAGAACGGCCAGGATCACATATGAGACGACAGTAGACGGAAGAAGACCATGAGGAAGACCACGGATCACCTGGGATAAAGGCGTGTAGGAGGCGTTCGTGAAGCGAGGGTTGGACTGGAGCAGAAGAGAATTGGTTCGGGAAAGGGACACCTGGGCCAAGTTCTATAGAGGGCATCCCCACTCTGCGCAGCGGTAGAGAGGGGAAGATTATGATGATGATGATATATTTATCCACACTTGTCAACTACAACAAAATGATATGAGAGGCATGGAGAAAAACAGTACCCAGCGCTATCTCTCCATTGGCTTGATTTAATATCCTTATGATAACAGATCTCTCATCCACCTTCCTTTGCGTCCTCAGGCATGTGAGGGCTTGGGTATCCGTGTAATAAAATGGATTTAAGTTTAAAATAAAAAATATATAAATAACACAATTGTGAACCGTAGCCTCTGTTCAGTTTGTTAGTGGGGAAAAATGTATATTTAGCATCTGTGCTGATCGTATTCAAATACATTATAATCAGAAACAAACAGTTTTACTGCATTTTTACTGCATTCTAAGTACTACATCCTTTATTTGATTTAGTAAGTGTGTGTTTATTGGTTGTTTAGGAATGAATTTTCCTCCTATACTTAAAATGTTAATATTTCCTCCTATAGTAAAAAAGTAAATTTTAAAAGATACCATTCGTGAAAAAATACTAAGCACTAAAGACAATAAATAAATAACAGCGAATAAAAACACAAGCTAGCATGTAATAACTTATTTACATTATGGATATCTGCTTTCATAAAAACAGACTAACCAACTAAAGTTATTTAATACTGATTCATTTAAGCAAACGACTAACCTGCTTAGAGGGTACCTGTACTTGTTTGGGAAGTGGGGAGATGTCGAAAAAGCAAGGATTTAAATGAGGATGGGGATGAAGCATGACGGCATGATATTAGTAGCGATCGAGTTCCAGATGGCGGAAGAACGGGTGAGAAAGGAACGCTCGAATATTTTGTTTTTGTGGAAACGAGCATAATGATCGGAAAGGCGAGGTCTTGTTTCCTGGCGCTTGACTGATGACTTGAATCGAAGGAGGCAAGTGTTGATAGCTAATGTATTGGATTGGAAGGGAAGAGCCGCTTAAAGGTGGGGCATGCGTGACCGCCACGGTGTTCCAAGAGAAGATCTTTGATGATTTTACTAGGGTATCAATAATTTATTTCAAGTACATAGTATTACATTATACAGGATTTTTGGTTTTAGGAATTTCTATTGTATTATTTAGTGTTGTTTTTCTCAGTGATAAAAAAACCAAGGCAAGAAAACACTTCGGAAGTCTTTAGAATTAAAGAATTTAATAAAGTCATTTAAAATTAAATAAAGTTAATTTTAAATTAACGATATTAATTTCAACCAATTTCTTATCTTCACTTAGATCTAGGTAGACTTGTACGATCGGCTTTTTTCATCGCTTTTGAACAAAGCGACATTCCATTCAGATCGCCTGAGTGTGAAATCCTACGTATAGGTTGTCCTTTTCGATCAATTTCCTCCTGCCAAACCAAATCGTTTGAACGATGGAAAATTGTCAGGAGGAAAAACGGCGGTTTGGCTGGAAGACTGATACTCCTCTTTACTCTCGTTTTTTCCCATTCATCTCTTACAATTGATTTCATTCATTTATATCACAGATATAATTTTTATTTGGTTTATTATTAATTTGTATATAATAAACGAAAACTATCAATTCAATACTCATTTAAATTTCCACCCAGATGCTTATTAAGTTGTAGAAGAAGGTAAATATAATTTAATAAAATCCATACTACAGAAATTAATGATAATTACTGTTCGGAGATGGAAAATTTGGCCGGTGATCATTGAGGGGAGGATTTGTTAAAAAATAATTTTATTTTCTGTATGTTTTATGTTTTATTTATATATGAAGATATTAATTGAGGTGTTGACATGGAAAACGTGGTTATGAAATGTTTATTTTAGAGTAAAAGTAAAAACGATCACCGTTCCTAGAAACTAAACCACTCCTAGTTTTGACTTAGTTTCTTTCTTTCTTATTGGCATTATTAATTATTACCTTTTCTTTGAACAAAACTGAAATTATTTTTTTTACTTAGTACGTTTGCGATTTGAACGCCTCAATAAGTAATTAATAGGTTCGATTTTTATAAAACATAATTCTTCAAATTCATGTTAATAATGCACCAATTCGCAATGAAAAAAAGTATCACAATTTATATTTGGGCAGAAATTTAATTTATTTGTTGTACTTTTTATCAATATCATATTTCAGTTGACTAAATTATAAAATAAATAAATAAGGAGCTTTTTTACCATTCATAAAGAAATTTCTTCATTATAGGCAATTGAGAACACAAATCTCGACCCTTTCTTGAGAATTCTTAAAGAAAGCTTGAAACTTCTGAATTGGAATGAAAATTGGGGATATAAATAAAAGGTCAACAACTTGTTTGAACTGAACCGCTTTTAGAAACCAACTTGAGTGGGTCTCTTCAGCGGCAAAAAAGCAGGAGAAATGAGAGTGCTTTGTGTAAGGAAGCTGGCATGAGGTTTAATCAAAGAAGAATAACAAAGGAAATTGGAAATAGAAGAAGGATGTTCAAGAAAAATGACACGTGTAGCAAAAGTGGCATTGCGAAGAATACATTTTTTTTTTAAATTAAAAGCAGATACTTAGGATACAAAAACAGTTCTGATACAGTTCATGTCTAAATCGTAAACCCATGCCCATTCTTCATTAAAGCTGTTTGATAGGTCAGTCAGCATTAATACAATACAACGTTTATTTTTTAAGGAAAGGTAGTTTTTTGAAGAAGCAGGATAACACAGTTGCTATGCTGAAGGCCCTGGGTTCCGTCTGTAGCAAATAAATTATTTACTCTATTTACAGCCACGGATGAACTATTTGGGATCGACAGACTTTCCTGGTGCTTACCCAGCCTAGTTGTAATGATACACATGGTTTTTTTTTTCCAATAGAATTTTACTTCTATAAACAATACATTATTTCCTTGCGGTTTCACTACATCATTCCAAATCGATTTACTCCTCTAAACCTATTCAGTTTTATTTTTTATAAGCGTTAGAGCATAACAGAGTTTTCTAAAAATACATCCTCTCATCAAAGGCAGCTTTGGGTGAGTTAAATTTTTTTTTTTACTCTTTGGCCGTCGCCCAAAACTCATAAATATCTGAAATAGGAGATGGAAAACCTGTCTTCGTCTTTTTCTCGGCTCTTGTTATTGAATTTGTTTCTACTTCCAACTTTAAGTACTCCTCTTGTATGAGTATTTATATAATGTAAAGAAGCGAGTACAAATAAACATAGTCACAAGAGCTGAAAACTGACTTAACGTTTGGAATAGGGTGAGAGAGAACGGTGTAGAGTAGGGTTTAATTTTAATATATGGCGGCCAAATGAATAGGGGCCCTGTCTGCTGAGGAAGCTCGTAAATTCAGTGATACTGGACCCTGGAGCTGCGCATATAAACCAGCTAATGTTGCACTTGGTTTAGATTTTGAATTTATTCTAACATTTATTGCCAGTTATTATAAATTATAAAGTATATATTTCAACAAAAAGGTGCTAGTTTTTGAAGTATAGATATAAAGTAAAAGAAATTCACGAAAAAAAATCAAGTTTAAAAATAGAACTCGTTTAAAAAATTTAACCGTGGACAATTGCGCTTTATGGTTTAGGCTAAAAAAAAAATGTTCCATAGAATATTTCTCTCTAAGAAAAAGGGGTCAATTAAAATTTACTTTTCAAGGAGATGGTTAGTATGGAATAAGCTGTCATAAAAAAAATAAAAAGTAAAATAAGAAATAATAACATTAAAATTTTTTATATGTGCTGACGTTTCGATTGAAGTTATAGAATTAATATATATACGTCAGATATATACCGAGTTTACTATATATAATACTATATATAGGTTCTCGTGCGCCTGCTGTCCTCGATCAACGCCGATTGAACGTCGGTTCTGGTTATGGAGCTACGGACAGCCTGCTGGAAACCATGGTTCAGAGCAACCTAAGGTTCGGTGACGCCCTTCAGGCTGTCTATTCTCCTGACTCGGCAAGTAATATATTTCTACACTAAAACTACCTCAATCGGCCAAAGAGCTAAGGTCTGTAAACCCAACTGAAAAAACAAGTTATCTAGCTTTTATATATATCAATATTTTTTCATATTCAAGATATTTTCAGTCGTTCATACTTCATGATTGTTCTCCAGTCCTACTGAAACCTGATAAAGGCCTATATCTTCAGTCAAGCCAATCGTACCTAGACGTTGGCTTACATTTAAAACAAGCTTTACTTCTTAGTCTGTTTTATTTTATTTTGTGTCTTTAGCACCGCAGCCCTTCTGCTATCCCTCTACACTATTGTATCTTGACAAATTCATAAATTATAATTACACAACATATGTGTGTGACTGAATTTACAACACTTCATTAGAGAAATTGTGTTATCATAATATAGCATTTCTTGAAGAACTGTCAAGATTGAAAACTATAAATGTTTCAAAAAAATATTTTCATTTATTGATAAATTTATTTTAGAAAATCGATTTCTTAGGAAAACTATGTGTGGATTGTAAATACAATTTATATAGATATTTCGGTTTTCTGCTTGGAGAAAGAGACCCAGCGAGCAACGGTAGGTTAGATGATTTTAAGTTTATCATTATTTGAATTGGTCTTTCATTTTGGATATTTACATTTGAGACGTTCAGGATCAAAAGCGGATAAGTCCTAATTTCCAAAATTAACTTTTTCACTTTTTTCGCTAGTTTAGTCAAGCAATGCTTTCTGCTTCCGAAACTTCAGGTTCGAAATCGAACTAAATCCATTAGAAATAAGGTGACAAAGTATCGTCTTAGAAACAAATGCTTGAACAAACTAGGGAGAAATATGAAAATGTCAATTTTTGAAATTTTGGATTATCCGCTTTTTATCCTGAACTCCTTATTTATTGGCTGTGACAAATTTTGTGGGATACAAGAGGGTAGTGGAATTTCTTCTGTAAAACAGGCTTTTTGTTTTATCTACTTCCCCGCGTACTGCGATTCCCGGAATGATTGGGAACCCAAAAGAGAGTTTTTTTTTGTAATATTTTTTATTATTTTAACTTAAAGTTATAACTTAACTTTAGTGGATTAACTTGATAGAGCGCAGGATTGGAGTGTAGTGGAGTGATGTAAGGTGGACATCTAGAGGTGAGGAAGGAGTTGGGGCTGGGGACAAACCCGGCAGATAAAGCTGATACTGGAGCGGGATTAATGTAAGTTACTTGAAGCCTCGAGCTATTAATTACGGCCTCCGTTGTGGGCTTAGTGCAAACTTTAGTCTCTCCATCAGATTCCTTGACAAATGTTCCTCCGAAGGACGCTCGCTCGGATCTTTTCCGCACCAACCGGCAGCCTAGGCCAAATGGCGTTTCACTCCATTTATTATGTCCAGCGTTCATTTATGTAGACAAAAAATTAATTCCTCAGAAACTTTAGAATATCCCTAATATAATTATACAATCACCGTTGATCTTAACGAAAGATATATATCTTGAATAATATTAGTTGACCTAACCTCTAACAGTTAATATTATAAAATAATATTAAATAATTCTGGATATTTTATATAGCGCATTGAGATGCAAAAGGGGATAAATCCAAATTTAATTTTTTTTCAGTAATCACAAACATATGCATAATTGAGGTTATTATGAAATGATTATTTATTTGAGATTATTTTTAGAAAAATTAGATTGTCTTTGGCATGTTTAGAATGATGAACCATGTGCCACCACATAGAGGGCGCTAAATTTGTGAAAACAATTAAAAATTATAAAATATGGATTTATCCCTTTTTGCATCTCCACGCCTCATATTTCTTATCAATTCTTTTCTATATTTTCTAATAATTCTGTATTTTCCAACAACATTTATAACATCTATTTCTTTTATTTACCCTTTACAATTTTTATATGTCATTATTCCCGTTATTTCTTTTTTGTATTTCATCATCTCTATTAGATCAATTTGTATTACCTTCTTTATTACTTATTTGAAAATGATCTTATTGCTGTGATGCCTATATGAATTTTGAATATTTACCTTGTATAATTTAATTTATCTGCAATTTTTATATTTAGCTCCGGAGAAGAACTGCAATGTGGGTCGAAACGTTGGTTTTTAATAGTTCTCCCTTTTTGAGAAATCTTTTTTACCTCCACCCGGACCATTTTCTTCCTCAAAGATACGTTAACAAATTTACTCATGATTATTACTATAAAGATATTATTTATAGTTAATCCACATACTGCAATATAAATTAATATACTCGGTACAGTAAGAATAGTGTATATCATTACAAAGCAACTTGGGGCCTCAGGTGCCAAAAGCAATGTATGAAGGCGCTGTACTTCATGGGTTACGTGTTCTGCTCTCCAGATCAACATCAGAAAGATATGGTGTCACTAAGGCTTCAGTGAGTAGCTGCAATAAAAATTAGTAAGTGCTACCCAATTAATTAATAACCTACGCTTTAGAGGCTGCAAAAATATTGACAGGACAATGCCAATTCAAATGAGAATTGAATAACTTACCTTTTTGGTTTTAAATTAGGTAAGAAAATAAAGGGAAGAAGAAGTTTAGACCAAACAGAAACAACCAGTATGTTGATTATATCCAGGAAAAACCTTGACTACTGGCAGGGCTAGGAAACAATATGTTTCAGAAAATAATGATGTTTATACCGATGGCAGTAAGAATGTTGGATGTACATGATTATTTAGAGCCGACGATTGTTGTTCACAGATACCAAGATAGTTACTTGTTGGTTTTACTTCGTTTTTTGGTTAATACGTTTTAACATGTTTTGCTTTTATGTGGATTTATTTTTGTTATTTTTTTATTTATTAATTTATTTTCTTTCGTATTTTGTTATTGAATTATTTTAAATATTATTTCATTTTTTCATCTTTGGCATCTCTGATATGTGTTGAATTTCATAAAGGTAAAAACAAATCATCGAACGCCTCAGTCCTTTACCTAATGTCGTCGCAACAGTCAAACGCATCAACCAGTTCGTCCCCCGTTCGTACCATCCACAGCATATGTAAGATTTTGTTGACTCAATTATGACTCGAAAAGAAACGTGGGTATGTCACCATATTCCTGAGTCAATAGGGCAGTCGCGATGACCTCCACGTCATTTCCATATGACCATGGAGGTCATCGAAGCTGCCAAAAACGCTCCCGAAACCATTTTTCGGCAGGTGGATCGGAGTTATACGATAAGGGTATGTAAAATCTTGTCTCCAGGCTTCGATTTTTTTTTATTAAAAAGGCGATTGTGTAGAGAAACAATGGCATGATTTTACTCACATCTTGAGAATTGCATTTAAGTAGATGCATATTTATATTTTTAACATTTGTTGTAACCTTGCTTTCTGGACGGCATTTTTGTATGGAGGGGTGCAGCAAGTCTTTCTAAGCTTTTCTGGAAACAGCTATGCAGAGAATCATATATCATGATATCATTATAATTGGATTTTCAATAATAAATGAACTGTGTTTTATTATGATAGTCTATTGCTAATTTAGCGAAATCCTAATGTTCATAACTAGAATTCTCTGTAAAATATTTAAAGCGGCGGGGATACCTGCAATAACCTCGGTTTAAGGGAAAGCCTACCAGCCAATGAATATATTTTATCATCCCACAAATATCCTCCGCCCGTATCGGGAAGTCGGTAACGATTTCATTGGATCTCACGTGACCCGTCCCTCGGAGGGCCCCATTTGAATATGAAATGGTAATTGCCATGGCTGGCTAAAGTGGGATTATACTCATGATTTCCCGATTGAGGCCATCTCCAGCTCCAGCAGATAACTTGGATAAATCCAGGGGACGTGACTGGAATGGGCCGATATGGGTTGCCCGTCTCCAATTCTTAGCCCTCGCTATGATAATTGTTTGCTCTTCGTGTGTGATTTAATCGCGGCCAAATTCAATTTCGTAACTTTGCGGCCGTTGTGTGCTTGAATTTCAATTCGTAAATGCTATTCGTATCGCCACCGTTCTCATTTCTGTATTGAAATCTATTTTATCTTATTGCTTTACCATGAGATAAGTACTCGTATTCTGCGATATCTATTGCTATTAATATTTTATTTTTATTATTATATAGGGGATGGCTGAATTGTAGAGCTGAATTGCTGTACCCAAGGTCTCTGGTTTAAATCTGTGGCAGATAATTTATTTATTCAGTTAGCAGCGATAGATCATTCTGTCTGGCGATTCTCCTTACCCTCTAAAATGTGGGTATCCTTAATTGGGGAAAAACCTGGCGGTTAAGCGTGATCTAGCGCAAATCAGCTCACTGCCCAACCATCCTAGACACAGTCTCCATCACGTGCTGAACCCAAGACTCTTCGTCTTTTTTTAGATTAAAACAGAATGTGAAAAAGATGTAAAATGTTGTCATGAACTGAGCGATTGAAGTAGTAGAACTTTTTAATAAATCAATATCACATTATAAAATTGTTGAATGAATTTTTTTACAATCCGTTCCTTTTTCGCCGTTCTTGCTGAGGAAGAAGGTATATTTCTATATACCATGCTAAAACGAAGAAAAAATCTCCAATTCAAATCATCATCATAATCTTTCCCTCTTCTACCGATATGCGGTGTGAGGATCCTGTTTGTAGAGCCTGGACCGAGTCCCTCTTTCCTGAGCCAACTTTGTCCTTCTGTTCAAGTCTTTTCCTCAAAGCATCCTTATGCTTTCCTCTCAGGTGTTGTGAGAGACTTTCCTCTTGGCATTTTTTCTTCCGTGCGGGTCTTTTTTCCTGGTTCTTCTCTCTGGATGCATCATAAGGATATGTACAAACCTTAGTTTATGCTCCTCAAGGATGTTCTCAGCTGGTTTAACGTCGATATTAGTCCGTGCGGTTATGGTCTGGATCCTATATCTCCGTGTCTTCCTTTCTACTTTACGCTAGTACCTCATTCCAAAGCTTGTATCTCACTCATGTATTTTGAGATGAGATCCACTATTCCAAAGAGTAAGATAGGAAAGAGAGAAAATAAAGTACAAGATTTATATGCCGCCATTAGGTATCCGCTAGGGTTGTAGGCTAAATTCGTTGTGTTCATCAGGGATTAAACTTGGCACTATGGAGGGCAAAGCTCTTGATGATGAGGAAATTCCAGCTAGAACACAGTAACCTGATCTCCACCAAATTTTCTTCGCTGACAACCCTTATTACTAACTGCCAATGACCGAGACCTCCAACGTAACGTAAATGTACTTAAAGAATAATTATCGTCAATGAATATGAAAATAATTCGGCTAAGACAAAAAACCAAAAAAATAGAATTATATTTATTCTTAAAAAGTACTGGATAAACGATTTACCACAACCTTATTTACTAAATCAGTTAAACGTGTATAGTTTGTAACATGGTTCCCGCCTTCTTTAATGTCAAATAATCAGTGCAAGTCCTTGTATGAAAAAAAAATCGGACCACAACAACCCATGAAGAGTATTACGTTTAGTACTTGCTAGAAACTGTACTGTTTGCTTCCCCCCAAGCAAACTGTGCAAACAAAAGTATATGAAGAGGAGGAAAATGGTCCGGGGGACGTAAAAATATTGCTCTTAAGTAGGGAGAACTTCTACTGATGCAGCAAATCATTATGCTCACATCACATGATCAAAGCTGTTCATTAGGTGAAAAAATCTTTTGAACCTTATCACTATAAAGAGGGGTCTAGCCTTTTAAATTTAAGAAATCCAAGTTAAAAAATACAGAATGTGTATTAGTTCACTTCTGTCTTATAAAAAATAGATTTTGTCTTAACTCAGTAAACTAATTCTAGACCAGATATTGTGTCTGGAATTAGAGGCTTTTTCAGTTTAAACAGTATTTTATATAATACATTTTTAAATAAATATAATGATCTCAGAAACACCAACTCATTTTATTTACTGAATTTATATCAATCTAATGAAGAAAACGAAGCAATTTTTTTTTTTTTTTGCTTGAGGCTAAAATTAAATTTATTTCGAAATTTGCCTACCATAACAAGTTTACTCTCTGCCCTTTCTATGCCTTTAGATTTCAACTTTATTTACAAGTTATGCCAATAAAGACGAATTATGAAATTCATAAATCATTCCAATTTCTTATAAAGAGCAAGAAGATTATACTGCCAGCTCTAAGAAACTCATAATAAACTTCTACTTGTGACATTATAAGATATTGAAATCAATGAATACCTTCATGTAAGTTTGAGTTTTCTTAGAAACATTCCTTTTGTTTTTTGTTCTTTGTTTTCTTATTTCCGTTAGTTCGTATGTTGCACTGTTGATATACGTTAGTTGGATTCTTCGAGATATCTATAAAAATAAAAATTAATTAATTTAAGACAGTCACTGGTGGCTCTTTTGTAAATTAACTGAAGATGGAAAGTTGAGATGGGGGAGGTCTTTCGTATGAAAAGCAATTCCGAGAGTAAGTTAGGCCTGGAAGGGCTGTAAAATGAACCCAAGTAATTGCATGTTTCCTTTTGTTATCTTTCCATTTATTATTTTTTATCTTTTATTTTATTTATTAATTATGAATTAACCTTTTTTTCATTCAATTTTGTTATTAAATTTCTTAAATTTTATTACTGGTTAGCCACAAGGATTTGTACTATGAAATAACATCAGCTTATCAACTTATATTTTCTAAGCAGCATTCATTCATAAAATTATGAGTTATATTTCATATTTTAAAAGTAATAAAACAGTTATAGATAGATATGGAATAGTAGATAATCAATAATATTAATTTTGTAAGACATTGTAATTTCTTTTATATTTATTTAATAAATTTACGATTGATATAAAATAGATTGGACCTTTGATTGGGGGCATTATACATTTTTTTATGTCATTTAAAGCTGCCTAAAGTTCTGAAATTTATTAAACCTTTCAATTTATTTTATTATTTTCGGCAACTATTAAAACAATATTGTTTAATTCTTTACTTTATGCGTCCATTACCATTTTCTTTAAGAATCAATATTTGTCATTAATATCGATTACATAATTGATGTTGAGGGATAAATTGAGGCGTTTGAGATTAAAAACGGATTACTACAAAATTCAAAAATTTACTTTTTCACATTTTTCGGTAGTCAAGCAATTTTATGTTCCTGAAACTTCATCTTCAAAGCAGGACTAAAACTATGAGAAAAACTTAACTTGACTAAACTAGCGTAAAAAGGGAATTTTTGGAGTTATGCGCGTTTCATCCTGAAGAATAATATAATAGTTGCAATAAAAATAAAAAATGGTTAAATATAATTTGAATCTGGTTTAGATTATACAACTAAGCACTAACCGAAACATTATTATATCTTTAATATTTGAAATATATTGTATGTTGAAATATTTGAATTAACGATTTTAATCTAATAGTAAATATTCCGGAATAATAAATAAAGTTCTGCGCTCTTCTTTTTTTTTCTTGATGTTTTAATCAGTGGTTGTTGAAAAGCTTTTTTATTGAAAACTTTAATGAACAATTAAGGAATTCAAATTGGCATATTGTATTTTTTTTAAAATTTGTTAGTCATAAAATATACCTTGTTTCTATATATATGTGAAGTAATATATTTCTGTGTATACATCTGCAGCCCCATTGAATAATTGGTTTAGTCGAATTTTTCCTGTGAGAATCCATTGTCATCGGGGCTGTTAAATAGTTTTATTAACAATGCCCTCCCCCCTCCAAAGATTCCAAGTCCGATCAAAGATCCTGTGCCAATTTCAAATTTCAGTACAAGAAATGCATTTTGTACAAAATTTGACTTCACCAATTATTCACCGGGGCTGCAGATATATCCCTTTCGAATGTATTACGATTGTACAAGCTATAGATGTTTCTAAACATATGTAATATTATGATTGTATTAATTCAAAATTTTTAACGATATCCGAAAGTAAAACAGTCGAAGAGTGTGACTTATGTTTCGATGGTACATCTAATGGTCTTTGTATCACTGTTTTTATGTAAATTAATGGTTTGTATGTCTATGGATATTAGTATTGCAGACTTGTTTTATAAATAATCCAAATGGTAATGATAAGACCAATGATAAGAAGTTTAGATTAATTAGAGAGATAGATATAGCCGACAAGGGATGCAAATGTAGTATTGCCATTTTAGATAAGATTAATAACGGTTTAAATGACTACTTCATCAGGAGGCGGCCATTTTAATATTCCGTCCATCGCAGGGCCTCGTCTCAGTGGGAAATTAGCAAAGCCGAGCTAATTAGTTTTATCCCAAGGTTCATTATTCCATCTTCCTGGACCGGTTATCATCCTTTGAACCTTCTTTTTTATATTCGAGATGAGGTTCAACTTGTAGCAGTCTAGGTAGTCTAATGCCGTATATATGAATTGGAGATTTCAGGTCCAGGGATCATCATTTAAAAGAGGAATTAATTATACTTAATTTTCAATTGTGTATAAAATTTGAAAGAAGTTAAAAAAAATTCAAGATCATTATAAGTGCTGGGGTCTAACAGTTATAAATAGTAGTAGCCCTTGTAAAAATAACAGTATGTTATGTTTTATATAGTTTATGTAACATGTTGCATCTACAGCCTTCACTAGGGTAAGAGAGGTTAAGTCAAATTTCTCCCCCCAAAAGTTTATTTTTCTTAGGGAAGCGGAATCCTGTTATTTTCCTACTGGACTTGGAATGGAGGTATTTTATTACAAACCCATTCCTAGCAAAAAATTTCGAGAATGGCAGGATTCCGTTTCCCTCGGATAATAAACAGATATCCCTTTTTAGACAAAATTAGACTTAACCATTTATTTACCGGACCTACATCTATATGTTATGAGCCTCTTCTTTTTTTTTTTTTATTAATACTCTATTGTATATCTATGGATATCAGTATCACTGGTTTGGTTTTATAAATACTCCAAATGGTATTATTGTTGATAAGATCAATGAAGAGAAGTCAAGGAAAACTTCTTACCGAAGATTGAATGTCCTAATAATTTTAGTGTGGTTTTGTTTTCATCTTCTGAAGGATGAACTAGGTCTTAAGAAATTCGAAAATAAGGTATTGCGTAGAATATTAGGTCCAAAAAAAGGAAGATACCCAGGAGAATTTAGAATATTGAACAAGGCGGGGCCCACAAGATATTTGACCTCAAGGTAAAACGTATCCTAAACATGCGGTTCCTATAATTAATAAAAATAAAAATTCTCCAACTGATCAAATTATATGTAGCTTATACATACATACATAGCTGCCTCTACATCCCGTCACCGAGACCGGGCTTCCTCTCCTATGTAGCTTATAAGATCCATAATATAATCCTCATCCAATTTGCACCCGGTTAATATTATAGAAGTGATAACGAAGATTAAAATGGGCTTGTAAAGTTCCTGGGCTTAGTAACGAACGAATTCCTAAAAAAGGTAATTAGTGCTGTACCGACAGGGGACTGTCTGAGGGATAGAACGAGGCGTGGGTGGGAGGATTGCGTCTAGAGTGGTCTGTCGGATTTGGGTTTCTATATTGGACGGTGGACTGAAGTTTGTAAGAAAAGATCGGCATCGAGCCTTTGGGTTCGCTAAGACTTATTATTTTAAGTATAAAATGTACACGAGTTCTGAAACGATAAAATTTAAAAGTTCCTAGCAGTTTTAATTGAATTCTCAACGTTAATTTCCTTTTTTATTTAAGCTCTGCATAGTGAGGATAAAAATCTCAATATTTATTCATATTTATAAGCATTATTTTTTATTTTTCAAATTTATTTATCAAATCAACTACTTTTATATTACATCCGATGCTTATATTTTCAAATTTTACATTTCTAACTGTCATTCTACTAGATATATACCTATTCATTTCTTTCTACATATTTCTTCTGTAATTATTTTTTGGCATCATATTTTGTATTATTTTTCAAACATTTTACTCATGTAACTTCTAGGAGTCTATTATCATACATTTTATATCTGTAATTAAACTAGATTTTTCTAAATCCTTTATATTTCACCTTTTTATATTTTAATCTTTTCATTTTGTATCTTTCTGTTTACCTTCTCATTTTTCTTTCCCTTTATATTATGTTTACATTATTATCCTTTCTGTACATTTAATCTGTATTTTATATTCGTTATCTTTAATTATTATATCTGTCACTATTTTAATTTTCTACATTACATGTTACTATATTCTTGTTACTGTAACGTTTTTTATATATTTTTTGTTCTGTTTGTTTCTCTCTCATAGACCTGAAGATGGCCTACAAGGTAGGTCGAAACGTCGGCACACATTAAATATAAGTCTTGTACTTATTTGGTGTTGTTTTTCTCAATATTTTAACTTGAAATAATGATAAATGTTTATTTGGAAATATTATAAGAATGCCATTTGGCAAATATTGTATCTTCTCTTAAAATTTCCACTAAGGGATTCACGTTGAAGCGTGGATGGTGAAACCTCCAATTTAAAGCAACCCTTGCGTGTTTCATCTCTTGGTAGTAGATCCCTGCTTCAGAGAGTTTCAGTCTCCTTGTCGGAATCATATTAATAAATTTTTATGTCCAGCAAGTGAGGCTTGAATTTTTATTTAATTTTTCTTAAATGTGTCACGAACGAGTAGGATTGGTAGTAACAAATAGTTTACATATTTTATCACTATTTATGGAATTTATTTTTGTTTACTTCCTCCCGGGCCATTTTCTTCCGCCAAAAAAATTATTTTGTGATCGCTAGAGTAAATAATATACTTGTAATTACTGGGAATGATTTGGATCTTGATCATGGATATTTTTTTATGTATAATTACCAAAGACTGGAAGTGTATCAAATCTTACAATGAAAAGTATCCATCCAGAAGGAAGGACAATAAATAACAAGTGACGAGATAACAGACCATTTATCCTCCTTGAGCGGTTTGTCTAGAAAAATAGTGATGCTACTCGATATCGGTTCCTGTTGTTATGAAAATGATGTTTATCCTCTTGGACAGGGCAATCAATGGGCTGGTTCGAGCCTCGGGGATGTTTTGTCGAAGCAAGGGATGAAAATAGATCGGGAAGACGTCAGGATTTCATGAGAGGGTGGCTAATGGAAGGGGACAATGGGCGATTTATAGCAAAGTCTCCTCTAACTTCTTGGGCGAAAACAGTCCCGCTCTTTTGTACCGCCGGAGAAAACAACAATAACATTAACCACTCCTTCATCTTGCCTTTTACAAACAATCGCCAGCACCTCTTCCCCAGCCTTCCATTCATTTATCCTGTCACTTTCCACCTCGTGTTCCAAGGTTTGTCTCTTAGTCCTGTCCGGTGCAGAATCTGTAGGATCCACTTAAAGCTGGTACACAATAATAAAAAATAATTGTATAACAAATGAAAACGGTTGACAATTTAAAAAAAAAAAAGGTATCTTCCGCAGGTTATCGCTTTGAGTCGAGTTACAACAAGTTTAAAATGTTTGTTCTTTTCATTTTTAATATCTTCAATAATACAATCATTGAGTCATTGAATAGAAACTAATATAAAAAATTACATTAAAATCGCGTGTTTCCATGATCATATTTGATGGCATAAGAAACAAATTTTGTTCACTTGTACAAATTATTAATATTATCAAAAAATAGAAAATTAATAACTAATGGTCACAATCAGTGAACATGATATTTTCAAAAATGCAAGTTATCGTGAGCTTCAGTATGAAAAAAAAATGATACATAGATGATACATGTTGGTTGAAACGTTCATTTCTAGATGAAATTATGACTAAATTATACACTGTAATTATTTCCCATAGTTACATTCTTTTTTCCATACCAATATATCATAATAACTTATATTAAAAGAGAAGCGAATAAAATGTTAAAAGTTATTGCAACTCAACTCGAAGTAACAACCTGCGGAATGATTACCAAAAAAAATATTTATTACAGCTTTGTAAGGAAAGACTCTCTGATTACACTGATCGATATAAATGAACTTTTTTTTCTTTCACAAGAACTAAAATAACACTTTCTAGAAGTATTTTTCGTGCTGAATCCAAATATAACTTTAGTTTTTCTCCATCGGTAAGGATTTATAACTACTCATTCTGAATATCAATTGACGCGAAATATACATCTTTCAGGATAACGCTCGACCATTGCGGATTTAAGATTGTAGGGATATTCAGAATCCTATTTGGCATGCTATTCTGGCGCGATATAATGCGCGATTCTGGGTTAAGAGTAGTCACTATTGGATATTATGAAATAAAATGGCGCTGTCTATAAGATGGTGTAACTTGTTAATAGCTTACTACTTTTTTTTGTATGAATTTTTTACTTTTGTTAACTTACATTTTCTACAAGTTGATCTTAAGTTTCGCTTATTTATTATCTTTGCCCTTAATGGTAAAAATAAATGGGAATCTAAAGTTGGCGCAAGTTTGACATAGAATGGTTTCATATGTTGTGCAAGCCAGCTTAAAGAAGACTGTCATTGATCTGGTCTACGCTATATTACGTTGCTTCTTATTCTATTTTCCCTTACTTTACGATTTTTTATTTCTATTAAAGTGAATAAGTACTAAAAAACTATCTAATATATATTTTTTAAAACCTTCAAAAAGCAACATGGCTGCCATTAACAAAACCGACACTGCCAATAACATAGGACCATTAGTCTGCTATACTGCCTCTGGTCTGGTTATTCTCCTTGAACTTGACGAATAGCACAATATAGCAATATAGGGAGTACCTATCGCATGTAGTTCATGCAGTTATGGGACGGAGGAGTTCGTTGGTCTAAATTCATTTGGTGGAGATTGATTTTAGCGATGTGTAGTTAGTCATCTCTCCAGATGAAGTCAAAGATAATAAAATCGTTCATAAAAAAAAATGATATTAAAAGTATGTTATATAATTAAATATTACAAGTTAGGGCATCCAACGTGCAGTCGTTTCCATGGAGTTTATTCAGATGATTATTTATGGAACAAAAACAACTTCTCAATGTTCGTTAGTTTTATTTTGAAAATGTGATCAAAGAATAAATGGTTAGTTAATTAACTCATAACTTTCATGTTTTCACCATCAATAATAATAAACATTATTAATTTTAAGTTCTGTAATTAAAATTGTTTACAATTGCATACTTTAAAATAGAATGAATAGTTTATTAAAGAGAAAAAAAAATATTTAAAACAAAAGCCCTGTAACATTATGGTCCATGAAGGCTTCAGTTAATGCCAGTGATTACTGTTTACAGGATAGCAAGGAGGGGATTTTTCTTTAATATCACACTAAAATGCCAGGTATTCCCCAAAAAGTAGGTACCCTACTCTTAAACATAACACATAGCAAAAATTAATGCAAAAATGTTGTTAGTATGTTATTTTTATATATGTATTTTATTAGCTTAGAAGTCTCTTTGAACTTGAAAACTCACTTTTATAAACTTTTACAAAACTGTTTTCAATCGGATTTTAATTATCTACAACTTGTTAGTTTTAATTATCATCATTATTTTCATCTTGATAATGTATTATATTATACCTAGATAACATGTTTTATTGTTATTTCAGGTAAGAGTTCTTTCACATCAAAATGCGACTTAAAGAATTCAGAGGTAATCCTTAATCTGTCTAACCAATATTTATCTAGATAAATACTATTGATTGTTATATTCAGTGGTAAGTTGTAACCTGTATTTAAAATATTATATAATTATTCCACTGCAATATATAAACAGTAAACAACCAAATGCGAATATCTATCGGAGCCATGGAATGATTAATAATTACGTTTAGGAGAAAACAAGCTTCAAAAATTGGACTTTCTTATGGAGCTAGAAAATATTTTTCAATGTGTAAAGTATTGTAGAATTACTAATTTGATATCTGTTTTTCTATTTCATATTCTGCTCTGAATTCTTATAAACATGTTTAATGGGTTAAAGAAGCGTCGATATAGCTCTAAATGTACCCATCATATTAATCAAATTTTATGGAATTACACATTATCGTCCACTTTTACTGTCGCATACTTTTAGAGGTATTAAAGAAAGTATGCACAGAAATTAATTATTATATCAGTCTACTAATTAAATGGGTTTCATATTGGCTGTACTTAATAAAACTGTCCGGCTGTGATAGTATACAGTATTACCATACATGATAGAATTGCTTCAAGAGAGCCTACTCCTTTTGTTTCATCCTATTAATGATCTTCACTGTTTCTATAAATAATTCATTCCATGCAAATGCTATTGAATCTTCTTGGGATGTTAAGACCATTTACATAAAGGCCTATATTAGGTTTTCAATGTGGCAATTGCGAAGCTCCGCCTTTCTTGGTTTGCTCAGTACCGCCCTTCCCCCGAATATCTTTTAAAATTGCTCTATTTGATGTCACGTGTAATTATTCTGGTTTGTGGTGTATGTCTCCTCTGATTAGTATTTCTGGTCATTATGTCAGAAAATATATTTACGTATCTAAATATTCACTGTCGTAAAGCGTTCGTGTTATTATTTGCTTTAGCTAAACCAACTCTTGTGATATATCAGTTCTAAAGAGCCTCTAACAACCAATAAGTTTATCCCTCGTCCTGTTGAAAGATCAGGTACCCAGTTTGTAGAAACAAAAAAACAAAGTTGGCATTCATTCACACAATGCACTTCGACATCCCGTATCTCACTCCTCTACTGCCTCATCCACTACTGCCTGCCAATCACTTCGGTACGTAGCAAGTCTTCTCCAATGTCTGATTCCCAGCTGGTGAAAATCGGCCTCCACAACATCTAGCCATCTCGTACGGGGCCTTCCTTTGGGTCTTCTACCACCGAGCTTTCCATACAACAGTCTTCCATACATCACTCTTGTCTCCGGCATCCTCATCACTGATCCAACCCATCTCAATCTAGCTGTTTTTTCGAAAGAAACTAAGTCTGGCTCTCTGTGAAGTTGTCGGAGTTCTGCATTGTTACGGATCCTCCATGTTCCCTAGTCCTAGATGGGTCCATAAATCCGCCGCAGTATTTTCCTCTCCCAGACATTCACCATTCTTTCTGCTTTTTTACTCAGGACCCAACATTCACAACCATATGTCGCTGTTGGCCTGACAATGCTTTTATATAAGGTGATCTTGGCCCTTTTTGGCAATTGCCCATCCCGTATCTACTTTCCATAAAAGGCAAGGGAAAAACTATTAATTCTATTCTACGTTAACAATGATCACGACGTATTTATGATTGTTATTAAAGAATGACAAAGATAGAATAATTGTTATTATAGAATAAATAAAAATTATTAGGGAGTGGAGAAGCTCAGTGGTAAAGCGGTGAGTTGCCGTGCCGAAAGTCCCAACTGTGGTAGATAATGTATTTAATACGTTAATAGCCCGATAGGATCTGCAGGCCTTACTCCCCCACCAATGAAGTAGGCATCTTCTTGGGGGAAAATCCAGGGTTTGACTTCGGACAAATCACCTCCCTACAAACATTGTCATTGAAACAGTCTCTACAAAGTACCCTTTCATGGGTTGTAGTGCTTTTTTTCTGATAAATATACTATGCTGTGCACTATCAAGTCTTTTAGTCACTAAATTTTTTTCATGTTTTTAACTTTCAACGTGCGATAACATTTTACGAATGCATTTTATCTATTTATAACCAAACATTACCCAAAAGCAGTTTATTAGGAGGTAAAATGAATAATAATTGAGGCATGAAAATAAAAAAAAATTCGCTATAATTCATAGGGCTTGGGATGGAAAAAATAAATGATCTAATTTTTATTTTAAGCTTTTAAGTATTTTTCATTAAGGTTTTAATTTATCATGCCAAAAGGATAGAAAGAGAGGTTAGTAAAACTTGACGTTGACTATATTTGCGTTAAGTTTCTATGAACGGTTGTGTAACTATTTTAACTTTCATATTTAGGTATCAACAAATATTTTTGTTTCTCCCGTAAGTACCTTTTCGTGAATATTTTCGATGTCAATGCTTCAACTGATAATTTTTTTTTCTTAGAATAATTTATTGATATTTACAACTGTAATTATATTACATCAAGTAAATCTGCTGTATGAACAAAGGACATGAAAAAAAAAAAACCCTTTTGGAGAAACTACCCATTGATAGCACTCCAATAAAGTTCTATAGTAGAAGGTCTCGAGGCCATCTTCTTTTCAGACGCCTCGGAGGGTTATCAGGAATATTATGGGAAGCAAGTTGAGATACTAGTGGATTCAAGTGTATATGGAGCTTTTCATGGAAGGATAGGTATCTAGTTTGGGCCAAATCAGCAACATATGGGATATGAAGATCATGATGGACGAGTTTGTTTGTGACATAATAAGGAGCATTCAGGATTTTACGAAGGATTTTGGATTGTAAGGATTGGATACGAGATGAATTCGATGTCTTAGTGGAGCGCCAAAGCTCTACCCCATAATCTATACCTGGAAGAGCAAGAGGGATGGGTTGGGACGTCTGATCTATAAACCGTGTAGAGGATTGGGCCGAGAATACTGCCTTGAGGAAAACTAACAGATTGTGAAAAGAGGAATGAATTGACATAGTTATGATTTACTTTGAATGGCCTGTTAGTGTGATAAAATTGTATAAGTATAAATTATATTCATGAGGTTCACAGACCTCAGGCTTTGTATCAGTCCGACGTCACCAAAAATGTATGTACCAGATAAGGCTAGGGATCAGGCTTTACAAAGTGGATTACGAAACTTGGGGAAAAATCTGAAGGGGTGAGCGTTGTTCTAGGACAAATTACCTCCCTGCACAACCGTAGTCTCTACCACGTATTGAACCCTTCGTGGGTACAGGATTTTTTGTTATATGAACAGTAGTAAAAGATAAAATGTAAGTATTTTTTTAATTTGAATTTATAATCCAGCAGGATTAACAACACCTTCAATGTTTTTCTAGTGGCTGTGTGAAAAATGGGTATTGTGATTAATTGAACAGTTTAATCAATGCCCTTAAATTGTGAACTAAAAATATCCCCAATAAAACTCTAAATATTAGCAAGTCGCATGTATGGGGAACATTTGTCCGCTTAAGGAGGTGGAGGATAAGTCCACATCCAGCATCAGTTCGATCGCACAAGATAAGCAATTAATCGATATCGATGGCCTACACTCGCTGCGTAGGTTCCTCCAGGAGATATCAAAAGGGAATAACATCTATCAATGCCTTTTTTAGTAGAGCTCCAAGCTCAACTCCGAATGTCCAAATAGGTCTGATAACTGTCATGTAAATGAGTCTTTTGTAATTAATTGGGAGCTTTGAACGTTTGCTCAGTAAATGTTGAAGTAGGCGAAAACGTCGAGCAGTTTCTTGTCTTTTCAGTCTTGTATGAAGATTCCAAGTGAGAATTTTGTCCGGATGGAGTCCTAGGTTCCTCAAGTATGATTTTTATTATTAAAATTGAATATACTAATTTTCTTCTTAATGAAGCATATGAATAATTAGTAATTGCATTTAAATAATAAAACAAGAAGGGTCAAATTAAAAGCTTTACAAAGAACGACTGCTTAATATTTTATTTATCAATTCAAAATAATGAATTAAGTATAAATTAAGAAAGATCCTTAAATTATTTTGGGTTGTAAGGATTTGATGCGAGATGAATTGGATTGTTTAGTAGAGCCCCAAAGCTCAACTCCGTATGTCCAAATAGGTCTTATTACTGTCATGTAAATGAGTCTTTTGTAATTAATTGGGAGCTTTGAACGTTTCTCCTTCGAAATCGTCAAGCAGTTTCTTGTCTTCAGTCTTGTATGATCAACTGATAATGAAAATTAAAGTATTCTATGAACATATTTCACTATAATTCATATTCATGCACCAAAATAAATAACATCTATGATGTAAAAATGTATTTAATTGGTTGTAATAATGTCCTCAAATGTTACTTGGTACACAGTTTATTAAATAATATCAAATTAAACACTCTCACCACGAGGCAAACATAATCATACGTTAGCATTAAGGTTACCCTCTTGTACTGTTACCTAGTGCCTCCATGATTCTTACATTATCATTGTCAAGGTTTAACATCTGTTTTCCTCCCTCCGATATCTCTGTAGTTTCTATGGTAGATTGGTTAAACGTTCTTCTTATGTTATCAAACTAACGCTGGGTTATTGTAAAATTTATTTCATGGATCTACCATGGAATTAGAGTAATAAATATCAATTTGGTTTTTAAATTTGTTTAGAAATTAACATAATATTACTTTTTTTATTTTAATTGTTTATTGTTTTAAATATTGTTCCGTATATGCGGGCATATATGAATAATTAATATTTTCATCTGATTTTGTATCAATTTTCACCATTCCGTCTAGTCCGAGACATATCATAATAATATCCAGACTTGCTCAGATATGCGCAATCCGACATCGTTAACTAATTTCATTGATTCTGTAATAAGTAAATTTCAAACGAAGGGAAACCCTTTGATTGGTGTAGAGGAGAAGGGACTCAATTGAAATTCCTTCGGCTCTTATTAAAATTCTGGAAGGATCCCTAAGACAGATTCTGCCTTCTATCAATGATTACTTTTCCAAGTTATTGAAAGCTGAGCGAGACAGGCTCGTGGCCTTAGTAATTGCTCCTGTAGGGGATGTATTGCTAACGAATGCTTTCCATTATTTGCTTCTAAAGATTTTTATACTAGAGGATATAAATTACATTTAGGATGATTTATTCTGTTTGTTTGCTATAGAAACTTTTAATGAGTTGATAATGAGAGTCGATATGGACCACATTAATGCTATACTGAAAATTTCAATAATCAGGGGATGACTACCCATAACATTTTTTTAAATAATGTACTTTTGGAGTCATTCATTCATGTAAGTAATAAAACCTTTTTCCAGTCAAACATTTTTTCTTTATTTAAATACGTTTCAACATTCTTCAGTCATTTTCAATTTACATCTCTTATAAGTCCCTTTTTTTATTTAATTTAAATATATTTTTTAAATAATTATAAATTTGCACATTTTTAACCTTTTTATTAGATTGTCAAATAATTTAAAAATATAATATAGATTTACAAATCTACAAATTGTTGTTTAGTATTGCATATCTTGCAATGCTAAAATAATATATTATAACACTGTCGTAAAATAACACTGTTGTGGAAAATTTGAAGTAATAGAGAAACCTACCAGAAAATGGAAAGAATCTCGGATACTATACGGAAGAGGAGCATGGCATTCTTCGAACTTCTTTACTATTTCTTTTACTTTACTATTACTATTTCTGGAAGAAGAAGAAGACAATGTGGACTAAAGAAGTACGGAAATATTTGGAAAAATTGAACGGAACAGATCATAACATGTTATAAGGAAGTGTAAAATCTGGAAGGGTTTCAGAATGAAGAAAGACCAGAGAGGGTTGGAAGAAGTAGGACAGATGATCAAAGGAAACGTGCCAGTGAACCCATGAAGGGATATTGGAGGCAGATAAAACTCCAGCAGAGGAAATGAAGTCGTAACTTGACCTTGAAGTGGTAAATACGAAAGATATAAAAGATATTACGTCATATCTAAATTTGCCTATTCACTTTTGGCATCCTTCTTATGATCCACTATTTCTATCAACACGAATGACTGTTCATCGTATGAAACTTAGCATCGTCTTGAATAATAATAGTTGGCCTTACATATATATATATATATATATATATATATATATATATATATATATATATATATATATATATATATATATATATATATATACAGATGTTTATATTTGAAACATTTTATTCTGCAAACTTGCTTCTGGAAAAGTACTAAAACTGAGGAATTGAAATAATGCAATATGTCACGTCACTCACTAATTTTTAAATTATGCTAGTTTTATTATTTATTTAAAATATTCTTACCTCTTACTTGTAATATTTTACCCGCCGCTTTTTTTTTTATGAATATGAATATCATATTTTATTTTTTACACGTTTTTGATAGTTTTGTGTGATATTTATTCATTTCTATGAATAGCGCTTTCCTAAGTTTCCAATTTCCAATTTCCTTGAAGATCTCGAGAACTGGATTCTGTCCAATCTGGTGTTCATCCCGGCTAAAATTTCAGCCCTAACTAAAATAATCTTAAAGCAAACTTTTATTCTGTCCATTCACTTCTCGAAACCCTTTGGTATTACAAATGATTCGATAATTTTTCCAAATTAAAAACATCATCCTTTTCCAACAATGTTTTTGGTAGTGTTAATTTTTCCTCTAACTGCTCACTTGGCTTTATCTCATACCACCATGTATCATTCACTCTTTTTCTCCTTCTTCTTTTGCATCATCCATTAGTGCCTAGCGTAGGGAGCGTCTATCCAGGATTTCCAATGTTCCCTGTTACCTGCAAGATTTCTGGCTTGGCGTATATTCTTGTTTCTTTTTTTACACAGAATTAATTGACGACGTATTCGAGGTATGACATTCTCGTTCTGCCGCGGGGTCTTCTACCACCGGGGACATAGTCCATAGATTTCAATGGTCTCCTCCATTCTGACGACTTGTCCAAACCATTTTAGCTGCCGAGTCTCAAGGACATCCTTCATCGGGGGAACCTCCAACTCCTCCCTGATTCTCTCATTGCGAATACAGTCACGTCTCGTGATCCCTGCGATCCTTCGGAGAAACCTCATTTCTGCAGCAGTGACTTTTCTCTCCAGTTTGTCCATCAGCACCCAGCTTTCAGACCCATATAGGAGTACAGAGAGGTACACAGCCTTAAATATGTATAGTTTCAGGCCTATGCTTACTTATCTCTTCCCGATCACGATATTGTAGATCTGGTAGTATATACCGTTTGCCTTGCTTATCCTGTTCAGAATTACTGAATCCACTTTCAAAGATCTATCCATAACAGTGCCGAAGTAGGTGAAATCCGAATCTACTTCCATCAACTCTCCATTGAAGTACACCTGAGCAGCTTCCTGTACCCTTCCAAACTCTTGCTCTTGCTTGTAATGATGATCACGCCCTTCCTGCGGAGCTCTTCGTTCCATTCATCAACCGCCTGCTGCTATTTCCCCAAAGAATCCGCTATTATAATAATATCGTCCGCATCAAAAGATGCTGAACCACACACTTTTTACTTGTTGCGGTTTAATACAGATGTAAATTTCAATTTATAAACGTAAAATATATTTATATATATATATATATATATATATATATATATATATATATATATATATATATATATATATATATGTTTGAATCTTGTATATGAAGCCCTGCTGAAGACCTGCAAACGTCATCTTATAATAAATAGTTTATCACTATTTAAGGAATTAATTCTTTGACGTTCATCCGGACCATTCCCTTCTCCGTCATATAACTAGTTCATCAGTTCCTCCATCTTCTACCGGAATCTAAATGTAGCCTTTCCATTTTGACTTAGACATCTTCATGAACATCTGTCGCAGATTAAAAATAATTACGAACGATCTTAGTTAATAGATTCTTGGGACCTAAGTATGTTTCCACCTCTAGGCTCCGTAGGCAGTGTTTCCTGGCCTCGTGATCAAAAACCTATACCTACAATCTCCTCCAATTAAAGTCCTCCATCCACTTCCTTCCTTCAAGACCTCAACCCCCTGACCTATACACCCCTTTCTATAGATCTGCTTCATTTCAACACTCTTTTGTTGCCTGCTCCCTCAACCCTTAGGAATTCTCTCCCTCTCAACTTTTGGAGTCTCCCCTCCTAATGCAAATTGAAATCCACCCTACTTCAAATCCGTTTCATAATGCAGACTGATGTTGGCTGATTATGTATTTACAGTACTCTAATTAGTACATAATTTAAGTGGAATCTTTTTCCAAAAAATAATTTATAATTAATATTAATGTATGCGTAATATTGATTTTTTTTCTTCATACAAATTTGAATTTGTTTCTTAGTTTTTTTGTTCTGTCGGGCCAGTAAAGGTTCTAATGTTTAATTTCAAAATCTAAATTGTGAAATCAATTCTGTGTTGAATCGAATGGTACTCTAAAATTGCATTGATTTCAGTACCAGTAACACATTTTTTTAATTTGAACCTGTTTATATGTGTGAGTGCAAAAATAAAATCCACATAAGTATGTACTCATAAAAAAGTCTCTAAATTTCAGTACTACACTTCAATTATTTCGATGAAAAAAGAGATTAACTGAATTAATTTTTTTTAAAGATATTCTGGGATTTGTAAAACTTGTAAGAAGGGGGTATCTTGAGATCTCATTTAAAAGTTTTACACCTTCTAATTCGTTTCTTAATAGAACTTGTAAAACTTTCCTTCACCTTTTTCTCAAGTTTTCAGTTATTTTTTATAATAAAACATATTTCTTTTTTTTTTTTATCATGGAGGAGATAAGAAAAAAGGAGAGAAAAGTAATCGTAATTTATTAACTTTGATCTCATTTTGCAAGTTGGCCCTTAAGTGGGGCGATCCATCTTTGTCAGAGATAGTATAAGAGTAAGTTGGATGGTGCCCCGGCACGAAGCTAATCAAAAGAATTACTAATAATAAAATCAGGAAGCTCAAATCAGAATTTGTTCTAAGCCAACGAGGCCGTAAATATACAAGCTTCAATTTTAATAATAATGCAATGCCGAATATATAAAGTGCATATAAATTTACGTTTTTTACAAACGAAATATTGCACGGCTGTTTTGCAAGAAATGAATATAGTCAACTGGTCACACATTTTAAACATTATTTATGATTCAAAAATAATTAAATTTGACCACTATTTGGACGTTCTTTGGAATTTTGGAGAAAAATGGAAAAGATATGAACAAATATTTTTTCCAAAAGAAGTATTAGTTTTTAGTGCTTTAAATATTTTCGCCCTTTTTTGAAAGCTGGTCATATCCCCTTCTTAGTACTTAGTATTTAAGGTCTTTATGGGATTAAATATCATTATACAATTGCACTTATAGGTTAATATTTTCATAACATGTATCCAAAAATGGTTAAGGCAATTTTTTTCCAGAGTGAGTTAATGGTATTGAGGGCAGCAGTATCTTATCATTCACGTAGTTTTGGGCATAAAATGGAGTTATAATATAAGTAATAGCTCCATCTTAAGTCAATCCCTAACTCTTATAATCTGGACTAAATTTTCGGTTTTTTCTTCTTCAGTATCGTTGTTGATGTCCACTTTTTACTGGATACCTGCAAGTAATACGAAAACATTTGTGGAAATTTACTCAGAACAGACCGTAGATGTTAAATAGACCTAATAAAAATAAAGTTTGGCATCTCTCATAATCATTATATTAAGATTGTAAAATTACTTTATTGCACTCAATAAATTTCTCTCTCTCTCTCTCTCTCTCTCTATATATATATATATATATATATATATATATATATATATATATATATATATAATAAAATCGATCGGATGGTGTGCGCTTGAGGGAGAGGATCCGAGGGTGATAGAATTGTTATGAGAATAAGAATAAATTTTAATTAATAAAATAATTAACTCATAATAAATAATTAAAAACTCAAATAATTAACTTAATAATTTGTTTTTAAACAATAATGCATAGCAAACTGTTTGCTCTATATTGTTTTCTCTATTATTGTTTTTTAAATCTATGAATTCATTGTTAAAATATTTTAAAGTACCCTAAATTGTATTGCTTTCGAATTAACAGTTTTAAATTTAGTGATTTATGTGTGCTCGTTATTATTTATTCTTATTTTGACTTCATGGCTCGTTTTATATATTTATTGAACTCTTATAATATGACTGTTATGTAATTTTTTTTCATTTGTATTCCTTTTTTGGTTATTAAATTGATTTACTTTCTTCCCCATATACATTTACAACCTTTTTCGTGTGCACCTTTATGTTTGGTTTATTTATTATAAAATTCATTTCATGATCAGAAATAGTCATTATGGTGTACACATTGTTGTTATTTTAAGAGGACTAGGTATATTTATTTATTTCCCTTTATTCCACTTATTTTTGTTTTTATTACTATATTTATTTATTAGTTAAAAGTTAAAAGTTAAGTAAGATGTAAAAATAAAAATAAATACTTTTAAAAAAATGTAAAGTTGTTGGATCAGTAGATGTCGGCTATGTTTAATTTCCCTTCTCAAGAATATTCTTATTGGTGTGCTACCGAGGGTTAGTTTCTCCACAAGTGTTTTTTTTTTTCATGTTATTTGTTCATATGAGCAAATTTACTTGTTGTAATATTATTACAGTTGTAAATATCAATAAATTAATCTAAAAAAAAAAAAAAGAATATTCTAGGATTCGTAAAAGTTTCATTATTATTGCTTTTTAAACATATTAAGTCATATTATGTTATTTTATACATTTATTACGTATTTCCCTTGACGAGAATATGATTTGTAAGAGCATAGTACTCCAAGCTGTACTAGATTTACAACATGTCGCTACAGGGCTCTGCCCGGGGGCATCACGTTCTGCATACATAGATAAGACTTTTTCTCTCGATTTTTCTCCAAGCCGCCATAGATTCTGCAAGCGGAGAGGAGGCTAAGTGTTCATGTAAACATCTATTAAGGATTCAGTGCGTGCTGAAGAAGATAAACCGTTATAAAAAGCAGAGCAGCCCGTGGGTCTCCGAAGACGGCAGAAAAAAAGGGCTGGTGTGCAGCACGTGTTGTAGGCCCCCAGTGGGAGCTGTGTGCTCTAGGAGGTGTCTCGAAATAGCACGGCTCATGTAGAGCTACTTTATTTAATGTAATATTATTGCTCATGAAAGGTGTCATTAAGAGGTTTTGCGATATGTTATTGGAATTGTAAACTTAAATAATTTCTAGGCAAAACGACAGATAGATTTCTACTATGTTTAAATTTATAAATACAACAGAAAAAAACTATATAAATACCGACAAATAAGATGTTACGATCTATTTTTCGACGTGTGTTGTCAGCAATGTAACTTCCTTGACCTCTCTTCTTCTTTTACATGTATACATATTATAGTTCAGGATCCCTGGTACATTTTTGCACTTGATTACTATCAAGCTGAATCTTCGTGAATATCTTCGTTTTGATGAGACGCCCAACAAATTCTCGATTGTGGTAGCTAAAAGAGGTAGAAGGATAAAATATGTCGATATGATGATGCTCCAAAATTTAAGGATAACGTACCACGCAATTTGTAGGACAATATGACTTAAATTATATAAATATCAACTAAGTAAAAAAAAAAAAACAGCTGGTTAGTAATCATTTTTGATGACCTCGTTATCGATCAACCTGTATCGAAACGAAGCTATTCACGAAGATTCAGCTTGATAGTAATCAAGTGCAAAAATGTACCAGTTCATATTAGAAAGTCTTCTGTACATCGAAGTTTCAGTGTCACAATAAATCTATATCCTTCTTAAAAATCGTCTACCGTTTGTTAACGGTATATTATTTTGTAGAAAGTTGTTTTAATCTTCGATGCACAATTTACTTTCAATGATTTAATCATATGATTTATATGATTCATTTAATATTAGCCACATGTAATTTATTGTAGTAGTGAGTTCCTGACGCAGGGATATACCGTACCTCCCCCACATGTAATTTGGAAGATAGGTTTGTATGGTTTGTAAACAAACGCCTCAATTTTTTTCAAATGATTTCACTTTACTACTACTAACTACTTTATTTACTACTTTATCCTATTATTATTGTTATTATTATTATTTACTACTTAATCATATTATTCATATTCAGTACTGCTTGATTTCACATAACTAATAAATAACTTTTGCGTGTGTTTGTAGTTTGAATGCTCATTCTGTTATAAGTTGGTGGTTTATACCAGTTGATGTAGGAGTGAAGTTAGCCGATTTAAATTTCGATTTAAAGTTTAGGTTGTGAGATCATTGTCTCCTGCAGCTATAAATAGCAATCTATTCTTGCTCGATCTAACCTTAATCAAGACCAAAATAAATATAAAGTATTGCAAGGCTAGAATGTTTATTACCTCATTCCCATGGAAGAAATTCGTTTCAGATTGAATACAATCCTTGTCTTATTTCTTCTTTGAGGGAAACATATTCATAGTTTAGACATTAGATATTAGACTTGATTCTTGTAAGAAAGAATTATATTTATTGTAAAATGTTACCATATAACATACATGGTTAAATATAAATAGATATAACATAATTTTACAAAGAGACAGATATGAACTAACTTGGTTGTCTGTTAACTAAGTACTAACACAATAACTTGTCAACTTACATAGTGACTACTTTCTATCTATCTCTAATCTTCCCTTTATTCTTTAACTCTCTATTCTCTGCCGTCTTTCATTATTTTAGAGGTGGAATATATACATATAAAAGATGAGGCCTGGTCAAGGAAGTTTACATTGCTGACAACAAAGAAGTATTGATGAAACTTCCTATGTTAAAAATCCAGAAATAACTGGCTAGATTAACTATGGATTAATATTATAATATATCTTCTGACATAGTTACTACCTCTTGTCTATACTCTACCATAGCATATATAGCATATTAATATTAGCATACTCTACCATCTGTTCTATCTTCTGTCTCTTACAATATTAGATGTGGAATACATACATATAAAAATAGGGAAGAGGTCAACGAAGTTTACATTGATGAGAAAAAAGGAAGCAGTGATGAAACTTCCTGGATTAAAAATCCAGAGATAAATATCTAGATAACTAAGTATATGACTATTAACTATGGAATAGCATAATTAACTATCAACTTATCAACTAGCATAGCCACTCTCTTATCCATACTCTGTGATATAATTTTCTCTCTGCTCTCCCTATCTTACAATCTTAATGAGGTGAAATATATACATATAAAAGAAGAGGTGAGGTGAAGGAACTTTACATTGCTGACAACAAGAAAGCAATGATGAAACTCCCTTATAACTTATCAATTAATATTTGTTTTATTTTAATAGTAGTGAAATGAAGTGTTTTATTTTAATATTTGTTGATGAATTGTTTTTCTTTAAAACCGTTGTGGATTTCAGTCTATGGGAATCAAGAATCACCGAAGTGGATGGATCTCATTACTCTAAGAGAATAGTAATGCTCCAGTTTGCAACTAAATACGATCTCATTGATCCTGATGGCTCCTGCCGTTACCGATCTAGGACTAAGCGAGGAAGTACGATCCGTTTTATTCCATGTCAGTTGGAACAGATCCTGCCTTGCCCACTCGAGAGTATTCTCCAAGCCAATCCCTCACCTCTCTTAGCCTCCATTTTAATTAAAGCGTTAGCAAGAGGCCGGCTAAATCCATTCATTGAACTCTCTGATGAAAATCCTCCCCCCTCCCCACTTACAGCTCTGAGCCGTTACAGTCAACCATCTCAATTTTCACGACGAGGTATAATTAAAAAAATATCAGCTGATAGAACTTCTATCAGGGAGCCTTGATCCGTCGAATCCTATCTGAATAAAATGTGACTAAAAGATATGTCGATATGTAGGAAATAAAACTTTGAAAGATTAGTTAAAATAAAAATAAAATTTATTCATTCCTTTTTTTTTAAGGAAAATAATCTTTTATTAGAGATGCGAACATGAAAATTAAAGTAATGATAAATAAAACTTCCTTAAGTCTAGAAAGTATTTTATTTTCTAATTGCCTCTTACGGATAACAAGGGTACCTAAAATAATAAGTAAAAATAAGTTAGGAGTTGCGGTTCTTTTGGCCCCAAAAACACTTAATAGAGTTTGGGTAATTTAAATTCCAGCAGTAGAAGGTGGTACAGGGAGATAGCTAAATCCTACTCTACAGGGATGAAGTCCACACACAGTTCATGTGGAGAGTTCATCATTACTGTGTTAAGAACACTAAACACATACACACAGTTCATGTGGACAGTTCATCATCACAGTATTACGAACACTGAACACAAGCAGATGTGTGCTTTATTCAATCGCATTTCCAAAGGAATGAATTTATATTAGTTTCTGTTTCTAAAAAAATCTGTTAAAAAATAATTACCATCGTTCCATAGTCTTGTCGTTGTTGATGTTGTTATTATGTGAATATGTTATAAGATTACCATTTTCCGATATGGGCAATCTTAGCAATCAATTACATTACAAATCTCCTTTCCAAATCACGGTGGAGCAAAAATCAGATCACGTAGAAACAAATAGATCATTATAGATAAATAGTGGTTAATTACAAAAAAATATATCAAAAGTGGAAACTTGTGAAATAAGGCTGAAATAAACGAAAAAAATAAGTCTAACTGATCCAGAAATTTGTAAGGCAAATGAATGAGTTAGTTCATCCTTAAAGATCAGCTGTCCATTTTTATCATAATTGAGATTTCACTTGTTTTGAAGTCAGGTACTCATGCGTTCATTTCTCGTTAGTAGAGCTCTATGTGAGCGAGTGAGATCCAGGCTGTTTTGCTTTCAAGGTTTTTTTCCAAGACTTCATAGAAATGGACCTATTTAAATAATCTATTCGTTCAGCATTGTTACATAATTAAAATCCTGCCTTATCGATATTATACCTGTCCTACTCTTTATATACAATTTTTCACTGCAAAACGGAGTATTCCCAGCCTCCTGGAAAAAAGCCATAGTCCATCCTATTAATAAATCCTCTAACCCTGTCTCACTCAAAGACTACCGCCCAATCTCAATCCTCTCAAACCTTTCCAAGCCTCTAGAAAGAATAGTCCAGTCACAAATGTCAAATATCCTCGAACAGTCCAACCTCCTTGACCCACTTCAATCTGGTTTCCGTCCCGGTTTCTCCACACAATCGGCACTTGCCAAAATCACCAATGACATACATACCGCTATGGACGACAAAAAACTAACTGTGCTTATCCTTCTTGATTTTACTAAAGCTTTTGATTCCTTGGACCATTCTATCCTTTTTAGCAAACTCAAATCAATGTCCTTTTCTAACAGTTCCATCCGATGGTTCCAATCCTTCCTCTCTGATAGATCTCAAGCAGTTTCTATACCTAATCATCCCCTTTCCTCTTTCCTCACTCTTTCCTCAGGCGTGGCACAGGGCTCAAGTATCTCTCCTCTTCTTTTCAACTGCTATATCAATGATCTCCCTAAATCTGTTCACCACTGTTCCCATCATCTTTATGCTGACGATTTCCAAATATATCTGTCCTTTCCCCCTTCCGAGCTATTTTTTGCGTTCGCTAGTATTCAGGAAGACCTGGATAGGATCTGTGCCTGGGCAAAGCTGAACAAACTGGAATTGAACGCATTGAAAACTCAGGCCATTGTTTTAGGTTCCAATTCCCTCCTTACATCCATCCACACCCTCCCAACATTACTCCTAAACGATAATCCTATCACGTTTACCTCCTCGGTGAAAAACCTAGGCATCACCATCGACCAAAACCTTTCCTGGAAATCCCACATCGCCCAAATATCCCGACGGACAATTAGTTCCCTGAAGTTGTTCCATCGTTCTCGTCATCTCCTTACACAATCTTCCCGTAAGCTTCTCGTATCTTCTCTCATCTTCCCCCACTTTGACTATTGTAGCGCGGTATATGGAGGCCTCTCTAAAATGCTTGAAGACAGATTAAAGAGAATAATGAATTGCTCTCTAAGATTTGTGCTTGGTACTCCGAAGCGATCGCGCGTCTCCCACCTCTATGATGGGTTAAAGTGGCTCTTCCCTCCCTTCCGAAGACAATATTTCCTCTGTTCATTCTTATACCAATCCATTCACTCTCAACACCCTTCATATATCTACAGTCTCCTCCAATTCAAATCATCAGTGCAACACCATAAAACAAGATCCCGCCTTTCTGATCTCTATATACGTTCACACAGAACTAAAGCATTCGAACGTTCCTTTCTCGCCCGCTCCACCACAATGTGGAACTCAATCCCTCCTAATATCCGTCATACTCCCTCTCTATCATTATTCAAATCCTGGCTGTTTCAACATCTATTAGCTTCCCAGAAGGATAGTCTCTAGGTAGGTTAGTCATTTGCTTAGAATACAATGTATATAATAACAAACTGTGTTATCTAGTTCTTTTAATTCTGCTCTTTGAAAAGCTGTACATCATGTAAACAAATTATTGAATGCTAGCTCATGCATTCAATTTCAAAAGCTTTGGATTTATCTATTCTCTGTAATTGCTTAATATCCTGTCAAGATCTGTACTATTTATTTACTTACTATTATTTTTGTTTATATATTTCTTTTTAAATTGTTTTCTGTCATGTTTTCACGCTTTATGATTTGTAACATTTAGCCTTCTGGCCAGATAAATATTATGTTTTTATTCCTGTTCATATCTGTTATTCTAAAGGGACTTTGTCCCAGAATAAAGTTACTTTTCTATTTCTATTTCTATTTCTATATTCTGGACTCTCTCTAGTATCTTATAAAAATATTTATGATATGAAAATTTATCTGTGCCTTAACAACAATAACTAGTTTATGTCCATTCATTTTATGTCCTTTTTTCTATTGACGTTTAAATTTGAAACAATACTAATTATTGAGAATGTGATGTTGAATCGTAGCGATGGGCCACGAGGTCAGGGGCAGAGACTTGCTGCACATTAATTGATCTGACTCATCTCCTCAGTTTTTTTGTTTTGTTTTTTAGCCAGACCCGACCAGTGTGGCACACATGGCTTACATGTGGTACAGGTGTCCCGATCTGGGGGTACATAGTTTATTTTATTACATTATATAAATTATCAGTCTGGAGTATCTGATAACCTTTACCAAATTTATCAAAAAATCTATGAATGCGTTCATAAGAATACTAATATGGAGACAACAATTATAAATGTGGTGAAAAGACTTTTTAAAATATGTCAAAATAAAAAGTAAACATTCTTCTAAATAAAAAAAAAATGTGAATTTAAAAACAAACAGTACAAACGAAATCGTCTAAAATAAAACGAATTTATTCTATTAAAAAATAAATAATTTCTGCCTATAAATAAATACAACAGTGGATACTGTGAATAACAGTATTCCGTTCACTAGTACAATCAGTAAAACGTTCTTTGATTCAAAAATTTGATATAATTATTAAATTATCTATTACATTTCCTATTACATAACAACCACTTCATAAGAAAATTCGACTGGCAATTTTAATGGAGCCAAAATAAAGTAAACGAGTAAAAAAGTATGATTATCAGAAATACTAGGTTGAATATCACGGTATAGAATTTCTCATTAGGTCAAAAAATAAATTTAAAAAATCCATTCAATCAGTTTTCCAACTTTAATGCTTTGCGGATTCAAACTATAAAAGAATATTGGAACTGTTAAGTCCGAGAATAATAATGTGTAGTCGGCACTGCGACATAGCAATCTGATCTAATCAATCTGATCAATCTGAGCAATCTGATCGTTACAATTTGGAGTTATAGCTTAGTTAAAAAAAAGAGCCTAAATAATCTATGTGTTGGCCGTGTTTACTTTTATTCTAAAGTGTTTTTATTAAATTGTTGCTCGGAGATGTGCTGTATTTTATAGCTAAAGAAAATTAGTTCTAATTATAATTTACTAGAAATAGCTTCTCGAACTGACCGAAATTGATCTTGCCACGTCTATGAAGTAACGGTATCTTTTAAAGTAGTGATTCTATGATTGTAACAGTTCCTATGCGTGCTCAGGTAACGGTTACTAGTTATATTTTTATATAGTTTAATAAGATCTAATTAAAAAGTTAATTTTTTAGTTCAAATGCGGTAAAATAGATTTAAATAGCATTTTAGATTCGAACAATTATGTTCACAACTTATTTCAAAAATTTAAACAAAGCTAAGCAAGCTCTTAAGCGCCATTATTTCATAGTTGTTCATCTTCAAATATTTTTACTTTCCTAAAATAGTGATGGCGCGTTTCAAAAAATTTTAAATTCATTGACTTCAAGCAATTAAAAAAAAAATTAATTGATCTTGCACAATAGTGTGTGTGTGTGTGTGTGTAAAATAATTGTTTTTTCGCTTCTGTGTGAGAACTTATCCAGAAAAAAACAGTTACTAATGTTATTGATATTATTTTATAGTTTCTACTTTTTACATCTACTGTTATTACAACTGCGAGCCTATGGTTATACAATAAAATACTAGGAGATATTTTATTCATATTACAAAAGAATTATCTTTTTTTTTTAAGGATTGAAGTTGCGTTTGGTATATTCAATATTATAAAAGCAACTTTCGAAAAGAGATGTTAAAGCAAAGTTAGTTGTAAAGAGTGCATAAATAAATATGAGTGTACTTTATTTCAGAGTGTGCATATGAATAATTCATGATAGTGTATTTATGCTTAGCTTGCACTGGCTGGCAACCCAGCTTTTTTTCCCCAGTCCCTTGTAGATTGAGATCTATATTTCAGGAGGAGAGAGTAATACTCTTAATGAACTAATGATGTTATGTCTATAATGATGTAATACAAGAAGTGCATTTACCATATATTATATGGTTATAAGTCAAAATTACCCCGTATGCCAGCAATGGCAGGTAGGGGAAAAAAAAGGTTATAAGTCAAAAGACTAAAAAATAAATTACAATAAAAAATTATTGAAAAACTAACTGACTTAATTGAAAAAGAGACACTCAAATCCTAGTTTATCAAAAATATTTTCTTTTATTATTGATTTTTCATTTAAATAGTATATAATTTTTTGTAATTAAGTAAGCATTATATTTTTTTTAAATATTAAGTTATATACGTGAATGTGGTTACATGTAATTGAAGGAATGCAAACTTGCTTTGATTTTGATATTTTATTTCACTTTAGTTACTTTTACGTAATTTACTTTTGAAATATTACACATCAATTGCCTAAAAAGAAATTAACTATTTGCTGGATAAAATTGGTCCACGTCGGTTTTCTAATAAATAGTTTATGCCTGTTTAAAACATTATTTCTTTATTCTCTATGTAACCATGTAAGGTCAACTATTATTAGTCAAGAAAAATATTTTAAGGTAACTTTCCATCCCACTAAACCTGAGACAATAGTTAATTGCATATGGATATCTACTAGGCGATTTACAACTCTTTACAATTGTAACCGGTCAATGGCATTAGGTTGTTTAATAAAATATTTTTGTTAACAATGAAGTTTTATCAAAGCATCCATGTAGTCAGCAATGTAAGCTTCCTTGAGCTCCACTCTTCTTTTATATATCCTAGCTGTAAGATTAGAGAGAGAGTATTGGCTAGAAAAGGAGTTGGTTATATTTCAACTTCATTTCAAGCCAAAAACTACAAGTATGACACCATTCTGCTACTCTCAATACAGTTAACTAGTTCTGGAAAAAATTGACTTAAACACTTATTCAACATAGATGTAGGTGTGGTTATTTATAGTGTGTAAGGAAAGTAGTCTCTAAGTTAGCTATAGAATACAAATTATTGTCAATAAGTTATAATGTTAGTCCATAATCAATAAACTATTTAGTTCATATAACAACCAAGTCTCTTGTATAATTGTTCAATATCAATATAGATATATATCTTTCTTACAAGTCGTCCACCGTTTGTTAATTCAGTCCTAAATTATTCGCGTATAGTTGTGTTTTTACCATGAACGCTTTTGATGTGTGTTTTTTTCCAATTTGTGGGAAACTTATAAGAAACTCTTGAGGGAAAACATCACTCGGATCCGAATATCGAAACTTCTAATGAGAGATATAAATAATCTTGTTGACTCGCAACCAAAGCAAGGTTTATCAGAATCAAGCATAACATTGTTTCTAAAAACATAATATTTATGGAAGGAAGGCTTCCATCACAGAAGTTGTGATGTACAGGTGAGGTGAGGTTTTGATATATAACCGCCGACGGGAGTTATCGCCCCAGATGAAGCCAGTTGTGGAGGAAGTTGCAAGCCCAGCTGAATGTTTCAGATCAAAGGGCGAAGTAAAGGTAAAACCTACAGTGAGCTACCTTTGTTCTTCTGCCCTTCATCATCATATTTCTCTGCCAGGGCCGAAACATCAAGAATCTGAGGAAACCCGTTTCACTGGCTCTCTTTTCTTCTGTTTGCACCCTCTCTTTAGGAACAAGCTCCTCGGTTTAGTTTATTAACTAAATATTATCGTTGGAACTATGTAGTTTCTTCTTTGTTATCTTATTACCTCTGTAAAGAATCATGCTAATACTTATTTGGATTTCTACGATATTAATAATATTGTATAACTTTATTTGACCAAGGGAAATCTTATTAGTGATAACCGAGTGGAAGATAGTTCGATTGGAACCGAACATAAAATAGCCATCAAATTACTTATCGAAAGCCAACGTTCCGGCCCACTTCGTTGGGTTCGTCAGGAAGACAAATAACGATAATGGCTCCTTCTTCTCTCTTTTCTGGTACCACGAAGTCATCCGCAAACGCTAGACTGTTCATGTAGATTGGATGTATTCCTCGGCAATCGAGCCCCGTGTTCCAAATTCTTGGAGGTACATTTCTTGTTGTTATTATTTGTTAATCCATATGCGCTTTCCATTTTTCGAATGCGATCTTCTGGTTCTGCAATGGCAAATCCACCTCATCTCCCTCATGATTTCGTATCATGGTTTCGTTAGAATATAATTAATATATTATTATAGCACCAGTGCGTCTTGTTCATATGCCGAGATGCTACGAGCAAGTTACCTCACTCAAGTAAGATACTCCCTATAAATGAGACCATAGAGCACGACAAGAAAGCTTAAAATTATTCATGAATCCCGAGCAAAAGGCACAGTCGGTTAAAATAAATCTCGGGTTGGGTTTAATTTGGAAGGTAGGATTGATAATCCGTTTAATGTGCATCGCGGAAGCGACTATGAGAAGAGCAGTTAGCCCCAGATATATTTACATAATGTCCCCTTCCAGGGCCACTATAATATTAAACCTGCCCTCTCTCTTTCTCTCTCACTCTCTCTCTCACACACTCTCTCTCACCCTCTCTCTCTCTCCCCGCGTTCCCTTAATCTCTATCCCTCTCCCCTGGTCTTATTACCCTATTCATGATTCTGCTTTTTGTATTGTACGCTTTTGTTTATTCTTTTTTATTATTATTATTTTATTATATATTTTTGTTACACGTGTGCATATTTATGAAAGCTACCCTTTGTGGATCCCTCGCACGTTGTTTTTGTAATGTATTCATTGTCCCGAAGTGTCTACCGTTAATAATAAATAAACGCACGGACCCTGGTGGATGAATTAAATAATGACGAATTTTATCCCTGTACCTTTCGAGGACATATCATACTACGACTGTTTGATATCTCATTTATTTCAGAAAATATTTTATTTATCTGAAAAATACGAAAGTTAAACTCACTAATTGCTTGGTGTTCAAGGATAATTGGAGAGATTTATTCTCTTATTATATTACTTTTTATTATAATGCAATTGGGAAAAACCACAATGCAAAGCCTTATGTTTCAAACCCAGTAATACACCCACTTACCAGTCGACGTTTCGCCTATTCAGGCATTATCAAGATACAAAAACAAAAAAGGGTTATGTGAATCACATCTCGAAGAAAAAGTTGCAATACATCCCAACGATCAACAGCCCTTTTTTGGACGTTTGGAGCCTGCTTCAATGAATTCAACCTGAGGTCAATGAATTCAGATATCTGGAAGAGACTATACAGGTGAATGGATTAGAGAAAGCAGCAGTTGGAAATCGGTTTCTTAAAATGAAAAAAAACTTGTGAATTAACATGGGATAGCTACAATAAGAAGTGCATCTCCTGGATTGCCAAATTAAGACATTGTAACACTATCGTAAAATAGAAATTCCTTTTTGCCTGTGAATGAATCTCGATGAGCTTTAGTCTAAAAAAACTGGAAGTCCTGGAAAAGAGAATTCTAAGAAAAATCTTGGGAAAGAAACATCTTGTTATTGGAGTACGCAATTTGTGGGATAAGAATAAGTCTGCAGCAAGGCACAAGGATCATCTGATAATTCAGCTTGGAGAGTACCAAATACAGAGCTGAAGAATTCAGGTACCTCGTTAGCCTAATAACCACCGAAAATTCGACGAATACAGACATGAAAGCCAAAATCGGTGCTGAAATCCGCTGTCTATAGGGTTACAGAAGACCCTTTACATAAGCAATTTTTATAATATCTTAGTCATGAACGCTGACAGCGGAAAACTAAAGAATGCTAAGTCTGGGTGAGAAATATCCTACGTTAAATTTCGTGCGGTTAAGGTTGGAGATACCTGGTGAATTAGAATCAACAAGAAACTGCAGGAGCTGTTTAGATATGGGACATCATAGTCAATTGTCCTGCTGGGACGATTAAGATTGTTAGGACCCGTGGAAAGAAAAAAAAAATGCTCTAGGGGAAGACAGGCAGTGGTCGAACGCGTGGAAGGCCTCTAACACTTTGGCTAGATGATGTCAGGACAGACCTTGAAGGCTTTGGATGTGCGCAGATGCAGAAGATTTGATTTTGACAGAGCCCAATGGAGCAAGCAGTTAACAGGAGCCGATTCTTTTTTAATCTTTCGATAGGCTCTTGAGTTGAGTTTCAGTATAATAAACAGAATTGATGAATTCAAAGACTAGTAAGAATAAATAAATAGAAAAAGCTCCATTTCTCATTAAAGATAATTGGAAAGACTAATTAAAGCATAGCTCTATTAATTAATTCTTCATCTTGTTAAATTTCAGTAATTTAAATAAGCATTGTTAAAATTATTATTACCTTGTCGTTCTTATACTTTACTAATACCGTAAAAATCTACAAATGCTAACATTATATGTAACAACTAACCGAATTCCACTCCACTATGCAATGTATGTAAAAATCAATTATTTAATATGTGTAATATTTAAGCCGATTTTCCGAAAAAATAAATTACTTTTGCCCTGAATCGAAAGTAACTGCGAGCGAATTTGAAATAACTTTCTTAATTATGTTAAATAACAGCTTCACCCCATTATTAGGGTTTTTGTAAATTAGTTGGTAATTTACTGAGCTATTAATTTTTGTTTTGTTTTTTTAAATATATTCGGTCAAAGTTTAGTGGAGTTATACAGTTGCTTTACAAAATATAAATAGTATTGGTTTTAAGGATAGTAATATTAATGTGGAAATGGTTCACTGGTTTATATCTTAGAAGATTGTAAAATACAGGGGATGTAGTCAATAAATTACACAAAATAAGTTAGACTTATTTTGTTTGGACCTAGGTTTCGGCATTTTTAGACCATCTTTAAGACTGATAATAAAAGAAAAATATTAAAAGAAAAAATGATATAAAGAAGATTTACAGCACCAAAGAAAATATAACAGGTTATCAGACAGAAATTATGGGAATGACTAGAAATACAAACAGTAAAAGATAAATTATGAAATAACTGAAGAGAAATTATAAGAATGGAAAGAAATCTAGACGATACTGAGTATAAAGTTATTGGTGAAAGACAAAATAAGCATGATTTATAGGTGGTACACCTATAGTACAAATAGTATAAATAATAACAATTACAGTGTAAAATTAGAGTATAAATAATTTTCTGTTTCTTTATTATTATTTTTAGTAATTTGTACTATTTTAGTAACTATCTCGAACTCATTTTGTCTTTCACTGATAACCAGATGATCATTATCTTTTAATACATCTTTTACTCTTTGTTTAACCTTCTATATATTCTTTGGTCCTACGTTGTTTTTAAGTTTTTCGGTTTTCTTTTATTCTAAGCCCTGATCTTGGCCTAAAAAGTAGGCCAAAAAGTAGTTACGAATATATTAAGTCTAACTTATTTTGTGTAATTTATTGACTGCACTCCCTGACTATTTTACACTCTTCTGATAATAATATCAGTTTTAAAATTGTACCACGTGAAGAGTTTCGGGTTCATTACACAGTAGAGACTGTAATGTTTCTTGGACAAAACAGAAAATTTTTAAAACTCAGAAAATATTCATAATTACTTAATGAAGTATTAATGGTTGCTTCCATTTCCTACCTGTTACTTACATTTTATAAAACTTAGATCCCTTTATATATAAATAGTGTATTAATCCATCACGTGGAGATCTCGTTCTTAAAGGCAGACTTTAGGATAAAATTCCCACACCCTACGCGTTTGTTATCTCGACTGTGAACTTCTCAGCCAGGACACATTCTCTTGAGTTTAACCCTTATCCTCTGCTAACCCCAGCAAACTTTTCCTTCTCTCCTAGTAATTAGCTCCTACGTGGCCACTTTACAGCCGTATTATCCTCTCAATGGAAAGCCCCATTTCGAGAAAAGTATTTTTGGACTTCTATCATCTTCGAGAATAAAAATTGTACCTTAAACATACTTGGAGGAATAAAAGTTTTTTCTCTACTATAACGCAGTAGAGGTATAACTACTATGTATAATAAATATTGAAAAATAAAAAGAGACCTTACATAAATGTTAAGACCGTGGAAAAATTCCAACGAAAAGCCCTTAGTCTCCAAACTAAAACAGAAATAGAAATTATCTGTCCAATATTTCGCCGATTCAGGCATCCTCAGGGTAGATAGAGAAAAAAAAACAGCAACAAAAACAAAGGAACAAAACAAAACATGAATAATGCACCCAAGAAGCATCCCACCACCTCCAAGGCTCAAAAGCAACTAATAGATCATAAGGAAGGTTACTCGACCCCGGCTGGGTAAGGTTAGATAAAAACAGCTGATAAATACTGGAGAATATGAAAATTCAACATACACTCACCAAACTACAAAAAGCACAACAGGAAAAAATAAATAATTCTAAACAACACCTAAACATAAGACAAAAAACTATATGAAAAAATGAAAGTAAGATTGCAATAAAAAGACAAACAACATTATCAAGACACCAGTGGATTTATGGATATTCCACAAAATATATAAATATTGAAAAATAAAAAGAGACCTTACATAAATGTTAAGACCGTGGAAAAATTCCAACGAAAAGCCCTTAGTCTCCAAACTAAAACAGAAATAGAAATTATCTGTCCAATATAACAGATATTTTCTATTTCTGTTTTAGTTTGGAGACTTAGGGCTTTTCGTTGGAATTTTTCCACGGTCTTAACAAATACTATGTATAATATTTTTGTTTAAAGAATTCTATATTTGTTAGCATGAATTTCCCAGGGTAATAGTTTTATAAACATCTACTATATAAAAAAAGCCTTTAGTGTTCGTGATCTCAGTGTAATCTTTATTTTCTCCCCAATTTATTCATATTTTTACAACCCTTTATTATTCCTTATTCCTTCATCATCATCACATTCTATCCTCTTGAACCGCCTATGCAGTATGAGGAGGAATTCTGTATAGCCCTCTCTAGCTCTGCCGGTCTTCCAGTTCCATCAACTGTGCTCTTCTGTTCACTGGAGTCCTCTCTTCTCAAAATCCTTTATACAGTCTTTACCACGTACTGAACCCATGACTCTCCACCTTGTTGGGATAAAGGATTATTTTAAATTTGTGGTCAGGCTTATAATTTAATTGTTACTCCATAAAGCCGATCCCAGTAACACGATACACAGTTAATAAATTTTGATGCTCATAATATAGCTGATTTATATACATTATTTAATCGCACATTCCGAAATTAATAACACAAAATATAAACCTTCTCAGAAGTAGTTATTACAGTGTAATTTAGTACATAGCATGCTTTATTATTTTGCAATTTAGTCTTTGTAAGTTTTATACCTTAAGATATAATACTGTTATATTGAAGATGCACTTCATATATATCTGAAAATACACCTATTTGAAAACCGGCCTGAATAACATTTGTCCCCTAAATAAATCCCTGATGAGGCTGTGATAATAAGACATGCTGATAGAGTTAATCCGAAGCCCGGAGGAGAACCACTTACAAAGGAGCAGGGGTTTCTTCTCAACAGATAAAGCACACAATTGGATTTGCAGAAAGCCTTCTCTCCCCTCTCCCTTTCAGCTTCTTACTTTCAAGTTTTACGAAAAAAGGAGACCGAAAAAAAAATACCGAGTAAAAGAAGGAACTGATAACGTCATGGGTTTGTCTTTTTCATTGTGTTTCCCTTTTCGTGCGATAATGCTTTTAGACCTCATTGTATTAGGGCACAAAGAAAGCAAGTATTTATTTTGTCCTTCACCGATTCGTTATCGTCGGAAAGGGGCAACTTACAATCGTATTTCATTAAATCTCTTCTCTTTATTTCAGATTTTTTTTTTTGTTTCAGGGAAGGGTAAAACTGAATTTATATAACTAGGATGGAAAAAAAAGTAAATAAATAAACGATGTTTTGTGAGTCGGGTTTCCTGAAATTATAATCTTATTTCAGCAAAATTTATTTCATACCTTTTTTTTTTATCATGACCATTGAAATAGTACAGATTTATTTTATGATTACTACAGTCACGCCTTATTTGTGTAAAGTATCAAATATTTATGTATGCATATATTAAATATGTATATATCACTCTACACGCATTGTCTATTGAAAGCGATGCTTACATATTTATTTCAGTGTTCACTTTTCCGTGATGGAAGCTAATGAGCATGCATAGAAATTTTGCAGTCATTCTGGTAGTAATTAAAATTATCTGTTTTAATTAAGGAGTGCGGGGGTAGCTCGTTTTGTAGAGCTCTGCGTTACTATGCTGAAGCCAGCTGCATTATATGCCGGGAGCAACTATTGGCCTGCATGGGCTCACCCAACTTCAATAAAGTGGGTACCTTATTTGGGGGGAAAACCTGGCGGTTGAACGGATTCTCGGCCAAATCATCTCACTACAGAACTGTTGGTTTATCCGTGTGTTTTTGTGGTACTGTTTTTTTCTTAACTCACCATGTTCCGTATTGTTGATACTGCATACCTTGAGTTGATGCTAAATGTAGTCTCTAACATATACTGAACCTAAGATTCTTCTTGGGTTTTATGGATACAGATCTTTTTAGTTCCGAAATTCAATAAAAAACAAAATCGCTAAATAAATCCAGTTCCATAAATTTTTAATTTATTTAGCAAGTTTTTTATTACTATTAAGAAACGTTATAATTTATTTCTTATTACAATTTCTGTGTAATATTTTGAAAATTGACACAAATTTAATTTTCGTATATTAATACGAACTCGTCTCCTTAGTTTATTTTCCCAAATTACCAAATAGGAGGCCTGTACGTTGACTATTTTTTGCTTAAAAGACTTATATACTGTTTGATCGTGTGTTACTTCATTAATTTTCCTTTTTCCTGTTATGTAGCTATTATGGATTTAGATATATTATAATTGTTTGTAGCGAGGGTGAGTAGAAATAGTGCTCGCTTCTGTGTGGTGTCGGTTCAGTTCCATCCGAAATTAATTAATGAATTTTTAGTTTAAAATTATACAACAGAAGTTATTTGTTTAAAACTAGTGTAGAGTTATACTATTTTAAAATGTAATGGTTAGCTTAAAACTATAATAATTTTACTCCTTCATTAGCCGTCCATGGTTGTTAATCGAGGCGTAGATGAGAGGATTGCATTAAGACTGAGATGAATATATGGGATTTAATGGTAAGTGGGTTGGTGTGTAGAGATGTGCAAATAGCGATTTTGGCAACGACACCTAACCTTGAGGTTCGCTAAGCTTTTTATTTATTTGTTAAACCCAAGAGCATCAGTTATGTGCCAAGATGGTTTGGAAAGAGGGGAGGGGCAGAGTTAAAATGTAATGCGAATCTATTACTGTACCATAAATGTGCTGTTATCAGAAGTATTAAAGAAAATATATTATCCCATTTTAGTTGTTACCGGGAGTATTTTATACATTTAAAATGAGAACTTATTATGGCTATTCCTTGCGTACGTAGATACGTAGAGTCGTGTGATACCAATCATCTGTAATAGCAATACATTAAATATGTCGGAATATTGCTACCCATCAATAACATATAAGCACTAAAAAAGGCATATAGCATTATTCTGGGGTTACTTAGAATGCTATCAGATATTTCAATGGACCATTGGTAGCCTTTTATTGAGCATAGTATTTATTTATTTTTAAAGTATATCAGTAATATAAAACATTAAAAAAATAAGATTTTATTCATCCCAGATCTTTTTGCTTAGTTGTGTTGATTCCCCCTCTTATATACTACATTATATTAATAATGTAATAAAATTAATAACAATATAGTTCCTTTTGATAAATTATACAGTTTATTTAGTCATATAATTAATTTAACATTAATTGATAAATTACACATAACATTATAATATTTATAATAATAGACCTAATTATAATAATTATTATGATTAGGGCGGTACCCCCTGTCAGCTTAATGTCGGTCCAACCCCCATTTTACAGCTTATGCTACTGTTCCTTTAATACTACAACGAAAAATAAACGACGTAGAAATTAAAGAATGAGTACTTATTTTGTAATGAGTATTCGCTTAGTATTATTTTGAGATATTGAATATTTTTCATTAAATAATTTTTATTTTTTTAAGTTGGTTTTATAAATAACATAAAAATTACAGTTTATAAGAAAAAAGTATGCTTTTTATTTTACTTCATTCACTGATTAGAAGAACAATCGATATACTTGAATAAGATGTAGCTTGTTTTATTTTTTAAATCGAAGCATTCTATTTTTCCATTTAAATATAAAAACAGTGCTACATTTTGTGTAACAGTTTTAATAAGCCAGAAACAATGGATCTGTGATTTGCCTTTTTTTTTTTTAATATTTAGAATTTAACTGATCGCCCAAGGCAAATGCTTTACAAAAAGTATTTCTTTCTAAGCTAGGCAACGCCAATAAAATTATACACCAAAAACTCTTCAAAAATTCTAGTAATAATCAGTAAAAACGTTTTTATACAATAGAGAGATTATTATTAAAAATAAAGTTTATAGATCCGTAGACCAGTAAGGAAGCCCAGTACTGTTCAAGCTTCCGGAGATGTTCATGAAACAATAATTACTAAATACTTAACTAAATATAAATTTAGTTACATAGTTAGGGTTTGCACACGAAACCCGTGTGTAGGATGTCCATCTGATGACCAACTAATGCTGATTTAAAAGAGCGTTAAAACTGCTTCATGAAATACACTTTTCATTGCCTTTTATTTGATTTAAAATAAAAAATAAATCAAAAAAAGTCAACGTCCCCTATATTGTTCTCATTTTATCGTTGTTTAAAGTTTTTATATACTTTTTTTTTTAAATAAATGACAAAATTAATTTAGATGAAATATTTTAGATATTTTTTTCTATTAAATATAATGTTGAAGGTAGTATCCTTGGCCCAATCCTGACATCTCAACTCATCCTAATACTATCCTTACCACGTATGCTGATGATACATGTGCATTATCAGTCAACACCAATCCAGTTATTGCATCCCTAAGCCTCCAATCCCATATCACTGATCTTGAAGAATGGTGTCAAAACTGGAGAATTAAAATAAATTCTCAAAAATCTCATCAAATCACTTTTACCTTACCAATGACTTCCTGCCCTTCAGTATCCTTTAATAATATCCCACTGGTGCCTGCAGAACAGATCCGATACTTGGGGTTGCACCTCGACAAACGATTAACCTGAAATCCTCATACAAGACTGAAAAGACAAGAAACCGCTCGACGTTTCAGGCTACTTCAACACTTACTAGACAAACGCTCTAAGCTCCCAACTAACTACAAAAGACTCATCTACATGACCATCATACGACCTATTTGGACTTACGGAGTAGAGCTTTGGGGCTCCACTAAGCCATCGAATTCCTCTCGTATCCAATCCTTACAATCAAAAATCCTTCGTAAAATCCTCAATGCTCCTTATTTTACTAAGAATGAAGTCATCCATAACGACCTTAATATCCCTTTTACTGATTTGGCCCGAACCCGGTATCTATCCTTTCATAACAAACTTCATTCCCACTCAAACCCTCTAGTTTTAAACCTAGCTTCCTCTTCGATTCTCGATAATCCTGCGAGGCGTCTGAAAAGAAGATGGCAGCGTGACCTTCTTAGTTGAACTTTTATTTGAGCGCTACCAGTGGGTAGTTTCTCTACTTGTCATTCTCATGTCATTATGTATCACGTATCCTATTTACTTGTTGTATTATTGTAATATAGTTGTAAATATCAATAAATAAATTAAAAAATATATATATATATATATATATATATATATATATATATATATATATATATATTCTTTTTCAAAGTGGCAGATATCAAATTGCTATTGCTTAAAACCTTTATAGTGCTTTATAATACAACTGGAAGTTTTATATCAGTTCTGACAGTTTCTCGTGAAAAGGGAGACAAAATGACGTTTGGAGAGAGGCAGAATTAATTCATATTAATCTACATATAGAACCTGAAACCCTTGCGAAACGAGTAACTTGCCCACTTTAATCGTTATTCGGATAGGATGAGAACATATGACAATGAGCACGCTTGATGGACTGGGCTAACAATACTCATGGCTATCAACAATTCGTAGAAGATAGATGTTTGATTTATTTGATCCACTGAATATTTTCTCGTCCTGATAACAGAAATACGTAGCTCTGTTATAAGGGTATTCGATTTCGCTGCAAATTAATTAATTCGATTCCTAATATCATATGACTACTAAATGTTATCAAAAATAATAAAAACCAAGGGGCTTAGAAAAAAAAATACAAATTAATTCTAAAAGCTCTGACATAGCATTGCTGGACAATGTGAAGAAATTTTTAAAATAAACTGGTTCTCCTTGATTTTTCTTATTCATGGACTACTAGCTTGCTTGGCTTCGCTCGCGTGGAATTTGGTCTGCCGCATAAAATTTCGTGGCAGAACATTTTATATAAATAATTTAATTTTTTTTTAACTGTAAGTTACTCGTACATCAAAAATTTCAGATGTCTAACTTCAAAACTGACGGATTCCATACAACCTTGGAACCCCTATTATATTGAGGGAAAAACCCTTGGGGTGGAATTATCCAAATTTCTTTCTTAAATTATACAAAGAACCTATCTGCAAATTTCAAGATGCTAAGTTCCAGATTTGCCTTTATTTTATGAACTATAATGAATTCTCCACAGTACCTAAAATACTGTCTGGCACGTGCCCCCGTCCCCCCCCCTCTTAAATCCGACCTTGCTATAGCCTATGTGTTATTCTAATGTATAACCTATATTACTGTAAAGTTTCATCCAAATCCGTTCAGTAGTTTTTGCGTGAAAGAGAGACAAACACAAACTTTCGCATTTATAATATTAGTAAGATTAGGAGAATATCAAAACAATAGTTTCACTCATGTTCTTTCTGTCATTTTAACAACTATTATCATTTGATTTACCTTTAATTATGCCCTATTATGGATTCTCCACAATACCTAAAATCCAGTGGGGGGGGAGGGACAAGTGCCCCCGTGCGCCCCCCTAAATCAGCGCTTGCTATAGCCTATGTGTTATTCTGATGTATAACCTATATTACTGTAAAGTTTCATCCAAATCCGTCCAGTAGTTTTTGCGTGAAAGAGAGACAAACACAAACTTTCGCATTTATAATATTAGTAAGATTAGGAGGATATCAAAACAATAGTTTCACTCATGTTCTTTCTGTCATTTTAACAACTATTATCATTTGATTTACCTTTAATTATGCCCTATTATGGATTCTCCACAATACCTAAAATCCAGTGGGGGGGGGGACAAGTGCCCCCGTGCGCCCCCCTAAATCAGCGCTTGCTATAGCCTATGTGTTATTCTGATGTATAACCTATATTACTGTAAAGTTTCATCCAAATACGTCCAGTAGTTTTTGCGTGAAAGAGAGACAAACATACAAACTTTCGCATTTATAATATTAGTAAGATTTTCTTTATTAAAATGGAGAGCCAACAAATATTTAAAAAGTAGGAGTGTGTGCCTGTGTCATGGACACGGGCGTGTGTTGTACATTTACGTTACGGGTAATAATTTTTTTATAAAATATTAATATTTATGTATTCAGGAAAAAATCAAGCAAACAAATAATTACTGTTCCACAATATAACTTTTTTAATTATTTTTCTCTTTGACTCGGTCATATGGTGTTTCATTGTTACCATCTCTGTATTTGGATTTGGCTTTTCGACGAGTTTAGGCCGATGTTATATAATGGTGATATTTATTTTATTCTTTATATTCACTGTCACTATTTTAAACTAATGTTTTATATACAATCGATAGATTTTGAAGACAGCCGACAATTGAAACCTTCACGAACGTCGTAGCTTCTCTGAGTCAAAAGTTCTACTGAATGGAAATCTCGGTATGCAGCAAAATAGCCGCCCTAACCCCTCCACCGCGCATCATGTTTCACAGTCCTCACTTATCGTTATGAATTCTTTGATTCTTTAGCGATCACTGGCTTATTTGAATTTTGGATGGAGATGATAGAAATGTAGCTGCAATACTAAACTGTATCCCTCTATTTTGTTATCATTCGTTTTTAGGAATGGTCTCCCATTATTGAAAGAATTTTAAAGACGTATTCACGTCAAAAATATTCATAAATGGTTCTGTTTTTTTTTCTTTTTTTTTATCACAAAATAATAAAACTGCACGTGCGACAGAAACATTTGACCTTTACAGTTCCCACAATGAGAGCTTTGTGCAATTAATATTATTATGTTTCTTGTTTCTTATTTCAAATATCAAAGTAAATAAAAATTAGGGTTCTGTGAAATTTGTCCATTTATATCAGAGGGTCTCAGACAAAAAATATCCGACAATCAGTAATTATCATAATTAGATTTTATGATGATTGACAAATAGTCGGTGATAGAATCCAGAAAAATTGTCATATCGTACGACCTGTATGGAAGTGTGTTGGTAGTCATACTGTAAGCAGCACCCCTTATAAAATTTAATTGGTCTCTTTTAAAATTTAAAGGTCCGTTTTACCTAGACATTCATACCTACACAGTTGTTTTTATCCTTCTGATATTACTTATATATTTTTATCTTCGTATTATTGAGGTTTATGTAGGCATCGGGAAGATTAAGATAGCTCTAATTGTTCGAGTAGGGAACCAATTAGCGCTGAGTAGCTAACATTCGAGGAATAGACCGAAGCGTAACAGGGAGGATTGCATTCAAAGTGATTTTAAGCGGTTGTGTTTTAGTGGTAAACCATGTATGCCTGCTTGAAAGTTGTAATTTGAGATATCGGCCCCTTTTCTTAAATTTCGCTAAGTCTTTTACTATTATAATTTGAAATAAAAAATCTTGATATTATTCTCCAATCCTCGCCTTATTATTTTTAGGCACGTGTTGGATCTATGTAGAGACATCGGTTATTTTTTAAACCAACAGATATATCTGTCACTTTTAATAGCCTTACCTTCTATGCCAAGGGTGGTCAACACAAATGATCATAACTCTGTGGGTCGCACATAAAATTGTAAATCCCCATATCAGGTTTAGAGACCCACTATATTGTTACAGTCAGAGAGAGGCGGAAGGGATTAACGTCTTAAGCCCGTTAAGCACGATGCGAGAACGGCCTATTCCCACTCCCACTGCGTCTAGAACATTCGACCTTAATAAAAATACCCGCTCGCTGCCGCCTAGAGGAGTTATTCATTCAGTAATAAAGCAGGCAGTGTGATAAACTAGTGTGAGTGAACTGTGACAGTCTCGCGAGTGTAATAAACCGTTTCTGTTTATTACTGTGTGTCGGTTTGTCATATTTAGAGAATCTTACGATCGGTGGATTTTGATTAGTGAACTGTAAGTGTTAATTAGTAGTTGTAAATGGTAGAGTAATTTTATTTTATTTATACAAATTTATGTTAGTAGTTAAGCTATTAAGTATTAGTAATATCTTATAATACCTTAGTAATTAAATAAGAGTTAGGCCTAGGTTAAAATGTTTAGAATATTGTTATTGTACATTATTTTTAGTCTTATAATTTAATTGTTAATGATTTAATTGTATTATTTTATTCAATTTGTTAATAAATACATATTAGTATCTTGAATTTAGGAGTAGTTTATTCATTTTTACACCCAGTAGCCCGTAACAATATAATTTGTTTGGGTTGGAAAATTAAAACGTAATGAAGTATTATTATTTCTGTTAGTCTTTGACTTAAACATTGATAATATAAAATTAATGATACGAAACGCACATTGTAGTCAAAACAATGATTTTATCTGATTTTACCTCATATTTTTTTATTATATGGATCCACAAATAATCTATTATTTTTATTACTTTTTTTTTTACTACATTGAGTACTACAAAATTAGCTATATTTTGTAATATACTTTATTGAATTATGAATTTCACGGGCGGCAAAAAATCTTAAAGGCCGGTCAGGTGTTGGGGACTCTTATTCTAGACTACGCCGTGTAAATAAATGTAATGGCAGAATATATAAAATACATTGTATATCGCTTTTTTAGGTCTATGTAAAATTTATTCTATATCAAGGCTATTAAGACCCCTATCGGTTTTCACATTATAGTAATTTAATTATCTAGACAAACGTGTAACATTTACTGTTTAATAATATCTAACATCAATGCAATTACGAAACCGAGCTTATCTTGCAGCATATATTAGGGGGTGAAATGTGTACATGGATCGTGAGAGGGTGGTACATAGGGCAAATCCCTCGTGCAGAACTGAGCCTGTCACCCGTCTATCATCCATTCCTTCCAATCTACGAATTGCAGTTGACATTTCAACAATGCCATCATCAGATTAGGGCGTTTGTTGTTTAGTCAGCAAGATATTGAGATCTGTATTTCTAGCTTTGTGTTGCGGCAACTGTAAATTAGACAGAACAATCGGTAGCATTCAGAGGTTAAATACTTCATTCAATAATAAATGCTTCAATTTCGTTAGACAGCTAGTGTTTATATATATGCTTATATATATCCGGCAGTGACCAATAGTTTATTTAATCTGTTAACAGCCTGTTAAGTGGGTTCCCTTATGTAAGGAAAAACCTGGCGATTGAGTGTAATCTAGAACAAATCACCTCCCTGCACAACCGTTGTCCTAGAAACAGTACAGTTTCTACTACGTACCACCAATATTGAACCCGAGACCCTTCGAGGGTTAAATTGGTACTGGTTTAGGTTTATATATATAGTTTATATATACTTACTTATATATAGATAGTCGAATTTTACGAAAAAAAGAGTCAATTTAAAACTGACACATTGAAACGGATTGGTGAAATCCGATGTAGTCCAGATTCAAAATTCATTAGTGGCAAGTTGACCAAGAAGAACAATCAAAGAAGACTAGAAAAACATGGTCTCAAGTGAGGGACAGCAAAATAATGAAAGAAGCATGTGCACATAGAAAGTCACTAAGTACTTTGCGTAGTCTTAATAAGTCATTCACAAATAACATTAGCAGTATTAATATGCAAGTAATTGAAATTTTCTCAATACACCTTTCCTCCAATATCCCCTTGTCCAAACAATCGTCCTCTGTTAGATATCTAGCTGGCATTTGTTCTCTGACTTTTATTATTCACTGCTTACGAGGTCGTCCACGTCTCTTTCTCTTCTCAAGGAAGTCTTTAAGTACTAATAATTTACTATAGACACATGCACACGTTTATAGTTAATAAATAAATTATCTCTCTCTAAATGAAATGAAATTTTTTACTAACAATAAATAACAATACTCCGTATTCCTTGATACTTCGCGCGGTTCATGGCGCCTAGCCGTTAGTATTCATTTGGTATTCATCAACGGTGAGCTGGGTGTTTGCTCCTACTGACTGCTGGGACTTCAAATGCCTTACTAATCCCAGCCGGTTCTCGAGGAAGTGGAGTTTGCAAAGATCTTGTGAGTGCATTTGGGCCTGAAGCAAGTCTTTTGTAATCTTGATTGGTTCAGCATCTCTTGTCTTAGTCAACACAATCAGGTCTTGTTATTCTTAAGGATAATTTGTCATGCAGAGAGATGTATTGGCATTGAGAGCTTCGGGTTCGCTATTTTTTTACTATTAACGTTTATAGATATATATATACTAGGTTCACGTTATTTCAACTGTCTTTTTTCTTATTAACGTCTGTTTATTATATATTTTTTGAAAATTCATTTATATTTCGTACTTTCAACGTATTGAAAAATATTCAATATAACAATTATTCAGCAATAGTATAAATATACAACAAAAGTACTTCCAGTGATTTAAGCAATTATATATTTGGAACAAAGGGGGTTGGCCCACTTCTAGGCAGACAGGGGGTGTCCACATAGTTTATATTCTTGTATTATAAAATCAATTTTAAACTTTGATTTTTTATTTATTGCAGAAATGAGGAAAACTGGAAATGTAATTCTTAATAATTTTACTAATAACATCAATTTAGGGAAGGATTTACTATTACAAAATGTATAGCGGCGTTTCCTGGTTACAACTTTGCATTACTTCAAATATATAAAAAAAAAAAAAACTTGTCCCACTAAGACACATAAATAATCCTGGGTTGAGTACATGTTAAAGCTTATATTCCTCCTAGTATTCCTAGGTTAATAGTGTGCGGTGGGGTGGCTTGTCTGAGATCACACTCAATGGCCAGTTTTTCCTCTATTTGAAGGTACTAACTTTAAAGAGGATGGGTGAACCCCAGGAGTCGAAATGTAGAGGAATCGTGTTATTTTCGGGAGGCATGGTCCTGAGTTATTAATTATATTACAAGGAGTTATTGCTTATATTACAACTCCATTTCAATACAAAACCTAGGTGAATGACACATTCCCGCTTCTCTGAATGCAGTTAAACATCTTTGGACAAATTCATCTTAACCATTTATTGGCCGGGCCTGAAGAATGTTTACAAAAATTATGTGGATAGTTTTTGTTCGCCATACTCATGGATAAGATTTGATTACTATGCTAATGGAGGACGATATGGATACAGGAAGACATGAACAGTAGCTGAGTCACATTAAAAGAGCTGCAGTGTCGTCACTTCCGGCCAGCTGTTAGGCCCGGCCCTGCATCCTATCCTCTCTACAGCTGTCCTCGCTCACTGACCTATTTATACCAGCACAGCATGTATGGATGTGTCCGCTGTATAGGAAGTAGTAATAACTATCCCAGTTGATTTAGCTTAGAAATGGTGTATAATTCTAAAACTGAACTTATAGTCTAAGATCATAATACATTGCATTGATACTTGACTAGTTGTATTTTTCTTCTTCCCTTTCTTTATCCGTTTTGGATGTTTGCTATAACATGGATCCCCTGCTATCTTTCAATCTTTCACTGCATTATCAGCTGCAGTGATATTATGCGGCCTAGGTATTCTAATTTGCGCTTTTTAATAGTAAATGTGATTACTTAGTCTTTTCCGACACAGCTTCGCCTTGATCTGTTGGTTAGGTAGTTGATCCGCGGTACGTCCACATCTCAAATGCAAATAATACAATGTTTATATTAAAAAACAAAAAATTAGAAGAGAATATGATAGAATTGTGACTAAGTGCGTCATGTTCTCTCTGAATGTGTATCGCTCCCACATCACTGTAATTGCATATCGTGCTCCTGTGCAATGATAATAATAAAAAAATGATTAGCTAACCCGAAGTATCGTTTCCGACACCATGAGTCGCTGCTTACAAACTTCGTTCACAGATTTCCCACCCAAAATCAGTAAGGCCACACTTAATGTAATTTTTTTTTATTTACTTCATGAAAAAAAAATTACATCTATTGTCTCGATCTATTCGGAGGCTTATCTGTGCTTATTAATTATTTAGGAATGAGTTTGTTGCTATGCCCAACATACTTCGCGATGTCATCACCTGAATTATACTGTGGCGGATTGACGTCTTCATAGTTGTAAAATTATAGGATCAAGAGCAATAAAAAAAACGTTGCCTGAGTATTATTTGAGCCGTTTATTTTGAAAGTGGCCGTGAAAAACTCCGTTTTTCAATTTTTTGCCAGTTACCATGGTTACATATACAACTTCACATTATATATCAGTGAAGCATTTCAGGTTGCTGATATTCCGAGCAAATACGATAAGTTTTTGACACATAAGTTTTCAGAATTAGTTCAATAACTGAACCGTGCAGTTTGAAAGTGGCCTAACTCCATTTATTTTATACTTATATCAAGATATTTACTATTTATAATGTCTGAAAGCAATGGTGAAGGGTCGGAAAGGTAATAATTTTATTGTAAATGAAATGAGACAAAAAGATTTTATATCAACAAAATTAATAGAAGACGCAATTTTTAAAAGGGTAAAGAATTCTGATGGAGAATCAGTAAACTGGTTACAAATATGCGTTTTGTTAGAAATGAACCGTATAAAATTTTCTATAAGACATCAATGAATGAGAATGAAAATTTGAAAGTCCTGAATTTATTACCACGTTGGGGTAGACCAAGAAAATTCGAAAACGTTGTATTGACACCACTCTATAAAAATATCAGACAAATAACAACAGCAAAATTCCAGGACATGATTGACCTTTTGTGATATTGACCACCGGAACATCATGATTTCTTCAAATCTCTTTCACACGAGCAAAATGTAGATGAATAGTAAATTGTTTTGTAATAAATTTATGTTTGTAATTTTATATGTTCTTTAATTAAACAATGTTTTGAATCGCATAAATTGTGTTTCCGAAGTGTTTTAATAATATATAAAATAAATTGAGGATTGTTTTTTCAATTTTCAATCTTAAATTATGTTGAATGATCTTGGGTACCTTCAAATTTTGTAATGAATCTGGTAGTTAATTTTGAAAGTGACTTAACTCCATTCTTGATAAGAAAACGCACATTATTCACTTAATAATTGTTACAATTTTAATAGCAATCTTAAATTTAACACCCTTAGATACACTTAAGCAGTATGACTCATTAGTATCATATATGTATATTTTTAAATTCATTGAAACGCAAACCCTTAAATATCTCCATTTGAAGATAAATGGAGGTAGGCCACTTTCAAAATTAACGGCTCATTTATTATTATACAATAACGTTATTGAAGTCAATCATTTAAGGTTCTTAACAGGATAGTGATGATTTTAAGAGCAGTTTTAATCAAAGGGCCAACGATAATAAAATAAAATATCCAGGATATGGGGAATTCCAGTGCATAGTCCTGGAATTGGAATTCCCAAGTTGGAGTCCGGCTGTGCTAGAAAAATCAGTTACTTCCTCATTAAATTTGAATTCTTGATCGTTCTTATGGTCCAAATATTTTCTAACTTAACTTACTTCCTATCCACCAAGTCCTCACCACCTATCTATCAAGAACGACCAAATCCAATGAAATTCATATCTCTTTTGTGTATTTTGTGACCCTTTTATTTTATAGTCCGAATCTAATTATTTGTAATTAAATTCAATTTTAATTCAAATAATTATATTAAATTATAATTAAAATAGAAAATTTTGACATGGGTTCCTTCCAATTGAAATGGGTTAGTAAGGTGTCCATCGGGTATTTTAAAATGGAGGGTTAAAATATATAAGTAAATATAAATTCCTTAATCATTATCATTCGCTTGAGAAAGGTGGATGTAGGTACAATACATATGTCTATTAATTAAGTGAGTAACGGTTTATAAGAAAATCTCGTTTGCTCATCTTTACAATTTAGTGTTGCCTCGTTGATGCATTAACTATTTGTGGAATTCAAATATTCAACATGTATTCAAGTTGAATTCGGAAGAGCTATAAACAAAGGAGCTAGAAATCTCATGGAATTCAATCAAATTGAAGTTTGTTTCGCTCAATGAATTTAAACCGTATTCCGCTCCACCCCTTCCCGTCATCCATCAATTCGTCCTCCAATCTGTCAAACAAGAAGTTCCAACTTCCAGTTTCTGTAATTCAATTCATATTTATAGTATCCTTCCTCTTCATTGTTTAATATTGATTAAGTTTTTTCAATTCCCCCTCTCTTTGTTTAAAGATTAATAATTTGTCCTTTCCCAATACAAATTATAATGTATTTTAACTCTGCCTTACTTACTTATCCTGTCTCACAGATTAATTTATTAACTTAACAGTAATATTTATTTTAACTTTTTATTAATTTATCATTTCCTTAACTAGCAATGATGTGTGGAGCGCTGTGTTGGTGCACTGCGTGTCCAATTCTAGTCCATATTCGGCTGATATAGATATATTATTTCATCTTATAACAGCAATAGATAGGCCCTTTGGGATCAGGAAACTATTCTGGTGCTCACCCAACGTCAATAAAGTTAATGAGGATGGAAGTTAATGAGCATGCGTGGAAACTATTCCGTCATTCTGGTTCAAATTAAAAATATCTATTTCAATTAAGTGGAGCGTGGAAGCTCACTTTGTGGAGTACTGAGTTGTTCTGGAGGTCCCTGCATCTAATTCTGCTGCGGCAAATAAATTATTGTCTCATTGGAGTACCGTTGACTTGGAAAAACTATAGTCTCTACCATGTAAACTAAAGAAGCCTTCACATTTAAGTGGAAAATAGTTTACTGGATAATTCACTATTAATGAAGTCTTCACGGTTCTTCTCGTCATGTTACCGAGATCTCATATTAGTAATAAGGTCCACCTGTATTTTATAGATACATTGAGTTGTTCACTGGTCTAATTAATATTCTTAAGCATCACTTCCGGTGAAGTGGTTTGCATAACAACCTCTATGCTCATGATTTCGGATACGTAGCCCAGTAGGTGACCTTAAGATTTTTCAAGGATTTTTTTAAACTCCTTAGTTATGCTGTCCTTTGGAGGGGACGTAAAATGACGATTCTGAGCCTGTGGGGTGTCCGTTACTGGTTAAAGATCTCTGCCTATTTATATGTTGATAGGCAAAATTTATGACCCCCACTGCAGCATAAAATATCGTTAAATGAAACAAACAAGCAATTATAGTTCTTAAGTAACACTTCAAACTTCTAGTTGATGTGTAGTTAAGTATTAACACTTAAATATTAGTCTACTTTAATTTTAATACGACATCAACTGACTATAAATAGAGTCATCTAGTATCAATACAATTATTTATTGGATGAATAATCCAAGTAAACTAAAAAGTACTTAAAAACAGTAAAAGCATGGTCTACATCCTGCCGCAGCAGCCGTAGAGAGATTGCCCTGGTCCGCTTGAGGCTGGGCCTCACTCGGCTCACTCGTTCATATATTATTAAAAAACTGCCTCCTCTTTCATGCCAATTTTGTTACGCCATTCTTAAACATATTTTTGAAGAATATAATTATTACCTATCAACAATAAATAAAAGAGGACTATCCCCAAAATTTTTGAAAGCACGTAGCTTGTTGTCTAAATTATAACATGTTTTAATATGTTAATTTTATATTTGTTTATGTTTTTGTGATTGATTTTGCTCATGTGTGTTATTAATCTGCAATTAATCCCAAATATTATAAACCATTGGCGTTGATGACCTGAGGGCTTTACTTCTTTAAACACCAACAAACATTATTGATTTATGTATGAGAGGAAAATATTTGACTGGATGAAAAAATGGAGAACGGAGATAGTTGGGGGGTGCAGTCAAAAAAACACCAATAAGTACCAGACTTATATTTAGTTAGTGCCGACGTTTCGACCTACAATATAGGCCATCTTCAGGGCAACTAGGAGAAGCGGCTGGGTGAACCGGCTAACCAACAATCTCGTCGATTGTAGTTCGAAACGTCGGCACTAACTAAATATAAGTCTCGTACTTATTTGGTGTTTTTTTGACTGCACCCCCCAACTATATCCGTTCTCCATTATTGATTTATGATTTTACTCTGGATCAATAGAGTATTAAAACTTCGCTTGATCCCTCCTTCGTACACTTGTTGAGCCAGGGCACTCTACACTGGAGAGTGGCAGAGCCCTTCGATGTGCAAGTCCTGGGGTTCAGGAAATATAATGGAACTCGAAGTAGGAGTAGGGATTATTGCAGAGGGTGCTGTGTACCAAGGGATTGTTGGGTTTGCCGATTGTTCTAAACCAATTAAGGCTGTTCAAATGGACAACTCCCCTTCCCTATCAACATGTTCCCAGCCACTTTATTAAACCATTCGGCTCGGGTCGTCGGTTCTCCTTCCCTTGCCGTAGTAAGGAATTAATTTCGTTCCTTTTATTTTAATTTTATTTTTTTGAGATTCGCAGCGTTATCATAGTAAAACTAAATGTGGAGACTGATTAATTTGACGTTATTGAAAAAAATATTTAATTGGGGCACTACATTGACAATGCTTGTTAGTTTATTTAATATCACCTGATGCTGCTATGGCTGATCGGACGATGCTACATTAGGAGCTCTAAATTTTGCCTGTCCAGGTTAAGTTTAGGATTGAGATTTTAACGAGTACCTGAAATGAGCTTTACAACTTATTCATCACCCCAAGGGTCTATACGAGTATTTCTTTTACTGAAACATACGGCCTCTGGACCAAACCTATGGTAAGCTATTGGCACTCTGAAAAACCGCAACGCGATTACCGACAGATATTAGTAATCTGGGTAGGATTTCCACTCCTACACCCGGTCTTTACAAGTAGCCTCCGTACTGGTGGTGGGAACCTGTATGGAATAATTTGCGCTTTTTTCTTTGCAAGTAAACAATATTAATGGATATTTTAAAACATTTAGGGGGTTTTATTATTATTTTTTTGTTTGAAAAGAATAAATGATAATAAACAACATATTGTCTCCCGTAAGTGGGTGAAATAAAATAAATATAATTTATTGTTGAAACATTTGGCTATTATAATTTAAACTTATCGATTATGGTTTTAAGAATGTATACTGTAAATCAGCCGGATAAGAACAGAAATTTATTTTTACTTTTATTAAAAAATATTATACTCATTTATTCTGCTTCTGAGATTGAAAAATGTATGAGGAATAAAATTTATTACATGAATATTTCCGTTTGTACTAACAGTCGTAAAAAGAAATATAAATGTGGATCATTCTTCCTTATTTTATTATCATATCTCTGGAATGTCAAAGAAGAAAAATCTCTGCATCTCTCGTTTTCTTGGCTATAAATGGCGGTGAGTCACATCCCAGATATGCTGTAGTGGAAGGATTCTGATTAAAGGCGTATAGTATATAAGTATATCATTGGTTTCTAATTAAACGTGAAATGACACAATTAAACATAAATTATGAGGGTATAATGCATAATAAATCCTATTACATTCGATTTATAGAGGGGCGAAAACATTCCGAATCCAACTGCAGTAAATGTTGAACGATATGGAAACTATCTTTCTCTATAGAAGTTACATCTATATATTTTTTTTCTTCTTATTTCGATAGGCTTTTAAACAAAATTTTTATTTTTATTTTTTTTATATAAATGTATTTATTGATATTTACAACTGTATTACAATGATACAACAAGTAAATAGGATAAGTGCTACATAATGACATGATATGGCAAGTAGTGAAACTACCCACTGGTAGTACTCAATTCAAAGTTCAACTAAGAAGGTCACGTGGCCATCTTCTTTTCAGACGCCTCGGAGGATTATCGGGAATGGAAGATGAAGCTAGGTTTGAAACTAGAGGGTTTGAGTGGTAATGAAGTTTGTTATAAAAGGATAGATACCGGGTTCGGGCCAAATCAGCAACAAAAGGGACATTAAGGTCGTTATGAATGACTTTATTCTTAACAAAATAAGGAGCATTGAGGATTTTACGAAGGATTTTGGTTAAAAATTTAAATATCATTTTAAAGTAAAATAATTTTTCAACCCATTATTTAAATAAATACAGATATTACTGCACTATAGATAGTTCCAGTTTATTCTATTCGATATTGTTTAACAATGATTATTTTACAAGCAAAATTTGAAGTCAACAGGAGATTTAACAATTATTTAATACGTTTGAGTAATAATTAGTCGACCTTTTGTATATGGGGAAGAAAATGGACCTGACGGAGTTCATAGAATTATTTACTTAAATAGAAGAAAATTACGTTTCTACCCATAATATTTTAGAATTTGGCCATCGGGCCCTGAAGAAGGCCTGCAAGGTGTGCCGAAACGTCGATTTCTAAGAAATATTTTTATTTATAATTAATAGGAATTAATTCTTTGAGTTCCACCAGAGTCTTTTTCTTCTCCAATTCTTTAATAGCTTAGTCAAAGGGTAATTTTTTATTTACCGAGCTGGAATTTTTTTTCCTTAACAAAACTTTTCGTATTATTAAAAAAATTATTCTTAAAAAATTATTAAGAGAAAGAAGTATTACTAATATAAATTATCCCGCTAGTACATCATTTAATTTATTTATAGCCTCTTGCTTACAGATATCAAATAATGAAGTGGTAGGAATAAATAAAAAAGTCTAAATATTAGTTTGGTTTAAATTATTTATTGATTCATCTGAATTTTTGCAGATCTCGAAAAAATTATCTACTGACCTAAATATTTTTTTTTTTTTTATTTTTTTTTTATTGAGTTGTACAACTGTAATACATACATCTAGTACAATTGCTATAAGAGTAAATAATACATGATAGCACATGTAGAGATACTACCCACTGGCAGCACTCTAATAAAGTTCTATAATAGAAGGTCCCGAGGCCATCTTCTCTTCAGACGCCTAGGAGGATTGTCCGGGATGGAATTGGATGCAAGGATGGAAACTAGTGGGTTTGGATGGGTTTGAAGTTTATTGTGGAATGATAGGTATCTGGAATGGGCTAAATCGGTAACATATGGAACGTTAAGGTCATTATGGATGGTTTTATTTGTGACAAAATAAGGAGCGTTTAGGATTTTGCGAAGGATTTTGGATTGCAAGGATTGGATACGAGAGGAATTCGATGGTTTGGTGGAGCCCCATAGTTCAATTCCATAAGTCCATATAGGCCTTATAACAGTCACATAAATAAGTCTTTTGTAATTGATCTGAAGCTTTGAGCGCTTATCTAATATGTGTTGAAGTAGTCGGAAACGTCTAGCTGTTTCTTGTCTTTTCAGTCTTGTGTGAGGGTTCCAAGTAAGACGCTTGTCTAAGTTGAGTCCCAGGTAGCGAATCTGTTCAACAGGGATAAGTGGAGTACTATTAAAGAATACAGTAGGACAGGAAGTCAAGGGTTTTCGACGAAGGGTAAAGGTAATTTGATGGGACTTGCTGGGATTGATTTTAATTCTCCAATTCCGACACCATTCTTCGAGGCTTGATAGGTGTAGACCTAAATATAAATTCGAATATTCATTAATAATTTTGACTCATCTATTAATTGAACGATGATTCGACAAATCGGATTGAAGGGAATCGATTTCGGAATCGATTATGCTTGGCCGAGGACTGTGTTAATTTGGAGCTCATTAAAATTGTAATTGAGTGATGTAATCATAAGTGAATGTCATTATCTACACAATGGACCGGCGTCGAATATAGAACGTCTAAGTTCTTCTTACTATTAAATTTATTTTTGTATTGCTCCATTTATTTAAACTATCACTTATTTTATGATTTTCATTGTGCTATATTACAATGTATTTTAAATATTATTATTATTAATAACTTTGAAATTGATAATATAATTTCTCAAGTATATTGCAGCTTATTACCATAATCATTAATTACACTTTTCATGCACTTACACTTTTAGATTGCGCAATATTAATTCTTAGTAATTAATTAAATATAAATAAAAATGTGTTGAATTTTTTCTTCACTATTATAGAATCATAAGTCAGATCCCCAAATTTATGTAAATTAATATTCTAAGAAAAATCTCTTAAATCACTTGAAAAGTATATAAAAAATGTAAAATTTCAAGCTTAAAATATTTGTAATCTGCGTTATTATTTTAATTCGAGTATTAAAGTGATTAAGTAATGGGAAATTTACAAGTTTCTTAAAGGCTTCATCATTGTAGTATATAGTTAGTTTTGTGGGCTTTTATTTGATATACAAAGTGTGTAGCTGATTGCAGAAAAAAATACACATTGCACTTATTTTTTGTAGTTCTTTAAAATATCTCTATGTTGTCGTAGTAACTCATTGGAATAGACTGTTTAAAAAAAAAAGAAAAGTGAGATTACCAACACCTTATGAAATTAATAAAATACATATATAAGTTTTTATTCCTTGATACAAAAAATTAAAAATTTAATTTAGGTCTGTATATCTGAAAGATTATTAAAATAAATTATTGAAAGGCTCTAGCAAAAAGCAGGATCTAGGATGCTGGAAAGATGAAATGGATGAATGACTTGTAAAACGAGACTTAAGAACCCTTGAAAGGTTAGAGAAAATGTATAATTAATTCAGGTTGAAGTCCTGGAAAATTCCTACTAAATATTTTATTGGATAGAACCTACTGCTCTATAGATGGAATTTGATTACTTTAGAATATTTTAAAAATCATTTTTTTGATTGCATTTAATTAAATATGAATCGCTAACCACAGAAAGTTTAGGAACCTTTTCTAAATAAGAAATAAAAAAAAAAAAGGATCATGTTCAGGACTGATTCCCTAACTGTAGTAAACAAAATATTAAAAATCTTGCGGACAAATGTGCTTTCTATAAACGATAAAAGTTAAAATAAAAAATCTCAAAACTAAGACTAGTTGCCATTCTGCAGTTAGCATTTCTTACATAGACTGGTACGACAAGATTGAAAAAGAATCCTTCAAACGGATGGAGGGAAATTTAGGGAATGTATTCATACTAAAGACTAGAAAATTTATAATAAACAATTATATATATTTAGATTCGGTTAATATTTTAGTAGATAGATTCTATTGATCCATACATGAAATTTAGTTGCTTTTGACTCAATTCAATTTAATATATTCGCTGGCGAAACAAGACTAAAGAACATGCCTTGAAAAGAATTGTGAGAAACTAATTTTTGTTAAAACTAGGAAATTTCTAATAAATACTTGTAAAGATGTGTGCAGATTTGGTTTATACTTTAGTGAATAGATTTATTATGAATAGTTTCTATTGGTCTATAAATTAAATTTTCGGTATTAGTACCGCAAGTTGTCGCTTTCATAAGTTTTAAATATCCATTCGTTTCCTTTTTAGTATTCTCGAAAATAAAAATAATCCTCAGTTTTAGTAGAAAATAATAGTGCAATAATGGGAAATATGGTTAGTTCGGTAATCACTTCATCCATAAAGAAACGTTTCAGTAGATGATGACATTACCTAAACAGTATGTTCAAGTCGGTTATTTAATCCAAATACAGAGAATATTAGAAAGGAAACTAATAAAATGTGTTGTGACTTTGAAGCGACAAGCTGCGGAACTCATACCAATTTTTTTTATTTTAAAAATTGTTTAATATCGTTTTAGTTTGTATGTAATCTAGAATATTAAGCGTGATGGAGCATTGCGCCAGATTGTGTGTTCTTTATCATTCTACAATTTAGCTAATCATTACTTATGTTAGCATCCGAATTAGTTTAATATAATGTATTGTTATTATTATTAGTGGGTTCGATTGTTAATGAATAACCTCGCTGATAAAATACTTGATAACAATAAGGGTTAGGTCCCTTTACTCCGATACCTGATTAAGCTCTCCCCCCTCCCCCAAAGAGAGATTTGATGAAGGTTCAAGATAACGTGGAAGGATGATAAGAGTTATATTTGTTACTTGCCTTTCTCGATGCGCCAGCCTTCCAAAGTTGGCTCTTCATCGCGCACTATGCGCCGCCACTGCCCCCACCACCGCGATCCCCCCTTGTCTTCTTTCGTCTTATGTTTACCTCGTCGGGTTACTCATCTGCTCTATATCCTCAGCCTGCTGTACCGTATCAGAGTAGGTGTAATGAACGAAAAAGAACCGAAAGATTTCATCTTGTTCAAAATAGAAAGCAGCAGTACACTTATTTGTTTTAACATATGAGTAATGTGGTCCAATCCACTCATTAATGAATAGTTACGAAGGAGGCCATTATAGACGACGTCATAACCAGGAACTTTACACGCAATCAGACAAAACTAAAGGCACTTATAAAAAAGAACCCGAGCAGAATGACAAAAAGGGTATTTACGTATCTTAAACAGCTGAAAATGACCAACAATGAGACTGGAAAGGACATTGAAATTATCGAGGTCTCTCTGGAAGATATTGAAGGGCATTCTTCACTTAAGAAGGAACTCTAGAATACTTTTGGTTTTCATGAAAGACCTAAAAGGAAAACAGGCGCAATTTGGACGGAGGAAATTAAGCAAAAATAATGATAAAGAATGAAAGAGATACGGGAGAAAAGATTCCGTAACGGTGTCTGCCACCATATCTTTCCAATAAATAAATAAAAAACAAAGACTAAAAACGCAATGATCTAGGATACTTTATCTATATGTACATATAAATATACACTCGTTTTGGTTTTAGTATCTGGGACTATTTTCTGTCACTTGACATTTAATGAAAGTTATACCAGTCTTCTTATAATAGAAAGCTATGCCGGTTGAAATTACTCTTCTCGACTTAACCATTACTGGCTATGTTAGTCATTCTTAAATAGGCTGTCACATTGTTTATATTTTATAGGGTTATATTTTCAAGTCGTTTTATTACTTTATTTACAGTTTACTTTATATAAGAATAAGATGGCGTATAAATGACGTAACGTAACGTTGAAATTAAACTTTCAATTACAATTAGCCAAAATAAAAATGAATTGATCTAAAACAAAGAATACGTTTTAAAAAAAAGGAATGATTCATTGCTCATAGTATTGGCCAAGTGACAAAAAAAAATTAAATCTTGCCAACTCTTTTACCTATGGAAAATGATTTCATCTAGTCAATCATCTTAAATTGTAAAAATACAATAATAATAATAATAGAGAGAGAAATTATAAATGTCTTTTGGCACATATTGTATTTGTTATCTTTCGAAAACCTCCCTTAAGGGATTCACGTGGAATCCACATGGAAGCGGGGATGGAGAGACCTCCCATTCAATGCTTCCCTAGCGTTTTATATGTAAATATAAAAGGAAAAACATAATGTATTGTAAGCTGTAAGATAGGTGACCCTGAAATGATTTACTAACTTCATCCGAATCAGAAAGTCTTATTTTAAAAAATGTCGTCCTCAAAAACAGTTTATGTCCACTAGATCTAATCACGATATTTTACCATTTAAGTCCAATTTATTTATCTCATTTTACTTATTCAATATTTATTTTAAGCATGTCAAGCTCTTAGTAAGTAATAGAGGACGTAGTACTTAGGTTAATAAACAACCATACAATTTTTGGTTAGCAATTTAACCAGCTTATATTCCATAAATAATGTACATCATTCTAAAACTATTGCATGCCAATGGTCATCTCTAGTGTATTTATTCCAGGCTTATAGGCTGGGAAGTTGGTTCATAATCTCGAGTTTATCGAGGGTGTCACGGCGGCAACTCTTTTCAGAGAATCACGTTCTCGAACCCTCCCCTGTCATGCCTTAAGCTATCTAAATATAGATTTATCTCAGGCAGGAATTACTTCGCTGGAATAATGTGAGGGTAAGAAGTACAACAAGTCTGACTGTGGCTGTCAAGAATAATATGTAAACTAGAATTATATATACATATATATTTTTTATTTTATATATTTAAGGTTCATATTCCTATACCATTACATTAAGGGAGCGAAGTAGCTCATTTTGTAGAGCGCTGAGTTGCTATGCTGAAAGTTCCGGGTTCAAATCTGTCTGTTGCAGATAAATTGTCTGTCCACTATCTAGGAAATAGGGTGGCTCAGGCCTTGAACAATCTTAGTTGCTTGGGGAGTGCTTTTTGGGGTTTCAGATACCCAACCACAATCATCATTTATAAAGGAATGATTCAAGGCATTCTGTATGGATCCCTGCATGGGTCAAAAAGCTTTTATGTCGGCAGAAGCGCAGATTGGCGACGATACGGCAGACGTATACGAGTCTGTCTCATGAGGCTGTTCACCTATTAGCAGGAACTGTTCCTATCGGCCTTCTCCTGCGGGATGATTTATACAGATTTAAAATTGGAAAGGAAGGCTCAGCAGGTCTACCAAACAATATTCGTAAAAAACGAAAAGAGATAGACTGGATTCTCCTGGACTACTAGATTTCGCAATTCCTCACAGGGCATGGAGGCTTTCGAGCCAAACTTCATGACTACGGAAAAGATATTGACTCTTCATGTCCTTGCTTCGGCGTTTCGGAGTCTGCTGAGCATATTGCCACAAGCTGCACCGCATTCGAGTCACAAAGATCTGAATTGCTGAGGGGAACCGAACTTTACATCCTCTACGAGAATGAATTCCCTCAGCTAATGACCCGAGACAATTACCCGTACTTCAAAGAGTTTGTGTACGAGTGGAAAACCGAAGTGGGCACAACAATTTTCAATCTCGGAAGGATATCCATAGAAATCGCCGAATGTAGGAGCCATAGTGAAAAACTTTGAAAATTAGAGTGTGAAGATTATTGTCTATAATTATTTTACCAGTTATTGTGTGATAATTAATATTGACAAAATCCGTATTGGCGTAAGGCAAGGAGGGGTGTTTAAATAAATAAAAATAGTCTGTTCACAGCCATGGATACAGGAAATGCAGACACTCCTAAGGCCCATCCAGTGATAAAAAACCGTAAGGTCGAGCATGCTTTCGAACAAATCACCTCCCTACACAACCATTGTCCTTGAAACAATACAGTCTCTATCAAGTATCATGTACCCATCATGGGATTTAGTGGTACAAGTTTTTTTATAATATTTTTTAAGCTTATTTACTGGGTACGTTTTTTATGGTAACAGCCAAATGTAAATAAAGACCGCTATTAAAGAAGAACTTAAAAAAAAGACTTACTGTTTTAGTCCTAACATTGGAAGCTTTTTGTCAGCAGTTGCCAGTGAAGATCCAATTGAAGTTTTACAAAGATGCACCTTGTTAGAAAGCTTGTCATTGAACTGAGATCTATAAAGAACTTACCTGCCTTCATAGTTTAAACATTCCTATTTAAAAATAATTAATTACATGGTTTATATCCAACAGCTAATAGTTATAATAGCTTGTCAAAGGTACAATGATTCTATCTGGACAACAAACTGATGTTTTCAATCTCTAATTCCTTCTCAACGAATTTTATTTAGAACATATCGGTGTTTGTATTTTTTTAAACTTAACTTTATACACTAAGTTAGAAAACTCATTCAATAAAAATTGTTCAAAGGTATAACTTCTCCAATTATATTTCAAACGATCTTGAAATACGAGTATCTCCCATCAGCAATCATACTGAAGTTAATAGCTGCTTTAGGATTAACGAGTTTTGTCTCGCTGGGATTCTTTAAGCATCGTTATAAAGATATCAGATTGCTGTATAGCAATTATTTTAGTTTATTTCTTAGTAATGGTCAATGATGAAAATAAAATGTTGTTTAATGTTTTAGTATTATTTTCTGGCCGATCTTTTACGAACTTTTGTAAATAATGATCGTTTTAAAATTAAAAAATAATTATACAGTCAATAAATTATTGTAATTGTTAATATACTCCTAGGGCCTCTCAACATCAGTCTTCCTTTCACAGACGTTCAGTCGAAGGGATGTATGGACTAATTCTGCTGTAGAATAATTTAATATCTTTGAACATCAAGCTTCTCAATTCGTCAATATGATGAAACTATAAATTATTTGATCTATAATTTAAAGAAATTGATTCTATATGTAAACAAATTACAAAAATAAAATTATATATATTTGTTTTATAAAAATGAAAATGTTTTTTTTTCCTCATTAAAAATTAATGTATCATAAAAGTGCCCAAATCGGAAAAATGGTTGATGTTGCACGGAATGAGGTTAAGTTTATCGTTCTCCTCATCCCCTGCGGCGACAGAAATTTCCAGAAATTGGATTTCCTTATTCTGTGAGAGAGAGAGAGAGAGAGAGAGAGATAGAGAGAGAGAGAGAGAGAGAGAGAGAGAGAGAGAGAGAGAGAGAGAGAGAGAGAGAGAGAGAGAGAGAGAGAGACGGAGAGAGAGAATTTGTGAGGGGGATTACACTCAGTTGTAGTACGTTGCATAATTATCTACAAATATATGAAGAAAATAAAGCGTAATAAAATGCATATAAGTGGAAAAAAAGTACGATTTACTTATAGACATCTAAAATTGATATCGGAAACAAAATAGTATAACTAAAGAAGCAATACATAACTAAATACAGCTAAAAATAACAGTTGTTAAGTCATAGATGTAAAGGTGAAACATAAAACTGGTTATGCCCCGTCTTGCTGAATTCATATTGAAGGTCAACAATTATCATTCAATATAAAACTGGTTATTTTTAAGACACGATTGTTGGTTGTATTAATGTGGATTGAAAGTAATAGTTTATGAAATTGTACGACTAATTACGTTTCCCCGGTATGGCGAAATTAACGATACATAAATAATGATAAAATATGGAGAAATACATTTGACTGACCACATCTATAGATATATTCCTCAATCTTTGATTGCAATTATGGTACGAAAAGTTTGGAGAATCATAAACACACATATATTTATAAATCAATAAAACGATTAATTTGTTATTTAATTATGTTTTATTTGAGTTCTACCACTGGGTAGTTTCTCTATTTGTCTTTATTCTTGCCAATATGTTCTATTTTAGCCATTATCATAATACAGTTGTAAATTTCAATGAATATCTTCTTCTTCTTTTGCTTCGACCCTTACTGGCTTTCAGCGTAGGGGGGGCATCATCCCGATTAACGGCGAGCTTTTTCATTCCATCCAACATTTTGCCCCTGGATTTCCCTATTCGTTCTATCTGATCAAGAAACATCGTTCTGGGGCGTCCTCTTGGTCTCCTACCAGATGGACGGTACTCCATTATGTTGACCAAACCACTGGAGCTGCTTCGTTTCCATGATCGAACACATATTGAGCTCTCCTCTAATACGATAATTTGGTATGCGGTCCCTTTTAGTTTTTCCATAATTCGACCACAGATTCGGTTAGTTAACACCCAATTCTCTGAATCATACAGGAGAACAGGAAGGTGAACTGTCTTGAAGATTACCAATTTTACCTCCAGCCTCACATCTCTCTTTCCTACCACTGTGTTACATATTTGCTGGTAGACAGCGGTCCTGTCGGGAAGACCGCCGGACCAACCTTAGAAGGACCCCAATGAAGGACAAGCTGAAGGAAGAAGACGAGGATAAGGATAAGGTGTAGCCCTAAGGTGTACAACCGTGCACCGGGCTACACCATAGTTCCAGTTGATTAAATTAATAAATGAAAAAACAGTATAAAATACCCGATTTGTACCTCCAGTGGTGAACCTCCACTGGAGGTGACCCCGTATGCCTCACAGGCAGTGAAGGAAAAAAAAAAAAAAAAGACAGCGGTCCTGTGCGAAATTTCACTGTCCACTTTCCCCGAACTTAGCATTATAGATCCCGGGTAAGCGCAGTCCGACACAACTTACATCTCTTCAACGCTGAAGGAAATATGAATTTCGTCTTGGGTCCTACCCACCTGCAAGATTTTACTTATACCCATATTTAATATATTATTAAAAAAAAAAGTTTTTTAACACGACCTCTCTCCTCTCGTCCATAAATATAATGTTATTACTATCATTAGTTCCAAAATTATTTTATACTCTTAACAGAAAACCGGGATGGGGTAAGTACTCCCTTGTCCTTATCCTTGCTTCCTTTTCCTTCTTCCTTCCTCCCCTTTCTTCTTTCTACAACTATTTCTTGATCCCGCTAAACGGTCCCTCCCTTTTTTGTATTGTATAACGTCAGCGGCCTTGAGTCGGTTCGAGTAAAAACCGCCTTCAGTGGCTGAGATTATAACGCCTGAAAATACCGAAAGGTAACAGAAGGCTTTTGTTTATATAGAAGCATTTTCATGCATTTATTGTAAATTTGTATTTATATTTTGGAGGATGTGAAAAAAAAAAATTATATATGCTCTTAACGAACTTTTGCTTGTTTGGTTGATAAGGTGTTAGTTTTTTAAATCAGCTCATTTCTGATTATTTTCTGAAATAGTGTATTTTCATGTGCTCGAGTATATTGAAAATAGACAAATCTGTAAGTTGAATGAAGCCTATTCCCTGAAAGCAATTAGCTATTCATGTTAATGGAAGTTAATTGACTGGCTATCCCTAGGGATATATATACATCTATCCATCTCCCTTATGCAATAACATCGTCCATATTCCAATTACCAACATTATGTTGTGATCGCTATGATGACAGGCCAGTACATCGTGCTGTCCACTACATGATCATCGGAGGCTACATGATTCAGGCTGTAGCAATGCCTATTAAATTATAAAAATAATTATATTACACATTTTCTTCAGTGAAATTCATAAATTCGTCAAACAATTTCATAACTTTTTCAAGAAAATTCATAATTTTGCCAATCAAATTCATAATTTTCGCACCCGTTTCCATAATCCTTTTAAACCCAAATTCATAATTTTTTCTACCAATCATATTTTTTCATACCTTTCATTTAATGAACTATCGTTATCAAGAACTCATATGAAAGGAGATTTTATATTTTTTTTAGTGAATTTCATTGTATTTTCAACCAATTTCTTATATTTTCTTAAATTTTCTCATCTTATTTCATATTTTTTTCAAACGAAGTATTTATATAAATATTTTTTCTGTCAATTTCATACACTTAATTTAAGAAGAGATTATAGATTTTACGGTGAAAATCTTAATAGTTTTCAACCAATCTCATAATTTTGCCAATCAAATTCATAATTTTCTCAACCGTTTTCATAATCCTTTCAAACACACATTCATAAGTTTTTCTACCAATCATATTTTTTCATACCTTTATTTAATATTTAATGAACTATCGTTTTCAAGAACTCATATGAAAGGAGATTATAGCTTTTTTCCAGTGAATTTCATTATATTTTCAACTAATTTCTTATATTTTCTTATCTTATTTCATATTTTTTTCAAACGAAGTTATAATTTTTTCAGCCAATTTCACGCACTTAATTTAATGAAGTATCATTAACAAGAACGTTTGTAGGATTCGAAGGAGATTATAGATTTTACGGTGAAAATCTTAATAGTTTTCAATCCATCTCATAATTTTGTCAATCAAATTCATAATTTTCTCAACAAGCATCATTATTTTAACACTTCGATCTTCTGCATGAAAAAATAAATAAATAAAATACTACTGAGAAATTTCTAATTCCTTCAATCTTATCCCCTTCGAATTCCATATGAGTTCTTGATAACAATACTTCATTAAAATTAAGTGAATGTAATTGTATGAATTTACAAAAAAAATCTTTAGATATTGTACATAGAAAAATAAATAGAAATCACTACAGGGGAATTTCTATTTCCTTCAATCTAACTTCTTGGTTTTTAAATACCCAGCGTCTTATGCATTTTATTATTTTCTTTGAGCGGTAGAAATGTTTCAATATTCAAATTCATTCTTTCTAGTTGATAATTTTTTAAATATACAATTGAAACTTAGGCAGGTTGGTTCATACAGCTCTAATATTATATGGGGATGAATTAGCTTTATATGTCCGATTCTGAGCCTGCCTATTTTGCTGCATTCTTTTGATGTTAGGCCGTTTGGAGGGATCCAAGCAGTTATGAATTTGATTGGCAAATTATGAATTGGTTTAAAAAATAATGATTTTTGATTAAGGAAGCTGTAATAATATGAAATTAGGGGTAAATCAACAGACAGCCTGTGCTTCTCAAGGAATATTGGGAAGCTAAGGTTGGTGAAATGTAATCAATAGCAGCCTTACCTACAGGTCCAGTATTATTATCCTTTTATTGCAAAGCCGCCGGGGGAACAAACAGGAGCCGGAAAGGACGAAGCGAAATTAGAAGACGAGGAGGTAAAGGTGAACAAAGCCCTTGTGGAAGGTACTTGAGTAATATTGCACTAGCCCACTAAGGGCCGTAAAGGGAATCCGCCACAATCCCTGCACCTCTGGGACTCTTTTAGTAACTGCCTGACAGCTCCTCTTATAAAGTTTCAGTTCTTGGCTCGCATTGGAAATAGCAGATAGGATTATCCTGTCAGCCCGGCTTTTCCCACTTTCCCTTCCAACTTAATGTAGGGTCACTTCCGATATTGTCGCTATAACGCTCTATACCTTTTATTATTATACCTCATTCTGTGGTAAATTATGTAGTATATAAGACTATTTACTAATAAGCTTATTTATTATTTATGTAAATTAATACGTTGATACAATTTATTATTTTTCGTAGGTGTATAATTATTGTTTGTTCATTTAACGTCACTTTATGCTGATATGGCTAATCGGACGATGCTACAGTGGGAGCTCTAAATTTTGTCTATCCAGGTTTTATTAGGATAGGGATTTTTAACGAGTACCTGACATCGTACAGGCTCGGGACCTCCGTTTAACGTCCCTTCCGTAGGACGGCGTAACTAAGGATTTTTTACTCCCCTAAAAAAATCCTAGGGCCACCTGCCGGGCTACGAACCCGCGATCTTGGGTTTAGTAGTTTGTTACGCTAACCACTAGACCACAGGTGACCTTTGGTGTATAATTATTTATTTATCCTGTATTTGTTATCCAAACGTGTTGTTGAACCTCTGAGTATAATCAGTAGACAAAATATAATTTTTATTTTAATTATGGCAATACCCAAAAAAGAAAAGAATTTTAAGTCCCTTAACTAACTCCTTTTCGGATCAACTTGCTATGTTTCTACTCTTAAATATACCTTCAATATATTATTTATAAATAAAAAGTGTATCTGGGGTATGTAAGCACCAACAGAATTACAATAAGGATCGTTTATTTATTCAATTTCAAACTTATGATTCAGATTTTAAATATATAAAAAGGATTGCCATAAATACGTTACAGGAAATAAATTGAACTTATCTGTGGACAGGGGTAGATTGGGTTACAGGTCGGTCTTCGATTTGCCGTTTCGGGAACTCTCCATCTTCAGCCAGATCTCTCCTTGCTGTACATCTCCAGAGTACTCCTTCCTGCTCCACCTTCGTCTCCAGAGCACCTCCTTCCTTCTCTGCCTCTATCTCCAGAGTACTCCTTCCTGCTCCGCCTTCGTCTCCAGAGCACCTCCTTCCTTCTCTGCCTCTATCTCCAGAGTACTCCTTCCTGCTCCGCCTTCGTCTCTAGAGTACCTCCGCCCCCTCCTTCCTTCTCTGCCTCTATCTCCAGAGTACTCCTTCCTGCTCCGCCTTCGTCTCCAGAGCACCTCATTCCTTCTCTGCCTCAATCTCCAGAGTACTCCTTCCTGCTCCGCCTTCGTCTCTAGAGTACCTCCGTCCCCTCCTTCCTTCTCAGGAACTTGACCATCAGGGACCAAATGGTCTATTCTTTGTTAGGTCGTTTCATATGAAATATCCGTTTTTTTTTTTTTTTGTTATTCCTAAAATACTAAGTGGAATTAGTGGACTTCTCTCCATATCTGTATGTTCTGACTTCTGGACTTCTGGAATTCTGTATGTTTATGTTTACAGATTAATCAGCTGTTATTAATCTTCTCTTTTTTGATAATATTTACTATCACTACATTTGAACGAAGATTGTTCAGTATGCCATCAAATATGACCATGGAAAAGAGCGATTTAGGTATATTTTCAATCAGTTTAAACTTAAACACTCAGTAGCAGAAGCTGCAAGAAGCATTACCACCGCGTTCGGGGATTGTAACGAATCCATGTAAGAAATATATTTATGAGTATGATCCTTGAGTATGTTCAAAATCTTAATGTTGTGTTTCTGAATTACTGGATTAATAGAGGTATGGACGGGTTTTAATTTCGTAATGTTCCTGACTGAAAAATGTGTATTTTATTTTATTTCATTTTTTTTTTTACATTGTGTGATACTTTTTCCTTAAAAGCGTAACAATAAAATATTAAAATAATCATCTAACAGTCGAACATTTTATTTGAATCGTTTTCATATTTTTTTAATATATTAGTATTTGGTAGTTATATCGACAATTTGTGAACGATTTAGGTTACTATTTTTCGTGAATGTTCCATAAAACGTCTGATTCATTATTGTGTGGCATATCAGATATTCAATTAGTTTTTAGGCTTTTCCAAGTAATCCGTGAAATGCATATATTTGTGTGTGTATGTTATAACAGCAAATTTAAATGTCAAATGTCACAAATATGTTTGTGTTTTTATATTGTTTTTGTCATAACATTCGCTATACAGGGAGTGCTAAAGTTTATATTTTCTCGAATATCCAAAGAATAAATTGTAAGCTTTTTGAAAGAGAATTCCAATTTCCCATTCTCTTTTATGTACATTTATGTTTTTGTAGCAGTACCATTTAACTTTTAAATATTCATAAACGCTGTCGACTCTCGGATCGGTATTCAGAGAGATATATTTTTCTCTGAATATTTGCAGCGCAATGATAATTCATTTTGTTTTTGCTCATATTTATTATAATGTGGTTTAATGTGTGTATTTTTTAATCGGCAATTGTAAAAGGTTGTTTTAAATATTTTTTAATATTCGTTCTTATGAAATATTGAAGTTGTAATAAGAATTATTATACAGTTATTATAATTTGTAAATAATTTTTTTTAACTTTATATTTCAGACTTCGGAAATGTAGTCTCATTAGTATCATAAAATATGGGGTATTGAAATTATTAGTTATATGGTAAATGTGTGGAATTAATGCATGTATCCCTACAGTACATTGATAAAATGACTACAGGACTTTGTGGCAATGACTCGGATGACTGAGCAGGCAAGGAAAGGCGTTTGCTGAAGGAAAAGAATTATTTTAAGGCGTTATTCTTCAGAGTATTATTTGATGGAAAAATTAAATCGATTGTTATATAAAGCTTGTAACGATAAAAATATTTTAAAACTATATAACGAGATAACAGCCTGAAGAGGAATAAGAAAATTTTGTGAGGCTTTTGTTTTCGTTCATTGTGAGCATGCATTATTTTAAGGGCTTAGCGATTGAACAGGTTATGTAACATTTTCAGAAAAAAACAATATCAAATACTCCTACATACAGAATCTTTTGTACTTTTTTCAAACTTTGTTATTGTGTTGATTCGAAACTGCTAAATTGAGTGATTTGTTCATTCATGGTCACTTTTTGCTGCTATGGCTAATCGGACGATGCTACTTTGGGAGCTGTAAATTATGCCTATCCAGATTTAATTAGGATATGGACTAATTTAATTAGGGAACGAGTACCTGATATCTTACAGGCTCGGGACCCCCCTTTAACTTCCCTTCCGAAGAACGGCGTAACTAAGGATTTTTTACTCTCTTTAAAAAATCCTAGGGCCACCTGCCGGGCTACGAACCCACGATCTTGGGTTAGTAGTTTGTTATGCTAACCACTAGACCATAGGTCACCAATAAATTGAGTGATTTGGTTTGATATCAGAATGAAGAATCATTAAATAATATTTTTTCATGTAAAGGAGATAGTTCACCCCCCAACTATCTAGCACTACTAGCACTGAAAAAACCGTTAAGCGAGCAAGGAGGAAGAGTTAGAAGCGATCTCTAACGGCCAAAAAGTTAACTATAGAAGGTAACCATACTGGAGTATAGGAAAAAAGAGGGAAAGTGAATAAATGGATAAAATTAATATAAATAAAATTAAAACAAAAAATATACGAATTAACAGATTCGTATATTAATATAAATAAAATAAATACAATTAAAACAAAAAAATATAAATGTCAATAGTGTGATATCAAAAGAAACATCATTGACGAAGTAACAGAATTTAAGGTTTTTTGAGTAAATTAAAAATTTGGGAGTAGGTAGAGGAAAGGTGATGTGAGTCAGTCTTAAGATTGATAGTGGAGGAATCTAAATTTATGTGGATAGTTTCAGAGAAGATGCGTTTTTCATGGTTAGGAACTCTGGCTAGGATAGACGTATTATCAAAATCAAAAGTGTGGTTTAAAGAAAGGGCATGTTCGGAAAGTTTAGAGGAGGTATGGTTATGGGAGGAAATGGCATATTTGTGTTGGGTAATACGGTCTCTAAGGAAGTTTTTGGTTTCACCTATATAGGATTTTAATTTACTCAAAAAACCTTAAATTCTGTTACTTCGTCACTGATGTTTCTATTGTTATCACATATTTTTTGTTTTAATTTTATTTATTTTATTTATATTAATTTTATCCATTTATTCACTTTCCCTCTTTTATCCTTTACTCTAGTATGGTTACCTTCTATAGTAAACTTTTTGGCCGTTAGAGATCGCTTCTAACTCTTCCTCCTTGCTCGCTTAACGGTTTTTTCAGTGCTAGTCAGCCGTTACATCGAACGACTTCTCTCTCCAAATCGGTACGTCTTTTCTTTATATTTTATTCATTATATCCTTTTCTTTTTATCCTTTCTCCATTCTTCACACTACCTATTTTCCTATCATTTCCCCCTTATCATTTGGGCATCCATCATATGTTGGTAATCAAGAGTTCATATTTTTAAGCACTAATTTTAATTTTTCAAATTCATTAATCCTATCTATCTACCTTTTTTCAAACAGTCATTGTACACTATTGTTACTGTACAATAGTAGTTCACTAATTTTAATTTTTCAAATTCATTAATCCTATCTACTATTTTTCAAACAGTCATTGTACACTATTGTTACTGTACAATAGTATTTCTATTATTCACATTAGTTATTGTACATACAGTTCCATACTTTTCTGTAACATGTAACATCTTTAAGTCCGTTATCTTACATTTTATATCTTTATTTTACTAGTTTTTCTTTATTCTTCATGTTCCAACCTTTTTTTGTATATGTAAATATTCTCATTTTGTTTCTTTTGTTTACCTCCTCCTTTTTGATTTTCCTTTATATTAATTTTACTTTACTATCCTTTCTGTACATTTATTTTCTGTATTGTATTTTATATGCGTTATTTATAATTTATCATTTCTGCTGATTCTCTTTAATTTTATTAAATCTGTCTTACTTTATTATATCTGTCATTATTTTCATTTTCTTTTCATTATCATTAATTTTGTTATATCTGTCTTTATCTTAATTTTATTATATCTGTCACTATTTTAATTTCTTTTCATTATCATTATTTTTTTAAATCTGTCTATATCTTAATTTTATTCTGTCACTTTTTTAATGTTCGTTATCTTCCATCTTCATATCTGCCACTATTTTAATTTCCTATATTACTTGTCACCATATTATTGTTACTGTACATTTTTATATTTTATGTTCTGTTTGTTTCTCTCTCATAGCCCTGAAGATGACCTACACTGTAGGTCGAAACGTCGGCACATAATTATAAGTTTATTATTACTTATTCAGTGTTCTTATTGACTGCACCCCCCAACTATCTCCTTTACATTAGATCATCCAGTCAACTATTTTCACCTCATACATTCAATATTTTTTCAAGTTAAATTTTTCTTAATATAACATTGCTCATTATTTCCTAGCATATCTAATAGTTATTTCTATTATTATATCTAGACAATACCAATGCGATATTATATATTTAATCCGGCTTTTCCCATTGTACGGTTACCGCTTAATCAATTTCTTTCAGAGTTCCCTATGTTCCCAGTCTTCCCCATCAGACCTCTGGTTGGCATTCCTTCATCCAATTCATTACATTTGCTGGGCAGCATCTTTTCCTTCTTTTTTTATGAACCAACTTCCTTACTTTTTCCGGCCATCGAACAGGCGTATGACGAGACACGCCAATACTCAGCTTCTTTCTCATTATTCTTTCGCCAACGGTATCTCCCAGTTCTATTTCTTTCCTTATTAAATCATTTCTGACCTTATCTGCTCTAATGCAACATATTGTAATAAAATAAATACCTCAATTACTTAAAATGATTTCATGTCGTAATTACCTAGGATGTAAACACATAAATTAAGTCGTTCAATCATAAATCAGAAACTAATAATAATAGAAAATAGAAAATATCATACTATTGCTATGATTTATTAAAAATGTGATCATGTAACAAACAAAAAAATCAAGGAATTCACCAAAAATTTCAAAATTACATTGTATAGCTTGGTAGAATTTGTAATTGATGACCAGTAATTTACATGTAATAAAAATTTCAACATACTTACATGTAAATGTTTAAATGTTTAACAGAAAATCTAAACAATATATAATTATCTAAGTAATGTCTGAAATATGTAATTACAAATAAAAAATCTTTATTTTTTACCTTTAAAATTCGTCGTTGGGTTAGTTGTTAAAAATTAAGTCCTTTTAATAAATTTATTTATTGAAATCCAGTGACGCACCTGGGAAAGGGAGCAGAACTCCTGCTTTGCCCTCATTCCGGGGGAAGAAGATTAGTTCGGGGACCCAGGCAAATTGTAAATAATGTTTGGATGTGTACATTATTTTTATTTTTTTTTTTAGTTTTATTTTTTTTTTTATCTAGATTTTATTTTATTATCATTTTTGCATTTATTTCCTTTTATTACATTCACTTATTTGATTTTGTTTATATCATATTTTTTTGTAATGGAATGGTTGTAGCTACATAGCACCATTGCTTATTGCCCACAAGCGGCAGATTGTAAAGTTTTTAATATAGTGTTTAATAAAAAAAAAATTATTGAAATTTACAGCTGTATTATAGTAATATAACAAACAAATGCAATGAATGGAAAGCTATATATACCCTTACATTTCAGATCTAGAAGTACGTGGATCGAGCCTCTCTAGCACATGTACCTTTTGAAAGAACACTCAACTGAAGTAACAGAAGCGTTTTAGAAAATGTCCCTTTCAAAAGGTTTCCATTCAATTGACAGTTTCGCTGCCATCTCCACTAATGGAAATATGCAGTATGCCTTTCCAGTTTGCGTGAACACCTTTTGCTGTTTTGTCCTGATGCTGTTTCTTATTTTCCGTTTACTCATTTAATAATTATGATGCTATTTAATAGAGACTCAGTATGTAATTCAATGTGCATGGTAATTAGTGCGATGAAAGTGCGTGTATTGAAGGTTATTTTTCTAAACTTCTGAACTTGGGATATAACTATGCCGTCTTACTTTGAAACAATGTACTCTCCTACAATGTACGCTCCTACTTAGGAGCGTGCTGCATCACATCATAAGGAGACAAAATCGTTTGAAAGTCATTCTTATTGAAAATTTGCAATCGATTTGGCTTTTAAAAAATTATTTTAATAGGTGAAATCAACAAATTTACATTCACTAATACAAAAAAATATCAGAAACCCAATAGAACGCGTCCACTAGACATGATAAGAAGTCTTTTTGGTTAAAATGCTGTAATGGGCTTTTCTCCTCAAACTATTGTTACGACCACAGAGAGAAAGACGGAAACAAGGGATTAGCGCCTTAAGCTCGTCGGCGGGAGAAGTTAAGATTGGATCAGAACCTTCTCGAACGCCTCATTTTGTGGGAAGATATTAAGAAGGTTCTAGACACTCCCAGAACTTCCCCCCTACTGCCTTGTTCTAGAATGTTCGGCCTTGCCTATTTAAATAATCCCCTCGCTTCGAGCAGGCCAGTCTGAGACTAGACCAGGCACTGTGATGAGTTCGTAATAATGGAGTGTTAGTGTAATAAGTGTATCAGTGAACTGTGACAGTCTCGCGAGTGTAATAAACCGTCTCTGAGTATTAATGTGTGCCAGTTTATCATATTTGGAGAATCTTACGGTCGGTGGACTTAGATTAGTGAACTGTAAGTGTTAATTAGTAGTTATAAATTGTAGTGTAATTTTATAATATTCATACAAATTTATGTAAATAGTTGTCATATTATTGTAATAATTAAATTGGAGTTAGGCCTAGATAATAAATATTTAGAATATTGTTATTGTAAATTTATATCAGTTTAATAATTGAATTGTATCCTTTTTATCACTTTTGTTAATAAACATTAGTATCTTTAATTCAGTAGTAGTTTAATTCATTTTAATACCCAGTAGCCTGTAACGCTATGTACCAAGCCTCGACTAACATTTTTTTGAGGAGCTCATATTTTTTTTTTAAGAGCATTCAAGAAACCGGCCTGGACTGGTCATATTTTTCTAATTTCTATTTAAAAGAAATGTTTTTGAAACAAAATCTGAACCTAGTGTATATTAGATGGTATTGGCAATATATTGTATTTTAATATATATTGCCTTGTAAAGTGATACCAAAAATGACCCCTCTTCATATTCATTCTATTTTCTAGCGAGTTTCATCGTAGATATCTTTTAGATTATTCTTTCTTAAGGTGGTTTTAGGTACTTGTGTAATAACGCCACCACCGGTAAACGGCAATCTTGTACGCATGCTCAAGCAGTTATATGTTATAACAGTTATCTTGGATAACGTTTTTAAATATTTTTATTGGGGTGGTTAGGGGTGGTTATAATATAAGAACAGATTGTTATAATATGAGAACAATGAATCTGTAAAAAATATAACTGTTACTGTTAGAAATATAACTGTTATAAAATATAACTGCTTGCGCATGCGTAGAGAATTGCACTATACCAGTGGTTGCGTTAGTACACAAGTACCTGGTTTTATACTGTATGTTTCCACTGAATCGATAGCCTTGAGGTTTGATTATTTTTCTCAATTGAATAAATTCGCAAGCCACGTTTAATTAGAAGGCAGACTTGCCGTCTCCGCATAATGTAGATGAAGTAATCAAACTTTGCAGATGCCTCTCTTGCTTTTCTTTGTTTGGTTTGTGCTAGGCTGTAACAATTTGCTGTGTAACTTGGAAATGTTGCGTGTGGAAACAGATTTGTCCCTATGCTCAAATATCAACATCATTTCTGAATATTTCAGGGAATATTTCGTTAAGCAATCCAAGTTTTTTCTTGCTTATTCATTAAGGGATATGGCATTGTGAAATAAAGTCAAGAAACGGTTAATTATGTTTTTAACACGTATAAATTTTGTTTTACTCTTCAAATCTTCAATTAATTAGGCCTACAAAATCAAGGTGTAGACTAATAGGGAATGAATAATAGTAGAAAGAAAATGATTTTTAATCAGTTCTAAGGCCCCCTACAAATAAGTCGATCTCCAAAAAACAATTTTTTTAAATTTGGTTTAGTTTTAATTTTTTGATTATACTTCTATTTCTTTTTAATCAAACCAAGTTTTTTACTGTACATTCTATAGACTAACCATACTCCATAATACCATACTCCGAAATACAAAAATAAACTAACGAGAGGTGTCTGGATTATAATATATATATCGGTTTTTTACTTTTCTTGACTGTTATGGAAATAATATAATATTTAGATCTTGAGTTTCAGTCTTTTATTTCTTTATTACATCTATTTTAGTGTGCTGTTTGATGTTTTTTACTAAAAAGCTCATTTGTTCACTGTCAGGGCATGAATATGAGACTAACCTAGTCTCGAAACGTCGCCTGAGAAATTAATAAAGAAATAAAAGACTGAAACTCAAGATCTATATATAAATATTATATTATATATATATATATATATATATATATATATATATATATATATATATATATATATATATTAATTGCGTTTTCGTGTTTTTACTGCCGCTACTTAGTTTGCAAAATACGCTGTTGGTGAAAAATAATTTTCAATACTGAAGTAAATTCCCTTTTTATGTTTTTGCCTTTATTTTTTTAATTCATGTCTTCTATAATGATAAAAAAAGAAAAATTTTCTTCTCTGTTATTCTTAATTCTTAAAAATCAATGAATGGATGTATGTATGTATTCATTAATTTTTATAATAATTTTGGCATGAGAGTTATCAATGTTAAAAATAATTATAGCCCATTTTGTCAATGTTGGTACTTATTATTTTGCCCTCCTTTATTCCAGTCCCTGGTCTAAAAGCATTCCTGCGTTTTTTTGAGATTTTGGACAGTTTCGGTCTTGTACGGTTCAATAAGGTTTTCTTACACTTGACCAACATCTTACTGATCTGATAAAAGGTTTACAAATAGAGAATAAAGCATTATTCTACTTCCGACATGAAGTTTCTGATTCTTTATCCTGTAAAAAATCATGAGAGACATTCCTAGTTATTGGTATAGATTGAAATGTCCAATACAATAAAACGAACTTAGAAAAAACAGGTGGAAACTCCTGGAAGGTACAGAAATCGTTTTAGATCCGGTCGCTGGATAAAGAAAGTGAGCCATCAAAGGTTACATTCTATAAACAGATAGTGCTATTGAAAAAGGGACGATAAGGAAGGAAGAAGCTGGTAGAGATAAACCTACCCGAGCCCTCTGTGACGGCCTTAGCATGGCTCCTCCTAGCGTTACTGCTTGTTCCATCTGTTTATTTGTTTATTTTATGTACTGTTTAATAAATAATTAATTGAATAATTTTAATTTTATATAACCGTTACATTTATATTTTCTTAGGTGATTCCTACTAGTAAAATTAATTTATTACAAATATAGTAGTTAAATTAATTTTCATATATTGCTGATCCTCTGAGTAGTATTCATGATATTCAGATTTTTTTTTTTTATTTGTCTAGATGTTCTATTACTGATGAATTAAATTTAATTAGGATAAATAAATATTTTGGTTGTATGTTTGTTTAGAAGAGAGGCAATAGATACAATTTTTGAATCGAAATTTACTTTTCTAAAATCTATTCTTATAAATATAACAATGGGATTTAACTCTCCATAATTCCTATTGACTATTTATTTTAAACCATTTAAAGAATTATCAGTTGCTGAACTGATCGATGTTATGGTTTTGACCTGAAGTTACGGGAGCAGAACTTTATTTTGTTACTATATAATTTATTAATTTATTAACTAGCGAAAAAAGTAAAGAAAAAAATAATAATTTTTGAAATTTCAGAGTTTTCTGCTTTTAATCCTGAAAGCCTCATATATACCAAGATATTTAAACTTATTACTGCTCTTATATATTAAGTCTAATATCATTTAAGTAAATAATAAACCTTCCAACTTACATTTGAGTGGAAAATAATTTACTGGATAATTCAATCCATCACTTCCTACTTATAGTTTTATCGTTAAGCCAGTTGATAAAATGAGTTTATGTTATAAGATGCTGTTTATTTCGAACTATAAACAATTTTTTTTTTAAAGGGACGGGAATAATAGAAGAGGTTAGGAAATTATGCATTTTTACCCTCGTTCAAAAATCCTAGTTCTATCCCTGCCCACCAACTTCTGATTTATTAGAATATTCATAACAAAATGATATAGAAACCATTCATAAAAGCAAATTTAATTTTATAATAAAATTATTATTTTATAACATTATTGATTATCCTCAAAACAAACCCTCAAGTCTCTAAAATACTGGGGGGGGGGGGGGAACCAACCAGTCAATGTTTCTAATGGAGTCAAAGATTGCTGTCTCTAATGGATGAGCCTGTTTGGAATGTTTATGTGAGACGTGCTGCACACTGTCTTCTTTTATGTGATTTTTCTTTTGGTGTGTGCCCTGATGATGCCTAAATCGACGAAAAGTTGACTGGTTCGTTTTTCCAGTCTTTTAGAGGCTTAAGACTTAGTTTTGGGGATTTTTCCTATTGCATCGTATTAATACTTTATGTATTTTTTAAAGAGTTTTTATTGATTGTGGATATTAATAATTGTCATAATTTCACCTTTTTTTTTCTATTACAGGTAAGTCAGGATTGAATCCACCTAGAAAAAACATTATTTGTGAGTATATAATTAAAAGTACGTTTGAAATTTAAAATTGTCGTTTGAACTGGTTTTTGCTAACTACGGCAGGTTATAAATATGCTAATGAAATCTTCTTATCAATTATTTACTTTGATATTTTTATATAGAACCTAGATTGTTCTGGTTTTTAGTTCTTATGTGTTCAGAAAGAAAACTTTATTGTATTAGGTGCGACTGGATTTAAATTCATTCATAAAAATTTAATAAATAAAATTCACATAACTTATACTTGAAGCATACATAAATACGAGTATATTACATTAGGTGGCTCTAATAGTGCAACACTTGGATTTCATAATTTAGAAATTGACATAAAAATTATTTTGAACTTCAAATCACATTTATATCCCAAAAATAGAAATCGTTAACGACCAGAGATCGTTGATAACCATTCAAGTCGAGATAAAATTTGAATGAACCTACATAATGTATCATATTCAAGATCTATTAAAATTAAATAAAACTTAATAATGGAAACTTTTAAGCAACCAGAATAACAATAAAGTTATAGCTATCATAAGAGTATATGTACATCCTTGTGGTAATCTTTGTAAGCTCAAGTGCCTTAAAAATTTGTGTTGAATAAAGGTCATTCTGAGAAGACATGATGAAGAAATGAATTATTTTCAAACTTTATGCTTTTTTTCTAAAAAAAAATAATATCTATTTATATACATATACCCATTCCGGTATTTCTTCAATGCAGATTTCATAAATAGGGATATTGAGAGTCAGAATGAAAATATTCTGGGGGGAAAGGTCAAAATTATGCAAACGTGATCCTTTGATACTCTAAAAGAAAAGAAAGTGTGCTTGTAAAATTTATTATCAAGTATTTACTGTAAACTTGCTTATCAGAAAATTATACTTAGAGTATGTGGAATGATTTTCTTGTACCGAGGGTAGTGGAATCATATTATTTTCAACCTGAATGAGGAGCTAAGATTGACTTTAGCTTTCCAAGTAAACCATAATAATTTCTATTCATCCCTCTTTTCCCAATCTGCTGGTGTTCCTCAAGGTAGTATCCTTGACCCAATCCTTTATACAGTTTATATAGCTGACATCCCAACTCATCCTAATACTATCCTTACCACGTATGCTGATGATACATGTGTATTATCAGTCAACACCAATCCAGTTATTGCATCCCAAAGCCTCCAATCCCATATCACTGATCTTGAAGAATGGTTTCAAAACTGGAGAATTAAAATAAATTCTCAAAAATCGCATCAAATCACTTTTACCTTACGTCGTAAACCAATGACTTCCTGCCCTACAGTATCCTTTAATAATATCCCACTGGTGCCTGTAGAACAGATCCGATACTTAGGGTTGCACCTCGACAAACGATTAACCTGGAATCCTCATACAAGACTGAAAAGACAGGAAACCGCTCGACGTTTCAGGCTACTTCAATACTTACTAGACAAAGGCTCTAAGCTCCCAATTAACTACAAAAGACTCATCTACATGACCATCATACGACCTATTTGGACTTACGGAGTAGAGCTATGGGGCTCCACTAAGCCATCGAATTCCTCTCGTATCCAATCTCTACAATCCAAAATCCTTCGTAAAATCCTCAATGCTCCTTATTTTGTTAAGAATAAAGTCATCCATAACGACCTTAATGTCCCTTTTGTTGCTGATTTGGCCCGAACTCGGTATCTATCCTTTCATAGCAAACTTCATTCCCACTCAAACCCTCTAGTTTTAAACCTAGCTTCCTCTTCAATTCTCGATAATCCTGCGAGGCGTCTGAAAAGAAGATGGCAGCGTGACCTTCTTATTGAACTTTGATTTGAGTACTACCAGTGGGTAGTTTCTCTACTTGTCATTCTCATGTCATTATGTAACACGCATTCTATTTACTTGTTGTATAATTGTAATACAGTTGTAAATATCAATAAATAAATTAAAAAAAAAAAAAAAAAAATACTTTAGCTTGAAAAGGAGTTGTTACTTGTATTACCACTCAATTTTAAATCCCAAAACTACGATGATGATGTGATTCCGCTCTCTAAATACAGTTTACTCCCTCTGGGCAAAATTCTACCTAACCGCTTAACTAGGACTACAAGTGTATTCTGTGGATTTCGGCAATATTTAGTTGACTGAGGTTTTCATGAATATAAAAACCAAACGTTTATATCTGTGGCACCTGTGCTTAGTGGGCTAAGTCGAATTTTGTGAATTTCAAGCTATCTACTTAGAATCGCATTTTTTTTCTCTTTCCTTGTGCCTAACACGCTAAGTGTTCCGTCCATTGCAATGAAGGATATTCCTTCGTGGGCTAAGTTCCTATTCGTGGGCTGATACTCCCATCTTGAACTTAAAATAAGTTCAGAAAAATTACGATTCTATGTAGATAGCTTGAAATTCACAAAATTCGACTTAGCCCACTGACCAGAGATGCCACAGATATTAGAATACGCATTATATATTTTATTTTATTAGTTTTCAACACAGTAGAACTATAAATAACATGAGTGCAAGTTCTTTGCAATATTCTCCAGCTATCATACCATAGCATACGATAGGACTGAGATCTGCTTGGCTTATTCGCTAACCCTTTACCCTGCTGGAAGGGCTGTGTCCTCCCTTTATCCAGGAGATTACCTTCCAATCGTGTTCTCCGCTTTTAATGCTTTTTCTTTTTCATTGCCACGTTTAATGGATTGAATGATTCAGGGGGAAAGAAAGCGTACAAGAAACGGGAAATAAAGCATCAAATTCCCCCTTTTAAAATTCTCCCAAGTTCATAAGAAATCGTTTGGTTCCCAGGGTGAAACAACATCCTTTGCCGGAATCGTCGATCACTAAAAAGGTTTTTTATCCATTATTTATTTTGATAATCTCAGAAATGGGAATGGCATGAATAAAAACCCCTTATAATTTTTGACCTCTTGCAATTTTAATATTCCGTATTTTTAGTAGCTCTGAATTCTTTCCTGGAATTTCAAAAGAATTTTAAATCTGAATTTTCAAGTTAAGTAGTTATTAAGTAGTCGAGAGTATGAATAATCAGGAGTTTGCAATTAATATGTAACTTCTCTTAATGTCCAGGAATAAATTTTAAACTTTCTTTTTAATATCACTAAACTTATTATGCAACGTGAGTTCATTCCACTAGTTATTCATCCATCACTGGCACTCACTGAAAGTATTATCATAGTAAAAATAAGTTGAACTCTTTTATTCCTGCATCTGCTTCTGAATATTGGAGCGGGTTACCTCATGGTGTAGAGTTGCTTTGCTGAGGGTCCTGGATTCAAATCCAGCTATGACAGTAAAGTTATGTAATCTGTTTACCAACCATAGATCGATCCTTCTGGGGTCTGCAAAAAACCTTTTGTGATCAGGCCCAAGTAACCTTGCACTGTACCGAAGACACTTCTTGGGTTATAGTAGTTATATTTATAACTATATTTCTTTCTTTCTATCATTCATTTGAAGGGTCTTTTTTTATTTGTTAAGACAATTCTTAAACTTTTCACTCGAAATGAACTGTGGTTTGGATCGATTTTTTTCTTATATTTTTATTCCAATTATAAATAGCGTAAATTTATATATAAACTATTTTATAAAACAAAATAGCCTATTACCATTACAGACAATTTATTTTGAATGATTAATACATAGGTTTTTATTGCAATGAAGAATTTTGGTCAGGTCAACTTCTATCTCAGACCGTTTTGGTAATTTTAACTTTTATTTACTCTGTGCTAACACTTGGTATCTTTACAAACCATAGAAATTCATAATATCTAATTCGGCCCAAGCTTTTATTTTTTTTATGAAAGTGATAATTCTATCGCTCTCATACAACGTGGCAACAAGTGAACTAAGTATTGAAAGGAATATTGATGCTCTATTTGAAAGAAAGCTAGAAAAAGTATATTCAAACTAGCTTGGTCTGTTAGCCCACCTTTACCCTCAAACATGTTTTTGTTCCATTCCCCTTACTGTCAAACAAGTTTTTGTTCTACGTTCTGTCCTAACCGCTCCCTTCACCTTCGTTCAAATGAAATAGGGATGCTACACAAATGCAAAAAAAAAATGCAAAAGAACTGCCATTTGTTCCAACAAATCAAAATGTTTCGTACCAATGTCATTTAGTACAAACCGACTGTACAAAAGCTTACTTATTCACCATCTTTCGCATTGCACATTTATCCTTTCTACCCCTCTTTTTTGGCATTAACATTAAAAAATCCTTGTTTAATATTATTAGTTGACCTTGTATTAAAGTTCTCCTCATATAAGAAAATTTCCTTGACCTATACCCGGACCATTTTCTTCCTCATTAAAAAATCCCCATCACCATTGCATGAGTAATTCGGAAAATCATTTTTTATATTTAATCTATCAGCCTACTGTAATAACTTTATATATTTCTATTTAAAAAAAAGTTTTAAATCTTGTATTTTACTCTTTGTCAGGTTGTTTGGGCTTAAATATAAGGTAAAAAATATTTTTACGAAACCGAAATTTCTACTTTGCCCAAGATCATGGGTTCGCAACCCGGCGAAATAGTTATCGAAGTCGAAAAGAGAGTCAGTCTTAAATAGTACTTTGTTAAACATAAGCAAAAATTACATTACAAGTCTAAATAATCTACAGGTAACTAACTCTAACAGTTGACAAAATCTCTTACTTCTAAAGCTACTTATATACGGATAAGAGATGTGGGAAGGATAAGGGTGAATGCACATGGTTAGATCCAGGAAGTAACCTTGTCCTGTTGTCGCTGTGAATTCCTTAATAAGCAATGTCATAATAACAATATTGACAAAAAAGAGTGGTTCCTGGGTCAGGAACCCATAGTATGATCCTTCATCATATAACTACATCCTTCGGTAGGAACGTCAAATCGGGTTGGCGATCTTCAGCCCGTTTTAGCTCGGATTCTAGATAAAGATCCATATTCTAAATATATTGTTTTTAAATTTAGGATTTTGCTAGTCAGAATATTCATATCAACATAAAGTGGCATTAGATAAATAAACAAACAAACCAACTTTCACAGTACCGTCGACTGAAAATTGACAATCCATTATGAACCTGCTTCAGGACAATTGTTTTTTTTCCTAATGATTTATTCTACTGCTGAATTGAAGGAAGTTTTAAACCTGAACGAATTTTTCATATTAATAGTCATTTCAGTTTTGATGGCCTTGTTTGTTAGGGCACCACCCATATCCTAATTATTTCCGGAGAACGGAGATAGTTGGGGGGGAGGGTGCAGTCAAAAAACACCAAATAAGTACTAGACTTATGTTTGGTAGGTGCCGACGTTTCGACCTACAGTGCACACCCGGTACCTATAGTTGTTCAGCCGGTGCACCCAACGGCTCCTCTCCCAGTCGTCCTGAAGATGACCTACACTGTAGGTCGAAACGTCGGCACTTACTAAATATAAGTCTAGTACTTATTTGGTGTTTTGTGACTGCACCCCCCAACTATCTCCGTTCTCCATTTTATCATCCAGTCAACTATTTTCCTCTCATACACTAATTATTTCTGGTTTCTTGTTACAACTTGCGCAATCAGAATATTGTACTGATTATTTTATTGTATTGTAGGTCACAGATATCAAGGAGGAATACATGCTCAATATCTTTTCAACTCAATATTTACCGAATCCGGCAGGAAAAAAAGAAATCTTGGGGCGAAATCTCGTATAGTAGCAATAGTCCCGATGTATTAGCCGTATTTGTATTGTTTTTTGTGCCTGAAGCACGGACTCTTTTTCACATCCCTCCACAAACAATGCCTAAAGCCTTTCTTCTCATCCCTCGTTATTGTTGCGATCTAAAGGCTCTCGAGGCGGATAGAAGAAACAAGCCCGTGTTTACTTTTTTATTTATTCCTCTTCTGTCCAACGTAATGTGGCCAAGGAGCAGAGCTATCTGTATAAATCATTATATCAGCCTCGCGTCCTATCGCAGGATCGGGGGGAGGAGGAAAGGAGCTAAAACGCCCTCTATATGTATATTGGTTAAAGTTAGATTGGAGACAAGGAGGAGATAGCCTTGACCGTAGAGACTTATATCCGTTAAGATAACCCTCTATAGACCAGTTTCGCCTGACGTTGGAAAAAAAGGTTAAACTTTCCAGGAAGGAAAAGCGTAAAGTTTAAGCGAATATTCAACTTTTTCATTTTTTTTTTTTTTTTTTTACAGAATATACATTTCCTTCTTTCCTAATTACCATATCTTTATAAACTACGTAAAAATGAATAGGGATATCTTTAATTTTGAGGTATTTACTTCGCCTAACATTTTTATTATGTACTGAATTAATATTTATTATAAATTATAGAAGCTTTTAACATAGATGTTAAATGTCCTATACTGCAGCCAAATTTATTAAAGTAAAAAAGATTTTGAAAAATAACAAGGTTTTAGCTGCATACATTTTTTTCATAGAACACAATTAATACCTTGTATAATTACTCTGTTAACCAGAACCTGTTTGCACCTATTTGGCATACTATTAATAATGCAGTCACTAGTTTCTTGAGGAATTTCACTCCATAGATGTTGCAATGCTTCACTCAGTTGTTAAAGGTCAATTGGATTGAAAAGTCTTCATGTGCCAACAGCGCACCCCACTTGTGCTCAATAGGATCGAAGCTTGGACACAATGCGGGAAGGGACAGATGTGGAATTCAGTGGATTTCTAAAATTTGGCGAAAAACACATTCTCTACGAGGTAAATCTTTTTCATGAAGAAAATTCCTGTCAATGAGATTCCTCGTTTGAGGAATGTATTCCTACATTCTTATGTATAATTGGCTGCTTTGAGCATTATGGAGTGTGATTTATCCTTCCCAGTAAATGCCAGCTCAAACCATTACACCTCCTGCTCCAAACGGCATTAAAGGAAGCAAGAACTGTTGTATTGTTCGCAGTCCATGTTCTCAGCAGACTCTTAGGTGTCTGCTGTTACTTTACAGACAGCAACGCGACTCATCAGTAAACTGTCATTCCAGTTTAGTCCGTAAACTGCATTCCAATTGGTGTCCTCTTCTAGGCAATCGCTGTTTATATTCTTATGAACTGCTGGTGGCGTGCTTTTGTTGCAGGTCGCCTCAATGGTGTATAAGATGTAAGGTCAATTTCCCATAAGGTATAGTTTGTGTGGAATTAAAGTCTACCGAAAACAGATGCATAAAAATCCTTCTCACTGGGATGGCAATATTTCTACCCTCCCTTTGCATTGTAATGCGCTGCGGTCCATTACCCGTCTTCCTATTGGCACTCTCTTAATCGGACTAAAGCCCGGGAGACGGCGCTCTGAGAAACGCCAGCTGTCTCAGCGATCCGGCGGTCATTGATTGGGAACTTTGTCTTTCCATTATTAATGAAATTACAACTGAATTTAACTTCTTTGTTTACAAAATTAATAACTTTCATGTTTACTATGGTAAGATAATTGGAATCAAAAAACAATGATCAATCACTTTTTTTTAACAAATTAATACAAAATGTATCAGCTCTATAGTTAAAATTAACGAATAATGAATAAATTCCCTGTTTACTTTTGCGTTACCGTATCAATTTAAACTTATTATGTATCTATTCCGCTTTTTGGATTTTTAGGATGGTACCTATGTTATATACATAATTTAATTTAATTACTTACTTTCGATTGCTCGTATACAACTTACGTTTCCTTTGATCGTGGAGTTTTAGTAGAACAGATTTCTGACAAACATTATTTAAAATTTGTATTATATTTTTAAATGCTATAATTATCGATATTAGTGGTCCATAAGACTAAATTTAACAAGATAGCACCCCTTCTGTTAAAATGGAAGAGAATAAATAACTAAAATAGCTTTTGTTATATTGATGGATTACTGAACAAATTATACTAATAATACTAAAAATATAATATTGATTATTGCACAACTTATTTAATTGTTTGAAGAATGAGCTCAAGGATGGCAAGATGGAGACGTTAGGTTTAGAAGGCTCTTATTCACTAAGGATGCATTAGATATCTTTACTTAGTAATGACCTCGTTAATTCTTTCATTCCTCGGTTGAAGCCCACTCCACTCTTCGCCCCGGCCTCTCCTTATAATTCCTTCCACTCTTTTCCCTTCTCAACTTTCCCTTTTGCATTAATTGTCAGAGAAAAACCTCTTTGTTAATTATAGTTCGTTGAGTGTCCTTGGAGTGGAATCAAGTCGAGGGCTCTTAAAAAGGTTCTTAACTTTTGACTGTTTATACTTCATAATATTTTTATTTCCTTTTTTATGTAATCGATTTGTATTCATTAGTTCGATTTTACGAAATATGATATATGCGGGTACTATTTTTTAAATTTTTATTTAGAAATCTGATCGCACAGCTAGTAACACAACGAAGAAAAAAAAATTGACTTAGACGACTCCTTATCTTTATGAATGATATCTCTTTGGCATACCTAACATCTATACGAGCTATAGCTCTTGTGTTATTCTGATGTATAACCTATATTACTGTAAAGTTTCATCCAAATCCGTTCAGTAGCTTTTGCGTGAAAGAGAGACAAACATACAAACGTTCACATTTATAATATCAGTAAGATTAACTAAGTAAAAAATAAAAATCAGCTGGTTAGTAATAATAAAAGAAAAACCAAAACAATTGAAAAACGGATATATGCGTTCTTAGCCCCTGTTGATGACTTTCGACAGATATACACGCATATATATGTATATATATACATATATATATATATATATATATATATATATATATATATATATATATTTATATATATATATACCTATATATATACGCTCACAGTCCCTACCGATTGCTTTCGCCGGACTCATATATGCATCCATGCATACAAGAAGAGTCTTTTCTCTAATCTAAGAATTGTGGGCGTCCGAAAAAATCGCAGGGTCCAGCTCTGAAGGCGATGATAACTAAAATAAATATAAAGCAATATTAATAAATATAAACCTTATTTAAAATAATGACCAGCTTTATTAAAGATAATTCCTCTGACAAATATAAATATAATTTTAATATTAATAATATTGCATATAATTTAATGATTACTGTAAGAGCAGCTATTCTTTAATAAAGCTGGTGAACTGGTGATTTCATAATTTGTTTAATTACAATATTTCAATTATAACGAACTGTGAAATCTGAATACAATTATATTGAACTCAAATTCTTTTAATTTACACTTTTTCCCAATTAAAAAGTTCTGTTTATATTCATTCTTGACCTGCTAACTGGCGATAGCAATTATTTAATTCAGCATAATGATGCTCTGCGTGCTGAGCAGAGTCAATGGCATTTATAAAACGTTCGGCCGTTGTAAGAATTTTATTTCTTTTCAACAATTTAGGCAATTCACGGAAGTTCCCAAGCCCATTTTCATGGTTTTTCTTAATTTCAGCATGCGGTACACTTCCTTAGCACATAGACACACAAATATAGACGTTTTTAAATTCTCATGTTTCATAGGATCCATTTCTATGTTTAATATGAAAAATGATACCCGAGAGTAATATTTATATTCCGTGATAGGTGATGCCGACAACAGTTTTATTTTTCCATAAAATTTCACTTGATTGTCATGCACCGAGATAGGCGCTGAATAAAAAAAAAAATGGTTTGTTTTAATTGAAACACTGTTAAATTAAACTTTACGACACATGTTAGAGCTAAAGGATGTTTATACATGACAATGCTTTATATCCAACTTTATTAAAAAGATCCTAATTGTTCTGAAAATTAATTTTAAAGTGATTCAAAGCTCGGTGCCGTGTATGAGCTCGGTCGTGTCTAAAAGTAGATACCTTACGTTATACACCATGACGTTGACGCCTTCTCTCAGGTTATATTACACCCATTGTTTCCAATTTCCAAGGATGAATGCTTTTGGGTTTAGCTTTTCATCAATAAAAGTTATAAAATATTCACTATCAAATGTTTTTGTTCTGAATAGGGTTTGTTCTGAATCAATGATTTGGGAATTGTAAGCATTGAACATTACATTTATTAATTAAAGAATAAAACATATGATAAATGTCAAATAAATTACAAAGTTTATGGATGAGGTTTTTTAATCTATAGACTTATACAGTATAAAGAGGAAAATCAGATCTGTAATTCACGAAGCAACCAGCAAGCCATTAACATCCCATAAGGAGTTTTGAATCAAATTTCATGACTACTGTATCATCAAATTGTTTTAGTATGATAATCAATGTAGGGACCAACCGAAATTTCGACCAAAGAAACCTCAAGTTTTCAAAAATGGGCTGAATTTCAGCCTCAACTTGCGTTTCAAGCAACTTAAATATATCGAACTATAGTAGAACTTCTCCAGTTCTGGTTCTGCATTTATTGTAAACCATCGATACTTTTAAAATAAAAAGGGGTGAGCATTAGCTCTTACCGTTGTGAATAAAAAATAAATGAGTTTATTAGTGATTCAATATAATCAAAAGCTTGTAATTAAAATAATTTTCCGAAACCTTTCGAATCTTCATTTTTATCGGTTGATCAATGTTTTAATAATAAGAAATGGTTTCAGATCATGTATTAATATGTAACGATCCCTTAATATTTATTAGATACAGAGAGATTAAAGCCAAAGCTGTTCCTCTCTATTCTTATAACATGATATATTTAGACTTGGTCATTATCTGAAGATGCGTAGATTTCACTACTTAAAATCACAATAACAAAAAGTCATGGTTTCTAGGTGAAAAACTCATACCTACTTAGTGGCAAAGTACATTCCCATAAGCCGCCTCAGCCATAAAAAATGTAGAACTAAATTATTTTCAAACAAAGAATAGTTATTCAAAAATTTTGGAGGAAAATCTGGATGTGCATTTTTCAAGGTTTTTTTTTTTTTTTTTAATTACTGCAATCGGTCTAAACATGAAAAATATCATGGAAGGAAAAACCTTAAGCATTTATTATCGAAAATTCTTATCTAGTGAAATAATTGCCTTAAAACTGTTACCACTGACTCGTAGTTTATAACAGTGTTCTTCAATCGCCGGTCCGCGGCCCACTACCGTGACGTATTATTTATAAATCTATACAAATACAATGAGTAATAACAATATAATGGCGGACATATTCAGTCTGCTTAATGAAGTTGATATTTCTCTATAGGGTTCATATACAAATATTTTTACTTAAAGAAATAAAATGGATGCGCTCAAAAAGAAGCTAATTAGAATAGTCGCTTACAAGAGGAAGATGTAGAAATGTTTTCTCTTTTGGATGAATTTTCGATTGCTGCTGATGTGAACATGAAAGTCATATTTAACATAATAAAGCAACATTTAAGAGATTAGCTGAAAATTTGAATAAGTATTTCCCAGAAAATGAAGATCCTCGTAAAGGTAACCTCTGGATTAATAATCCATTCTCGGAAGATATAAACTCATGTGCACTTTTCTTTTTGATCTTCATGAAAAAGAAAAGCTAATCCAGTTGTCTTCTGATGTCACTCTGGTCTCCAGACATAAAATGCATTCATTGCCTCAATTTTGGATATCGCTAGAAAAAGAATATCCAACTTTGAGTTATAAGGCTATCAAATTATCAGTCAAATTTTCGACTTTCTATTTATGTGTAAAGACTTTTTCAGCCATGTCTGTAATAAAAACAAAACATGTTTTTGAAAAGATGTTAATACAGCGCTTCGTCTCTCAGAAACAACGCAGAAGCCTCGAATATCAACTGTTATATCAAAGAAGCATCAGCAGATATCGCACTAATAAATGTAATTAGATAACATATTCTATAATAATCTACAAGCTTATTGGTTTTTATTTGTCTTAGCATTCAGTTGGTCCGCGAAATATTTATACTATTTTTACCGGTCCGCAGGTGCAAAAAGGTTGAAGAACACTGGTTTGTAACAATCCTAAAAGACTCTACTACTTTCCTTTCGGATTCCAGTCATCTAGTCATGTTACCCTCCAGACTACGTCACCAATCATTTTTTGTGTTGAAGTGAAGGAAAAACATCTGGACACACAGTTAGTTTTTACTGCCTTTAAATATTAATGATAGGATACATAATGGAATCCTCATGTCATAACTGACATGTTAAAGAAATATTGAAGACAAGAGAATTGTAACAATCAAAATTTGCTGTAGATCGAATACGAACTTTTAAAGTACCTTCTAAATGGGGTCGGGCATGGTGAGGGAGTGAAAATAATATGTTTTTAATTTTTCATTTACTATTTATGCACTTGCTTTAGAGATAAAATATCGTCAGTAAATAGTACAGGGTAAATAATGTGAAAAAGACCACTTTTTTGGTGAATGAACAAATTTTTTCAAGGTTCATTCAAAACCAGTATGCATCGTTTATACCTACGTCATTATACGTTATTTAAGTACCTTACCGTATTTTATATGATTTTTTTTTATCAATTATCAAAGCAAAAGCTGTGTATCGGAAACGAAAAATGTGTTTTTTACACACGTTCATATTTGTCACATTCGATGCTTTGCATTTGTATTGACGATATAGTCTCCACTTTTGAAAATAAAATGAGGGGAATAATCCTTATTAAGTTGTGATGCGCTCACGTAAGAGCTAAAAATGGACGATACGTTCGATTTGCTCATTTTCTGATAATGACCCGACTCGTAATACTAATCTGAAAGGAGCATCGCAGCTTTCAGTTATTGCGTCTTATCGCGACTTTATATCTGAAATGACAGAGTGAGTATTCCATAAAACTCTATATAAAGTTCACTCCCAGAGGACGAAGTGAGAGAAAGAGAGAGAGGGTGGAGGAAGGAGGGATCAGGGGTTAGCAGTTGAAGGAGCTGATGGACCATTTGAGTGAGCATTACCTCCAGGATACGACCGTCTCACGGCTATCGAATCTTCATTCCCGTCAAATAGATTCTAAACGACCTATTTAACTCAGCTATTATTGCCCCCATTTCATTGTAAAGTATAATTGTATCGTCGGATTGTGTAAAAATTAAATAATTTATGGCCTCGAATTCGATATTTTCTTTTGCGGGGAGGGGGAGGTGCTCCTGAATTTTTACCGTATGACTTGGGCATACTAATTGCTTGCGGATCTTGTCTTCACCCACCATTGGTTTAAAAATCAATTAATTTGGGCTCTGATAAATCGATTTTCTGAAGAATCTTGTCTATTATGCTAAACTTTCGGCTTGCTCGTCAATTGCAAACAGGTGTGCTATCTAATCTAAATTGAGTGATGCAGTTCTTCCATTAGACCTTGCTTAGTTTCTCAGAAGTAGCTTTTTCAATATTCGTATCAATATCACCCGATGCTCCGATTTACTTGATACTCCGATACTAATTTTTTTTTTACAGATGCTTATATAGACCCTTTTATTTTCTACATCTTTGAATCGGAATGTGTTCGAAAACTTACAAACAAAACACATTAATTCGTCTATAGTAAATTCTTGCTCCAGAGATGTTTCAGTCTTTTTCTCTGATTCTGTGGTAGTGTATCAGAGCTTTTTACCAGTTGGTTTGGATCTACCAGAAAATGTCACAAAGTAGAAAACTATGTGCGAGAATCGGTAATCTAGAAGCGAGATGTTACAGAATCTCTGCACCCGCAGACTGATTGTGACCAACAACACTGCACTAATTTTTCATAAAAAACACATCAAGCATACGTATCATGACAAATACTACAAATAATTAACCTTCTCCAAGGACCTCATTTTTCATTTCTATGTTTTAATATACAACGCCTCAAATCATGGGAGTAACAATTTATCTCTGTATTGCTTACAATCTCAATATAAACCACCGTTATCATTATATATCTATATATGAATATAAATAGATAATACATCATTCAAAATCTACAGGCTGACAAAAACATGGACTGAGTAAACTACTATAACTCCAATCAGAAAGAACAAGTGAACCCCATCACTAGAACCCCACTGCTACCATCTAATTGAAATTCAGAAAATTATACCACATTCCTCTCTTAAAATGCACCTGGTGCAGTAAAAGAGATCCGATCTATCATATTACTACCAATTAATTGATGTTATCTTTAAAAAATTAAAAGTCCCAGGGGCTAGGAAGAAAAAAAATTCAAAATCTGTGATGCCTGATCTGCTATCATTGCACACGTCCTTTTATAGTTTTGAATCGATAGGTCTACTCATTAGTTTACTTACTAGGTACTGATCATTCCATCAGTGTTGGCCGTGGGATGCTGTACCCGTCAATAGTCGTGGAATGCACTTCATATCCCTCTCTTCATATCTTCTAAAACTGACGATCTTCCCTGAAATCCAGTTATCAGCTATTAAGTTCGTTTTATCTCTGACGCATATTCTCCTTCAGGGAAACGAGTTTATCAGAAGACTTTTACCAACAGCTGCTTCAGAACCGAATTTTTTAGGCGAGGAAGAATTTAAAGCCCTTGTTATGCCAATAGGATGCAGATTTTCTTCCATTGGATGATAGCTCCGTGTTGGATAATTGGAACGTTTCACTCTTAATTTTTTTCCCAACACTACTTACGGTTAAAAGAGTAAACAAGCATGGTTTATTTAAGAATGATAGATGAATGGCAGTGGCAGCTGTCCATGTAAGTTTCAGACCACTGAGGCGTAGAGGAAGTTGTAGAAAGGGGCCTGCCAATCATACAATATTGCTCTTCGTCACTTTGTAGGTCTCTCAGTTTAGATACTTGATTCAGCAACTTGTAATAGGTGTCAGTTTAATGGGCACTATGAGATTGTTATTGGCATTATAGTAAGAACTTAATAAGACAATCTACTCGATTGTACTTTGGAAAGACTCGGCTGCTTTTACTCGGAACAGTACCTTGGACTTAGACATCAATTTAAGCATTCCATTGAACAACTGCAGTATTTCATCTTGTATTTCATGCAGAAGAATGTGCTACATTCTTCACAGCTATAAGTTTTAAGTTTTCAGTTATGGGAAAGCCTCCGTATCCACCTACACCAATAGTCAGATCTTCAGGATAGTAATTAGAGACAATTATTTGTTCTAAAATAAAAAATCTCGTTATGGAAGAACTATAGGTTCTAGCATTACAAATCTAAAATCGTTTTTATCACGGTGCCATATTATCTACTATTTTTATTAGTATTTATTATTTTATTATAACTATTTTTAATACCTTGTCACAACACCAATCATCTATTTCGTAACGATAATATACTTAAATGTCTGTATCTCCAAAAGATAGATATAGATCTCAAATGACTTTTGAGGCTTTTCAATAACTACACTATTTCACATGAATGTTTCCAATACCTATGTTCTGGCTTTGCCCTCCGGATTCCTGATACGTGTTTTAATTAAACTAAATAATATATATCAGTCATTTGTTTTTATATTTCATGTAAATGTTTAGCAATTTTACTTTGATTATTGCCTTTAAGTTACTTCTGTAGGGTCGCCTGTGATCTAGTTGTTAGCATAACAACCTATTATGCACAAGATCGCCAGGTGGCCCTACGATTTTTTAAATGTAGTAAAACATCCTGGGTTATGCCGTGTTTCGGAAGGGACGTAAAATGGTGGCTCAAGCCATACCAGGTGTCAGGTATTCTTTAAAGATCACTATCATAATTATACCTGGATATGAAAACTTTAGAACTTCCTCTGTAATATAGTCCGATTAGCCCTAGTACCATTAAGTGACGTTTTAATATATTTTAAAACCATTTAATATGAACAAACAAGTTACTTCTGCGCTGTTTTAATATATTTGCATGTATTATTGATTCTAAGATGTAGTAATATAATCATTTTCGATAAGGAATGAAATTGAAACAATGCGCTTTACTGTCTGAATAACATTGTTAGGTTTTAGATTTAACAAAAACAAGTTATTTATTCCTTTTAATGATCTGATATCGTCCCTGTACATTCTGTACATAGGTTAAAATAAAAACAGCCCTTAGTTTTTTTTAGGGACTTTTGGAACCCTCAAACTTTTCTGCACCAAACCAGCTCATCGATACCCATGGATAAGATACTTGATAGTTTTTGCAGTTTTAATTCTTGGCTTATTGAGCTTCGGTTTAAGAGAAGAGGCTTATCCCTAGAACGAAGGAGGACATAAATCCGGCCGTGGCGTTTCTTTTCAACGCCAATTGATGAATGTTGTGCAATTTCATTCCGATGGCCGAAGCACAATGGCCTGCTTCGTAATTGCTAGCAGAGACATTACGCTTTTCAGCCCCTCCTTTCATGGCTCTCTCTCCTTTCTTGTCGCTACTGTATAAAAGTCATATATATTTAAAGTTTAAAACTAGTAAAAACCTATAAAAACTATCGCCTGTCAAATATTTGTGAATAGAAGTAAGCACAAGTAATTACGACTTGTAATTTTTTTATTTAAGATTAACCGTTGTTCCAACTGAAAACTCAAGTGTATCATGCTAAACAAGTTTTTAATATTTTTTTTTAATGAATGAAGAAGCATTTGCAACCGTATATCTTATAAGAATTCGTAGTCGACCGCTTATATGATTTAGTTAATTACGGTATTTATTTATTGTTAAATTTAGCGCTACAAAGACATCCAATATAGTTTGCAGTTATTAGAATTTCCCAAATAATATTAACCCTTCTAGATTTTTTTATTTAGTTTTTCTTTTTCCTTTTTTGTTTTAGTTTCACCCAATTTTGGGATACTCTGAAGCAATCATCAATGCATACTCCATATTCATCAATGCGTCTCCACTCAGTATTTTTACATACTCTCTAATCTCCTTATTCCTTTCTTCATCAGAGATTTTGATAGTCGGCTTCGTTCACTCGTCAAACCTCATCCTCTTGTCTCGGGTCATGCTCTTGGCACTTCCATCTCTAAACAAATATAACCCGGAGTTCTCTCATGTGCCTCTCTGTTTCCTTAAACCAATCCGGTTTAGTTTTTTCATTTCTAAGGAATTCAAATATCATTTTCGATAGTCTACTTGCATTTATTTTCAGGATATGTCCATAGAAATTTGCCATGCTTTTCCTCAATGTGTTGGAGATTCTTATTTTATTTTATAAAGGGTCTCATCTAGTTTTATACTGTAACATTTTCGTTTTACACAATAGTTGATTATTAATTAGGTTTTATATTGTATTTAATATGAAATCTAATCTTGTTTTGGAGATATTTCATTGTGTGAAAATATTGTTTTATTATCTCCATCTCTTATGTATAAAAAATGTGGTTTCTCCGTTATATATTATGTATATTATAAGTAGTTCAAACAAAATTTTGAATTACTTTTTTATCTCCTTTTTGTCAAAATTATAATTCTTTTTTATATTTTTTGATTTTACTTAATCGTGTATCTCATACTATAACTTAATATTTATTTTAAATTTACATGAACATTATAAAATCATTTAATTTTTGTATGTTTTGGAAAATTTGACGGATACTGTTTTTACTGACGATGTAGGTATAAAAAATAATAAATTGTGATGCTATATAAAAAATAAGAAACTCCCTTTACGCCGAACGGAGGATCAACCCCCAGTTATACTCAATTTTTTACGACCCATTTTTATTATTCCACCTTATATAATAAAATAAAATATAATATTACTGGGTGATCATTAAAAACATTTATATACATAATATCTTATTAGATAGAGAAAATGGGCACATACCATTGTTGATATTTATATTTGGAAAATATTCGATTGTACAATAGAAACAGCAGTGACTGCCCAGGAGTGAGCAGTGCACTACCTGATTTTGTCCGGAGATAGTACCGGATTCACTCATTGGATGCAGCACAATCGTGCCTGTGTAACATAAGACATTTTTTAATACATTTATTTTGCTTTAATTGAATATCTATCTTTAAGTTATTCAAGGATTTTTGAGATCAGAATTCCGTAAATAAAATGATAAGGGATGCATAAAAGTGGAATATTTCAGTTTTGGATAAACATTATTCTTGTAATAAGAAGTTTTGTGTCATTACTGCCCGCCCCACATGCTCACTAACTTTTTTATATATTTGAGATATATTATTTCAAAAGCTTTCTTGATTTTTTTTCCTAATAGACCCTATCGTTTCTAAATAAATCCTACATATTAAAAAATAAATTTCAAACTGATCATCAATTGTGTTAATACAGTTTTAAGCATACTTAGAAATGAATTAATTATCGGTTACAGGTGTGTTTCGTAGATTAATCCCAGCCTGTTGGAAATAACATGGTACCCAGCTGTTGCCAACGACCAATATAAGCTTCGTGGCTTCCTGACCACTGAATACAAATCATTCCCTGGAGAAAAGTATGGCTGTGCTTGATTACAACACGCGTGTGCTTTGTGATTCAAAATTGTCATTTCTTTGGCATATTTTTCTTCGAAGTACTCCTTTTATCGGTAACACATATATATATAATATTGAAAGTAACACAAAATAAAAACGAATTAGATGTATGTTCTTATTGCACACTCTGAAAATTCTAGAGTATTAGAGAAAAAATTAATAATCTAGATTTAAAATTAACTTCCGTATTTAAGAATCCATCGTTCTTCCCAAGCACTAAATGTAGTCTGTTAATTTACTCGTTATTGCCTGAAATTAATTATCGTTTTTATTTTACAAACTGTTGCATTGTCTCTTAACTAGTTATTTAAATGGAATAAATCAAAATGTAAAGGAAAATGACTAACCGAAATTTCCAGAAACAGCACAATAATTAATAATTATTATAATTGTTTTCAACTCAAAAGGGAAGTATCATTCAAACTTGAAACGTTTCGTAATAATATTTATTCACTTCTATAGGTATAAAACAAACTGTAAAGGCTTAACGAACTTTGAAATTCAATGTAAGTAATTTTTAATTATTGTTACTGTAATTTTAATGAATCTTTATTCAATTTTGTAATAACCGGTGATGAATATTGTGTTTTAGCATTTTACCTGAACGTACATATTTCTTACAATATACTTGTGATTAGCCAATTTTCAAAAATAACATTATAACATAACTGATTGAGAACGACAAAAGACTAAACAAAAATTGAACTTTGACAAAAAAGTTCCTCGATCCGTTGTTAAGCAACGGCGATAAAATATATTACATCACTAAAAACTGTTTTATATAAAAGAGATATTTTTAACAAAAGTAAATATTCGGAAAAAATTAATTTATAATAATAATAATCCGCCGAAATTTAGTTTTTAATTTATTCCCTAAATTTATTCCCTATTCGGTTTTATGTAAAACTCATCACATTTTATAGATGAAGGTCTCTTGGTTATTTGATTGAATTTATTGATTCACAACCTTTCGAATCTCTCTTATAAATTTTTAATTTAATAAAAAAAGTTTGTAATTCGGATAAGTTTGTAACTTGTTTTTAAAGTTTACTTAAAGTTCACCAACCGGCAATCGCTATTCACTCCATGAAGTCAAAGTTTCATCTCATCATTCTAGTTTTTTATGTATTTTGTGTAAGAGATCTTTATCATTGTTACAAAGTTTCAAGGTTTCCACATTTAGAAAAGCCAACAGCATGGCAACTCAGCTACGTTAAAATTAATGTATTTTAAACGTTCGTTTTGTTACATTTTCCTTTTTAAAAATAGAAATAAATTTAATAATGTTCCCGTCTTTGTTCCTACCTTCTTTAAAGCTTAGATAATGCTATTTTCCAACTTCTTGAACATTTTCTTCTGATCTGTATACCGTTGATTGCCTAAAGTGAGATAACACCGTCAAAGGTTTCTTTCTCCCTGAAGATAGGCAAAGCAGGCATAAGAGCTCTCTTGGAAATTAACATTGTTCGTTAGTTGAGTAGATGCCTCGTTTCTTTCTATCGTGTTTCATCAAGAGGAAATGTTTGTATTTTAATTTTAGAATTCCGGATTTTTTTTTTTTTTTTTGATGGACCCTAATCTTTTTTTAGCATTTAGTAGCATAAAAAAATTAGGAAAAGTTAATTTTTTTTCTACCGTTCCTCAAAGAATATAACGTGAAATTACAATCAGAATTAATGTTTTTAAAATCAGTTATTAATTAACCTGCTCATGAACACGCCTCTCTTATGAAAGTATTCATCTCTCTTATGAGTGTTAAAAGTACCTATACAATTATTGAAATAAAAATGAAGAATTTTATTGATTGATTCAAATAATTTAAATACAGATAAAGTTATACATATTAGTAGTTGGTATTTCATTATATTTATTGTAAATTGAAAGGTAACATTTATTGAATATAATATTATATATAATAATATTTTGTTCTTTTATTCATTTTATATCTGAAGTTGAATAGGCTGACTGCTAGACGTCATCTTTCCACCTTCACAAAACGAAACTGTATAAAGTCAAAAAATCACTTGAAACAGTGAAATCATAACAGTCGAATCATAAACCTAACAGTGAATAACCTTCTCTATTTTATATTTGTTTTTATTTTAATAATATAACAATATTTTGTTTATCCCTTTATACATGTTACCCCCCTCCCCCCCCCCTTATCGATTTATTACAGTTCTGGTCAGGTTCAAAAATTGCTGTCGAGAACTATTCATATTTTCTAAATCGTCTATATACAAGTGTTTGTATTTTTGTCATGGTAAAATTTGCAATATTCTATTGTAATTAGCTACTTTGCTAACGAAAGAGAAAAATAAATACAATATTATTTTCCTATTTTTGGGTCCTTTGAAATGAAATTATATTTTCATTGCAATTTATTTGTTATATGCACTCTTGGTTTTTTTTTGTTTTGTTTAACTGTTTAAAGATTGTTTATTTTGTTGAAATAGCTTTGTAATAATAAAACCAAAAGTGTGTGTGTGTGTGTTTTCTTTTTCTTTTTTTTTTTTTTTAAAGTGGGCAGGTGGAAATCTTCAAAAGACGCGGATAGGCCCGTACCTATTTTTAGTGGGATTTTTACCCACTATAACCACCTCCGTACACCTGTTTCCCACACTCCACGGGACCGCCGCTAGGCATTACTTCGTGGAGGGGAATGGCTATGTTCCGCATCACGTCCATTTCCATATTTTAGCTTCTTAGTCTGAATTTCTCTTCTTCAAGAAGGCACTAGTCTTTGCTGATTTTCTCTCCTTTTTCTTTCCTCCTCTCTCAGTCTTTTGAGGACCCCTGTGGCCAATTTTTTCACCGCTGCCCACTGTTCATCCGACTTAAGCATGCAGCTCACTAAATTTTCAGGAGCCACCTTCTTTCTGCAGGCCAGCTCCAATTCTCTCGTCAGTGAAGCGAGTACATTAAAAAAACACATGTTCCGCCGTTTCCTCCACTGCCGTACACGTTGGGCATTCAGCACTGTCATCTAGTTTGAACCTGTACTGGTAGGCTCCACCTCCCCATGTCGACGATCATACCACGAACCTATGTCAGGCACCAACCTGTAGGTCCATCTCCCAGCATTAGACGAATTCCAACGCTGTTGCCAACGTACGATGGTGGTTTTCCTCTCTTCGTCGTTTGACACTCGAGAACTACAATTGTACATTCTGTTTCTTTCTTCCACTATCATCTCGATTGGAGGCATGCGCGCAATTACGCATACAGCCTCGTAGGAAACAGTCCGAAAAGCACATGTTACTCTCAATGAACCTCTTCGATACCGTGAGACCATCTGTCTCCTATACGATGCGGTGGACATGGCTTCTTCCAGATTGGAGCTCCATATAGAAGGATTGAGGAGACAACAGTTGCCAGGAGCTTTCTGCGACTCTCTTTGGGTCCTCTAATATTCGGCATAAGGCGTGTCAATAATGAAGTAATTCTTGCCGCTTTGGCGCTGATATACTCCGTATGTACGTTAAACTGGAGATGTGCATCGATGACAACTCCCAGGTATTTCAAGTGTGGCTGGGAACGAATTTCGTGTCTACCCACTGTGAGAGTAACAGTTTCAATTTTCTTCCTGCTACTGACTAGGAGCGCCTCAGTCTTATGGTCCGCAAGCTGCAACCCCATAGAAGTTAGCCATCTTCGAATAATAGCAACAGCCTGGTTGGCAATTAGGGTAATCTCCTCAATATATTTTGCCACGACCACAACTGCCACATCATCGGCGAAACCAGCAACTGTAACTCCATCCGGCATGGGTAACCTAAAAAGGACTCAAAACTGATCCCTGTGGGACGCCACCAGTGACCTCATACCTCCTGAAACCACTATCCGAAGCATAAAATAATCTGTGTGTGTGTTTGTGTCTGTGTGTGTGTGTGTGGTGTGGTGTGTGTGTGTGTGTGTGTGTGTGTGTGTGTGTGTGTGTGTGTGTGTGTGTTTGTGTGTGTGTGTGTGTGAGTGTGAGTGTGTGTGAGAGAGAGAGAGACTGAAACAGTCAATTATAATTATAAGAAATATTGAAATTTCTAATTTGTAAATTTAAATTTTTAACAGTATTATGGTTTTTATGTGTTCTGACACTCTGAACATATTCATATTCATTTTCAAGTAGTAAATTTATTAAGCAAAACATACGATGGGTTGCACAAGCTCAATGCAAATTAATATAAGAAATGTATAAGATGAAATAATTAGTTTACAGTTTTATTATTTATATCATCCGAATTCTTGTGTATTTGTATCTAATAGCAACTTGAAACAAAACATTTAACTAAGACAAATAAATATTTTAGGGAAAACGAAAAGTTTAACTAGTTATTGATTGATGTTTTAAGTTATTATTAGTATCAATTCATATCTAATTATTATAACGGTGTTTATTTAAATTAGGGAGCGGAGTGGCTCAGTTCTAGAGCACTGAGTTACATTGCCGAAAATTCTGTTTCAAATCTGACTGCTGTCAAGATTTTTATTTAATCTTTTAGCGGCCGAAGATAGATCATATGGGATCTGGTATCCTCCTGGGGCTCACACAGCCTCTAAAAATGGGTCACTCAAAATAAGGGGGGAACATCTGGTGGTTGAGTGTAATCTAGGACAAATCACCTCCCTGCACAACCGTTATCCATGCAACTGTACAGTCTCTACCATGCACTGAACCATGGGGTTTTAGAGGTACTGGGTTTATTTTTATTATTATTCTTATATCAAGCGATACGACTTGTTTTAAACTGTAATAAATTAAAATCTGCCGTATAACTCATACATAGGCCTCTACCCGTCGCCGGCCTCGCGCAATACCGAATTGGTCATGTTGGTGACCAATAAGTTTTTCCCCTATCGAAAATCATTCAATGCGGCTAAAGATTTTTTCACTTTAAAAAATTCAACATTTACTTCTAACGTTTATTATGAGAAGACATCAAATTAAGACATCTAAATGAAATATCAATGACCTGTATGTAGCAATCTTCTTAAATCCTTTTTTTTTTATACGTTCATTTTTTCTTTGTAAAACGGGGCAAAATAAATAGCTGAACAAGATGAGGTGGTTGTAAACTGTTAGATTTTAGGACAAGTTGCTAGAACATAATACCCCTCGCTTCCAGGACACGGTATAGCCTTTGCCATACCACGAGGAGGAAGTAATGTTAAAGAAGGGACGAGGATGAAGGGTAATAGGAGTTAGGATGTGGAGTTATGTGACTAGGAGCCGCGGGTGCAGAGCCATCACCTTCAGTCCACGCGCTATATTTACCGCCGCCCCGAATAGACTCTTCCCTTGCCTCTCTCTCACAATGTTTTATAAACACTGAGCCCTCTCAATCTAAATCCTAAATCACCGGCTCCATTCAGCTTTATGGATCGCCATGGCCCGCTTACCCTATGCGATAAACCATAACTGCCGTCTTAGAAGCACCTCTTAACTCCTGAAAGAAGTCGGGAATGGGGGATTGTCTAAGATCTACCTCGAGGAAGAGTTTGGGGTTACTGGGATCTTATCTTATTTAAATATCATTTCGAGAGAAGAGTAAGTGCTACTTGGATACGACAGGTCTTTAACATAGCAAACACGAGATGAAGATGGTGAGGAAGAATTACATTTTCAGATAATCCTTTAACTTCTTCAGGCATTTCATGAAAAACTGTATGTAGTACTACTACCTAAGAACATGTGACAAAATACTGCTTGTCCTAGATCGCAATCATCAGCCAAGTTTTTGCCCTTTTTTCCCCAGATTCTTAAGGATCCATTGTTAACAGACTAAATTAAATCTGCCGCAGCCGGATTTGAATCCAGGACCCTCGGCAAGGCAACTCAGTGCTCTATCACCGATCTCAACCATATTCATCTTGCTTTTTTGATGCAAGACACTATATCAGGTTCTCCATATAGGTCTTTAAGTTCTTGATTCTTTTTGTTATGGATACGATTTTCTTCTTGGTTGGGCCATATACTCTTCTAAGGATCTTTCTCTCCCAAGTATTCAATAATTCCTCTTGTTGCTTGGATAGAGACGATATTGACAACAGGACGGAGTACCGTCTAATATGCCCTTATTTTGAGGCTTAGGGGTATAGCTCTATTTTGGAACACGTTTTTGAGGAACCAATAACATCTATTACCGCTATCGATTCTAGCCTTTATTTCATACAACGGCACCAAGTTATTTAAATGTTTTAACATTTTCAAAACTGTACCCTCTTCACATAAAGGAATAATCGCAAAGGAATATTAACTATTTTATAAGGAATAATATTGTTATTAAATGATTATAAGTGACTGCTGGTTGAAGGCAATATAATTAACTAACTAGCACTTTAACATTTTAATATTTTCTTGACTGAAAAGACAAGAAACTGCTTGTCGTTTTCGCCTACTTCAACGTTTACTGGACAAACGCTCTAAGCTCCCAATTAATTACAAAAGACTCATTTACATGACAGTTATCAGGCCTATTTGGACATACGGAGTTGAGCTTTGGGGCTCTACTAAACCATCCAATTCATCTCGTATCCAATCCTTGCGATCCAAAATCCTTCGTAAAATCCTCAATGCTCCTTATTATGTCACAAACAAACTCATCCATCATGATCTTAATATCCCATATGTTACTGATTTGGCCCAAACTAGATACCTATCCTTCCATGACAAGCTCCATACACACTTGAATCCGCTAGTCTCTCAACTTGCTTCCCAAACTATTCCCGATAACCCTCCGAGGCGTCTGAAAAGAAGATGGCCTCGAGACCATCTACTATAGACCTTTTTTGGAGTTCTACCGATGGGTAGTTTCTCCACAAGTGTTTTTCAAGTCGTATTGTACTTATAGCAGATTTACTTATTGTAATATTATTATAGTTGTAAATATCAATAAATTAAATTTTTAAAAAAAATATATATATTTTCTTATTATTTAGTTACTATGTTTTTCGAACCAGTACCCCCAGTTTGCATATGAGGTGTATTTTAATATCTTCTTTTATCTGATAAATTATCTTTGTTGTCGTTCCCTTAATAACAGATTATATTAGTGATTATTAAAATATATTAATTCCTAATTTACTCAGAGGATCTCATCATTTTTAGAAATTTTAAAAAAGATAATCAAGTTTATGCTCGCATACAAATGAGGTACTCCTTATAAGTATATGGTTATAAGTAATAAAAAACTGCATAAAGTATTTGTGTTGTGATTTAGTTACTATGTTTTTCGAACCAGTACCCCATTTGCATATTTAATATCTTCTTTTATCTGATAAATTATCTTTGTTGTCGTTCCCTTAATAACAGATTATATTAGTGATTATTAAAATATATCAATTCCTAATTTGCTCAGAGGATCTCATCATTTTTAGAAATTTTAAAAAAGATAATCATGAGGTTAACTATAACTATATGGTTATAAGTAATAAAAAAAAACTGCATAAAGTATTTTTAACCGCCTTCAGCGGACTCAGCCCATTGTAACGCCTTAAAATACCGAAAGGTAACAGAAGGCTTTGGTTTATATAGAAGCATTTTCAGGAATTTCTGTAAATTTGTATCATATTGTAAATAAAATTTTTGGAGGATGAGGAAAAAAAAATAAAGTGTTTGTCAGTTACATTATTTACCGACGACTAAGAGCCACTTACAACATTGTCATAGCATCGTTTTTTTTTCTTTCTAGAAATGTCACTGTTTTTTATTTCATAATCTTACTGATTCTCCCATGTATCGAATCGAATCTGTTAGCAAGTTATTCTGGCTTTGTCGTCCTAATCAAGTCCGCACGTATTTGATGAGAGATGAGTTGATGATTTAATCATAAGAGACCTTGAGCACGGATACCACAGTTGATTGCTTATTCCCCTATGCAAGTTTGATTCCAGGAACAATATCTGTGTTTTAATGAAAAAATATTCGAAAGTTTGTATGCTGTGATTTGATGTGATACAGAATGCTGTCCTTTTATACGAAATGTCACTTTTTTTCATTTCTAAAATTCAAAATGGAATTTTCGGACTTCTGTTGTTTATTAAATTTATCACAGAAACACACGAGTTTGGTGTATTTTTTTATGAGGTTTAACTTGAACATTGAGCAGCCCAAACTCCAAGAAACAATACCACCAGGTTCAGGGAAGGGTATTGTAACATTGTGGTCGTCAATGGCAGGAATAATTAATTTCTCCTCTCAATTCAGAGGTGAAGCCATCACAGCCACTTCATACTGTAGGGATAGTTAAATAATTTTTAAAAAAATTATCAAAAAAACAATTTGCATTGGTTAATCGGAAGGGACCTAAACTCTCACACGACAACGCCAGGCCTCATATTTCACGACAGACAAGAAACTAAGCGAGTGGTTTTACAAAGTCCTCCCACACTCGCCTTATTCGCCAGGCTTATATCCAACGGAAACCCATCTGTTCAGAAATTCGAATAACTTCCTTAAGGGTAAATTTTTTAAAAATGATTTTCAAGTCAAGAACGCATTTTCATATTTATTTCTGATTATTCTTTCTGAATTATTCAGTTCTGGGATTGAAAATTTGATAACACGTTGGGAAAAATGTACAGGAAATTTGGCAAATATCTTTAATAAAACTGTCATGTTTTATTAATATTGTTTTACTTCATAAAATTTTCTTGGAAAACGGGCATTTCAAATCGCTCCTTCAAAGTAACTACGATATAATTCAAAATTTGTCATTTTTGAATTAAGCCTTCAATAGCAATTGTATTGGTTGAAGGTTTTTTAATTCAGGAACACCTTTTTTTTTTCTGTGTGTTTTTTTGAAAACACTGGACAAACACTGGACTGAAAAGACAAGAAACTGCTCGATGTTTTCGCCTATTTCAACATTTACTTGACAAACATTAAAAGCTCCCATATAATTACAAAAGACTCATTTACATGACAGTGATCAGACCTATTTGGACATACGGAGTTGAACTTGGGGGCTCTACTAAACCATCCAATTCATCTCGTATCCAATCCTTACAATCCAAAATCCTTCGTAAAAACCTCAATGCTCCTTATTATGTCACAAACAAACTCATCTATCATAATCTTAATATCCCATATGTTGCTGATTTGGCCCAAACTAGATACCTATCCTTCCATGATAAGCTTCATACCCACTTGAATCCGCTAGTCTCTCAACTTGTTCCCCATAATATTCATGATAACCCTCCGGGGCGTCTGAAAAGATAAAATGGCCTTGAGACCTTCTACTATAGAACTTTATTGGAGTGCTATCAATGGGTAGTTTCTCCACAAGTGGTTTTTTTTCATGTCCTATACAGCAGATTTACTTGCTTATTACAGTTGTAAATATCAATAAATTATTCTAAAAAAAAAAATAACTTTCAAAATAACATTTATAAAAAATTATAATCTATTTATTTAATTCGAAGCTACATGATTATAGTACCTATAATATATATTATACCTATATTGCGAGACATCTTTCTTGAAGGGACTAATATGTTGGAGTGGTTGACTGGTGGGGGTTAACCCCTCCATGAGTCAACTCTAGTTACGCCACTGATCATTACAATAGACATGCTTTGCTTTACCAATACCCTAAAGTTTATTTTTTTAAATCCCGTGGAAATTTCAAATAGATCTATTAAAAAACTAGGTTTTTTGAGTTATGATGTTGTTCTTTTGAAGGAGCTATATGTATCGACAATGTATAACGTATCTACGTGGTATTATGCCACATGCTCATAATGGGACGAGGTAAATGTATAGTATATAATGTTTCGTGAAAAGCCTGTAGGACAAGTTAAAGGAATCTCTGCAAATATAATTCTTCCTCACCATCTTCATCTCCATTTCTTTATTATATTTAATTGAATTTTTAGTATCCTTTACTCTCGGTATAATAACTCAGATAGAACTTTTAATTAGCTCTATTAATAAAACTAGGTTTTTTTTTTGGTTTTTTAATGGCAAATCACTAGACCCCACTTATACCATCAAATTGTAATCCAGAAAATCCCGTTAACATTTTCCTCTTAAAATGTATCTGGTGCAGTAAAAAGGATCCCGTCTATCCTATTACTGGGTTATTATCAAAAAATAATAAAAGCCAATGGGCTAGGTGGAATAGGTTATGACCATGTTCTTTGAAGGAGCTATATGAAACGAACCAAATATATTTAAAAAATGCTGAAATTGTTATTTTAAAAGAGTACTTATTATTATTTGAATGTATTTCGAAGGTAATAGAACTTCGGATCTGACTTCGGGAGCAGAGACCGATTGCCTTTACCCTTAAAGAAAAACAGACTTTAGGAAAAAGCAATCCAAATTAATGAAAATTGCCCCTCGAATGAACTTGAGTAAGAAAACACTAAAGGAACTCCGGGGGAAAGTGTAGCTAAAGAAGACGCCAACTAAGAAAAAGAGACTGGTCGAATTAATAGCCAGGGAGGATAGGAATAAAAGGCTTCCGGGGAAGGGAATTGTATTAGGATAATTAAAATCCGTAACTGCTTTTATTATTTTATCTTTTCAAAGCTAGCACACCTCCTTCTTTTCCCCCCACTCCTCTTCTTCCCCCACTCCTTCTCCTATAATACATTCCCGCCTTGGCCATAATTCCTCTCTTTAATTTTCTCTCCCGTCTTAAACTCTCTCCCCTTTCCTCTAATGGAACTTTATATACTTCTTAATCTTCTTTAGCAAGGACCAAATTTAAATGATTCTCTTCTGTTTGGATTGAGCCGGGGAAGTATTCTAGTAATTTGAAGAATTTCTTTTTTTTCTTATGTTTCTTATAGAATGGATAATAATCTAGAAATCGGAAAGGAGATTGGTACATAATCTTCAACTCTATTTGATAAAAAGAAAACAAACGTTAAGTTTATATTATTTTATTGAGTTTATTAGGATCTTCAAGAAGCTGTATTAGCCTTTTTACAATGGAGTTTTTCTGATGAACGAGGTATTACTTTATTAAAAAGTAATTACTTATAATGCGATGACACTAATACAAGAGGTGAATAAAGTATATAAAACATGTCAATTTAGAATAGAAAAGTAACTTTATTCTGGGACTAAGTCCCTTTTGAATAACAAACATGAACATAAATAGGAACATTATATTATATATATATATATATATATATATATATATATATATATATATATATATATATATATATGTGTGTATATATGTAATTTACTTAGAGAATTTGAGGTGAATCATTGTAAGGATAAGCTTCGGCAGCAAGGTTAGGTGGAGCAGAGTTAAAATTGGGCTCGCCTCATTTAGGATGGCTAGTAACGTTTTTTTCTTAATTATGTTCAAGTATGTTATTCTAAAGGGACCTGATCCCAGAATAAAAGTATTTTTCTATTTCTATTCCTAACGTTCAAAGAGAGAATAAACTGAGAGAATTTAAATGGATTATGAATTTTTTTTTAAATATATATAAAGGTCATTATTTATGTTTCAGAATACTAAAAATATTAATTGTGCGTTTTACCTCTTTCTTTTTCGTATTGGCTACTAACGACCAGGTTGCCAGTGTTTCTCCTTTTCGGTTTTTCCTAAAAGCCCGGATAGACATTTAGTTTCATCCAAAGTTCGCATTCTTTAATATCTTCACATGTAATCTCCATCTCCTGTAAGTCATTTTCTACCTATTTGAACCAAGCTGGTAAGGGTCGTCTGTGGTCTAGTGCTTAGCAAAACAACCTGCTAGGCCCAAGATCGAGGGTTTGCAGCCCGGAAGGTGATCCTAGGATTTTTCAAAAGGAGTAAAATAGTTATGCCGTCCTTCGAATGGGGGTTCCGAATCTATGCCGTTTCAGGTACTCGTTAAAAATCCCTATCCTCACTAAGCTTAGACTAGCGTCATAGTACCATAAAATGACGTAAACGAAACAAACAAAGCAAGGTGGTTAGGGGTGGTCTTTTTTTAAAATAGGTTTAAATGCAGTTCTTCTATAATACGGGTTTCATTCTTAGCAAGTGTCCATAAAATGGAATTCTTACGTTTTACCTTTACTAACTTAACTTATTTGAAGTCTTTTACCTTTAAGGAAGTTGTACCCTTAAAGGCGGTTCATAACTTTATTATTTCACTATCTTAGAAACCATTAATAATTAAACGTACTTTTATTCATTATTGATAAAAAAGAAGGTGAAAGAAATTGAGCTAAGAACCTCCATAAGTGTACAAAGTCACAGTTTTAATTGAAATCGATCAGTCCGAAAAGCGTACAAATCTTACCAGGAAGTCGCAGGCATCCTACCGATGCTCTAAAGTGGTGTCAGCGTAAAGTGAAAAAATGTTCGTTTTTCCACGCACCACGATAGGAAAAAAGTGTACAGGCTAGTTTTATGTATATATTCATTCCATAGTAGATAGACGAAGCCATCAGGAAGCTAAGGAACAACAAAGCACCTGGGATTGATGGGATCCAGCCAGAACTCTTAAAATACAGCGGGAATGAGCTAAGGAAGGAGCTCCATAACATGATAGTGACGATCTGGGAGCAGGAACGGATGCCAGAGGACTGGGCGAAAGTCATAATATACCCAATACATAAAAAGGGAGATCAGTCCGAATGCGAAAACTATCGAGGAATTGCACTCCTGCCATGCGCATACAAGATTCTATCAAGTATCCTCTTTGAACGGCTGACATACTTTGCTGAAAGACAATTAGGGAATTATCAGGCAGGCTTTAGAAGAGGTAGGTCTACCATTGACCAGCTTTTCTCATTAAGAATGATACTTGAAAGGAGCAAGGATCACAGGATTACGACTCATCACCTCTTTGTCGACTTTAGGGCAGCTTACGACAGTGTGGACCGGATGGAGCTCTACCAGACCCTTGAGGAAATGGGAATACCTAAAAAGCTGACGCGCATGGTTAAAATGACTATGAAGAACTCAAAGTGTGTCGTACGTATTGGAGCCGACGTCTCAGAGGAGTTCTACACAAATAATGGAGTGATGCAGGGGGATGCACTCGCATGCCTCCTCTTCAACCCAGCCGCAGAAGGAGCTGTCAGGAAGTCGGGTATCCAGGTTGGTGGGACCCTGTTCAACAGACTGGTGCAGCTGCTGGGTTATGCGGACAACTTTGACATTATGCCAGATCCAAACGAGCCTTAAGGGAAGCATTTCTTGCCCTTGAGGAGGCTGCAAGAAGGTTTGGATTAAAAGTAAACCAGCAAAAAATTAAGTATATGCAGGTTGGAGGGCTAGGAAACCACGAGACGTGCTTTGAGGTTGGACAGTACAGATTCCAGGTTGTCAACAACTTTACCTACTTGGGAAGCGAGATAAATAACCAAAACGATATCACCCAAGAAATTAAGCGTAGGATAATAACTGCTAACAGGCGCTACTACAGGAAGACAAAAATCAAGATATATAAGACAATAGTCCGCCCAGTACTTATTTATGGCTCGGAAGCATGGGCTATTAAGAAGGCGGATGAAAAACGGCTCTTGGTGTTCGAAAGGGGGATACTGAGGAGGATTTATGGACCCATCAAAGTAGGCGAGACATGGAAGAGACATAAAAACCTGGAACTGTACGAACTCTTTGAAGATAACGAGATCTCCAAAATCATAAAATTGGGAAGACTTCGATGGGCTGGCCACCTAGCCAGAATGGATGATGGCGAGATTCCGAAGAAAGTGGCCACAGAAGAGATCTTAGGAACAAGGAGAGTGGGACGACCGAACGTAAGATGGATGGATGGTGTGACCGAAGACGCTAGGACTCTTCTCGGTGTGCGGGACTGGAGGACTGCTGCACAGGATAGAGCCAACTGGCGGAGGCTACTTGAGGCGGCCCGGACTCGGTGACGAGTTGTTGTGCCGGATAAAGTAATTCATTCCATGAATTCATTCTCAAATTCACTATTTCGGTTTACAGCATCACTCCCAGGTTCAAGTAGAAAACGAAAGTATGTTATCCATAAAATTCCTCTGAAGTATTTCTAATTTGATTCCAGTTTTATTTGAAGGAATAAATCTTCAAGACAACACATGTTATTTATTCTTTTTTTTAATAAAGCCTTGTTAATATGAGGAATATTGCATCGCTTATTATTCTTCTTGTTATAAAATTACAAAAACATATTTAAAGCTTCATCAATGGTTCTATAATTAATTTTATTACGATTTTAATTTAAAGAGATTTTTACATAATATTATATATATATACATATATGGACTATGTTTACATCGTACATCGTTAAAATCGTAATGAGTGGAGATGGTCAAAGTGGACTTCAAAGGGAATAGCCGATCGGGTGCAATCAAGGCCCTGCCTAGTGCACCATACATCATACTCACAAATTTATGCAGCCTGTAAATACCAACTCTCTTGTCAATACATGTATGTCCGAACAATCCAATGTATATGTTGAACAATTTCATCAACAGCATTTTTTTTTCTTAGTTTACATAAATGTTCATATTTTCTATACATCAGAAAAAAAAAGAAGCTTTTTTTTATGAGCCACTAACTTTAATTGATGGTATGATACAAAAATTAGGTATTGCGTACAAGTTCAAAAAAATGAAAGAGACCTCTGGAGAATATAAGAAGTGCAGAGCGTGTATTCAATTAGTATAATTGAAGTGATGCTCATCATGAAGATTAAGATGGAATATTGTAATCATGTTGAACTTAGTAACATACGCAGCGATTAGTGGTATCGGTATCGAACCTTAGGATTAGTTATGCCTTTTATTGTTACTATTACCCCAAAAGAGCGATTTCTGCCGTCTCCCGCCATTCTCATTGGAAGCTCCCCTCAGCGGTATTGAAATCCGTGGGACGATATTTTCTTAGCCTTCGTAATACCACGGGTGTCCCTAAAATAAAGTTATCCCTAAATTTCATAAATAAATTTTATTATTTGCTAAATTATAAAAAAATAATACCGCTTTATTTAGTCAATTAATCCCTAAATTTATCACAAAATAAATTCACTAGCAATTCACATTCACTTGTTTGTTATATTAATAACTCTATTTTCATTTTATTATACCAAATGAAACTATTTAGCTACGAGCAGAAACCCATTGTGCTGGCAGTATGGTGCCTATATTCAAAATTAATCAAGTAAACGAAATATTAATTGTTAATTCTCTTTTAATGAATACATATCAAAATTGATTAGATTTTTATCGCAATTTGCTAAATAAATAATAATGTTTTATTTTTCACAATTAAAATAATAGTTATCGACCACAGCTAATTCAATTGTTTAGGAATTCGTTACCGAACTGTAACTAACTACTAAATTAATTGCATTTTACTTGCAAATAATTTAACTACTATTATTATGTAAATTTATTTAAAGGGTCACCTGTGATTAGTATAACAACCTTCTATGCCCTAAGCCGCGGGTTCGCTCCCTAGCAGTTGGCTCTAGGATTTTTTAAAAGAGGGGGGAATTGTGGTCCCTACAGTTTCAGGTACTCATAATAGATCCCTATCCTAATTAAACCTGAATTGGAAAAATTTAGGAGTCCGACTGTAGCATCGTCCAATTAGCCACAGCTCCATAAAGTGACGTGAAATGAATAAACAAATAACTAATGGAATATAATAAACAAAACAAAATAAAATACGCGAAAATAACAGCTTTATATTGAAGGTTTACTAGATTGTATTTTTGGTACCCGGCGTTATCCAGAGAGCAAGTGCCGTAAGCCGTCATCATTTTATCAGTCAACATCAGCTATTTTTAGGAAGTGAGGTGAATTCAGCCTCTCTATACAGAAGCATTCTCACATTTCTCACTTTTTTTAAATAATTTATTCAATGTAATTTACAACTGTATTATATTGAAATACAAATAGAATCAATGTATACAATGACATGAAATGACAAGTAGAGTAATGAAAGATAAATCATGTCCCGAGATAAAGGCAAGTAGAGAAACTACCCAGTGGTAGTACTCAAATAGCAAGTTCAACTTAGTAGATCACGAGGCCATCTTCTTTTCAGACGCCTCGGAGGATTATCAGGAGTTGAAGAGGTTGCTAGGTTTGAAACTAGTGGGTTTGAGTGGGAATGAAGTTTGTCATGAGAAGATTGGTATCGGATTCGGGCCAAATCAGCAACAAACGGGACATTAAGGTCATTATGGATTACTTTTTTTCGTAACAAAGTAAGGAGCATTGAGAATTAACTAAGGATTTAGGATTGTAAGGATTGAATACGAGAGGAATTCGATGGTTTAGTGTAGCCCCAAAGCTCTATTCCGTAACTCCAGATGGGTCTAATGATTGTCATGTATATGAGTCTTTTGTAATTAATTGAGAGCTTAGAGCCTTTGTCTAGTAAATATAGAAGTAGCCCGACACGTCTTGTTGTTTCTTGTCGTTTCAGTCAGTTTCAGAGGATTACAAGTTAATCTTTTGTCAAAGTGTAGTCCTAAGTACCGGACCTGTTCTACAGGAATCAGTGGGATGTTATTAAACGATACAGGGGGACAGGAAGTCATTGGTTTAATTTATTTTAATCCTCCAGTTTGGACACCATTTTTTTAAGTCAGTGATATGGGATTGAAGAGTATGGGATGGTATAGCTGGATCAGTGTTGACTGATAATAGACATGTGTCATCCGCATACATGGTGAGAATAGTATTAGGATGAGTTGGGATGTCAGCTGTATAAACTGTGTAGAGGATTGGGCCGAGGATACTGCCTTGAGGAACACCAGCAGATTGAGAACAGCGGGATAAAAATACATTTCTCCTTTTAATTTCTTAACTGCACAAATATGAATGTCTGAGGTATGCCATTTGTTTAGTGCTTCTCCGGGTAAGGATCGTATTATTATGGGTTGAGATATCTTCGTTATTCATGACAAAGTAAGAATCATTCAGAATTTTGGATTGCTAGGATCCGTTATGAGAGGAATTCGAAGAGGTAGCTAAGTTTGATAATATTGAGCGGGAAAATCGTTTGTCCTGAAAGGACAGGTATCGGGTTCGGGCCAAATAAGCAACCAATAGGACATTGAGTTCGTTATGGATGAATTAATTCGTAACGTAAATTAAGCAGGATTGACTATTTTACAAATGATTTTGGATTATAAGGATTGGATACGAGAGGAATTCGATGTCTTTGTGGAGCCCCAAAGCTCTACTCCGTAAGTCCAAATCAGTCTTATAATAGTCCATGTTTATGAAACATTTGTGATTAACTGGGAGCTTTGATAGTTCGTCTAGTAAATGTTGAAGTAGCCTGCAACGGCGACAAGTGCTTTTCAATTTTTTTTTTTTGCATTTACCAAATATTCCTTCAAAGTACCTTTCGAAAGCTCTTACTTTTAAGAGCTGCGTTGCTTTACCCCCTAAAGCAGGAACGTAGCGAGCCGGGAGGAGTACAGCTGATATATAATCCAAAATGAGTATAGCCGAGAGTGGCTATCAATAGACGTAGGAACGGGCGTAGGCTAAATAAGGCAACTGAGGGAAGGCCAGGAATAGCCTGTCCCCGGCGTGCTCTCCTTTCAGCTCCGGGTCCTCTATCTTTCCCATTACCTTTCTTAGTTCTTAGTTCATACATAGAGTATCTTCCGACGTATCGCAGCTTCGAAGGATATAACAGGAAACGTTCTGTTTTTGTCGAAAAATAAAATAAATCCTGGATTTTTATGACAATTTTTAAATACAATAGCATCGTACTCCTCAGTGCCAGATTCCCCATAACTGAGCGAATGGGTATTATGATTAATTTTTGATCAGTTATCATATATTATGATTAAATTAATGCAATTAGTAGAAAATTAATAGTGCCTTAAAAATATACTTTGTAACTCAGACTAATATTTATAAAGGAGTGGAACTTGAATCCTTTTTTTTCTTTTTTTTTTAAATTTATTAATTGAAATTTACAACTCCATTATAACAATACAATAAGTAAATATAATTAATGATAAATGATCGCATGGATAAAGGCTAGAAGAGAAGCTGCCCACTGGTAGTACTCAATAAATTCAGTCATTTAAATGCCTCAGAACATTATCGGTGAATCGAAGAGGTAGCTAGTTCGTAACTATTGAGCTTAAGTGGGAGCAAAGAAAATATAAGTAATTCTTGTTTTAGATGTTATATTTTAAGAGAACATTTTTCGTTATCAAAATTACCTAATTAAATTGTTCAACGAATTCCAAAAACAAATTGTTAAATATTGGTAATAGTAATAATCTCTCTCTATACATTTTTTCCAATATTAAATAACCTTGTACCATTGTAAAGTCACCGATTGGTTCTTTTTTTAACGTCAAAACTAATTATTTAAGGCATTTGGGAAATTTATAATTATAATTTTTTTAATGAGTTAATGAGAAATATACAAATTAAACTAAGCACTACAATTATTAAAGTTATTACTATGTACCATACCAGTTATATAAAATTACTATACATACTAGTTAACAATATTTTCTTTATTAACTATTACATCAGATTCCAAATCTGTAAATACATTGTGAAGTTGATGTATGTTCATGTAGGTATCAACGTACGCATTTATGAATTATTTATCCTGATTAGCGCCATAATAGAAACCGTCCGAAAGGATTATTGGCTAAAGGAGTTAGGTGCGGGAATAATTTGATGGTTTCGTTGAACCGATCCCTGGTCGATATCCTCTGTCCAATTAGTTCTGATTAGGCTCATGTTGATGAGCTTTATGTTCAGGATCGGAAGCCTAGGACATTTATAATGGTTCAATAATTGGAAACTGATAATGATGATATTATTTTTTGTCAGTTTTTTGCCATCATTAGAAGAAAAAACACTCATGGCCAGAGAAGAGATTTTTATGACATCGTATGTTGATCGCTCAACTTATTATAAGAATTAAAGAACTTCTATAAATATAAGTATAACTTTCAACTTCTCAACAACTTTAGAACACAGGAAGTGTAAGGACATTGTGTAAATTTCACAAAGATAAAACTTGAAACAAAGTTAAACTTAACAGAAAGTTATAACTATAAAAATTGCAGAGAGAAAGAATAATGTCGTGGACTTCGAAAAAAAAATGGTATCTGTTCCGCAGTTTGTCGTCTCGAGTTGAGTTACTAGTTTTAACTGTTTATTTTTTTTTCATTTTTAATACTTTCCAAAAATATTAAAAATCTTGAAAAGAGAATGTAATTACGGGTATGAGCAGATTTTGGTAATCATTTCATCAAGAATTATTAAAAGTTTCAAATAACATTTCGAAGTATAGATGATGTATTTTTGTTGAAACGTTCATTTACAGGTTAAATGATTTCCGAATGCACATTTCCCATAATTACATTTTCTTTTCTATACTAAAGCTCGTGATAACTTGCATTTTTGGAAAATAGGAAAACGAATGAATAGTTAAAACTTGTGACTAAATCCAAAGCGACAACCTGCGGAATAGTAACCAAAAAATTATAACTTTTCTGCCCGTACTCGAACTCATATAAACATTTTCAACTCTCAAAATCAAATATTGGGACGGATTTCAAATGCATTCCGATAGTCTTCGGAGAGCGAAGTTGTAGTTCTAGGAAAATACGACTGATTAGTAAAGTGGTTTTCATCGGATAATTAAACAATGAAAACTTTAAAAAGTTAACTCAAAAGGGCAATAACCATCGTCTCTTTGTCAGCGGAGGTTCGGTTTATTGAGAAGTTAATCTTGATCTGCCTTAATAATGAGCAATAACCAATAATGATGAAAAAAATACGTTCATACCAAAAATAAAATACATCTCGTAATAAAATAAAATTAGTTAGACAGATATACGTAGTAAAGCCGTGGCATTTTTCAGTTTTTTAATTTTTACAGAAATTTTGACGAGATTCATCATGGAACCAGTAGGTATATTTATTCTCTCATATCAAACTTAAATAAAGTTTTAATTTTGAATTTGCGATCGCTGTAATGTCTGGTTATGCACATTTACCCAAAGTAATCATTTAGAGACCAAATCTTATCAGAAAATCATAATAGATTTTCAATTCAATTTATAATAAAATTTAATGCAGGCATTCTCAAATTTGATATGAATTATAAAACTTGTATATTCGTATAAATAATTTAGTATACTTTTAATTGGCGCACCAATAGTGATAATTTTTAAATGATGCTTTAAACCTATTTTGGAAAAAAATTAACAACTTAATTATTTTTAAATTTAGCATTTATATTGGGAGAAATACCATATTAAATTAAATATAGTTCACAAACACGAAGTTATCCTTTACTCGAAACCCTGAACTGGTTTTACTTTCTGCCACATGGTGATGGAGGTGAAGGAATCGTGCTACGAATCACTTATCGGGATTTGTTCTGAAGTGAAAAAAAAGAAAAGACCAGTATAAATCAGCAGCATTCAAACATTCCCTTCGAACATTTGTTCCTGTTGCCATGTTGAATCTCGGTCCTAGTGTTAGCACTTGATTTTTTGGACTGGATATTGGTCTTTACTGAAATCCTTTGTGTATGTTGGTATAGTAAACATTCTGGCTGTACATTCCTTACTGTGTATTCACACAATCAGATGTAAGGAATGTTTAAGTTTCACACGCAGCTACTTAATCTATAAATTCTCAGACGTCAATTTAGCTGAAAACTTAATATGTATCGTGTTTCCCGAAAGTGGAAGAGAAGTGGAAATTTGGTAAAGTATAATTTATGCGAATCAATTGATTTTTCGTAACAACTATTTTCTGTAATAATGTACATGTTTGTTTGTTCAACGTCACTTTATGCTGCTATGGGTCACGCGGAGTCTTTAACTTTGCCTATCGGGTTATAAAAAAAATGACCGTCTACAGGCCATTTTCACATTCTCCATGGAGGGAACATGGTGACGAACAATATCTTTCGACACACCACACTCCCTGACAAGTTCGCGAGTAATTGTGGACGGATTTGACTCAACAGCTTCCTTCAGAACCTCATCAATATCCATTAATGGTCGCCCAGAGCCCTTTTTCCTTTTCCACGTCGTATCTCCACTGCTAAATTTTTCAAACCAATGCCTCGCAGTGCAATGGTCAAGGAAACCTTCCCCTTCATATTTAATAATTTCACGAGTTGCTTCAGCCGCTGTGATTTTTTTTTTCTAGTAATGTCTTAAAATTACGAGAATTTCGTAAGACACTGTCATGTTTCTTCTTTGAAATGAATAACTAAACTGAGGCATTTTTTGAAGAATCAAGTGTTAGTAAACAAGCTTAGAGAATGCTCTAAATGGATTATTGTTTGTGTATATATATGTATATTGTTGGTAAATAATGAATAGCATTAAAATAATTACAGACTTTTGAACTAAGGAATTTGATAAAAAACCTTTCAAGGTCTTTTTTCTTATACATCCTATTAATTAGGATACAGATCTTTAACGAGTACCTGACCCCGCACAGGCTAGGGTTCGCCTTATTACGTACCTTCCAAAGGACATCATGACAAATGATTTTTTACTATCTTTAAAAAATCCTTATAATGCTATGAAAAATAAGAATGACTTATTTTATCGTGTCTACATTTCGGCCTAAGATTTAGGCCATCTTCGGGGGAAGAGGTGCAGAGGTGAAGTGTCCAATTTCAACTGAAACTACATCTTAGGCAACATAAAATAAGAAATTCCTATTCTGTGTAATCATTGACCGCACCCCCTGACCGTTTCATACCATTATTATTCACTTATGAGAGGAAAATAGTTGACTGGATGATCAAATGTAGAAAGGAGATAGTTGGGGGGTGCAGTAAAAAAAAACACTGAATAAGTACTAGACTTATATTTATGTGCCGACGTTTCGACCTACAGTGTAGGAGGTCATCTTCAGGGCGATTTGGAGAGAGAAGCATATGATTGTTAGCCAGCCGGTGCACCCAACGGCTTCTCTCTCCAAATCGCCCTGAAGATGACCTACACTGTAGGTCGAAACGTCGGCACATAAATATAAGTCTAGTACTTATTCAGTGTTTTTTTTTTACTGCACCCCCCAACTATCTTCTTTCTATATTATTCACTTAAATTAAAAAAATCCTCAGACCACCCGCCGGGTTGCGAACCCGCGATCTTGGGTATATTAGGTTGGTAGGCTAACAACTACACCACAGGTGACCCTTAATAACGTACTTCACCTTCATTGGAGGATAGTTATTAATTTAAAAATTTTTATTTTCATTTAAAATTACCTTATGATGATCGAAATTGTATTTATTTTTTTTAAATGTTTACCTTAGGTATTAAATACCTTAAGATAAACTTATTTCTTAAAGACTATATTTCAAGAATTTTAAGTCTATTTTTTTTTAGTTTAATATTGCCTTTACTATTACTAGACCTGTATATAACGCCTTTAGAATGTGACTAGATTGACAGTAGGTGTCCCCAACAGGCTCTGCCTGCGTCCCTTGTGAGTAATTGAACTGATCTACTAATTATCTGCTAGTATTATGGAAGTCTATTGCAATTACATGGTACTTGATAGATAATAAGATATTAATATCCTTAATTAATTAATTAATTACTATTATCTTATTCATGTTGTTAGTTTATAGTATAGTTTCTACTTTCACATACCTCGAAAATATTAGCAGCAGAAGTAGGTGTACCTCTAATGTTCTGAATTTCAACGTTTCATGTGATATTAAATACCTCAATGCAAAGGATTTTAATTAACAAATAATAAATGATTTTGAATTAAATTTGCTTTACATATTACATCCAAATTTGTCAGAATATATTGAGCATTGTAAATTAGGTGTTATTTATAACACAAGGGAACAAATTTTTATTAATTTTTTGTTGCATGGAGTTTTAGGCCTGTTGTTTACTAATTAGAGGTTGGTGATTACAAATCTAGCCTCAGTTTTTCTCCAGCACCTTTTGTTTTTGGCAAACAGCTGATAGACATATATTTGTACTAGTCACATTCAAACTTCAATTCAACTGAGTTGTTTAGTGAAAAAGTTTGTGCTCTTGTGTTAAATAACAATGTCCAAGTTAAGAAATATCTGTAGAAACGATCCAAACTATTTCTGTAACATTTGTGGTGAATATACATTCAAAAATTGTAGGCTAAGTGTGTCAGAGTTTATAACACAGGTATATTTTGATTACTTTGGATTCGCTTTGGACATCCGTGACAAGTACTGGATCCCTCATATGGTATGTAAAACATGTGTTGAGTCTTTGAGATTATGGGCAAATAAGAAAAGACCCCATTTTAAGTATCAAACACCAATGATTTGGCGGGAACCTAATAATCATCAAGATGATTGTTATTTTTGTGTGATTGATATTAATGGAATTAATAAAAATAACCGGTCGAAATGGTCTTATCCAAACTTGTTATCTGTTACTCGACCAGTCTTGTTCTCTGGCGATGCACCAGTACCCCAAACTTCTTCATCTGTACAAAATGATCATGATATAGAAAAACAAAACTATTCTTCAAGTGATGAAAGTCGGACAAGTGATTCTTACCCTGATTTTACTTCTGAGCCCCAGCTCTTTAATCAGGAAGACCTCAATGCATTAATCAGAGATCTTGGTCTTTCTAAAAAGACATCGGAGATTCTAGCTTCTCGATTAAAGCAAAGAAATCTTTTAACCCCAGAAACAAGAATTTCATACTATCGTAACCGAGAGGCAGAATTGCTGTCATTCTTTTCTAAAGATGACGACTTTGCTTTTTATTCAGATGTTCCTGGTTTATTGAAAGCAATGGGAGTACAGAAGTATGATCCAAATGAATGGCGTTTATTTATTGACTCCTCTAAACGTAGCCTGAAATGTGTACTTATGCATAACGGCAATAAGCTGGGTTCGATACCGATTGCACATTCAACTACAGTCAAAGAAGAATATGCTACTGTAGCTTCTGTAATGGATAGAATCAAATACAACGAACAAAAGTGGTTGATAAGTGTTGATCTAAAAATGGTGAATTTTCTTCTTGGACAACAAGGTGGATATACAAAATATCCATGTTTTATTTGTTTATGGGACAGCAGAGCTAGGTCTGAGCACTGGATTAGAAAATATTGGCCTTCCAGGCAATCTATGGTTCCGGGACAACTGAATGTAATAAATGAGCCCCTTGTGCCCACGGATCGAATAATACTGCCACCTTTGCATATCAAACTAGGGCTCATGAAACAATTTGTCAAAGCTTTGAACAAGGGTGGTGATTGCTATAAATACATCTCTAAGAAGTTCTTTAATTTGAGCCAAGAAAAAATTAAAAATGGAATTTTTGATGGTCCCCAAATAAGAAGGTTGATAAAGGATGAAAACTTTATTAGTTACATGACTGATATTGAAAAAAATGCCTGGAATGAATTCGTTTGGACTGCTCAAAATTTTCTGGGAAACAAAAAGGAAGAAAGCTATGCGGAGCATATTGAACTAATGTTGTTACACTTCCAGCAGCTTGGTTGTAATATGAGCATCAAAGTACACTTCCTCCACAGCCATTTGGACCGTTTCCCTGAAAATCTTGGTGATCTGAGTGAAGAACGAGGGGAACGGTTCCATCAGGACATTCGAACTATGGAGGAATGTTACCAAGGTCACTGGAATGCTCACATGATGGCGGACTATTGTTGGAGCATTAAAAACAGCCCCCGTGAACCGAATCAAGCCAGAAAATCTTACAAAAGAAAATTTTTTGATATGTAGTGGTAATTTTTTTAATAGTTTTCTTAATAAAAAATATTTTCATCTTAAAAAACAGTTTATAATTATAACCCCAAAAGTAAAGCTGATACAAACAAACTGACTTCAGATCTTAAATCAGCACCTCGAGGAAGTAGAATATTAGTCAAAATATTTCATGCAACAAAAATGTTGTTCCCTTGTGTAATAAGTGATAGTGATTTTAGCATGCATATTGTTCATAAAACTGTGCTTACATTCTTAATTTAATTCAAAAAAAGCCTTTAAGATCAGTAGTTTTCCTCCCATCTACATCTCAGTCCATCTCAATACTTTTTTTCCCTACCAAATTTCAAATAATAATCAAATCATACATATCATCAATCATCAAATCATACATATTATATGACTTTTTATTTTATAATTTATTCAATGAAATTTACAACTGTATTATACCAATACAACAATAGAATCACTGTACACATTGACATGAAATGACAAGCAGAGAAACTACCCAGTGGTAGTATTCAAATATTATATGATTAAATCTAGTTTTCTCCAAAATCATTATGTTTATATTTTATTTTATCTATTTTTATTGTTTACATTTTTTATGTATCGTTTTAATTTCCTGTATAGCTAGCTATCTCTGATGATATACTGCAATTAGTTTTCAAATAAATAGTTCAGCTCTATTTAAACCTTAATCAAATCATTCGGTAAGTTTTGGCAAAAAGGGATTATAAAGTGCCAGTGTAGGGCCAGTTGGCGGTTGGTGGTCCTGAATACATCCCTTTTACTTAGACAGCAATGAATTTTAATATTATAGATAAAATTAGCAACCATCATTCGATGAATTTTTCCATTCCCTCAATGGTATATTGGTAAATATATATAATATAAATATATAACTATAAATACCTGGCAGTCTTATGTAGATCAGAGGGATGTCGAACACACAAGGGATTCAGACAGGGGAAATGCCCGAGATTCATACATTTTCCTTCTAGCCTCGAGAATGCAACATAGAGATCCATAATGGAGGAACAGTGTTGAACAGGTCTACTATAATCTCCATAATTTCCAAATGACATCAATGTTATTAGAATGAATTTCAGAGCAACAACTATTGTCATTCTTGACCTACAAATAAAGAGTGGATCTCGTTGTAAACAAATGCAAGTCAAAGTAAATAAACGCTAACTCAATTGTTGTTGGAAAACTAGGCGTATACTGGTCAATTGAAGTTTGAACGAACAGAAGAAATCATCAACCTAAGATTATCAACTGGATAGTTCAATAGAGTTACATTTTGGTTGAGAGGAAAATAGTTGACTGGAAGATCTAAATAAGTTTGTCTTATTTAGTGTTTTTTTACTGCACCCCCAAACTATCTAACTCCCACAGAGTTACATTTTGTGTTTGCACGCAGCTAGTTGAATTCCTTAAGACCCATCTCCTTCTGTCTTTGGAGTATTTTTTATTTTATTTTCTGTACTCCATTAGCGGAATTCCGAGTATGCACGGTATTTTAGTCGGCCATTACTCCGCAATCAGCATCGAACCGAGCATTCCTAGTAGCTATAACCTTGTCTAAAACATATTTGGTGACAGATGATGCCACTGTTATCATTTTTATGTTACCCGTTGTAACATCATGCATATTGTGATGGTAAATAATGGGGGTGAATGCGGACTCCTTTTTTTACTATAACTGAGCATTGAAATGCCCCAGGACAGTCTTCTCACCTGCTCGGAGCACTTATTGTAACACTGTTCTTTTCTTTTTTCCTAGTCAAAAAACCTCAGTGGGAGAGTGTACACTCTTTAAAACATAGTTGAAGAACTTCCCTTTCCTTCGGTGGTAATGTTATACACCGCAGAGCTGTATATTTACAATTGTATACTGAATACACCAAGTAAGTATAATGAAAGATAAGTCATGTCCCGAGATAAAGGCAAGTAGAAAAACTACCCGGAGGTAGTACTCAAATAAAAGGAGTATTAGGAGTTGAAGAGGTTGCGAGGTTTGAAACTAGTGGGTTTGAGTGGAAATGAAGTTTCATGAAAAAATTTATATCGGATTCGGGTCAAATAAGCAAAAAAGGGACATTAAGGTCATTATGGATTACTTTGTTCGTAACAAAGTAAGGAGCATTGAGGATTTTACGAAGGATTCTGGATTGTAAGTATTGAATAGGAGAGGAATTTGATAGAAAGTGGAGCCCCAAAGATCTATTCCGTAAGTCCAGATGGATCTAATGATTGTCGTGTATGAGTCGTTTGTAATTAATTAGGAGCTTAGAGCGTTTGTCTAGTAAATGTTGAAGTAGCCTGAAACGGCGAGCTGTTTCTTTTGAATTTTTTAAAATGTTATTATTGATTAAAAATATTGTATACAATTAATCACTGAATAATGTAACACAGATTAAAAGGGTAATTCGTTATTCATGAATAAAGTATAAAAGTTATTAATTATATTCTGAATAAAATTTGCTCAGCTCTGCTGTACAAACATTACCTGTCATTATGAAGGTTGTTTTTCTCAGTCTTAAATAATTTGTATTTCTTTTTATAATATCAGGTAACTGTATTTATAATTTATAGTGGATTAGGGGTAAAATGATTATGTGGAAAAATGAATAAAAACCCCTGACAAATAATATACATTCTTTTGCGATGGATATATTTAAAGCACCTTTACAAAATATTACATTACCCTCGAATAAAGTCAACTACTTATAACACTGGCCCATATACAATTTTAAAAAAGTTGCAGAAGGGATAATGGATTTGAAATATTAAGTTTTTTTTTAATAAATACAATTCTATTTAGGAAATTGAAATATAACGGTTAAAAGAGAAAGCAAATAAAATGATGGTTGCTAGTTATTATGGAAGGAGAAGTCATACAATATTTACATAACATATCACTTCTACCTCTTCCCTACCAAGTGGCTCTTTTAGTAATGGAATAGTTCATCGAGTAGTTCCATTGTGTGTTTCTGTGTATCTACAGCCATTTGCTGATTTTAAAGGGTTTTTTATTCTTTATAATCATAGAATGCTTAGTTTAATAAGTTACTTTCGATCTTCTACTTAACTTAACCATTATTGTAAAGGATTTTTTTATTTTTTTTTTTAATTTACGTTGTATGGGTTGTACCCCTTTAAACGCCAACCATAGATAGACTATTTAAATTGTTTAAACCAAGGTATATATTCCATCTAAAAGTTTCAAATATTTTAACAATATATATTGTATACAGAGTTATCTACTTATAATAGTATAGTTTATTTAGTACTTATAATTATAGGTAATCGAGTGCTATGTTTCTACTCTTGAATATATTTTGAATATACATACATATATATATATATATTGATATTTGGGATGCCAGAGTATCATTTAGGATGAGTACTCAAATTATTATTTCTTATTATTTCTATGCCTTAGTCTTAATTGGATTCTTTTCCAGAGGTCTGTTCTTGTGTTTACCAATTTACTCATATTTTTTACCTTCAGTATATCATTTATAAATAAATAGTGGGTATGTAATCTGGGGTATGTAAGCACCAAAATAATTACAATAAGTATAATTTTTTAAATATTTTATTTGAAAAGAAAAGATATGACCACGACCGGTACTCGAACCCAATAAGTATAGTTTATTTATTCAATTTTAAACAAGATTAATGATTCAATAGATATGTTTTTAGGTGTACGCTTAATGATTCAGATTTTGATATATAAAGAGGATTTGCGATAATTTGTTGAGGATTGCGTAATTTATGTAATACCGCCGTCTCTGGGTCTCGCCATCTTCTCGGCCCGCGTCGTTCACCGGCTCTCCTTCTTCCGCTTCCTCCTCGCTCCTCAGTGTCTGTTTAGAGAGTCTTTTTCTCAGTCGAGTCCTCGCCCCCCCTTTTCTTATCATTCAGCCACCATGACCGTAAGGGGACCAAAAGGTCTGTTCTTTGTGCAAAGCACATCCCCTTTCATGATTGCAGGCCGGCATCACTTTCATGATGCCGACAATACATAGCACGAGCAATGAAACAATGAATCATAGTTTACAGTTATTAATTATTAATAAAATATGTGTATTTGATGACAATCTACAGTGTAGCATTTCTTTAAGTTACTCTAACTAACGTTTTAATGTTTTCTTCTTTTTTTTTTGTAGCGCAATGTGGATGCTGCTGGTGATGTCGCCGCGCAGATGGGTAGTCGATGAACCAAAAGACGATGGCTACACGGCCCTCCACTTGGCAGCCCTCAACAACCACGTCGCAGTCGCCAAGCTCCTCATCCATCATGGTAAAGCGGACATGGATATTCAGAATCTCAACTTCCAAACTGCTCTACATCTCGCTGTAGAGAGGCAGCATGCTCAGATCGTCAGGGTCAGTAATTGATTTTATCTTTTACGATGTACTTCACCATTTTGTGTGTTATTATAATTCTTATTGTCATAATAACTTAGCTAATATAATTTTACCGGTCTATTTTGTAGGTGTTATTATTTTTTTGGAGTAGTTTAAATACATGTTAATTTCTACTTCTAATCATTATTTAAATATTGTAACTTCTACTGATGTATCTCATTTAAACAAGACTCTAAACAGTAAGTAAACCATTGAACGAAATTTTAAATATTTGCGAACTTTGTTTTGGCTTAAAGGAATTATATGGAACATAAGATTCCTGTTCACATCCTGAAGATGTGGAGGTCAAAATAAATTCTCATAGTAGATACAAATGTTTCGACCCACATTGCAGGCCTTCATCTAGACCCGATAGTCACAAGTATGGCTGAGACTTGATGAAGATATTATTAAAGCATTAAGCCTTGATGAAGATCTGCAATGTGGTTCGACACGTTTCTTGGACCTCCCCCCGGACCATTTTCTCATATAATTTCTTTGAGCCTAAAGTGAAGGCTATAAATTTTCATAAAAACTTCATTCGCTGATTTCCTAATTAAATAAGGTGGTTCCTCATAACGGGACTGATACAAAAAGTGCTGATTAGAAAAAATAATATAAATGAGGATTTTGGTACAGTTGTTAATTTGAGTGCCCTGTAAAGCATACCAAAAGTAAATATGGGCATGGAAAGGTGAAGTCTATTATTAAAAAATATATTAAAAAGCCCATTAAATTCAACTCTGACCATGTAAAAATTGGAAACAATTAACTTGTATATCATACCAATAACATAGACCTATGGTATGTGCTATATACATAAGTGGAATATAAATAAATTTAATAGATTATACAGTATACTCCGGGTAACGAATAAGAAGACTCGGGAAATGTTCACACATTTTCCTGATTATCAAAGTTCTAAACAACAGAAAAATCACATAAACCACTAAATTCCATTCTTTCAATCAGGAGATATAAGAGGAAAAGCCAGAAAAGTCTCATAATCGTTCTCTTTTTATCGTAGCTCTAGCCTGTCGGAAAATCGTTTGAACCGCTGAATTTTCCCTTCCATCCGTTCTCCCCTTTAGGAGATATGAGGAAAAGCCAATGAAAAGTTGGAAAATTTTCACAATCTTTTTCCGATTTTCATACTACTAAACAGTTGGGAATTGGTTGGAACTGCTCAAATCGCCCGTTCGAGAGGTAAGGGTCGTATGTCTCGTTCTGATGTCGGAACGAAGATGAAATGGAACGAAAAACAAAACCAGCGGTGGAACTAAACGAGCCACTATTCCGTTCCTTGAGCTTAGAGGAACAGCCCGTCCTGGCCCGTGACATCTGATTTATTGTGGTATTTCAAATCTGTGCTATGTTCCATCTAACTATTCTATGAAAATATAAGTTTACACTAAACTATTTCTTATCAACAGTGAAAATTTTCATTTAGGCAAATTATACTCGTAAAGCATACCCCTCTCCCTCACCAACTTCAAATTACGAAAAAATAATACTCTTTTCAAAGTCATACAAAAATAATAAATTTTATATGAATTTTATACGATGCATTTTGCTTTAGGTTAAAGTTACTAAGAAAAACCTACACCACTACTACAAATTAGTTGTAGTAACCCCTTCAAGGGCTGGAGTTCTTTACTGTTTCTTGAACAACGGTTGTGCAGGGAGGTGATTTGAACTAGATCAAGCTCAACCGCCAGATTTCCTCCCCTTATTTTGGGTACCCACTTTATAGATGCTGGGTGAGGCCCTGGAAGATCCCAGATCTCATAGAATCCATCTCCCACCGATAATAGATGAAATGAAAGTCTGTCAGCGAGTGGGATTTGAACCCAGTATCGTCCGCAAGGCAACTCAGTGCTCTCTGAGCCACTCCGCTACCTATAGTTCCAGTGATAATTAATTTTTTTTTAAAAAGTACTTCCAAACTGCGCAAACCTATTCCCTCCATACACCCCACTAGTGGTGTGTTCTTTTAACGTGTTTACTTTTAATGTGTGTGCGTGCACTTTTAATGTGTTCCAAACAATGTATTCCAATGAAAAATTTTTCTGAAATCTAGAAACAAAAGATTTTTTCTTCAAATATTCATGTTTTTTGGTGCCAAGACTGTGTTACATAAAAGAAGTTTCTTTTATCAACTGTTAATATTGTACAACCACTACTTCTCAAAAACAAACTATGGTCTCATTGAAAAATTTGTTTGTTTCCCGAAAACTATTGAGTTTGTTTCAAATCTTATAATTTGATTTAATAATATTTTAAAATTGGAGACTTTAAGTATGTTTTGTATAATTCTTTATTAGCAAGTATAATAAAATCCAAAAATATTAGATTTTTTTTTTAGGGAGTAAACAAATCTGAATTGCTACAACCCATAACAAGGTTTTGGGTTCAGTACACGGTAGAGACTGTACTATTTCTTGGACAATGGTTGTGCAGGGGGTTATTTGTCCAAGTTCATGCTCAACCACTAGGTTTTAGGTTTTTTGGGTAACCTCAATTAAGAATACCCACATTATGGAGGCGGGGTGAGCACCAGGTGGGTCTGCAGATCCCTCAGTTTTAGGGAATATATTATATAATTCTTTTAACATCATTGCATTCCATTCATATAAGCACACATACTACTTATTCAGTAAATTATAGAACATACTGTAATTATAGAGACGTTTTACTTTAAAATTTCTGAATTTTTCAATTAATTTATATTAGCTCTAATTTTCAAAAGATTGCTAGTATCTTAAAAGATAATAGATAAAGATAAAGATTGTTAAAGATTCTAGTTATTCTTAAAGGATATTTTATATTATAAATTTTCAAACTTGGCATATTAACAGTCTTGATATATCACAATCATAATTTGCAGTATAACAAAAAAAATTAATAAATCTTATGACATATTTTCTCAGACAATTATTTTTTGATACATAATTGAAAACCTCCCAAAAAAAAACCTTTGAAGTTCTTACCCACAGGAGGATACTCTCAGTATGTTGCAAAGTTGTGCCAAAATCCTCAACTATAATATTTTTTTCTCCATTTTTTCTTTGTTGCTTGTACTATTATCTATTTCTGCTAGGCCAATCCCCTTTTTCTATCTCATCATCAGATAAATTTAAGAAAATGTTTATTGTCACCAATGGAGAGGTGATGATTTGTTTGTTTGAGAGCTATGGCAGAATTGCTGATTAGAAAAAATAATGTAAATGAGGATTTTGGTACAGTTGTTAATTTGAGTGCCCTGTAAAGCATACTAAAAGTACATATGGGCGTGGAAAGGTGAAGTCTATTATTAAAAAATAAATTAAAAAGCCCATTAAATTCAACTCTGACCATGTAAAAATTGGAAACAATTAACTTGTATATCATACCAATAATATAGACCTATGGTATGTGCTATAAACATAAGTGGAATGTAATAAATGTAATAGATTATACAGTATACTCCGGGTAACGAATAAGAAGACTCGGGAAATGTTCACACATTTTCCTGATTATCAAAGTTCTAAACAACAGAAAAATCACATAAACCACTAAATTCCATTCTTTCAATCAGGAGATATAAGAGGAAAAGCCAGAAAAGTTTCATAATCGTTCTCTTTTTATCGTAGCTCTAGCCTGTCGGAACTTATTGTTTCATGAATATAGTCATAAAACAAGCATTACTGGATAATAAAACTTTAGTAGTTAAGTTGTTATAAGGATGTTTTATTTTATTTTTAGTTATTGGTGAGAGAAGGAGCAAACTTGAACATCACTGACAAAGATGGTGACACTCCGATGCACGAGGCGTTGAGGCATCATACACTTTCTCAGATTAAGCAGCTGCAAGGAGTTAAAGATATTGGAAAGGTAACTGAATGCTTCGTAAGTTATTGATATATAATTTTTAACTAATCTATCATTGAGAATTCAGGTTGAATTACCTTGTTCCCTATAATTAGTATGATGCTAGTTTGCAAATAATTTATTTTTTCTGAATCTAATTTCAACATTGAATTAACCCTTTACATTAGGAGTTCAAATTATGTAGTCACCATACTCTTGAAAATGCCTTACTTGCAATTGTTGAAATGTCCATTTTTGCTAGATTGGTAATTTAATTTTGTGTTACACTGGTCAATTGCATGTAAGTGCATTCAATGTATCTGTAAGACTAGTTCTTCCAGTAACAGCATTTGTGTTGTGAGTTAGGTGCAAAATAATTTATTTGATGAAATAGTATATTGATGTTATAAAAAAAATTGAAATTTGTTTTAGTTTAGATTCACATTTTAAACTTTTAGTAACAGTAATGAAAGTAATATGTGGATTAGAGTCGGATAAATATCGATAAGATTTTCTTCATTGTAAAGTTGTTGTTTTTTTTACAACACATGCGTTAGTATTAGATCTGCATGCAGCAATGATCTGCAAATGCTTGTTATCATGTTTAGCTAGTGCTACTTTGTTTTGCCCTTAAAAATATAAAATTTATTATTTCAGCTATTGATGGGAATGGGAAGTCAGGATGAAGTACAGGAGGCCAAATCTTCAGCAGCCATTGCTTGCTTTCTGGCTGGGTCAGGTGCAGATCTCACTATAAAAAATAAAAAAGGGCAGACGCCTCTCAGCCTTTGTCCAGATCCAAATCTTCGTAAAGCAATCACTAAGGCCCACAAAGACAAAGAAATGTATGTATACATAGTTTATTTAAATAGTACCATTTCATATTCATAAAAAGTATTTAATTGGAGACTTCTTTTTTTAGCGATTCAATTTTTTTGTCTTGTGAATTTTCTTCTATAACATCATATTTATTTAACTTTCACTTGCTTTTTAGACTTAGATTGTAGATCTGAAAAATAATATTTTCCTTTTTTGGTTTATCTTAAGCTGCTAATTGGTTTGTTTGACCAGAAACATCCTCCAGACTTGTCTTTCTTCATGGAACTTCCCTTCATGATGCTAACCTGAACTGCACAAACGACAAGTACTATTCATATTAGCATGCCTTACCAAACTCATTTTACCATCATTAATACCTTTTGCTGCCTGGTCTTTGATCACTAGATAAGGTCTAAAGTCATGCCTTCTATAAACACAAATACCAATTTTGCATCATTGGATCCAAATATCAAATCTTTTATTTCACACAATGATTTCTGAGTATTTTAATGTAAGATTGAATGATTTCAAGAATGTTTGAAATGAAATATCTTATAATACTTTTCCAGTGTAGCCTGCAATTTCTTTGCATACTTAGGAATGGGTCAGATAATTTTCTTGTGTGTTTTTATGTACTACATCGCTCCATATCCTTTGCAGAATGCCCTGCATTATCCAGGGCTCAGGACCTCATATTCTAAATATTGCTTAAAAAACAAGTAATTTGTTATGTTCCCTACCACTTTGATTGTGTTTTTTGATAATCGTGGATCTGTTATGAAAGAAAAACCAACCCGCCTAGACCAGAAATCTTATTGGGAGGTAGCGAAGATATGCTCCATCATTCTACTAAATTATTATACATTATATTTAAGATGTAATTTTCATCTGAATATGATTTGAATCTATCTGTTTCTGGAGCTTTTCTGTTTTTTAGACATTACATTACAAATTAAATAAAGAATATTCTTTATAATGTATATCAAATAACCAATTTTTTTTGGAAAGACAGTTATCTCAACACACCACTCCTATTAAAATTTCCTTCACTTTTATAACAAAACCAATAACATCCGGCAATGTAATAATTTATTATTATCCAAGGTACAATTGTTTCCACTACATTTTAAATTTAACCATTCATAATAATTCAAAACATCACTTAATAATTATTAAATAATTACAGTGACCAATTGGATCCTCGTGAAGGAGAGCTTGATGTTTGCTTAGAAGAATGCCTTGTCTGTTCAGAGCAAAAGCGTGAAACACTGTTTCAACCTTGTGGTCATGTAGCTTGTTGCTTGAACTGTGCTCCCCGTGTTAAAAGATGTTTGATCTGTCGAGAACCAGTTCTTTCAAATACCAAAGTATGTACTGATTTTGACCACTTTATTTAAGAAAAGTCTATTAATCAATGTTACTAATCTATTATTAGTATTAAGTATTATTAGAATTAATCTATTATCTATTAAGTTATTATTGATACCTTTTTCACTCATACATTTCATACATTTTATAATAGTTTTGCACCTTATTTAATAATTATAGAACTATTGATTTAATCAACTAGTTAATTTAAACTTTTTGTTAAAATTTTACAACTTCTTTTTAACTTCTGCTGATTAGTTGAATGATTATTACATGAATTAGGCTTGTTTGACAGAGTATTTCAAAACTAGCCATAGGCTCTAAAAATTATACTTATGCCATTGATTGGCCATCTAAATAAATCAGTTATAGTGTTGAAATGTATTAGCATACATTTATATTTAATAACTTAGCAACTTACCAGTTATCTTTATTAAATCTATTGCAGTTAGTTGTAGAATTTTGTAAACTTAAATTTTGTTTTTGCATAGTGTTTTTACTCAGCACGCCCATATGTTCCATACTTTGAATTTCCATTAGGAATTATTTAATCTGTTTAAATTTTATATACATCTTGTTATTCTGGATTATTTCAAATATCTTGTAGGTTTAAATTAATTTAATTATAAAAAATAAATGTTCTTTTTCAGATCGATGAATGTTTAGTTTGTTCCTATAAGAGAGCTAGTGTTTTGTTCAGACCATGCGGTCACATGGTTGCATGTGAATTCTGTGCACCTGTAATCAGAAAATGCCTCCAGTGCCGAGTTGTCATCACTAAGCAACTTTCGTTCTCCTTCTGCTGTGGAGCTAATGGTAATTATGTGTTTGTTTATCTAGTACTCTTAACTTAGGGGTGCCAACCAAAAAATTATTGTGTTTTTTATTTATTTTGAGATTAGAGTCCTTTCACTATGCAAATATTAATACATCAATCATTACATTCATTTATAATACATTATCAATATAATATATCAAAACGTCATATATATCATCTATTGTTTGCTCTTTTTGTAAATTTGATGAACAATGAATTACTGCTGTTAGCTTTAAAAGAGTGCAGAGAGCCCAGATTTTCGGGACTTTACTGCACTGGTATAATTTGATCTAAATTAACTTCCATCATGGTAAGTAATAAAACCATAATAGTTTTGCTATGGTTTATATGAAGGATGAGATTGCCAAACTAATAATAATCAGGATAATTATTCTTTAATTACAAATTATTTAATTTATCACAGTTATAATAAGTTATAACTAGGGATATCCTCCTGGAGCTCACTCAGCCTCTATAAAGTGGGTACCCTTATTACTTATATTTTTATAAAAAGTAATGTTGAGAAGGCTCATTCACATGGAGAGGTTGTTGAAAGCCCCATTAAGTGCCTCAGTGCAATTCTGGCAATTGCTGGATATTCTTGCCAATCCAGTAATCCATAAGGAAACTAATGGTGTTTTTTAAATACTGCATAGTTTAGTCACATGGCAGATCAACCGAAGAGTTCTCTTTACTGCAGAAAATCTTCGAAAGGATGGGGAACACTTATCACAGCTTATTAGCTTATATTTAGGATCAAAGTTGCTGCCTCGATCCACTCCTAAATTAAGCTATACAACTAGTAGTTACTAACAACTGAATGGCTCAAACTTTTTTTTAAAAAAAGTTGTTATCTACTCTGCTTGTCCCAGTTCTATGAAGTTATAATCACTGTTTTGAATTTATTTATTAATAAAAAAAATATTTCAGAATGTTCACTGAATGAAAAATTCAAGGTGAATTAAATCTATGAGGTTAAAGTTTTTAGATTAAAACCATGTGGTCCCGCTTTCTCCAGTTTTGATCTAGTATCTGAAATACAACTTATTTAGGCTATTTTTCATGGAAACAGTTTAACAATGATCAGAGAATACATGTATATTGATATACAAATATATACAGTGTATGTATATATATATTCTTATGATTTCTTGTTGTTAGAATATGAAGATGATGATTCCTTTGATAATACAATCATAATGGATGTTGGTAACAAAAATATATCAAAAAAATTACAGATTTTTCGAAATACACGATAGTGATGGCTTCACTGATAAAGTAGTTGATATCATTACTACTAATGCATTAAGAAGTGTAATACTAAATAAGAAATGTGTTACATACTTATGGACAAAGTATAAGTACCAACTATGGAAAACTTTAGCACCATATATTTCAAAGTTTTTCTTATATTTAATCAAAGAAAGCTTTAAATAAAATATTATGCTGCTAATAAAATATTGTACTACCCTGTTATATCAATAAAATAAATATATATATATATATATCTAATTTTATTTTATTCTCAGATGATGATGTGCCTAACCGATACAATGAAACTTCAGAAACTAGTGAAGATGAAGAAGAAAGACCCAGGAGATATCAGCCAAATAAAAATCAAGAAAACCTAGTCGGAGCTGTTGGTGGATCTTTTCAGAAGGAAACTGAACCACAACCAGGGCCTTCAAATATTGGTAAGTTACAGAAATTTACTTAATTATTCAATTTTGTTTTTTAATTTTCTTCTCAATCAGTAAAGATCAAATAGGCTCTGTTCAAGCTATGAAACAAAAGTAATTGTGAGTGTGATTTATTTGTAACAGTTGACTATTTCTTTGAAAGACCACCTTTCAGAAGCTTCTTAAATAACAAGCAATGAAAAGAACAGCCTTTAAGGAAATCATAATTTTTTTTATTTTGAACAGTTTCATGATAAAATCCATTAATCACCATAAGATGCAACAATATTAATATTTCTTTGAAGGGAAATTGGAAAAATACAATGTCATCTATGTAAAGTTTATTTTATTCCCACCAACAATAATGTTACCTCCAAGGGATTAGTTACTACCGATTCCAAAGCCACTTTTGTTATTCCATTGTTGGATAAAACGACAATATTTGCATACCTCGCAGTTCTTTTGCTTTAAGGATCCTTATGAATTCATACTTGATCCTATGGCACCAGCATGTTATGATTGTGCTTCATACTCTTGCTGTATTTATGACAAATAGAACCAGGTTTTCTCATTGTCCACTGACTTTGGTGCACTGTTTAAAAAATAAAAAAAATTGTTTGTGCTAGCTGTGTAAGCACCAATTGAAGCAGATTTACTTTTTAATCTTATCAGTGTTTGGTGTAAGTATAACAACAGCAACATTTTTGAAAACATCTATCCTGATACAAGGAGCCAACGAACCAATAATCAATGAAAATGTTGCCAACAGCCATCAACAAATTGCTTAGATATTGTTGGCTGATTTTTTATTGCCTTTATGACTGATAAGATTATAAGGCATAGAAGCTATTTTGTGGTTATGGTTCTTATTTTTTATTAAATTGTATTTTTAATAGATTATGTAAAATAAAATATGTAACATGTTAGAGAATTGTTTATTGTTATAGAGTTGTTTATTTATTAATTGTTTATTGTTAGAGAGTTGTTTCTTCCTTAAAATATGTAACAGTTTAATTTTTTTTTTTTACAAGGATATTTAGCTGGGTATTCGAATTTTGAAAAACTGGATTAAACTTTAAAGTCATTTAATTTAATTAAACTTGAATGATGAAGGATGAGAGACCCTGATTACATCAATATTTTGGTGCAACTCTAATATCAGCCCTAAACCAATTTCTAAACATTCAAGGATGGCACTCTAACGTTGATCATGCTAAATTTGATATTGTGGATTCAGTTCTTAATTGGGCTCTCTGTATAATAAAATTGCCATATTTTATACAGAGCCATAGCCCTATAGCCATAGGCATATAGGCAAGAAACCTACGGATTTGAGTACAATTACTTTTAAGTCTTGTGAATCCGACACATTTGGTGTCAGGATACCCAATTCATCCTGGTTTGTTAGAATACTGAAGTATAACTTAAATCTATGTAACTTTCCTCTAATATGGGCTCAACCACTGATAAGAGAAGAGGGTATTGCAAACTTATAACTTTTTGATGTTTGTTAGTATTTGTGTATGTTTCTGAGTATGTTTTTCTGTTTTTTCATATTTATAAAGCATATTGCAAACGTAATTATTCTTCCAAAATTAAAATAATATAATATAAATAATCACACAAGTATTATAAATGAATAAGAAATAGTATTTTAAAAAAAATAGATATGGTTTATTGTGTAATAATCAATTTGAGATGGCATGAACCTTTCACGTACTAACCAACATAATGTTGAACCATTGGGCATGATGGAATAGAGAATGTCAGATTATACTCCACTGTATTATTATTATTTATGTGAAAAAAAATATTTATTTATTTATTTCTTAAAGCAGAGCCAGTTGTCCTATCAGGCCCTATTATGAACAATGGTACCAGAGATGCTTCATCTAGCTCGGACATTCAGAAATTGCAGCAGCAGCTTCAGGACATCAAAGAACAGGTAAAAACAATATTGTGAATAAAATACATTCTTTAAATATTCTCTCATTAAAATGCATTCTCTCAAAGTAAAATTGTTTTTAAACTGCTTGCATCCACCTTTTTGGTTTGTCTGTTTAAATGACAAGATAATCCACTGGCCAATTAATTTCAATTGTTACATGCCAGTTTAAAAAAAAAAATTATATAGTTTTATTTTATTGACAATATTTTGGGAATTTATTATTGTCAAATAGTTTTCATGACAGAAGGTCTAAAATTATTTGTGTATGTAATTTTTGTTTGAATGCTTTTTAAAATTGCTTTTATGATTTTTAAAATTGACTAGCCAACACTTAATTCCTATGCTGATTTTTTTCAATATTCTCCTGTCTCAAGTCTTTTCACTAGCATTTTTTATTTTCCTCCAAAGCTTTGTCTCTTCAATACTTACATTTTAAAAGCACAGGAAGAAAAACAAAAAATAAAATAATAACATTTTAACATTTTTTTATATTTTACTTTTTTAAAACTGATGAATTTTAGTTAATAATAACCTAAACTGTTTATTGTTTGTTTGTTTATTTTAACATCACTTTTATGCTGCTAAATTTATTGCAATTAATTAAAATACTAATTGCAGAATAAATTAATTACATTAAACCTGGCTTTTTCCTCAAAGGTTAAGCTGTACGTACTGTAGTGCATGTAGATCTGGTGCACTAGCATTTATATCTATACTAGCGACCCACCTTTGCTCGGTTAATAAGGCATATTATACCTACATAGTTTGTCTGTATAATATATTAATATATATATTAATAATAATATAATAATATATATATATATATATATATATATATATATATATATATATATATATATATATATATATATATATATATATCAAGATCAAGATCAATGATGACCTCTAATTATCATTGAAAACCGTGAACAACAATAAAAAGAAAAATTTAACATTAAAACTGCTCTCCTGTGAAGTTTGAAAAATGTCAGTTACGATAGTTTACCTCTGAGGTACAGATATGTATAGATGCACTTTATATTTATCTTTAGGTTTGTACATAATGTACATACATGCTTAGATGGCTCTACATCCCACATGGGGACAAAGCCTCCTGCAACATCAACCACCAGTCATCCCTGTTCATTGCTGCTGCTCTCCAGTTATGGATGTGTGGGATGGCCCGAGCGTCCTCAGCCGCACTATCTATGGTTGTTTCCCTGTGCTCTTGCTCATTCCTTTGCCTCGCACACTTATATTTTGTTTTAGATTTGTTGACAACGAGTCCTATTTTAGCGGCTGCATTAGTTAGAACCAGGAACCCATTCCTCACAGCATTGAAACTCACTATGATGTCTATATCATCAGAAAGCCCAAGAATTTACACCATCTTATTAAATACCTCCAACTTTCTTGTATTCTCGACTTTCTGACTACACCCTCCAAGGCTAAATTAAACAAAAGGCAAGCCAGGCAGTCACCTTGTCTGAGTCCTTTATGTGTCTCAAAACCTTCTGATAGGCCATCTTGTACTCTGACATCGCAATGCACTTGTTTCATTGTCACCTTAATTGGTTGCATCAATTTTGTTGGGATGCCTATTTCCATTAGTTCTTTATATAGTATTTTCCTACGAATACTGCCATATGCTTTCTTCAAATCTATGAATATGCGATGGGTAGTGATGGTGTACTCTCTTGCTTTTTCTAAAATTGTTTGTTATGAGAATATTTGGTCTGCGGTTGATTTGCTTCTCATGAACCCCGCCTGGTAGCGCCCAATTTCCCATTCTGAAAAAGGAAGAAGTCTTAAGAAGATAATCCTTGAGAAAATTTTATATGCACTTGGTATCAAGGATATTCCTCGATAGTTTTGACAGTCCAAACCATCCCCTTTCTTGTGGATAAGACATATAATTGTCTGGCTCCATCCTTCCGCCATTTGTTCCGTTTGCCACACATCCATAATTATTTCTTGGAGTACCCTGGCTACCTCCTATCCTCCATATTTTAGCAATTCAACTGGTAGTTCATTTGCTCCAGGTGCCTTGTTATTCTTTAAGTGCTAGATAGCCTTCTGTACCTCATCCAAATTGGGCGGTTCAAGTTCTCCGATGGGAATTTCTATCACTTAGCCATCCTCAGACCTCTTCTCCATTCAGAAGGATCCTGAAGTAGTCTCTCCATTGCACTAATTCCTTTTTCTGGTCTGACACCAGGTTGCCATATGTATCTTTATATGCATTAATACGGGTCTTGAAGGGTTTTCCGGCCCTGCTCACACATTCGTAAAATTTCCTTGCTTCATTTTGATTCCGAAGATGTTCCAACTCTTCCATCTGGTCTTTTTCCCATTTCCTTTTTTTTTCTTGTGCAGTCGCTTCTCTTCTTTTCTTTTTATCCTGTACTCCTGGACTGAGTTCCTAGTGAATCTTCTTTGCACCATTAAGTAATTTCTGGCAGTCGGCATCAAACCATGGGTTTTTTCCTGTAGATGGTGCCTTCCCCAAAACATTGTTTGATACATCCTTAATAACCTCTTTACATTCACTCCATCGCTTATTGATGCTTCCCCCACTTTCCAAGGGTCTGATTTTCTCATTTAGGAGTGACGAGTATTTTTCTTTTACCTCTTGGATCCTTTAGTTTTTGTGTGTTAACTTAAGTAATTAATTAATGTAGCAGTTTCTAATTCCTTGATCATTAATATTAATACATTAATCTATGGCTTAGTACTGAGTTCTTTAATTTACTAGCAGTAAAACATAATTTATTTCTTTTTGTTTTCCAGACAATGTGTCCAGTTTGTATGGACAGATTAAAGAACATGATTTTCCTTTGCGGGCATGGAACATGTCAGCTTTGTGGGGATCGTATGAGTGAATGTCCTATTTGCCGAAAAGCTGTTGAGAAAAGGATTCTTCTCTACTAAGAAATTGTTATTAGTAGACCTCCTTTATTACAGTTATCTATGAAGAAGATTAGCAGTGTAAAATTATCAACTTATAATAGTTTTATGAATTATCATTACTTTCTGTTTAATGTAATTTATAAAGAGTTGTATTTCATTCACATTTTAAAACTAAATAGTACCTAAAGTAAACTATTTTAAATTCATATTCTTTTTCATTTAATTACTTTTCATTTATTTTTATTTTGCATGATATATTATTATAAATATCCTATCTTTGTTTTTCTATTAACATTAACATTTCAGAAGTGTTTAACCCATTATTTAACTCATTATAAAATCTATACCAAATAATACTGTAAGTTTGTTATGAAAGTTTTAATATTTGCTTTTGCAAATAGCACATTTTATTTTTTTTTTCTGTTTACTATACAATAGCTTTTTTATTTCTACTTCCCCCCTTTCTTAGTAGGAAAATTGACTCTAAATCTTTGACATTTTTTAACTTCTAAATCCACTCTCATGTTGATAAAATCTTCCCAAAATATATTTATAATGCACATGGTTTCTGATTATGTTATAATAGCATCACAGTTATGATATCTGAAAAAAATTATTACATAAAACTGTATAGAGATCTATCAATTTACTTGTGAGTGATAAAATTACTTTCTGAATTATCAATTCATCCACCTATGTTGATAAAATTGGTTTGATTTTAGTACATTTTAAAATATTGTAGAGAATATTTCTAGCTAGAAAATATTCTAATAAATGATTGACTTAATCAAAAACATTTTATCATCCACCACAACACCTAATTGGTTGTGATTTAGCAGGGGGATTATTTCAATGATATTTTTATCTGATACTCATTTATAATTCAAGTATAATTATATAATGCAATACCCCATATGCAAGTATCCCATGAGTAACATATCACCGCGGTCAAAACAATACCGCCCTAAGTGCACTTTGGGCGATTTTACAGGAGAGAAAAAAAAAAAACCATGCCGACTGTAGACTTGGTAATTTATTAGTATAAAATAAATCTATTTTTTAACAATTTTGGAACCATCATACTCTCCCATGTTGTTGACCTTAATAAGTCAGTAATCGTTACTAAATCATTTTCACCAAAAGATGTAGATAGGCAGTATTGTTTTGACAGTGAGGATACCTGACTATATTGTTATTATTTTTCTTTGTATTGATAATTGTTATTACCTATTAATTATTTACTATTTAGTGATCTAGAAAAAAAGTAGTAGACAAATTTTTAGACTGTGCAAAATACAGCATCTGTGGTGCTGATCGGTAGGAATGTATGTTTTTTAATAAACTTTAATGAATTATAAATATTTAACTCTATATGACTTTTAAGTGCCAATGATGTTATGCATGATATTCATGGATACTTATTAATATTAAGATGTTTTTCTCTTATATACTTCAAATGAACTATTGAATTTTCCCCTATTCTTAACTATTTTTAGCACAATTGTAGCGTAAGTGGTTCTTATTTAGATTAAGTGTTGATATGCATAATTAATTATTATGATTTTAGTACTGTTAAACTTAAATCATTTTTGGAACTCTATGATTGTAATGAAGATGATTGATTAGTCATTTATCTTATCTATCTTAGCAATTTAATTTTTTTATTGTTATTAGACTATGAAAAATTGTTTACATTTTTCCTTTTAATTTATGTAAGATGCTAGGGACAGTCTCATGTCATCTCAGTTATTATTATTATTATTTTTATAAAATAAAAAGTTCAAGGTATCTTTTTAATATTACATCATTAGAAGGATTGTCGGAATAGATGTTTATTAGTTAAAATTCTTAATGGGTAAAAAATAAAATTTCAGATGATCTTTATCACTACCATCCTCCTTATGGTGTAATAACCAATGGAAGATATGGCACCAGAACACTGCAAGCCTCTCCTTATACTCAACATAATTAAGATGATTTGAAAATATCTCTGTTATCTTACATAAATATTTAATTATTGTTAAAACTTGTGAAAGTAATGCTACTTGTGTTCCAATTTATTATATCAATTACTATTTAAAACAACACTTTTGTTGATGTAAGTATGAATTATGATTTCTTTGTTTATTAATTTATTATATCTCTTCTACAAGTTCAGCTTGTCATTATTAATCAATCAATGTAATAATTGTAGAAATCATTTTTTCAAGTTTGTCATTTGAATTAATCTGAGTTTATATATTATGAAATAAATAAGTTTAAATTTATAAATACTTCAGAATTTTTTTATACAGTTAAGAGTTGTACCAGTTTTTTAAATGATTAAGAACTTCTATATTTTCAGTTATTTTTTTTGTCTTTAAAAAAAAAATATATATATATCCACACACATATATAAATATATAATATTCTTATACAAATCAGAAATGGTGTTCAAATTTCTCAAATTAATTTAATAAAAAAATGCACAAAAAAAATGTCATTCTTGTAAACAATGTTGGATATAAAAAATTTCTACAAAGTTGATATTTTGTCTGTCTAGTTTAAGAGCAATTTATTTTATTTTAATAGGTTAATTAATAAATTAAATTATTAGTCTTCCAGTTTACATTACTTTCAAGTTTAAGTTTAGACTGAAGTTATGACAGTGGAATTCTTTATCAAATGTTATCGCAGGCCATAAACCATCAGACCAGCATAGCACTGAATTGGCTGATTCTACTTTGGAAATAAAATAAAACTATTACTATACCATGTTTTACTTTTTTCAAAGAATTGAAAGTAAAGTTTTTACTCATTATCTGGATTGTTTAATCAAAATAAGTATATTAAATAGAATTCAAGGTGGTTTAGATGGCGGTAAAAAATCTTAAAATTAAAACTATTTGTTGAAAACCAATGTTTTGATTCATATTACAGGTCTTTAACAGTTATAAATGACAAGATACAAACAATATAAAATTGTAATTATTACAGAAATCATAAAATATTATTTCAAAAATTGGTAAAATGATTATAATTGGGTCGAAATGTTTTCAATAAATAATTTTTTACTGACTGAGACCATTCTATACTTAATATACATGGTCAACCAATAATTTTACAAGATTAAAATTTTAATTTTTTCAAGATTTTAAATGTACACTAAATGCTTCAATAGATCAATAATTGAAACAAATAAGCAGTTTTTAATAATCATATAAATGACGATATTATAGATAAGTACGTTCATAAATAATTACCTTGGCTGCCTAAAAACCAAAATAATTAAAAGCAACTCCCTTAAACTAACAGTCTATAAATCCAGTAACATGTAATGTAGTAAATGAAATTATCCTAATCTAGAATGAAAGTAATAATCCCTCGAAAATTAGGGGTTAGGCAGTCACATTAATCTAGATTTCAAAGGAAGTAATATAATTTATTTTTTGTTGATTTGATAATTTAAATGATCTATCAAAATTACTATTTACTGTCTTTAAATCGTACCGTTTGTAGTAATAATAGTAATAGCTTTTATAAATAAATTATAATATTGATCTAGTTTGTAAAGCTCGTCTGTTTTTGTTTTGTTTTTTAACTGTAGATTTAGTTTTAGCATGGCACTTTAGGTTTACTTGAAAATATAACATGTAATTTAAAATTTTGCTGTGTTATTTATTTTTTTATTTCTTTGACTGCAGTGTATTTAGAAGATAATTTTTATTGTCTAACAGTGTTAAGTAAGCCTCCTTTGTCAAATATCATTGCAAAATATTATATTACAAATAGTTTTTATTTGCATGAAACAGTTTGAATAAATAAATAGATATATTTATGTAAGCAATATATCATAAGTCTTTTAATATTGAAAAGTAAAAAGAGACCTTACATAGATGTTAAGGCCGTGGAAAAATTCCAAGGAAAAGCCCTTAAGTCTCCAAACTGAAACAGAAAAAGGTTAGCCTAACCTTAACCAGCTGGGGTCCAGTATCCTTCCTTATGATTCATTAGTTGCATTTGAGCCTTCGAGGTGGTGGGATGTTTCTTGGGTGCATTATTCATTTTTTGTTTTGCTATTATTCTCTTTCTACCCTGAGGATGCCTGAATGGGCGAAATATTGGACAGATAATTTCTATTTCTGTTTTAGTTTGGAGACTTGAGGCTTTTGGTTGGAATTTTTCCACGGTCTTAACATTTATGTAAGGTCTCTTTTTAGTTTTCAATGAAATATTTTATGTTATTTCATTATTGATGACTTTACATAGCTGAGACTTTTTTGTTTTCAAGATATTGACATTATTTACTATTGATTTAGAATTAACTTTGTGGTTTATTTTCTCTCAATCAAAAATCCTACTCATTAAAAAGAAAAAATATTGATATTACTAATTTACTATCAGTCATCTGATGAATTGTTTTTTTTTATGAAATAACAATAGGCATGTACTGTATTTCTTACTATTTAAAGAATTTTATCGTACTGATTTATGTACTGAGGTTCTTACTAACTTTAGCATTAATTAAGGAATTAACACATACAAAATGTATCTTAGTTATCATTATTGATGATGGTTATTATAATTCGTACTATATGTTATCATGATTAATATAACTGGTTATACAGGGTTGTATTTCCTGATGAATTCTTTATTTATTGATGATTTCTTGTTAAATTTTCAGTTGTATTGTATTTTACTAGAAATTATTGAATTAAGATTCCTTGTTATCTGTCATCCTTTTAAGGTAAATAAAGCTCTTCAAACCTTTTTTATTTGTTTATTGATAATCCTAAGTGAGTAGATTATTTAATTGACTTAACTTTCTTTGGTTTATAAATATTTTATTCAATAAATTGATTTATGAGTTCCTTTTTCCTTCATAAATCAAATATTTGCATCTGGATCCTAATTCAGCAAAACTGTTGCTACATAAAGAACTGATTGTTGTGATATGTAGCCAAAGAATCATTTTTGACATCTGGTCGTAGGGTTTCTCCACAGCCCTTTTAAACCTTGTACCTAAGACACTAGGGTGAGTAATTATATACTCTATGATGTTTTACTTCACTTCAGATGCTAATTGAAATTCAATCTAAACTCGTGTAATTCTTACATTTCTTTTGCTAGTGGAGATATTGATGTTGTGGGAGTTAATGCCAAGGCCATTGACTTAATTCCATTCGCTAAGAAGACCCAAAGATTGTATAAGAAATTAAAAAATAATATCCCTAAATTCGCTCCCAACACAGCTATACCATCAGGATATTCCCATGTATAAAAATCCAACCTTAACCACACATTAAAGGATGTGAATGATATAGCAATCCTGCCAATCGTCAAACTTCTATGAGTTTCATCCACAGTTTGATAAGCCTCGACTTTAATTCTAGAATCTTTTTTCTAGTATTGCATTAGAGGGCCTGTCTTCTTTCCTCTCTAAGGGTATTTATTAGGGGAGGGGATGCAACCCTTCTATGCCTATAAAAATTCTGCCATAATTTCTTTGTCAGTTAGAGTTTTCTCAAACCTGGATACTAAATTATGGTGTTTAGCTTCACAGGATTACAAGATAAATATAAAAGAATAGTGATTTCTTGAAGACTCTTTCCATGGTTTTGGTGTGTGGCATTCGTCCACTCTCCAACTATGCAAATTATTGTTCAAGTCAAATAAGGAGATAAATCTACAGCCACGGTGAATAATTGGTGAAGTCGAACTTTATCCATAATGAGTTTCTTGTTCATAGGTGAGAGTAATCGTGTTCATTTCGTTGTGTATAAGTGGTTAAGTCAGCTTGAAATGGAGTAATTACTTACTTATAATTAAACTCCATTTCAAGGGAAAAACTACGATAATAACAATATTCCGCTTACCTCAACACACTCACTCATGGTAAAATTCGACTTAACCACTTATTCACTGAGGCTGCAGATATAGGGTACTAGTAGTAACAATACTCTTTAAATTAATAGATCAAATGAAGTTCTACAGAAAAATCAAGGAAAAGAGAATTCAGAGATATTAATGCTTCCATATTATTCAATATTGCACTCCACATTATTTTCAAAAGAGATTGAATTAGAGCTTGGAGATTCTATAGTCAACAAAATGATTCAAGTTCTACCATGTGCAGAGGATGTAGTTATCATCAGATGTCCAATTACATACCAATATAAAAGATGCTATTACTAGCCTAGATGGGGCGACCTGTGATCTAGTGGTTAGCATGACAACCTACTAAGCCCGAGATTGCGGGTTTGTAGCCAGGCAGGTGGCCCTAGAATTTTTTAAAGGGAGTAAAAAACCTTAGCAATGCCGTTCTTCGGAAGGGGCGTTAAACAGGGGTCCCGAGCCTGTACTATGTCTGGTACTCATTAAAAATCCCTACCCTAATTAATCCTGGATAGGCAAAATTTAGAGCTCTATGATGTCACTTTGATATGTAGAGTTGTTTGAGAAATATAAAACAACATAAATCATAGAATCAAAACATTCAAGATCTTTTGTTAGTAAGACCATAACGATACCATCATTACTGCCTGATTACTTGAACAGAAAAAAAAAGAAATTACAGCCACTCCTTACAGAGAGAGTCAAAAGTTCTGTTATCTTCTATTAATTTATCTCTTTTATTAGCATGTAGATGATATAGGAACATAATACAATCTCATCAAGCAGTCAGCAGTCAGGAGAGTGTCAAAACAACATCATGGTCCACAAGATTCCTGTCTCTGAAAATATGAGGCACCCTTCCACCCAAATGGATCACCGAAATCTTTAAGCTATTTATCCTAAATGTTAGTGTAAGTAACATCTAACTTTCACTTGAATGTGTTGACATTTTGTGTAACTTGTTCCTCTGAAAAATGTGGATAACTCAACCAGTCCACTAGTATAGAGAATAGTTTTGGCCAATAATAAATATTATTTTGTAATTGTAAAGACTTTAAATTGCATGCTATCAAGACAACCAAGGCCACACTTTTCAAAATTCCCAACAAGCCTGAGGAAACATATCCCTCATAAATCTGGCTCTTGTTTATGTCTAATATTAACAGTTTTGTCCTATTCAAAAGACCTAAGAAAATTCTTTGGGACTGTGAGAGTTGGTTACCTATATAAATTCAAACTGAGCAATAACGCAGAAATATGCAAAATCTGCAAGGAGCTAGTTGAGTGATATCAAAATTACTAGACTACGATCGGCAAAGAATGAGACCAGAATTTACATTCTTCCAACGGCTAAAAGTATTCTCCGGGAGTAAGTTAATGGGAGAAATATACGAAGACATTCACGATTAAGACTAGGTTGAGAAAGACTTTTTTCATTGGGGATCTACAAATGAATCTCGATCTTCCAACACACTGAATAGTATAGACCACTGACCTGCAGCTATATGACTAAATTAGAGTTGAGGCTACAAACCAAAGCAAATATAAAGTTTAATTAAGTATGTCTTGGAAAATTACAATTTTCGAACATAGAATACTGGCATTACTCAGCAAGCTGTACTTTTGAAAAAAACAGAAATTTCTTTAGAATTTCGACAGATTTTTATACATAAATGGACCACATTTCAAGGGAAAAGAATCAAATCTCCGTCCAAATGTTTTAAGTTAGCCAGATCTTTCAACTAAATGGTCTATAAAATTTGAAAGTTTTCTAATAATAAGTTTATTGTATTTTTTGCCGAAAATATAATTTTTTTTATTAAGTATATTTACCAAATAAAAAGTTAAGAGTACAAGGGGATGACATGGATGGCGATCATAAACAAGACCAATAATTATATAACTACTTATTTAATCCTATTTTTGACTTCTAACAATAACGTTTCATTCTTGATATGGTAAACCATAAATGCGTTCTCTATTTATTCTATTTTCAATATTTTGATACCATCCCATCATGAATATTTTTTTGGGCTCCATTCATCATAAAAAACCAGCAACCAGAACCCACCATCACGTCCGGCGTCTGTACCTTTGAAAGTGTAGAGAGTTTTGTCTACCTTGGTTCTCTGGTCAAATCGGATAGCACCACTGGCCCAAATAAAAAAGAATAATTTTGGCCACAATATGAATCGGATTTAGGCAATATGCAGATATACGAGGCGTGTTTTTTAAGTAAGTACCGTTTTGCCACACCGCGATCGCAGCGCTGCGGTCGGCGTCCTGCGCATGCGCACTGGTACCTACATCTTTTGCCTACGCACTGACGCCATTACAGTCTGATTCTTCCTTTTTTACGTTGTTTACTGAGTGTTTAAAATGCCTCCGATAATCGCGAGTCCCGCCGACTGTGAAGTACGGGCTGTTTTAAGATTTCTTAGTGCTAAAAGCCTAAAACCGATCGATATTCATCGTGAGATTTGTGCAGTTTACGGACAAAACATTATGAGTGATGGAATGGTAAGAAAGTGGGTGAGAGCATTTAAAGATGGCAGCACAAATGTGCATGATGAAAAACGGAGTGGGCGTCCTTCGGTTGTTAATGAAAGTTTGGTGCAGGAAGTGGACAATAAGGTGAGAGAAAACAGACGCTTTACGATTTCCTCCTTGTGTGATGACTTTCCTAATGTTTCGCATAGTGTTTTGTATGACATTGTGACCGAGCGCTTGAATTACCGAAAATTGTGCTCACGTTGGGTACCGAAAATGTTGACGGATGTGCACAAAACCAAACGTTTAGGCAGTGCTTTGACTTTCCTTGAGAGGTACCGCAACAACGGTGATGATTTCTTAAGCCAAATTGTTATGGGCGATGAAACATGGGTGGCCTACGTCACACCAGAATCAAAGCAACAGTTCATGGAATGGCGAAAAGGAGTATTGCTTGTGGAATTTCTCCCTCGTAATGAGACAATCAATGCAGCAGATTATTGCGAGACATTGAAAAATCTGCGCCGTTCAATCTAGAACAAAAGACGTGGCAAGCTGAGCAAGGGCATCGTTTTGCTGCATGACAATGCCCGTCCACATGTGGCAAATCAGACCAAAGATCTCATCACATCTTTTAAATGGGAAACTCTATATCGTCCTCCGTACAGCCCTGAACTGGCGCCCAGTGACTACCATCTGTTTCTGCAATTGAAAAAACACCTGGGCGGCCAGTTTCTTCAAGACGATGACGAAGTCAAAACAGTTGTGATGCAGTGGTTAACAAGTCAGGCGGCAGACTTCTATGAGGAGGGTATTCATAAACTGGTACAACGTTAGTGCCTCAATAATGAAGGAAATTATGTACAAAAGTAGATTAAGGTACAGGCTTTCATGTAAAAATAAAATTATTGAGATATCTTTGCAGGTATTTTTTTTATTTCAAAACGGTACTTACTTAAAAAACACGCCTCGTATAAGGAGCCAGACGTGATGAGGTATATAACAATAGCTAGACTAAGTGGCCAGAATGAAGGATGTCGCTACTCAGACTTCTATTTCACTAGATGGATAGAAAAAGGAAGCGTGGGAGGACACGGCTAAGATGGGCAGAAGAGATTGAAAGGGATGCAGATAGCATTGTTGGATCCAGAGCCTGGAGGACCTTGGTATAGGATAGAGAAGAGTGGAGGCGAGGCCTTGGTGCAGCCCCGTACTGGATTATAGAGCCAGTGCTGATTGATAACAAGAAAGTCCTGATATCCTTTTGAGCCCCGCGTCATTGAACCTGACTGTATCCAAAACTAACTCTCTCATACTCATAGTTCAAAAAGCCCTAGAGCACCCCATCGCCAAGATCTCAGTATTTAAGGTTAAGTAACTTACGTTACTTATATAACGTTATAAAGTTAATTTAGAAAAAGCTGTCGTCCTCACAAAAATTTCTTTCAGAGCTTTAATCATTGTTTTCACTGTAATGCAATCCTTAACCAAATTGAGATATTTATTTGAGATTCCTTCTATTATGATAGCCTTTGCCTTAGCATCTTGCAATAAATAAAATTTCTTATTACTTTCGTCGTCTGGTATTTCATTTATCAACACCTCCTATATTTTTAATTTTTTCAATCTTGTATTTATTCGGAATTCCCAATTGTGGAAGTTAGATCCTACGAGAACAGGGATTGCAAGATGCTAAGGCAAAGGCTATCATAATAGAAGGACTTTCAGATAAACATCTCCATTTGGTTAAGGATTGCACTACAGCGAAGACAATGATTAAAGCCCTGAAAGACGTTTTTGTGAGGACAGCTATTTCTAAATTAACTTTATAGCGTAATGTATGTAAAGGAGATGGTTGGGGGGTGCAGTCAATAAGAACACCAAATAAGTGAAGTACTTATATTATGTGCCGACGTTTCGACCTACAGTGTAGGTCATCTTCAGGGCGAATGATGGGAAGCGTGACCGTTGCAGATCGCGGCTAGAGTGTACTTGGCTAGAGTGAGTACACTCTAGCCGCGATCTGCAACGGTCACGCTTCCCATCATTCGCCCTGAAGATGACCTACACTGTAGGTCGAAACGTCGGCACATAATATAAGTACTTCACTTATTTGGTGTTCTTATTGACTGCACCCCCCAACCATCTCCTTTACATAAGATCATCCAGTCAACCATTTTCATCTCATACTCATTTATAGCGTAATGTTAGGGCGCCGTAAGGATAACAGGGATTGCACCCTTAAACAACCTTTCCCTACAAAACGAAACTCTGATAGGCTGCTGCCTTAATCTGACTCAGATAATTTTCTTTACAGAAAATTACCTGATATTTAAATTATATTTGAACTGTAAAATCAAAGAAATAAATGGACGTTAGACATTATACCAAATGCTTAATTTTGAAACTTTTATATTGAAGAAAAAAATACATCAAATTACATACTTACAAAAACAAATAAACAAACTATTAAAACAAATCATATACAAACAAAAAAAACGAAATGAAAATACCTTAAGATTTCGTTAAATGCAATAAACAAAAATTTAATAATCAAATAACCTAATTATAAACCATAATGAAACAGTACTTTTGTTTTTTTTGGGAATTTATACTTGATAACTTAGTTTAATTGCGCAATTAAAAAAATAACAATGTCTATAATTCCCTGGTCAGGTGGGTTTCTCGCTTAAAAGTTCCCTCCTAAGTCACTCTTCAGGCGGGTTTCTCGATAGAAGTTCTCTGTGGTGTAAAAGCACTGGCCAAACTGACAACTGATTATATATATGATATATGATTGATGTAAGCTGCACCGCACGGATCGCTATCGAAGCCAACGAAGGATTTTTAGCGACGTTTGGCTAATAAAATAAAAAAAATTTGACAGCTATTTTTTTGCTAATTCACTATTATATATCCAAAATATAAACTATTACATTAAGTATTTTTACAAATAATTTATTTTAATTGAAATTAAATTAATAAAAATTAAAATAAAAAAAGAGAATAATCGAAACAAAAAAATATCATAACATGAACATGTAATTACAAACTGAGCGGCCGTAACACGTAAGTTACTTAACCTTAAATTAAATATTCACCAATTAAGAGCATGGAAAATCATTTTTTTTTAAATTTGACACCATTATAAGATAGTTGGTAGATATAGGTACACAATTTGATGAAATTGACAAAGTTTGTCATTTATTTTTGACACCACCAGAAGAATTTAGTACAACAGTGACAGTGTTGGAGTCAATTAAAGATGTAAAAATGGATTTTGTCAAAGCAAGACTTTTGGACGAGGAGTTAAAATTTAAAGGGAATCCACATTCATTACAAGATGAAACTTCTTTCAAAGCCAACGAGGACCGGGGATGTTACCAGTGTGGCGATAAGTCTCTTGTCTCTCGATGTAGCTCCTTATAGTGTTCTTGTTTATTCATTAAACAGCGTTATAATTATAATGTGTGGTTTACTTGAATAAGATACCCAACCTAATTTTAGCAACAAGAACCCTTAAAAGTTCTGACAGTACTTTTCTATTAAAACGACCGCCGTCTTAGATCGAAATTAAGGGGGGAAATCTGTAGACATGTTTTGCTTTTCTTGGCAAAGGATTTATTCATAATCGTGTATCTATACAAAAACAAAGGCTAAAATGTCGATTGAGGCATGAAATAATGCATTAACAACTATTTTTATGTATTGATATTTATATCACCAGTCAGATACTAAATTGGTGGAAACCTTTCGGATCCGTGTTTACTTGTTTTTTTAATATTAAGGTGAAATTCTAAGGTGGGATGCAATGTTAGTCCAGCGATAAAATGACCACAGATGCATTCAGTAAATTACATGTAATCTAAATATACTTATTTATACTTTATCCTTAAATGTAACAAGTGAACTTTGTATTTAAATTTTGCAGTTCACAAACTTTAACTTCTTAGAGGCACTTCCATTGTTAAAATTTGATATCGATAAGAGCTCAAATGGTTGTATCTAGTGATGGGCTTAACTGCTACTTTTCAGTAACAGTTCTAACCGTTACTGTGATTTTTCTTACCTGTGATTTCTTAACTGCTACTAACTGTGATTCGTGATTCTGTTCGTGAAATGCTACCAACAATTCCACATCTTGAATATAACGATCACAGAATATGCATTATAAGGATAATAATTACTTGTTATTATAATTACTTGTATAATTCACAATAATCCTGTCAATATAAAAACAGATAGAATTATTTAAATTGAAAGGGCTGCATTTTTGATATGTTGTAAGGACATGTCTGATTAGGGTAAATCTTAGATTGCAACCGAAAAAACGGATAGGAAAACTTTTGGTGGCCGGAAAACCTAAGGGAGACTGGGTGGATCCCCCTCCCCCAGGGGCGGATCCAGGATTTCTTTCGGGCAGATGGGAAAAAAAATCAACAATAACTTAGAAATAAACTTGTAGTATTTATAGAGAGGTTTCAAAGGTTTATTAAAATATCAAAACAATAGTTTCACTCATGTTCTTTCTGTTATTTTATTTATGTATTCTAACAACTATGATCTTGTGATTTGCCTATAAGTATGTACTGTAATGGATTCTCCTCAGTACAAAAAAAAAAGTCTGGGGGGGCACATGCCCCCCCTTGCTCTCTCCCTTAAATCCGCCCTTCCCCCTACATAGTAGTACCTACTAATACTACCATTATTTTTTGTATAGGTAATTTACAAGTAAATATTTATACTTTACAATAAACAAGATGTAAATAAATATCTGACTTCCCCTTTTATTTAAACATTCAAATATACTTTAAATTTATTAATGAGCTGTTAATTTTCTACAATAAAATTAATTGAGTCAAATTAAGGTAGCAGCCTATCAGAGTTTATTACTATAGAAAAAGGTTTTCCAAGGGTGCAAATCCCTTACGACATTAATCACTCATTTCACCTAAATCAGAGTAGTCACAATCACCCTTCAATTCCGTTCGCCGACGACCAGTTCCCAAATGCGAAGAACAGTTTAGATCTGTTGCTGTAGTTCTAATAACAATCACACTTCAATTCCGTTCCCCGACGACCAGTTCTCAAATGCGGTTTAGAACTGTTGCTGTAGTTCTAATAACAACCACACTTCAATTCCGTTCCCCGACGACCAGTTCTCAAATGCGAAGAACAGTTTAGAACTGTTGCTGTAGTTCTAATAACAATCACACTTCAATTCTGTTCCCCGACGACCAGTTCTCAAATGCGAAGAACAGTTTAGAACTGTTACTGATGAATTTCTAATCACAGGTAGACCTGTGACTTTTGAGTAACAGTGAAAAAGTAACAGTTCGTGATTTCTGGCCCATCACTAGTTGTATCACTGATAACCAGAAATGCAGCTTTCTTGCTATACTGGTTTTAAATAGGAGCAATGACCTACCCTTAGTGTTATATTACCTCCTGACAGGAGTATAAGTGTGCATATGTTGAGTTTCTTTGGTTATTACAAACGATAGAAGTTGCACAATACTTGCCTCTTAACTATTTCTCAATAAATATGTCCAAAAGTTGAAATTTATGATCTAGAGTAAATCATATTTACTTGGAGTATAATTATATAACTGTTGACACTTGTAATCACAATCATTCATTTTTTTTTTATGGACCATTATCTGTTAGGTATAAGTTGCGTTGTTTTGGGATCTCATTAAGGTTTAGTTTTCTTAATCTTAATAAGTTGTTACTGTTATACTTCTCAGTGTTTCAATAGTGTTTTGTTTTTTTCAGAAGTTTAAGAAGTGGAGAACTTTATCATCATCAAGATGTTGGGTAAGCTAAGGACTTTAATGAAAACTTTAGATCAGCCTCTCCAAGCATATATAGTTACTAATAGTGATCCTCATAAGAATGAGTACTTAGCTAATGCTTACAAACGACTTGAATTCATATCAGGTTTTACAGGATCTAGTGCTACTGTTGTAATTACTGAAAATAAAGCTTTATTATGGACAGATGGTAGATATTACACTCAGGCTAACAAGGAGTTGTCTTCAGATTGGACTCTTATGAAATCTGGTTTAGTTACTACACCTACTGAAGGGGCTTGGCTTTTTCAGAACTTGCCAAAAGGATCAATTGTCGGTGTTGATCCTCAATGTATTGATTGTACTATCTGGCAAACTATCCAAAATGAATTGGAAAAGGGCAGCCATAAGCTAGTTCCTATAATGAAAAATTTAATTGATGAAGTATGGACTGAAAAGAAAGCTGCAGTGCTGAATGAAATTAAACCTTTGGGATTAAAATATTCAGGAAAACCTTCAGGTGAAAAGATTGAAAACATAAGAAAAGCAATGTTGGAAAAGGAAGTGGATACTCTTATAGTTACTGCTCTTGATGAAATTGCATGGCTCCTAAATTTACGAGGTTCCGATATCGAATATAACCCAGTATTTTTTAGTTTTGTTGTATTGACTCACGACACACTGAATTTTTTTGTTGATGAAAAAAGAATAAGAAATGAAATTAAAGATCATTTTAAAAATGAAAATATTGATGTTAAGATTCTTCCATATGATGATATTTACAATTTTATTAGTACTATTGTTAAAAGTGTCAATAAGGTCTGGGTTCCAAAAACAGCGAGCTATCTCATATATTCATTGATTCCAGAACAAAAACGCTATTGTGAGCTAAGTATAATTGCTTTGATGAAAGCAATTAAAAATCCAACTGAAGTTGAATATATGGTTAAAGCACATATAAAAGACGGTGTGTCTTTATGTCGACTGTATGCGTGGTTGGAAGAAGAAGTGCCAAAAGGTGGAATTACTGAACTTAAAGCAGCAGCCCAATTAGAAATATATCGTCAAGAAACGGATGACTATATAGGACCCAGTTTTCCAACAATATCATCATCTGGCCCGAATGCAGCCATTATTCACTATCGGCCCACTGAAGAAACTGATCGAAAAATCACTGAGAATGAAATATACTTATGTGACACTGGAGGCCAGTGGTTAGGGGGAACTACTGATGTTACTAGGACAATGCATTTTGGGATACCTTCACAGATGGAAAGAGAGTGTTTCACTCGTGTTTTCAAAGGTCAGACAGCTCTAGGAATGACAGTTTTTCCAAATAAATTGAAAGGAAACTGTCTTGATGCTATTGCTCGCTTGGCTTTATGGAAAGTAGGACTTGATTATGGTCATGGAACAGGACATGGGATTGGTTCATATTTAAATGTTCATGAAGGACCAATGGGTATTTCTAATAGACCATTTCCTGATGATCCCGGACTTCAAGAAAATATGTTTGTGTCAAACGAACCGGGTTTCTATCTGGAAGGAAAATTTGGTATTCGGCTGGAAAACATTGTACACATAACATCTGCCCAAACCCCTTACAACTTTAATGATAGAGGCTACCTTACTATGGATACCATTACCCTTTGTCCTATCCAAACTAAAATGTTGCTGATTTCTGAATTAACACCCGGTGAAATTGACCATCTCAATTCTTATCACAAAAAATGCTTTGAGATATTAGGACCTTTATTGAAAAGTAAAGGATACAAGGCAGCTTATAAATGGTTACAGAAAGAAACACTACCTATATAATTTGGTTCAACCAATATATTTTATTTTTATTGCAAATCAAAATGTTAATTTATTACTATAAATTGTAATAAAACATGTTTAATGATTATTTTAAATACTTTGTTATAAATAAAGTTGATTTTGATAAAAAAAAAGACATTTTATTTTATTGCTGTTTTTTAAAATTGTAAAGTAGTTTAAAATTACTTGGAGTTAGTTTTGTAGCTGCAAAACATTCTTTTTAACTATTTGAAATAAATTTATTCGAAAGGTTTCAAACAAAAGTTAAGATTACTATAAAATATTTTCAAGTTCTTAATTGATGTACGGATATTTATTTATTGAAGGTATCATTTTCATAAAGATTAGATAAGGTGGGAATGATGAATAGTAAACGTTCTTATAACAATTCTTTATTAGTACCTATTGTGAGTTTTCAAAAAATATTTTCTTTTAAATTGAACATTAAAGGATTTATTTCTGGAACCTTTCAGCACTTTCAATGGTTTCCTAGTCATATCACTAGGGTGGGCTAGTATTCCTTAGTAACTAAGTTAAACTCCAAAATACAATGTTATCAATCCAATGCACTTCATTCTTTGTGCAGCTTTGTATTCAACTTTAGAGAATTGTTACAATTATTTCTTCTTTAATTTTATATTATTTACAATTATTATTGCTGTTGACTAATAACTAGTGCTTGGCATAGTGGCAAATGTCAGTTCTTGACTTAAGTGAGATTGATTACAAAAAGAAATATTTTTATGTTATTAAACCCTGAATCTGATAAGCTCGTATCCATTTCCCATTGGAAAAAATTAAATAACATAAGCTGTGAATTTTTAAGCATAACTTAACTTTCAATCAATTAAATAGTTCATGTATTGTAAAATTTTTAATTTTATAGGTATTCTTAATGGAGATATTGTTGACTGGAATCATTTAAATATTTGGAATACAGTTAGGAAACCTCGTTGTCAGCTCTATTCTAGTATTTTGTTCTTATGATTTTTCGGGTGCAGTGTAGCTCGGTGTGTAGAGTGCCTAGTTGCTATGCTGAAGGTCCCTTGTTGAATCTAGCTGTGACAGATAAAGATTACTTTATTATTAATCTGTCTCTACCATGTATTGAACCCAAGACCCCTTTTTTTTCATAATATCCAATTTTTCATAATATTGATTAGATTGCTTCTGATTCACATGATCATTAAGTATAGAGTTTTATTTTTTTTCACTGATACAATCAATATTATGCTGTAAGCATGAGTATCATAAAACATGCCAGGCCAGCGTGCCCATCATAATAATTATAATCATTCTTTAGGGCTGAATTTCAGCAGTTAGGGCCCAGTCTGTTTTCAAAAATAAGTAGTTTATTCTATTTTTTTATAGAAGTAAGTGTAGAATTTTGATTGTGTTTGCTTCCATTTATAGGATAGTGATAGTATAAGTGTAGATCACTCCTGAGTTGAAATCCAGCTGTGGCAGATAAATTCTTTAATCTGCTAAAAGCCATGGATGGACCTTGTGAGATCTGTAGAAACTACTGGGGCCTACAAAGCCTCTATAAAGTGAATACTTTTGATCAGAGGAAAAACCCAGTCTTTGACCATGACCTAGGCCAGATCACCTCCCTCACAACTTACTACCTTAGTATTACATGGGTGTATGACATGACATTCAAAAATCAGATATTTTGATATCAAATGGTTCTATGTGTTGGAAAATAAACATAGGTCTTCAAACATCAAGGTATACTACACTGGATCACAAGGAATATGCCTGAAACCCTGAATTGTCGCTGTCTACAACTTTTGGTGAAAATGAGTTAGTAACGGTAACGCATTCTACAGGTTGACACACACAAGGCAGTGCTGTAATTAGCAATTAAAAGGTAACTGATATACATAAGATAATATAACATATGGCGCGATTTTATCACTCCTGTAAAATCGCTCTAAGTTTAGGTAGGCGGCTTTGTTTTGACAGCATCGATATACTGTTCACAAGCATGCAACAGAAACGAATACTTTTCAAAATAGTACGCAAGGAAAACATGAAAATAAGTATGGTACAGGTTAAGCAGCAGATCTGGTACTACAGCATATAAATTTATTTCCCAAAATTAAGAGTCATTATTGTCAATCTGACATTAAAAGGGAATTTATCGAAGGTGATCAATCCATTCAAAAATGTCTAATCTTCATGCAAGGAACAGGTTTCAGTCCTGTCAAATTACAAGTTCATCGCAAAATATTTTGCAATCTATGTGATGTGTTTGTAGAAGTAGAAATAAATGTTAAATAAAAACTGTAAGCGAAGAAAAGAACAGTATACTAGAGCAGCATCTAATTGAGAAGATATGCACGGATGAACTGGTAATGGTAATGCTCTAGCTCAATATACAAAATTTAAACATGGTGAAAGAAGATTTTCCCGTATTCAAATATTTGATATTATGGAGTGATAGCTGTGTTCCACAAGACCGCAACAGTTTGATGAGCTTTTTCATTGATACAAATAGCCCATATTTGAAAATAATCACTATCGAAATTTCTGTACCTGGCATTTATGCATTTAGGAGGTGCAATTGAACGGAACTTGAGACAATCAGAATACATCTCTACCTCACTTTTGAGGGTATTATTTAAAGCGAATACAAAAAAAGCATTACAGAATATTTCTGGATCTGAGCTAGTATTTTTCCAAAATGGAATAGAGTGTAATTACGCTTTCAAAAGTCGTATCCCTAGAATTCAGAAAATCATTTTACGAAGTGAAGTACAAAACGCCCTTTGAATCTCACTGAATCTAAATTGATGCAACGATATCTGAGAACACTAACAACAGAAAGTGAAGGAATACTACTGATTAATAAAGTTGATGATGTAATAGCTGATCTTCACCAAATTAAGATAGATACTCTGAAGTCCATATTTAAGTATGCCAGGATTGGATTGACAATTTTATGGAATTAGCTTTGCCAAAATATGCAAAGATTTGAAGAGAAAGTAAACTTATGCATGGATATATAATGGTTTTGTTACATTCTCATAATTATTGTTCTCATTACGGAGTAACAAAGTCCTATGTTAACATTTTATTTCTTCAATAAATATTATCATTCATTCATTTTTTTGCTGTTCAACATGAATGCATTGAAATAAAACTATAATATTCCATCACCTAAAGAATCCGTTGGTCAGAATCTTTGACATTGTTTTTCTCATTTTCATATATGTGTATCATAGAACTTTGTAATAATAAGGTAGCGAACTGCAGTATGGTAGTGCAGTCTGTTCCATGTAATGAACCTGAGACCCTTCATGAGTTTTAGCGGTACAGGTTTTTATTATTTTATTTTTAATAGGTATTAAATAAAAATTTTCAAGATCTACATTGCATTCTGTTTGTTAATCCTATAGTGTTGGGCGTGTATTACACTACTATCTCAAATTCAATGTTATTTTAACGTTGAACCACCTTTAATCTATTACTGAAATGACATAAGAATGATAATCATCACACTCAAGTCTCTCTCCTCCTGCTATTGAAATCACGTCAATGAGTTCTTTCGCTATTAGATAGCCAACAGAAGGATCTCACTACTTTTACAATAACACGTTTTCAAGGTGAATGCTATGTATACCACAAGTAGAGTCCCGCATTCTGCGGTCCCTAAATCGGTTTAAATTTCAAATTGTAGGGTTCGTTTGAATTCTAAACCTATTATTCAGATGGTACCTCGATTCCCAGTCACAATTACTGTGAGTGATATACATGTGATAACTGTGCAGCAAAGCCGCTCCCTCAGTTAGAACACACTATTAACTTTGCAACTTAATTTTATTAACAATCAGTATCTGCTATAATTGAGGGAAATTTCATACTGAAAATACTGAGGTCACCTGTGATGTAGTGGTTAGCAAACCACCTATTATGTCCAAGATCACGGGTTCGTAGCCTGGTGGCCTTAGCATTTTTTAGCCGCGTTAAAAAATCCTTGGTTATGCCATACTTAGGAAGGGAAGTAAAGTGGGGCATCTGAGCCTATATGGTTTCAGATACTCCTAATTATACCTGGTTAGGCAAAATTTAGGACTTCCAATGTAGCAACGTCCAATGAGCCATAGCAGCATAAAGTTACTTTTAAAAAATCAACAAACAGCCTTCTACCTCTACTTTTGAAAAAGCCCAAGATTTATAATGGTTATAATTTCCTGACAAATATATACTACAGAAGAGAGTTCGGAATCAGCCTCAGAAGGTTTGAGCTACTTGTGCCCAAGGAGGGAAAATAGAAAAAAAAATTGTACAAGCATGTTTGCTTTTTAATTGAAAACAGTAAAAATGACACAAGTACAACTTATTAGAAAAAAATGTTAATGTTTGTCACTATAGAAAGAAAAAACTTGGACCACTGCACTCCATAAAGAGTCTTGGGATCAGTATGTGGTAGAGACTGTACTCTTTCTTGGACAATGGTAGAGCAGGGAGCTAATTTGTTCTAGATTATTTGAAACAGCCAGATTTTCCTCCTATTTTGTGTAAACTCTTTATAGAGGCTGGTTGAGCCCCAGATCCCAAAAGGTCCATCTCTGTCTGTTAACTGATTAACTAAAATCTGCCACGGCCGGACCCTTCCCTTTGACACTCTAGTATTGAGCCACTGAGTGTAAAATATTGTTATATATAAGATTTTTTAATAATATATATTTCCTATTTATTCCTTAACCCTGTGTCCAGAATAATTATAAATTAAATTTAAAAAGAAATAGGTTAAGACCTTTGAGTCTCTTCAGAACCCTTGGTTTATTGAACAGCAGTAAACACAGTTAAATTAATAAATCACTTCTATTGTTAAATAAACAGTTTATTGGTTAATAGATATACTTTGTTAAAAACAATTACTTTAAACAACTAAATTAACAGCACTGTGGGTAAAAAAAGAGAAAGGAAGTGCAAGGAAATGTTGATTGGTTGCTGTCTATGGCTAGACTGATATAATTAATATATAATATGGGAAATTGTTTTGGGCCATGGATAAAGTAGCAATCTAAAGTAAAACTGGGAATTGAACATTCAACTACGTATTATGACTTTCAGTCAGTTATTTGTTGAAAAAATATGAGTGCTCTTCGAAGTTATCCTTTATGATTTTTTGTTAGTAAGTACTGGACTGATGTGTACACCTTGAAATAAATATTATGGAATTAGTAAAAATAACTTGGTACTGTAATTTAAATCAAAACAAATGGGCCTTCATCGACACAAGAGAACTTCATGAGATGAACTTAAGAATTCATTTTGTGTATCATCATGTCAGTATGTTGTGTATCAGCTCTGATGATGGCTTATATGTTTGAATTGAAACAAAAGGTATAAAATAAAGCAATCATGTTGACCATATAATGAATAATTCATGTTAATAATTATGGTTTCAAGTTATCTAAAATTATATTTTTTTAATGTTGAATGATAATAGTTAAACTTGTTAATATATGTGGAAGAAGTGGTCCGGGTAGAGGTCAATGAATTTCTCCAATTCTAAGGGAAATTCATTGACCTCTACCCGGATCACTTTCTTCCACATATATTTTTTAATTCCAATTTAATTAAAAATAAATGTGCTATAACATAATAATTGTGCATAAGTATTTTTTTGGTGTGTAGGTATTTCTATTCGTATATGCTATTCTAATATAATATTTTTTAGGAACTTGAACTATATCATAAAGATTTAAAAGCTTGCAACAGTTTTATCATTCTTAAGTATTATTCCAACACAGTGATCCCTTCATTGCAAAAACTAGTGATTATAAGCAACTTGCTGAAACTCTAATTTTATTAATTATTATTATAATTTCTGAAACTCTAATTCCTCCCCCAAACAACTTGACCAGCAATCAGCAGATTTAAATAACGATAGTTAGATTTATTTATTAATATATAAATATTTTACAATTCATTTCCATTTATAATGGTATATTCTCAGAATACTTTACAGTAAAAATTTAGAGATTTCGTTGATTGTTTTTGTGAAGGAACTCTTTCCCTGTTTAAAATTAGTTACTTAGTAACACTGTGCATTGCAGAAGCAAGATACTGATAGTTAGTTGATGAAACACCAGCCATTGAAATCCTGCCATCTCTTGTTAGATAAACATGGAATTCTTTAGCCAACCTATCAACCTAAAACAAAAATATTTCAAATAAAGATGTTTTTAAGTTCTAAAGCAATAGTATACAAGGCTGAAGCAAACTTTATGAATCTACCTGTTCAGGTGTCAAACCAGTGAAACAAAACATTCCTATTTGATCGGTAATGTGATTCCAATTTTTCTTTGATCCAAGTTTCGCTAATTCATCCTTCAATTTCTGCCTGATACCAATAATTCTGTCAGCCATTCCTTTCACTTCTTGCATCCTTAAATAGAATTATTTATGAGACTTTCTTGTATTAAAGTTAAAAATAAATTATTCAAATAAAAAAGTAATAATAAATGAAGAAGGGTAGCTTAGTGGGTAGAGTAAAGAGCCGAGTGTCAATGTTTCGGGGGTACTAAAGACCCTCCTTTCACCAATTCTCTATAAAGTGGGTACCCTTATGGGGGATAACCAAGGCTTGAGTGTGTTCTTGGGCGAATCACATCCCTGTCTAACCATTGTAACAGTACAGTTTTTTTTTTTTTTTTAAATATTTTTATTTAAGGAAGAATTATTATAATGAAAAATGTTAATTAACCATCCCTGAACCCATTTTGACTAGTTTTAATGGGATGTCAATGTTCATGTTTATGGGCTTCTCCAAAATAAATAAAATAACTGTCCCCATTCAATTCTACTCATTAATAATTAATTTTATGAGATGGTTTTAGAATAATCAATCAATGTAAGGATAGCCAAATAGGGCAATAATCAAATGAAAAGATCTGATCATAGAAGGGGAATCTGGGAAGTGATTAATTGAATCAAACATATTTTTTTTTGAGGATAGAAGAACTATTGTTAGTTGAAACATCCCTTTCACTAGAATTTATATTTATATTCCTCTCCAGAAATCACGTGTAATCTGTAGGATTGTAATTTAAGAAATCAAAACAGTTATAGTTTAAAGATTGATAACAATAATAATCAAATAACTGAAAATATATATTATCAAAAATTTGAAATATAAAATGTCTCAAAATAATAAACAATGCAAAAAAATACCATTGACTTTTGAGCTGCTGATCAGATAAAATCTCTGTAACTATCCTTGCTCCATGAATGGGAGGATTAGAATACATTGGCCTGATAATAATTTTTAATTGTGACATTACACGTTCAACTTCTTCTTTATCCTTACATACAACTGTAAAATTTCCTGTTCTCTCACCTATAGTAAAGGAAAGTAAGCAATCGTAAAAATTATATTTTCGATCTAAAGGTTAAAATTAAATTAACCTATTATTAAAAATACAAACCATACAGTCCCATATTCTTTGCAAAAGATTGGCACAAGACAAGTTCATGCCCATCAGTTATAAACTGCCGCACAGCAAAAGCATCATTTACAGCATCCCCTAAAAACCAAATTTAATAAATTTACCTGATGGTATAATGGCAATTTTAACTGATTTTATTTTAATAAACCAAGTAGTCAAAAGTAGGAAAAGAAGCATGTTTTTTAAAAATAATATTTTCGTTTCTGAATTAATTTACAAATAAACAAACATTACCTGATGCGAAACCCTGGTAAGCCATATCAAAGAACGGAAAATGCTTTTTCTTTTTTATAGCAGCTGAAAGTTCTCTCCACTGATCTTTTTTCAAATCAATTCCTGTTGGGTTATGTGCACAAGCATGCAACAAGATTATAGAGTGGTCGGGAAATCCCTAAACACACCAATGGTAAAACTAATATTAAGAGCTATAATGTGATGCAAATCTGATTAATTTAATTTATTATTTTTGGATAATGTGGATAAAGATGATAAGTTACATTTTTGAAAAAACTGAATTATTATACATATATATACATATATATATATATATATATATATATATATATATATATATATATATATATATATATATATGTATGTATAATATAATATATATATATATATAATAATAATATATATATATATATATATATATATATATATATATATAACACCATAAACAGGGTGTCCCAAATTTAAATGGCAAAACTTCAGGAACTTATAGGGGACCGAAAAACTAAGACAAAAAGTCCTTTAGAGATTTGCTCGTTTTTGCTTAGTTTTAGAGAAAATCTCAAAAAAAGAAACGAAACAAAAATGTTACAGGTAGCGATTATCACCCTTCAAAGTTCGTCAGGCTAGGCAGTGAGATATGTAAACACTTAATATTATCCTTTACATTGTTTTATTTGTTTACATTATGGCTTCCTTCTAGGATTATAATTCCTAAAGCAGTCTTCAGTCAGTTACTCATATATTTTTGTGTGAATAGCATCAGCCACAATGCCGCTTACATATTCTAATGTTGAATACGCTGATATGATTTTTGTGTATGGTTTCTGTAACGGTAATGCTTTAGAAGCGGTGCGGGAGTGTGCGCGCCGATTTCCAAATAGAAGAGTGCCTAATCGATGAGTCTTTTCGTTAACTTTTAATAGACTACGAGAGACTGGGTAATTCTTAATACGTAATGAAGGCGACCAATTCCAGGCAGCAATAAGAGCAGATTATCGGAGAAGATATTGTGTCCAACGCCACTTCGATAACAATCCTGAGATTGGCATCCGAAGAGCATCTGCTGCATTAGCAATATGGCGAACTTTGAAAGGTGATAATCGCTACCCATACCATCTTCAAAAAGTTCAGAATTTATTACCTCAAGATCATATCAAGAGATTGAATTTTAGTAACTAGTTTCTTGAAAAAATTCGCGATGATAATTTATTTCCATTAAAAATTATATAGACCGATGAAGCTACCTTTACAAGAGGAGGAATTGTTAATCAAAGAAATTATCATGTATGGACTCTTGAAAATCCCAGAGCTATTAGAGAGAATAGGTTTCAGCATGAATTTGCTATTAACGTTTGGAATTTGGAACGGATTACTGGCGGGACGATATTTTTTACCTTGAAAATTGAATGGTATCACATTTATACACTTTTTGGAGAACGACTTTTCTAATTATTTAGATGACATTCCCTTACAACAGCGGATTGAAATGTGGTTCCAACTCGATGGATGTCCAGCTCATTATAGCAGAGTTGCTCGAGCTTGGCTGGATATAAATTATCCACAACGATGGATTGGACCTGGAGGAGTAGTACCTTGGCCACCCAGATCACCGGATATGACACCCATGGATTTCTTCGTATGGGGAAACTTGAAGAATACCTGAATTCCTGCCCCTGACCAACTTCCTGGATAGCAGTGAGGTCAATCTATTTCAATAGGACTTGTAGTCCTCCAGGTCTATTAAGGATTAAAACATTCCAATGTCCAATTATTATGTCCTTTCATGATCATTTCCGGCTCTTTTATCATAAATCAATCCAGCGTTATCTTCAGGTTTCAGAATAAAGCTAGTTCAGAATAAAGGGGACGGGGTTATTATCCCATAATCTGCCCCCTGAGTCAGGTGGAGGGGCTGCCTTCTCGAAACATCCTGACATGATCCTCCATCAGGGGCCGCTACCTTGGGGAGGTGACCCGGTGAGTATTGCTATTGACCTTGGTCTGTAATGCGTGGTGTTGCAGTGTGCTGTTTTGAGTGTAGATGGGTGAATGTCAGAGTACAGTTCTCCCAACCTGGAGGGCCAGTAGTTGACTGCGGTAGTAAGACTGGGCGATGGGGCTGCCAACTCCCGACACCAAAGATTTAGGATGACATTAGAAGAAATATTTGGATAACTTCATTTCATTGTCGATGAAAAAATAAATTGTATATTTAGTATCATTTACAGCGTCAACAACTGTATTGTTGTTTCATGCATGGGCAGAATTTTCATAACGGTATATTACTCCCCTTAAAAAATCCTAGGGCCACCTGCCGGGCTACGAACCCACGATTTTGGGTTTAGTAGTTTGTTATGCTAACCACTAGACCACAGGTCGCCCCCCATTAAGATTGTTTCATACAATGGGCATGTATAAACTATAATGCATACAATCAAACCAAATTAAAATTGCCTTAAAAAAATACATACCATAATATCAGACATCATCCCTGAAAAATCAAGTGCGACATTTTCCTTATCATAATATTTGTAATATTTTATACTCATGCCACTGTGCTTAAAAATAGGAATATGATTTCCCCATGTAGGTGCTGGTAGGTAAACATCTTTAGCGTGTGGGTAGAATGAAGAGAAAAAAGCTGCACCTATCCTTAAGGCGCCAGTTCCAGAAATTGATTGAGCAGAGGCATTCTGTAATGTACATAAAGATTTTTCATTTGTATGTTTTTTTTTCATTTCATTTCATTTCATTTGAAGTTTCATCAATTTTAGAATATAATTAGAAAAAAAAATTGAAGTGTTTTCGAATAAAAAAAACAGAAAATTTGAAAAGTTGGCCAAGGTAGAATATATGAAAAAAGTACAACAAAAAGGTTAATTATTGAATTAGGAAGCTACAAATTATATTGTTGATTCTTCATTAAGATATAGAGTTTCATCATAAAAAAATCAATTTAAATCCTAGACTCTCATTTCAATTGAGGCTAATGCCACCAATATTAAATTTTTGGAATGATCTATTAGAAGTGTGTCCAAGAAGAGTATCTTTGGTTTTAAATTGAGACAACAAAAGAGTTGTTTCACTGATAGTGAAACATGAATATTACTTTATAATTTTTTATAATTATTGGTCAGCTGTTTTGATTTTTAAATATTTTTATTTTAAAGAGAAAAATATTTGAATATTACTTTAGTATTATTTTAAATAAATAAGACAAAGTTCTCATTTTTATAATATTGATATCATAAGATGAAACATGAAATTTTCATAATACATTTTTGGAACCCTTTACACCTTATTTGGTACTTGTAGTTATACGCATACCCCTGTAAAATTGAATGTTATATATTAAATAAATAAAACACAGCTGTTTATAACAATAAAAAAAGGTTTAATTATTGTTTATATCTAACCAAAACTCTTTAATATCTTTTAAAATTTCCGTAAATGCGTCCTTGCATTGAAGTTGGGTATGCCACATAAATTCTGCAAGATATTTTTTTCCATTTTGCGGATCCCCACAATCTTTCAATTTTTTGAGTGTTTGCCAATGTCTTAGGATTTACAAAATTATATTTATGGTTGGCTATTAGGTGAACGTAATCATATTTATATATTCATGTATCCTCTTGTAGCAATCAGATACAATTATACTCAAAGGATGGATATTTCTTGGATAACTTCCAATAGTGTTGATTCCGATCTGTCATCTACCATTTCTAAAAAGCACTCATTTGTTTCTCTGAAAATTCCCCCCAAAACCCATTGCTGTGGAAGGACGCGTCCAACGTTGTACTTCCTCTTTGTAAATACTCTCATCTATTTCTACGTATCTGTCATCTCCCCCGATACACGATGGATTTTTCAATATTTTCCATACACATACTTTCCTCAAATAATTGTTCCAATCAGCTATTGAACCTGACACATATTTAAATGTTTTGTGCAAAATTTTAGGGAAGTTAATTCTTTGCACCAACAATAAATAAAATGTACAGCAGTTTCTAATTTTATTTTAGAATCATTAAACCATGTATCTCTTCTAATGCCAACACTTAAGCTACAGCTTTTTTTCGAGCACCTCCAGAATATTCTATTTCCTTTAAAATATAGAGTCATATTATGTCCTAGAGGGCACACCTTCACTTTTGGTGATAGTCCATTATTTTCCAGGAATGTTATTGCCGTCTTTTCGCCTTGAACTTCCCGAAATAAGGTTTTCAAAGTGTACATTTTAACTGGATGTATAATCTCTGTGTATGAAATGAATATTTTTATGAAACATATTTTTTTTATTTGTAAATACAATTTTATATTGGTGTGCGTAAAACATACAAGTACCCATTATTTTTATTGTAATAACGTAGTAAACTGTAAAATGTAACATTACCAAACCATTTTTTATAACTGGACTGTCTTCACCAAATGCAAAAGTAGCAGCAAGTTGTGTAAATTCAGGTATGCCAGAAATTGAAGCATATTCCTTATTCATATTTTTTGCAATAATCCGTTTTTCAGCCTGAAACAATACAATTAAAAATAGCGATACCAAAATAGTAGGTTCGTAGAGCAAAATAGAAAAAAAAATGCCAATATTTACCTCTTTAACAGTTGGTAAAACATAAGGTTTTCCATTGTCGTCTCGATAAGTACCAGCACCTAAATTTATTTTCCTTGGGTCTTTATCCCTTTTGTATGCTTCTGTAATGCCTAATATGACATCAGGAGGTCCCATAGGCACTTTTTCCCATGCTGACATCCTGGAAAAAAATTGTTTTTATCAATGATTAAAATTAATAAAACAACTTATTTTTTATAACCTGACCTAAGCTAAACCATACTAAAAAAATAAAGAGCCTAATAGTTAATAACTATCTATGAAAATTAACTGAGCTGTTTTTACTATTCATGATAAAGGTCTTTTTGAACATAGAATTTCATTTGGCCATCCAAATAGATGCGTTTACAGCACTCCTAATGCAATTGTGAAACATTTTCAAAATTTCTGTAAATGAATTCATGAATGAACATAGAATATAAAGGATTTTGTCTGCATAAAAGGAAGAGATGAGGTTCCCACATCAGATTTCTTTAATAAAGTAAATAAAGTTGTATTTTACCGTTTAGATATTATGGTATTGGGAATAAGTAATAATAAATGAAAGTTTGATTATAATTTATCATAACATTTACTGTCACAATAGTTATTATGATGATTTATAGTGGGATTACTGGATTTTGCCAATGCAGCTATAATTAGAAAAAGGATTTTCAATGAGTCCCTGACATCGTACAGGCTCGGGACCCCCGTTTGAAATAATGAAACCATGGATTCAGACTTTGACTAGGAAGTAGTGTGAAAATATTTATTTAAGTTAGCAGTAAAATCAAATATATCCAACATTAAAAGTTAGTTCTAGCATCTGTTATGTAACCCCAAAAAAACAACAGAATAATTTCATTAGATCTAAAAGTTAGCTAACATATTACAGGGTGTTTCAGAATTGCGCGGCACCATTTTATGTATGTTGTTCTCTAACACAAAATAAACAACAAAGTTTCATATTAACATCTATCTCAAACTCATTTATTAAACAGATATCAAAAGTTAAAGATTTATTATTTATTATTACTGTTTATGTATTATTATTGTAACATTTAGAGTAACTGTTCAAAGGGGCCTCTGTTTTGTTGAATGCTACATTCAGCATGACAAATCCATGCTTCTCTGGCTCTTCGTATAGCATCAGGATGGTGCTTGATAGTTACTGCAGCTTCCATGATCAGCTCCTCTTGCGTGCCATTGCCCCAGAATAAACCATAGACTTCATCCAGCCCCAAACAAAATAATCTAATGGCGTTAAATTCGGAGATCGTCGAAATGAGGTCCGTTTCGACCAACCCATCGGTCTCCATAAGTTGCATTTAAATAATCAGTTCTTCGGTTAGGAAATATTTCACGATATCTTCGAACATCAGCAGCACCGTTTCTATGTACATCGCCATAAGTTAAAAGCATGTCTGTTTGTTCTGCAAAAATGAATAAATTTGTGGTGCCTCCCATGATAATCATAAATTGAACTGTCTCACTGTATTCTCTCACACTAAAACACACAGAACTAGACAAACAGATGAGCAACTACTGTCATTGCTTAGCATTCATTTGTTTATTAGGTGATTCAAAACCTGTAATAGTATTAAACACGCTAAACTTTGTACAGTCAGTCTTAATGTAGTAAATAAATAAATGATTAACCTTTGATATCTGTTTAATAAATGAGTTTGAGATATTTGTTAACATGAACTTTTTTGATTATTTTGTGTTAGAGAACACATACCTAAAATAGTGTCGTGCAATTCCAAAACACCCTGTATAGTAAAATAACATTTAATGCTCATTATAAGATTACTAAGACAATTTTGTACCAAGAAATCTTTCATTTTTCGCAATTTAAAGTATTCCTTTTTTCTTTTATGCATTAGGTACTTAAAAAGAGAAGAATCTAACAAAAGTCACCAGAATTAAAATAAGAAATGAATTAATTCTTTAAATTTAATTCGAACCACCCTACAGGTTTACCACATTTATTCCACATTTACTGCTTTAATTTTAGGAGCTAATTGAATTTCATCTAAATTGTTTATAAATACTAAACTACTTCTTTTGAAATGAATAATTGATCTTTTATACTAAGAGGCAAGGGTTCAAGATAAATAAAACGGAACCAAGACTATCCACGATTTTTATTTTGTTATTTTCTTTACTAAATCTTGGACAAATGCAATTTCTAGTAATAAAACATTTAAAGTTGTTGCATCTTCCAAATTGAATTAATTCTTATTGCAATTTAAAATAATTAATAAAATGGAACGATTGAAAGGGTGTTATATAACAATTAAATAGAAAGTCTTATCATTTAGTATAATTATAATATATTTATAGCTACAGCCGAGATTCTCTTGTTGTAATTGCTTGAATCTCTTGCTTGCTTGAAATACCTCAAGGGAAATTTAATTACAAGAATTAAGGTGAACTAATTAACATACATAACTTTTATATCAGTACAAAATTGCAAGCTTTCAACATTTATATGTAAATTGCACTTGTTTCATGGTTTAGCTGCATAAAATTGTATTTAAGAGGAAATTAAACAACTTAATAAATAATTTATCAAAAGAAAATTAGAAAGGAATGTGTAATGTCTGTTAAGAACAAAATAGCAAATTCAATTTTCAAAGAAATTACCATTTAAGTTCATTTCTCTCTCTTTAAATTCATGTAAAGCCAGTTAATCCTCAACCATTCCATAATCTTCCTTTTATGTTCCATTGATTTTGCAACAACTAATCTGGAGTAGGCAAAATAATTATTTATTGGCAAAGTTTTTTGGTATAAAATATTTTAATAATTCATAAAACCTAAATTAATGATAAGAAGAACATTCCCCATTAATCTATAAGATTAAAGAAAATCAGAAACCCATACATTATAATTGACATCACAGTTATAATCAATCTAGACAATATATATTCCTATAGTAACAATTTTGGTGGTAATAGTTAACTAGCGTTTGCCAGCTGTAGTAATAAAAAAAAACCCTCTACCACAGCTCGCGGAGGGTCTTGGGTTCAGGAGTGGTATTAAGATTAACTTGGGTCAATACTGTTATTCTACTGTTTCTAGAATAACGGTTGTGCAGGTGATTTTCCCCCTATTTTTGATACTCACTTTATAGAGGCTTTGTGAGCCCCAGGACAACCCTCCTGGACCCGGGATCTTCGGCAGGGTATTAATCGAATACAAAATACCTTCTTCAAATTAAAACTGAAAACGAGCTAAATGAGCCAGAACTGAACCACTCCACCAGAATAGATCATAAATATAAAGAATAAATTCTATTTACTAAATTTTCCCCCCACAAAAAATGAGTTGAGAACAAATCAGAAGTATGTTGGGATTGCCTCCTATGACTGTGCAATACATTATTAAAAATATTAATGGCAGGTTAGTAAATATAATACATATACACAGTTAAAGAAAACATTTAGCACAATTAATATTGTGTTATCATATTAATCAATTATGACATCCTTTGAAATATGTAACCTAAAATTTAATTCTGTTTTGAATTTTTTCTTAAATAACTTTTGTTTCTAAATCCATTTATATGTATGTGTATTATAATAATTACACACATCACGCCTTAGACATGCCGACAATGTACGCAAATTTCAATAACAGACAATAAAGAGCAAAGCGAGGCACTATCACTTTTATTATAGCCATTAATGAGATCATAATTTAAAAGCATAATTAATCGTTTGGAACCAATTTTATTTATACATTAAGTACATAAATATTCATTTATTTTATTTTATTTCATTTAACATATAGTTATTTGTACACTCATAGGCGTAATGAGGGGGGAGTTATTGGGGATGTAACCCCCCCATTGCTTAGAAGAAATTAAAAAAAAAATTGTAAGTAACAATTTAAAATAAATAAAAATTTGAAGGATTTTACTTTTTCAAAGTTATTATTGCGGGATTACAGAAGTAAGAGCCAATAATGTCAAAAACAACAAAGAAAGTGCAAACACAGTTATTTTAATGAATAAACTGTTCTTAAAATAAATAACATTTATAAAAAATTATGATCTATTTATTTAATTTAAAGCTACATGATTATAGTATAATATAAATTATACCTATATTACGAGGCATTTTTCTTAAAGGGAGTAATATGTTGGAGTGGTTGACTGGTGGGGGTTAACCCCCCCTCATGAGTCAACTCTAGTTACATTAATGTGTACACTGGAGGATAGAAAAATATATTGTGCAACAAATTCTCTTTAGAGACCAACGTTCACGAAAAATGAGAAAGTAAATACTATCCTATAAACTTCCTTGAATAGTATTTCTCAGCAGCTGGGGTAACTATGACAAAAAACCAATCTAGAATGAGTTTTGAGTCAAATTGTGTTCAGCTCTAAGTATTTCATCTGAATTAATAGGGCTAAGGGTTTATTGTTTATTTGTGGTGATTTTATTATAATTATAATTCATTATAACTGCTGAAATTTCAAATAAAACACACACTAACCCCCTTTACCCCCCCAAAAAAACAAACAAAACAACAACGATATTTTGACGATTTTATATATTTGATGGAAGGTTTAGGAAACTTCCAATGAATCATATACAGCTGGCATATCGCGCAATAGAAGGATATTGCTTATTATTGTTGTGATAAAGGCGTAAATAATCACATTACTTTTTTTTATTTTCAGTACTTCATGTTATAAAAACACGACTTTCAGATAAATATAAAATATGGAATTTACAGATGAGTATAAAATTAACTAGTCCTTAACTAAAGGAATTTTTTTAGAGGTTCAAAACTTTAAATTAAAATAAATAAACGAAAAATGTTTTTTATATCAATGCAAATGGGCCTATTGGACAGATACTTTTATGCCATTAATGCTTGAATACGATTTCGGTAATGTAGCCGCTGCGGCTGGCGCGAAGATAACGCGATACGGATGTCCAATTTTCACACTCTTCGCAGCAATCAATCGAATTAAGCCAAAATTTCGCTGAAAGTTGTCTTGCGTGTTCAATCGTCTCTGGTATATCGGAACAGACAAAGGACCGGACTTACAACCAAAGAAAATAATCTAATGGGGTTAGATCGCACGATCCTGGTGGCCAATTAACAGGACCAATATGTGAAATTATTCGTTCATCAAATTTTTCTTTGAGTAAATTCATTGTATCGCGCATAGTGTGGCATGTGGCTCATTCTTGTTGGAACACATGTCTGCAAGATTAATATTAGCCAATTGAGATATGTAAAAGTTAGGAAGCATGTCTCTATAACGTTCATCGTAGACTAATATATTCTCTCCAACTTCGTTTTCTAAGAAATATGGATCAATTATAAAGCACCTCAAACAGCGACTTTTTAAGGATGTGATTTTTTTTTTTGTAGTAGCTTGTAGGGTATATTCACTCCAAATGGGACAATTCAGTATAATAACGAACCCATTTCAAAATTGAGGTTCATCGCTGAATAATATTTCATAAGGAAAATAAAAACATCACTTTTAATTTGCGTTTCGGCCTATTGGCATAATTTACGGCATTACAGAAGGTCAGCTAGTTTTATTACTTTTATCCTGCGCAAGTTGAACTTAGTAAGCACGCAAGCCAATATCTTAACATAAAATCTTCCATAAAGTGGATGAACACATCTCCAATTGAATTGGGGTTTCCTTAATGCCTAGCTGTAAGCGGATTTCGTTTGAAAGGCGCATAATGTTACGGGATGCTTAGTACCATTTAGAACAGCGGTTCTCAACCTTTTTTGTTGTGCGGATCACCAATCTTGAATGGAAAACTTCGAAGCGCATTAACTAAATATAAACATACAATAAATACGCCACACCAATATATTGAAGTGGAGGGAGAATACTAATCACGGCTTATTAGTTAATATTTAGAATCAAAGCTGCTGTCTCGATACACTCCTGGATATTGCTTAACGGTAGTTACTAGCAACTGAGTGACTAAAATTGTTTTACTTATTTTTTTTTTTTAATCTTTTCTGAGCGAACCAACCAATGAAGCCCAAGGCCCACAACTTTGCCGCGGTCTTTGGGAACCGCTGATTTCAGTATACGTGGTGCAATAACGCATAATTTACTCGAGTCAATTTGACTCTCGCCCCCTTAGATACTGCAATAAATTAGAATTAAATTTAATGAGCTCAGTAAGGAACAAACCTTACAGGTTATATAAATAAGCGACGACTAACAAAGGACCGATGGTTGACCGAACCGTAGTTGCAGGTGGTACACACACAGTAAGAAGTTCATAGATACATTTGGACAGCGACTGTTAGAATGGTGAATCCGAAGTTTCTATGCATTTTATTTATTTACATTTCCTCTGTTTATCACGTAGAGGAAGTACATTCTGGATTTATTGTATATAAATAAATTAATTAATAAAGCAAATAATCGCACTTTAACTATTGCGGCTTTCATAAGATAGGGCGAAAATGGATGCTTTTTGAGATTTTCTTGGAGAGGGAATGTGTAGTACGTACTATTCTTGTCTGACTTCATAATTTAATCGGTACTTTTAAGTGCATAGAAAAGTAAATCGCAGGAGACAGTTAACGGGCTTTCAAGCCATATATATACATAAAAAAAATATTATTGCTGAAAAAACATCATTGAAACATTAATTATATAAATTGTTATCTTAATTGTATCTTATAAGTATATCTTATTTATCATTCCATTATTCAAAATTTGACATTGTGTGTGTTGTTGAAATGGCAAACACTCCACGCTGTTTTGATGACCTTGAAATGATCACGCCCATCATCCATGCAAACAAATGCCTTCAGTAACTTATAAAAAAGTAGATTCTTCTTGTAATCGAGCAGTGATCAGTAGTGAGAGTCAATAATAAATCGTAAAACGTTTCATGATTAAGAAGTCAGGAAAAAAAAAGATTTTTATATAAATAATTGATTAAATTACTGGTAATTCTTTAAACACATATTCAACATTCCTCAGTAGATACAAAAATATTATAATTAAACAGAAAGTCTACTTCCCTGATATGAGTTAATCAATGTTTTGCCTAAATTCCACAATGTGTTGTTGAAATAATAAATTATGAGAAGCATACATTTTTTTTTGGAACTATGAAGAGGAAGAAAAATTATTCAAGGGCATTTATATTTCTCCAATGAGAAAAATTTTAACTAAATAATAAATAGTCACATTTATATACTACCTTCATTTATATATGGCTTAAGGTTCAATTAAAAAGTTTAAAATTATTCAGTCATTGACTTCTCTTTGTTCCTAGAATAATAGAAACTCCTAACAAAAATCTTAATATAGATATTATAATATCTATTGTAAAGAGGATATTATAATAACTTTATGTATTTGTGATTTAAATAATCAAAAAAATTAAAGATTAACATTACAAAGAGGTGTAGGGTAGAATAAGATAAGTTCTCTACAACATACAAATGATCAATAAAAAACTGTCAATAGTTTTGAGTCAGAAGAAATCTGAAGGTACTAAAATAGTTACATAAAAGATTTGTTTTGTTTTTATTAAAGATAAATACAGCTATAAAAAATCGTTACTGGTAAGTAGTGAAAAGATAATTTTTAATTATCTGTTTCCTTTTAAATTATCAGATAATAAAATAAAAATAATTTTTAATAGCACACCATTCACTTATCATAAGCCAATATTTTGGAACTATCTAATTCATGCCAATTAAATTATTATTGTACAATTAGTCATTTTGGTAAAAGAATTCCAAATCAGCAGAATCAAAAAACAGATTTTTGAAAAAAAAAATTAAAAAATGTAGGGAATTTTTGCCGACCCAATATATTACATGAAACAATAAATCAAACTTATTTTTAAAAATTAAGTCTTTGTCTTGGCCTTAGTAGTTAATAAGATAAGTAAATAATTATATTTATTCTCATGTTTGATTAAATCAAGTTCACTCTATTAAAATTAAAAAAAAAAAAAACTCATAGCACACATGTATATAAAGAGAGAGACAGAGAGAGAGAGAGAGTGAATGATAATTACCATAACTACAACTTGCTCTATGTTTACTAACAAAATACTAACTGAGAATTGTTAGATTAATTTATTAAAAAATGTTACTAAAAATTATGAGATGAATAAACAATGACGTAATAAGATATGTTAATGTGAATTGACAATTCTCTAGTTAAAATGCAATGAATTTAGTTAAAAATAATTTCAGTACTATAACTTTAACTGTTTTTGTAGATAATATTTTTTACATATTTAAATATCAAATGACAGCAATATCTTCACAATTTATTTTTATAAATCAAGTATTTATAATGGAGCTAATTAATACAAGTTAAAATGTTTCGCACATCTCTAAAGAGGTGGGAAATGCACCTATGGCACTACTCAGTTGCAGTGAATGCATGGTAAGAACATCATGATCAGGAAAGATGATGATAGAACATAATCAAATAAAAACACCATAAGAAACATTTCTTATAAACAAGATGAATCATTTAAATTTATATGATATATAAAGAACAAAATAAAATTTTCTGTAACTGTAAAATATTTAACATAAAAAAGATTAATTGCAATGCTTACTGTCTGCACAGAACAACAAGCCCATATTGGTTTGATATTAATGAAGAAGATCCTCTGACGACTTTCGAAAACATTTTTAAAATACTTTAGAATTTGAAAACTTTAACATAAAATAAATTTAAGACGTTTATTGCTCCAACCAGTCTTCAATACATGTAGTAAACACGGAAAAAGGTGTAGCTGGGATTAATTGAGCACTGAGGGGGACTATTCAAACCGGCATGTTACGACAGAGTGGAAATGGACAAATTAAAACGATAAGGGGGGAATTAAAAATCATATGTTATAACCCTTTCATAAGGGAAGGTAATCCTCTAGTTTTTATATACTCTGCTGCTTCCTATGAATGGTTATTGGTACTATCAGCTATCAAGCTTCAATTCAAAATTCAATATAGTCAAAATATTTCAGTCATAATTAGAATGGATCATTAGATATCATGATTTTACAATTTATAATCATAATTTTCTATTTCAATGACAAATACCACAAACTTTGCAATGCAGTAATTTACTCTCATTTTGGTGCTGGATTACCTGGATCTCATTTGTGGGATTACCTTGTTGAATTCAACCTTTTATTTTATTTATTTTTTATTTTGACATCCAGTTGGACTTTATGGAATACATTATCTTCTTCCCACCACTTTTACTGTGAATTGTTTGTGAGGTTTACAAAAAAAAAAAACAGACTCGAAAAATCATAAATTTCTTTCCGAGTTATACTATTTACATAAACGTTTTTATTTTGGCACATTTAAGAAGTTTATTATTCACTAATTGTGTAAAATATCAATACACTTTAAATGATTTGGACATGGAAATTTTTATCATAATGGACTACAGAAGCTTATTATGTACTAACTGTGAGCAGTAATATATGGCATATATATATAAATATCCCTGAATTTCTTAATTTTATATTTATTAATAAATAATAATATTATAATAAATAATCTTAATAAATAATAAAATAATCATATTTACATGTTTGACGGAATATAAAAGGTTTGTTGACCATTTCTGCTTTAAATAACTTGAAGAACAAAAATAGTTTGTTGCCATTTTTAAAAGCAACTTGCTTTTTAGAACTGACATCCTTAGTTGTAAATAATGATTTCAATTTTTAGTTCAAATAATGTACAGTAATTAATATACTTATGAACAGTAAATTTTTACACATTTAATTTAACATTTCTATGATACATTTAAGAAAATATTTGTACCCCGGAGGTAAAGGACACCACGCCATATTTTTCAAATTTTTTTATTTATTCAGTTATTTTCCATAACTTTAAACTATTAAAAAATTTTCTTTGTTACAACAGAAACAGCTTAAAGAAAATTGTTCATTTTTTTATTGGGATTAATAAGTAATTGGGAGTGTTGACTATAGTATTTATTACAAAATACCTAAAAAATTACTAAAATATTAAAATACTTCTGGGGCACAGATATAATTGAATATTTAAATTTTACTGTTTTATTTTTTTTTTTTAAATAATGTTAATGTTAATTATTTTAAGTAATTAAGCTAACATTTATAACAATGAATGAATAATTAATAGCTTCACTAATTTCTTTTTTAGAAGATTGTCATTTTCTTTATTTGTACTTTATGATTATTTGTGTTGAATTATATAATAGATAAAAAAAGCATTTGCTGCTATCAGACTGCAATTACATTACTGGTGTTGCCTTCAATCAGTTCTTGATTTTGTATGATCAGTATAGTGATCCTAAATATTATTGCTTTAGGGAATTTTGGGAGCATAATTATACCAATCAAACTTAGCTGGGCTATCCCCATTAAATATATTCAAAACTTGTGAACAGATAGAGAAAGTAATTAAAATTAATGATTAAGATTAAAACTTAACACTAATTTAAAAATTAAACAGCAAGTTCTACTCCAGTATTTGGTCTATGTATTATCCAAAATTTGGGCATAACTGGAAACAAGTGGAAGAAGAAATTCATTCGTGTCTATACATTGCATAATTTGGAAGATTTCTATTTCAGAAAGATGTGAAAAACAAAGTATCTAATCAATTTTTTTTACTAATACAATATTCTATATTAATAGCAACTATTTCTAGACAGTGCTTTTTATTGTAAGAAGTAATAACTATTCAAGACATCACCTGATATTCGTTTTTTTTAAATTAGTCCTGAAATAAATTATGTCACTTTTTAATTTTTTTTTTAAAGCTCTCTTAAGTTTATGATTGATAGTTGATGAAGTATGGGGGGAGCGGAGTGGCTCAGTGGTAGAGTACTGAGTTGCCACGCTGGAAATCCTGGTTCAAATCTCCCAGCAGGCATGACTTTTATATAGTTTGTTTACAGCCGGAGATGAATCATATAGGATCTAGGACCCTCCTGGGGCTCACCCAACCTCTATAAAATATTATAAAAATAGAGCACCCAAAATAAGAGGGAAAAATCTGGCAGTTGAGCGTAACCTAGGACAAGTCATCTGCTTGCAGTACCGTTGTCCATGAAACCTGTTCACGGGGTTTAATGGTACAGGTTTTTTTCAGGTTAAAAGTATAATATAATAATTAAAAACTAAATAAGGGAATACCGGATAGCATTGGCCGAACATCGTCCTGAACTGAGAGCCATCCAAAAATCTTTTATAAGGACAACCCAGAACCACATGGGCAGAAGGAGCCCAAGAAAAGTAGGCCAACTAAGGTTTACAGGAGAGAGACTGGGATGATAGAGCTGTGTGGAGCGAAGAAAAAAATAACAATGTTTCATATTGAAGAAAAAATGATGCTGTTTGGTGATATAACCTGCAACATCAATAATAATTTATCATTATTTCACCAATATTCTAAAATATCTTTTAATTTAAGTTTGAATTAACTCATTTTGCTTGACTTTTAAAACTATGCTAAAATTTATGTACAGTGCCACTCTTCTTTCAAACAAACTATATAATAATTTATCTTAATAGCTTATTTACCGTCACATGAAAAAATGGTACTATTGTGAGAAAAAACACAAGTAGATAGGTGCAGTTGAGTCTGTTATTTCAAAAATTGTTTAGATAAAACAACTGTTATCTGCGGTTATAAGGGCTAGGTAGTGCCCTTGGAGATCCTTAAAAAAGATCTTTATATTATTCACATGGAATATGATTGAAAGACCACCCAAAGTTTCAATAGGGGTTTTGTTATGAAAAAGATTCAAGGATCCTGCATTGAGTTCGAGATTGGAGGACAGGGGCACTTCAACAATTAAATTAGCAGAAACTATTTGAGCAGACCAAGACCTCTAAATAGTTTTAACACGTTACATTAATAGTTTTCCCAATAGAATATTTTTGGGTTATTTCAGGACAAACTTAATTACCTATCTGTTAAGCTCATTTTTCAAATTATATCTGCAATTTAATGCATAAACAAAAAAAATTTACAATACAAGATTTTTACAATTTTAAATGTTTTTGGACTAATCAGTATAAATCGTTTTGAATATCATTAAGATATAAAGAAATATGTATAAAAATAGCTTTGATATCATGAAGGACAATGCAGTGTTAATGTCCTATTATGTTGGACTGATACAGATAAAAGGGAGAACTATTTCAAACATAAGACAAGTAGGTCTTGTGGTCCTTTCGCTAACCCTGACTGCTACATACTCGCAGAGTGGAATTTATCCAGGGGGTCAAGATTCATTTCTTGTGACCGCTCCAAAATAAATAATCGTATCAGATGACTATGTTGTTAATCAAAGCACACTAGAAATTTCCCCAATGCCCTTAACCATCACATCTTCACCATTCTGTTATATACATTCATAGTTTTTGATTGAACAGTTTATTCATTCTCACTTTGATCTGTTAGAAACTTGTTGTGATAGACAGAAACTTTCCCCTAAACTGGATTAGTGTAGTGATTAGGCATTGAACCGGTTCATTATATTACAGACCAAACTGTCTTCTAATAAAATAAAAATGTAATGTTTTTTTCGTACTTTATCTAAGAAGTTGTTCATGAAAAAGAGAGTTTTTTTTAAATTTAAAACTTATCATAATTTATTGAATATTCAATATTAAAATTTAACTGATCAAACATTTTATATGACTGCAATATTAGCTTTTGTTGATTATCTAATGATCTTATAATGTGGACAAGAAACATTTTAATATTCCCCTACTCAAATACCTACTGTATCGCTTTAATTTACAAATTGTGATTAATAAAGAACAATTCATAATTCAGAATAATTGTTGATTTGAGATATTTTTATAAATATTTTAGTAGCTTCGACTAATTAAATTATAATAATTGATTACATTATTTCTTCAAGAACATAGATGAATTTATATAACATCAAATCCTTCATTAAACAAACAAATTACTTTATAGAATGTGTTTACATTTTTCCGAGTGGTTTGTAATCTTTGGTGATAAATATATATTTTTTAGATAAAGAAGATACTTGATAAAATTTATATTACTGTCAACCACTATGTTAATAGAACCTTTATCAAATCTGTTCCATTATTTTTCTCTATATATTCCCAAATTTTGTTTTTTATTGTATCTAAGATTGTATCACTCCGTGAAAAAGTGATTTTAAAAAATTTAAAATGTTTCATAATTTATTGCAAATTCAATGATAAACTCAACAGATCAAACATTTTGCATAAATTGACAGCATTACTTTTTGTTGATTATTTAACGATTTTATAAAATAGACAAGCAACATTTTGATTTTCCTCTAATCAAATACACCTACTGAATCACTTGAATTTTCAACTTGTAATTAATAATGAGCAGCCCATTAAGATCATCAATTTGAGATATATTTATTGGAAAATAATTAATTTAGAATTTTTAATTATATGAATCAGTGATATTATGTTTTTAAGAACATGGAAGAAGGTAATATAAGAAAAAATTACTGTTTTTATTTTTACTAGTGGTTTTTAATCTTTGGTGATACATATATATATCACTGGATGAAGAAGATACTTGATAAAGGGGATTATCACAGTCAATCACTTTATTAATAGAACCTTTATCATTCTGTTGCAAATTTGTTTTAATAACATTTTTTTTCTCCATTCATATATTCTTAAATTAAAAAAAAATTATTTGTGTGTTATGCCCACACATTATGAAGGAGTGAAAATGTTTAAAGTTTCTCCTACGAACCAGCAGATGGCGTTTCGGTTCTACTTGCTAAGCCCCCCTACTTCCGACTTTCCTACCTGTTCGGCGAGTCTTAGCTAACATTTAGTGCTCCTTTGGTGGTGTTGTTGTTGTGACGTTAAGTTCTTATTAATTTATCAGGTTGGTGGTCCTATAATGTTATATTTTTATTATTATGAATAAAATTCTCTTTTAATTATTACTGCTAAGTATTGCCATGATAAGATCGAAAGTTTACTGTACAAAACGGACAAAATTCGCAGCAAGAGCATACGTTTACATTAAAAGGATTGAAAATCGGATGATAAATTGTTCTCTCATAAACTTTTACTTGTTTCTTAGACTTAAACTTATTTCTGGACGAATTCCAGCTTCCTGGTAATCTGTAACTCAACTTACGAGGGTTTGTTCGTTCTTATCATGGTAATGATTGAAACTCATAAAAGATAGTCCTTATATCTTTAAATGATGTTGGTATGACATAGAACAAATTTTGTGTAAAAAACAAAACAAAAAAAAACTAGTTTTCCTTATTGCTAGTGATCCATCTATTTTATATTATTATTTGTTTATTTAAATACACAAACAGTCTCTGGATTTCTGATGCTCATAATTTATAATTTTCTTGCTGAGTAACATCTTTTGTTTAAAATTTGTTCAACTAAATAAAGGTAAACTATCGTAAGGATTTTATAGTAAAGATGATGCATGGTTTTCCATATTATATAAATTGGCTGCCTGACCTCTGAGCAAGACATATTGACAGTTGTTATTTAGTATTTTGACAGGTTGGGATGAATCAGTAGAGTATACAAACAAAAATTCTATATGCAATAGTCCCTATTTTGCATAATTTTTTTAATAATACCGGATTTGTTTTAATTTTAATGTTTTTTTTTTAAAATTAGATTTGTATTATTATATTTATTTTTAAATATAATATTCAAGCCTATGCCTCCAATCACATTCAATTTGAGGAGTTGGATAATTTAAGTTAGTTTTACTTAATAGACTCGTTTTTGTCTTAAAAGTTAAGTTAAAAGAATCAGTGGCGTAGCTAGGTCGAATGGTGCTCCAGGCGAACTTCAGGCTGTCACCCCTTACTACAATTCCAAGTAATCTACTTCTAAGAACTTACGTTTATCATGAATACTGATAACATGTACAGTTAAGGAATTATTAAGGAGAGATTATTATGTTTTACATTATATCTCGATTTTTTTTTGCATTCTGGCGCCCATACTGGTGCTGCTAGGGGCGGTCTACTACTCCCCCATACTTACACCTCTGAGTATAACATTTCTAGGGTACCCAGTTGTGGCATGTGCAAAATAGTTCCTTTTTATGAGGATTATTCTTCTGATCTTATGACAGAGAAAAATTAAACCTTGTCTGAGATTTGTGTTTTAAATGTTCAGTGACACTAATGGAAGAAGTGTCAAAAATAATTGATTATTAAAGTATGGAGCGTTGCTCTGGCCAAGTATGATTGTATGATTACATGTTAGGCGCATTCAAGTCCTATACAATAGAGGTACATACTTATCCCAACAGTCGTGTTTAGTCGAAATGAAATCACAAAGTATTTTTAAGAACAACTTCTGAAGGTTCCAAATAAATTTATACATTAATAAAATAAGATCTTTTGATCTGTAAACGCTTAAACATCTGAACAGCAGAAGTTGAAATATCCAACAAAAATCACATGTCAATCATCATCACATTGAAGTTCGATAGTATGCACCTTTTAATACAAACCATTTTTTTTTATCGTTGTATGATTATGATTACGACTATGTAGTTGTAGTTGTGTAGGTTTAGTGAATTGTTTGGTAATGTTTTCTTAGCTATCGATTTAAGCTTATGCGTTACAGTTACAGTATATCTGTATAAAAATTGGTAATATTTGTGACGCTATTAGATTAGAAACTGAAAATTTGAGCTGAAAACGATAGGTGGGCTATCAACAAACTTCGTTATCAAAACTTTATATTGATGAAATTAAATTAATATAATGAAGTTTCATTATTTTTCTTATCTCTTGTAAATACGTATGTATGTATGTTAGTCATGATTATAAATACAACCGTTTTTATTAACATTTCGATTCTCTCAACTAATTTTTTTTTTTTTTGTACTTACTATGAATTTTTATCTAAAACAGTTTTTTTCAACTTAAAAACAATGCCACCTTTCATGCCATAAAGATAATTGAGTCTTGGAATGCATTCCTCTTATCTGATGTTTTTTTTTTTCCTTCAGTCTCCTGTTACCATGAATATTAATACTTTTTTTTAATATTTCGAATTTAACTTGTAAATATTGCTATCAGTACCAACACATAAACTAAACGTATTTAATATCTATTTCTCGTAAACAAAAAAAAAAAAGATTTTCTGATAATGTTAGATGGGCAGTAAAGCGATGCGATTGGGCATCATGTAGAAATTCTTCTCTTTCTATATTTGTTCTATCATAAAATTACCTTTAATGTAGTTCGTTAAAATGTTCAGGTAATATAATTAATTGAAGAGTAATTGTTTTATTTAAAGCTGTGGTTCTGATAGTGCATTCAATTTCTGGCTTAGTGGTCTGCAGCGAATTCAACCTTTACTGTCTAGAAACCACTAATTTAAAATATATAATTTCAATCAAATATGTAACAGAAAAATCTATCTGAATTCTGATTTAGTTCAGTTTTCCTAAGTCTACTTAAGTAAATCCGAATCAAGTAGAAATACAATTACAGTTATGTTTTTTATTTCGCCTATAAGTAAGCTTGGATTGCTGAAGAGCTTTTTGATAAACAAGGAGTAATGTCAGTGAACATCTGTTGTTTAATTTTAACACAATTTTAATGCATTAATGTTCTAACAATGTTAATGTTTTAAAACAAAAAACATGACTTATATATTTATAACTTATTGACTGAATGCACACGACTTGTCAGAGAAAAGTTTATACTGTTTTGAGTTAGAGCTAATAGCATATGCTTTAATTATAATAACTAAATCTAATAATAAATAAATAAAAACTATCATGTCTTAGAATTTAATATAATTACATTTAATTAATTACAGAGAAAAAATGTGGTAATAATAGTGATATAATAGTATGTTATTTTTAACATCCGGTATAAATTTCCATGAAAACCGAACAATTTATTTTAAAAAAGAATTCTACTGAGTCATGGAGCTGAAACAATTTAGAATGCTTCATAACACTAAATCATACAATATTACACTATACCTGAATGTGTCCCGCAGTATTAAGGGCATAAAACTTGAAATCTCGATGTTGACTATAATTCGACACCTTTTTAACGATTATTATTTTTCCTTAGTCAGTCAAAATATCGTTTCTGGAACTTATTTGGAGTACGATTAGAGCGGTGTTTAATTATGCTGAATTAATTTTTTTGTTTCCGGACCAGATTTTCCATTTTTAGCTTGTCCTTGTTTCATTGTTATTTTTAACATCCGGTATAAAATTCCATGAAAACCGAACATTTTCTTCTGAAAAAAGAATTCTACTAAGTATTGTTTCCATTCGATATTCTTCTAAAGTTGGTTATAGTCTGCAATAAATATTGTTTCTGAATTTGTTAATATTTTTTTATTTATTTCTCGTTTATATAATAATACATCATGTAACTATCTCGTTTCATAATAAAACTTATTTGGCATTAGGACTTCGGAATTGAAAAAATGTTAAAATAGTAGGCGCTGCAGACCAAGTGGGTGGCGAAGCGTGGGCTTAATGTGAATGATTGGAACAAAGTTGCGTTCTGGTTCTTATTGTCTCCATAAACTGCATTTCAGTTGTTCTTTTTCTTGAAAAAAAAAATGTTTTGGTCTCATTGTTCGCCTTCTTCTCTCTTAGCACTGTATTGTAGTAGGCATAACAGTCTATAATGGTCTCTTTGTAATTTAGTTATTGAAGGGTAACTGAACAAACATGTACAAATGTAATAAATATTTTGAATTGCTTACTATAATTTTCTTAAAAATGGCAAATTCTTATAAGTTAAAAATGCAAATTAAAAAATAGTAATAGTATTATAATTAAGGACGCTTAGTCGCTGTGCTGAAGTTAAAATATAGCTGTGACAGATTAATTAACTAATCTGCTAACTGTCACGGATGTACCCTGTGGGACTTGAACTCCTCGTCCAGCCTCCATAAAGTGGGTACCCTTCATTCGAGATAAAAATTAGAGGTTGATCGTGATCTCAGACCCATCACCTCCATGCTCCAAGGACCGTTGTCCTTGAAATTGTACAGTCTCTACCACGTACTGAACCCTAGACCCTTCATGGGTTGTAGTTGTACAGTTTTTTTTTATTAGAATAATATATTAAAGTAAATAAATCCAGAAAAAAGTGCGACAAAGTTTTAAATCAAATATAAACTTACAACTTTAAATATTACGAATAATGTATCTAATCATATTCCATAATACTGAACATTCTAAGAATGCATTTGTAGCTTCTTGAAACGAATTAAATGAAGGTATGGTGTTGTGAAGCAATTTCTTGTCGTTTTGGTCGTGTTCAAGGATTCACTGTGTTAACAATTTTAAAGTTTAAATTATTATTCGCGTCCCTAGAATCAGTAATTACCGTTGTAAAATAATAGTATTATTAATAATATTATAAAGCAGGAAGAGAAGCATATATGAGCTCAATATAGGGAAACTGGGCCTCCCCACTTTCCTTGTTTCTCAAAACCGCAGTAAATGGCATATGCTATGATGGTAAATTATTAATAATATTATAACTAACAACAAAATAATATTGTTTTTGATAGTTTTATAGTTTAAATTATTTTCGGAGAGGTAGATATAACTTGCTTGCCCCTCCCGATCTATTATCAGCTTTCTTCTCCGAGAATTACAATCCTGGGTTGAGCACACCCATGGGAAGAATAGTTAAGTTTCGAATTTAGGATAAAGGTTATCAGATGGATATGCGGTATCATTATTGCTCATGGGTTGCAATGTCTGGTATGAGAATATATCTGTAGCCCCGGTGAATATATGGTTAAGTCGATGGCTAAGTTATTTTACCACAGAGAGAGAGTTATCCGTATTGAAGAAAGCGGAATCGTGTCATTCTCGTAGTTTTTGGCTTGAAATGGAGTTGTAATGTAAGAAATAACTCTTTTTCAAGCCAATGCTTGACAACCCCTTATTCATTACAAAAATAACAGGATTCCGGTTCTCTAAGTACAAGAAACTATATATATAATTATAGAGAAACTTATTCTCTTAGTAGATATATCCAAGCCATATACTTATTCTGGTAGGACGTTCTCTTGTACAGCATCTGTCGATGTATTGCTCTCGAAAAGTATAAATATATAAATATAAATATAAAGACCTGCAGGTATTGTTAGAAATTAATGATCAATATATATTTGAAAACGTCTTAATTTTCGATAAAAAAATATTTCGAGGTGTTATAGTGCAGAACAGTAGAAACGAAATATACTATGGGTTTTTTCCTTGTTATATTAATGAAAACAAAAATATTAGAAATTAAAAGTTTCAATTAAAACGTTCATGTATTATATAATTATGATAGTTATTGCAATTTTATTATTTTTCTATATTATTTCAAATTACGAAGAATATGTTACTGAAATTTTTGTACAACTTTTTATGCCAAATATTAAATTATTGCTATTTGTTATTAATATTGATTATGATTTTATTATTATTTATTTGGTTTGTTCAAATGTGTTTTACAGCTCTTTAGTTTCACCGATTAATACATTTTTAAAACCCCTATATAGTTATGGCATATTTAATTTTCTAGTTGTATCGATTAGCAGTTCATTTAATCTCCAAAAAAAAAAAATAAGAAGGAAACATTAAACAGTACTTAACAAAGTTCTTTCCCATGGCCCAAAATTACTTTTTTTCGTTTCTCACAATGTTTCTTTCACTTTCACTTTTCACTCTCCTTACGTAAAAACGTCGTATTTTCCCACAAAGAATGTATCAGGTAGTAATGATACTCCTAAGAATATTCCTATTGTTTGTGCTAATACATTTATCTGCTATTTTTTAAAACGTTTCGTATTATTATATTGTGAACATTAGAATCAATTGAAAATTTGATGGCACATTTTAATCGTATTTTAAAAACTGGATCGAGTTTTTTTTTTATGTAAAACTCTTCACACGTACCATAATCTCATATTATTTGTAATTAATTTTAATATATTATATGTCATTAATTGAGGTATTGAGATGCAAAAGGGGATAGATCCAAATTTAAAATTTTTTCAGGAATCTTGGAGCACCTTTTTTTAAAATCTATATACGCTCAGAAACCATATAAACTATTTCGCATTTTTACAGTAAATCCACACTATTCTCGTCTGGAATTAAACTTTTCAGAATTCTAAATAGGAGATAACCTACAATAAATCTGTTACGGATGTTTTTCAATAGCATGACTGATCTTTCAATAATGGAATATAGAAAGCTTTCTTTAAGATGTTTTCTCATGAGATGTGTGCCAATTCGAGTCACCACTTCTTTCAAACACTGAGGACGGAATCATTACTTGCTTAAAATTTCATTCTTTATAAGAGCATGCAAGATATGTAGCTTCAATGTTCTCCTTTCATGGGGATTTAGGAAGTCCAATGCCGGTACAAGTCCTAATAAACTAAGGTAGAAAATAAAATGTTTTATACATTCATATTATATGATACGATTAAAAGAAATCTTTTTAATAAATTTCAATTATTGGTGTTGGCACTATTTTTTGCGTCATGAAAACGCATCGGAGGTTTGTAGGTTTAGTTAAAACTCTCTCCATGATGCTATAACTAATCGGTCGATGCTATGGAAGTCCTAAATTTTGCCTATCCAAGTTCAATTAGAATAAGGATTTTTAACGAGTATCTGATATCACACAGGCTCAGGACACCCGTTTACGTTTTACCCGTTTACAGTTATGAAGTAAACCATTTACCCTTATAATGAGATGAATGTAGAATGACAGATTGTTGGTAACCAATTGACACAACTTATTTCAATACATTGTTTTAGTAAACAATGTACACAACTGATGTCAATCAGATCATGAACTATAGCATGAAGTCATGTTACGTTGGCTGAATATGTAGTAGTGGTGATGACCTCTTGAATCGGGGCACAAGACTCAGATCTGGGCTAACCATTTGTTGGAACATGACTGTCATGGTGTGTAATAATTGTCACGTTTTCTGGAAGAGTTGAGTCTTTGTAGTGGTGTAGAAAGCATGATAGTTCTATAATTTAGTAGCACGAGATATCTATATAATAAATAGGTTTTCATGTTTATTGCTTAATTTACTGATTAAATATCCCACTTTAAATTGGACTTCTTTCTTGGTGGATTTTCATTTCAGTAAATGATAACACCTTTGAAGCATACTTGCATATGACCATATCAGATAAATTAATTTGCAGCTATCTTGTGATCTGCTGACCCCCTCAGGGTTTCGCCAACTATCATAAATCCTTTATAAAGTAAGCACCCATCATTGGGTGGGGCCACTGGCGGTTGAGCGTGATCACGGACAGATCATCTCCCTACACAACCGTTGTCCATTAATAAGTACAGTCTTTATCATGTATTTACCCCAAGACCGTTTTTAGGTTTTAGTGGTACAAGTTTTTATGCTAGTGTGGTAAGCCAGATGGCAGAATTTTTCATTTTTAGATCAGATAAATATTCATAAATAATTGTTTTTTTATTGTATCTTGGATTCATTTAAAAAAACTTAATCGCTCTGCCTGTCGGTCGTTGACTTTCCTAGCATGAGTTACCTAACCCTTCCAGTTGGCTGATCAAGTACCTTGTTTTCTTTCCACATCCTGCCATGGCTTTTATCCTTTAGTATCCTTCCCTGTTGGGAATCGTACTAAAGGTGTTTTCATTCACCCTCTTTTAGCATGTGGCATCGGCTGAATTACTTAAGAGAGTTGAAGGAAAGCAGGAAACGCAAGCGGTTTCTCTATTATCCATATATCTCTATGATCTAATATCGGTTTCTCTCCATTTCTATAGTTATAAAAAGTTAGTTTAAAACTTATTAGGCTAAATCATTATAAGCCCTATAATAGATCTTAGTTCATAAAATGTTTCGAAGACAATAGGGAGAGTGCAAAGTGGCCAATATGACTTAATATCCTTTTTATCTGAGCCGCATGTCTATCGAAACGTTGATAAAGAATTCGACGATACGGTCGAAATCAGAAGCAACCATTGAAGAATGGATTCAGAATATTGGTCGTGGCAATTTTAGAAAATATTTTGAAAAAACACGTTTCTATGAAGAAACGAACGACGAGACTTCGAAATATAATCAGTTTCATGTCTTATTAGAGTTTTTTGTTATGCCTTATTAATTTTTTGCTTCCCCTTTTAATATGATTCCTATTTGGACTGTGTTATTAATGCTTGTATGCAATGGAGTTCAGTATAGTGTCTACCACTGCTATTATATGCTATTATATGGGAGTACCATTAAACAGATTGAGACATTCTGGATCAAAAGAGGATAACACCAAAATTTCAAGAATTTTCTTTAAGATTTTTAGGTAGTTTAATAAAGTAATTTTTTTTCGGGAGCATAAAATTGCTTGAATAAACTAGCAAAAATATGAAAAAGTCTTTTTTTTTCTATTTCAGAGACATCCATCCGCTTATGGTCCTGAACGGTTAATTATGCATAATTCTGCTACAATTAATAAACTTTTTGCTTTATTCCTTGTAATATCTGCCTTTGTAGATTTCAGCTTCCTTGGTTACCTCTAACGTCAATGTATTGGACGACACGCGTTTCTGATTATTTGTTAGGTTGTCTTCTTGACGAGTTTATCTGTCATTCCATTGCAGTGCAGTATCTTATTTATATTTATATTAAATGATCACTCTTTCCTTTGGTGAAGCGATAGTACAAAGTGGTGTAAGTATGAGAATTGTTTGGCCATACAAAAGTGGGTATCCGTATTGGCAAAATTACATTGCTAAAATTGTTTATTTATTTTCCAAAGCGTTTCGAAATGGTAAACATATTAAAACATTTGTTACATTATAATCCTGTCTTTCATCCCTTTTGCGTGTTGCTTAAAACTGAACCATCTGTGCGTACGTGCCCAAGGACTCCTGGGGTCGTGGGTAGTTTCCGTTTCAAGAACCGATTCCCATTAGTTGTATGATGCGGTATTAAAATGTAATTATCCCTCAGATGTTGTCTTGTGTAGGCTTATTTTATATTAAGATAGTATACCAGCTTCTTGTATCTTGTGCCTATTAAGCGGTTTGGGCATTATTTGACAACACGAATTATGACAGGAAGTCTACATAGGCGTTCGTATTGGTTTATTTTATCATACTTCTACTTCTTGACACATCTCCATCAGTTCAACGTCGTTAAATGGTTACATAGTTTTGATGGGTGTAAATATCTGCATACCAGTTATTATCCGGTATTTAGGAACCTTCTCAATTTTTTTCGCTTCTTTTGAGATACTATTATCAAAATTCTTTAACTTATTTCAAAAATTGAAAGATAAATGCGCACAAAAGCCTTTGCTTCTTTTCCTATTTGGATTCTGATTTGGTCTTCCTTAGAGAAACTCCAGCTTATTAGCAAATAAACACACACGCACACACTAACCATATACATATCCTCACAGTATTTTCGCTCGCAATAGCGAAATAATTTTCCATTTGTTTATTTATTAGTTGTATTTTTCTACGTCAGTTTTTTCACTTACCATAAAACCAATAGTTTATTCACCACAATATGTTTCGCAACTGGAAAGGAATCTTATATAGTCAGAATGTATTGGTGATTATTTCTACTGACCACAAGATTGCTGTCATTAGGATTGGTAGTTAAAACAACTACAGTCATGTTTATTGTAGAGGAAAATATCATTTGCATTTTCACTAGCAGGAAAAAAGTTGATATGTTTATTGATACATACGTAGTTGAATTTATTATAGTTTTTTGAAGATATTTGTTTTGTTTTTTCAATATATAAAAACCTTTTTTGGTCACCACGTGATATTTTAAATTAAATTTTTCTTTCTCATTTTCCAAGATTCAGTTTGAATAAACAATTTACAAATTATGTTAATATTTATGTAATGAAACAATAAATAATTTATTTTATTGTTATATGATATAATTTTTTAAATATTTTATTTGGAAAGAAAAGATATGACCAGGACCGGGACTCGAACCCGGGTCTTCCACTTCTTCGTAGTGGAGCCTTCCTGGTCATATCTTTTCTTTTCAAATAAAATATTAAAAAAGTTATACCATATAACAATAAAATAAATTATAATAATATTAATGACTTAAAGTCAACTAGATCCAAAAATAAAGTAATGTTCAATTAACATTCTCCCCGTGTATAAATCGCAAATTGCGAGAACACGGAGATATAGGATCAGTGAAAGAAGAGATATGACTGATTGGGAAACGAGCCAGGATGGCCGAGATGGTTAAGGCGCCACTACGGAGAAGTGGGAGACCCGGGTTCGAGTTCCGGTCCTGGTTAATTTTTTCTTTTCAAATAAAATATTTAAGAAACAGTAAATAGTTTTTGATATGATTTATATCTTTTTCTAGAAAAAGGTATTAAATATTGTTTTTGGATACCAAATATTTGCAACTGGATATATAAAGCGATTTTTTAATATGGGTTCCTTCGAAGACTGTTATTAATAATTCTCTAATGTAAGGAAGAAATAGTTGGGTGTGCAGTCAATAAAAACACCTTAATAAGTGTATACTTATTGTGTGCCGACGTTTCGGCCTACAATGTAGGCCATCTTAATAATCCATCTTAATAATTCTCTACTTTCTTTTCGTTGTTTTAATTGGGTTACAAGTTATAATTCTTATTATTTGTTGAAATTTTAATTTAAAAAATATTGTCTTTTTTTTGTTCTGTACCACTACAACCCTTGAAAGGTTCTGGGTTTCAGTGTAGTTCAGAAACTGTACCCCCCTTATTTTGAGTACTAACTTTATAGAGGCTGGGTGAACCCGAGGAGGGTCCTAGATCTCATAGGATCCATCTCCGGCTGCTAACAGGTTAAATTAAAGTCTTGCCAGCAGCGGGATTTGAAACCTCGACCTTCGGCAATGCAACTCAGTGGTCTACCACTGAGTCACTCCTACCGAAAAAAAAATATATATATAGATATAACAAATATATATATATATATATGTATATCGTAAAAAATAGAAAAAAATACAAACAGTTACTGAAGGTTATCAGTTTACTAGTAGAAATAAAAGCCTTTGTACCTGAATTATCCTTTCTTATTTTATTGATGTAAATAAACAAAAGCACACCGAGTAGTGTGCATGTTGCATTACATGTGTTCCTATTGTATTGTTTTTCACTTATTATAAAACAACATACTTTTATACTTAAACTATGGTGCTTCGTTTTAAAACTTACGATATAGGGGGATATCAATTCACAACTATCGACATCGCCCTCTTGTTTCAGCTGTTCTGGTAAATATTTCATTGTTGTGCTAGGCTATTTTTTTAATTATGTCATATTGTTTGTTGATCAGATTATTGATATAAATCTTTGGCAATTCAGTCGCTTTTGACGTTCAGTCTGAATATACAAGCTCCTAAATTACTTGTAAAAAAAGTAGATGAAAAAAAAAATCAATTATCATAGTGATAGATGTTATTATAATGTGTTAATTTTGACATGCTGTTAGCGAAGTATAACATAATTTAAAATTAAATGCTTAGTTAAATTAAAAATGGGCAAAAGAACACCTCTACTATCATGTCTGTCTTTTTATATCTATCTTAGAAATTAGACAGTAATCAGGAATAAAAATATCTCATAAAATTACTTTTCTTTACTCGAATTTCTTAAAAAATTGAAAAATAGTTTATTAATATTTTACGATTTGCATTATTAATCTTAGTTCGTTAATTTGTATAGGCGAGTAAACATCCCTTAGTGACAATCTAATAACATTTTGTTTTTTAATTAATTCATCAGTATTAATTTTTGACATCATAGGCTAATATGTTGTTTTTATTATTATTTAGTTGGCCTCGAATCACTTGAATGTGCTATTTCCTACAGGTTTTTCGTTATTTTTATTATGCTTTATTTATTTTCAATGCGATAATTTATTTCTTGATCAATTTCTAAACCGTGTTAAAATTATTTATTCCCCAGACTACAGGTTTCCCTCAATGTTATGATTCTTAATATCCTAAAACTTATCTGTAACAAATATGAATGTAATAACAATATGTATTGTTAATAGGTAGAGTAATACATCATCTTTCTAACTGAACTATTTTCTGAATTTCATTAATTCATTGATTCTCTTGAAGGAATAATATTTCGTATAATGCTTATCTAAAATACCGCATTGTGTTATATTCTTGCTTCATAAATTGTTTATTTAAAGTATCTTTTCATAGACATTCTATAGAGACTTAAAATTTATGAGTACTAAGCATTTATCAGTTAAACACGTAGAGCACACATGGAGAATTAAGAGCAAATTAATGGTTTTAAAAAATTCATGTTTTGTTTTTAGTGACACATAACTTAAAATCTTAAAAGTAGTAAGGTTGGAGATAGTATTACTTGCATTGCTCTAGAATCTAAACCCTTTCTGGTTTGTTTATATGACTGCAAATTATATTTAATAGACATTAAACTACGTCAAATTTGATTAAAATCGCTTAATGAACACGTAAACTTAATGTATCTTTAAGGATGCTTTGATTAATATCCTCTATTTTTTAATCCTTTTAGACAGGGCTATGATCCGGTATTTCCAAATGGAGGCCACGAGAAAGTCCGTTATTCCTTTAATTAGCACGTGAAAGGACTTCATTGAAGAGTAAGCTACTCGGGGCCGGAACTAAAATTATTGCCGGTGGGGAGGTCTTCTTATTATTGTCTCTATTTTTTTTAACAATTAAAAAAAAAAAAGAAATAATAACTTGAGAACATGCACACAAAGATTTGCTCACAGTTAAATGATTCGTATGAATATACTTTATGCGTTATGTATAATAAAGATTGCAGGACAACCAGAATAAAATCCTAAAAGAATATTATCTCGTAAACTACAGTTGTAAATAAATAAAAAAAAATTGATTTAATACTGTTTTAATATATTGTACTTATCTGCATTCTTTTATAACAGACAGTTTTATAACACCATTTATTTGGTTAATTTAGAAATCAGTTACACCTAAGAACGACTCATTATGTTAATTGATTTAAATTCGAAATTATATTCCTCTTATACATATATAATTCTGTAACCCTTACTACCTACTTTCCTGGTACATGGAAACTATCTATATTAAAAATGACCCCAAAATCCAAAAAGCCTCCAGAACTCCCATCCTCCTATCGTCCTATCTCCCTCTTACCCATAATGGGCAAGATCCTCAAAAAACTCATTCTAAAACGTATCTAACGCATCATAGATAGTAACCACATAATCCCAGACTACCAGTTTGGTTTCCGAACGTCCCACTCCGCTATCCAGCAATGTCATCGTGTGGTGGATGTTGTCTCCTCTGCATTGGAGCGTAGATTGTACTGCACGGGAGCCTTTCTCGATGTAGAACAGGCTTTTGATCGAGTCTGGCACCCAGGTCTCCTTTACAAAATCCGACAATTCCTTCCTCCTACATACTTTTTAATCATTCGCTCCTTTCTAACTGGCAGAACATTTAAAGTAAGTCGTAAAGGTTCCTTCTCGTCCCTCTATTCCCAGTCTGCTGGCGTTCCTCAAGATAGCTTCCTCGGTCCTATCCTCTATACAGTATATACAGCTGATATTCCAACCCATCATAACACCTTCATCTCCACGTATGCTGATGACACATGTGTGTTATCAATTAATAACGACCCATATATTGCATCCCAATCCCTTCAATCACATTTATCAAACCTCGAAGAATGGTGTCGGAATTGGAGAATTAAAATCAATTCCAGCAAGTCCCATCAAATTACCCTTCGCCGAAAACCCATGACTTCCTGTCCTACTGTATCCTTTAATAGTACTCCACTTATCCCTGTTGAACAGATTCGCTACCTGTGACTCAACTTAAACAAACGTCTTACTTGGGAACTTCACACAAGACTGAAAAGACAAAAAACAGCTAGACGCTTCCGACTACTTCAACACATACTAGGCAAACGCTCAAAGCTTCAGATCAATTAAAAAAGACTTATATGGACTTATGGAATTGAGCTATGGGGCTCACTCAACCACCAAACCATCAAATTCCTCGCGATTCCAATCCTTGCAATCCAAAATCCTTCGCGAAATCCTAAACGCTCCTTATTTTGTCACAAATAAAACCATCCATAACGACCGATTTAGCCCATTCCAGATACCTATTATTCCTTAATAAACTCCAGGCCCATTCAAATCCAATAGTTTCCATCCTTGCGTCCCATTCCATCACGGACAATCCTTCTAGGCGTCTGAAGAGAAATGGCCTCGGGACCTTCTATTATAGAAACGTAATCCCTTGCTGCCATTGGGTTGTGTCTCTGCATGTCCTGTCATGTATTATTTATTCTTATTGCCATTGTACTAGATGTATATATTACAGTTGTACAATTCAATAAAATAATAGAAAAAAAAATTTGAAATAATAAATTACCACATACAAATACGTTTTACTTAAACTCCTCTTAGTCCTAGGCAAAGGGAAAAAAATTAACTTGATTAAACCTACTCAATGAGTTTCTCACAGTTTAATGATTTTTATAGATACGGATTATGTAAATTATAATAAACTAAAAGTTTTTTTATATTATTATAAAACTATAAAAAGTTGTATGTTGAAAAATCTTTTATTTAATATGCTTTTATTAATATGTATCGTTTTATGTCTTCTTTCGGTTTCATGCACTCTCTGATTTTTTTTCTATCATATTTATAGATTTATTTCTTGAATATATTTTGCTGTTTTCACGTTATTTGGCTATCCGTCTGATCGTGGGTATCAGGTAGATATGTCTCACCCCAAATACTTTAAAAAAACTATGATTTTCCGACTCTTCAATATATGTTATTCACAGATTACGGCCAATATTACAAATAAAATATTCTGTGATCTGAAACCGAACTAGTTATTTTAACACACAGGATATTGTTGATTGTTACTTTTTCTCTGCGAAAGGAGAATACGTTGTTATTCCGGATTGCTCGTAACTCTGAGTATGCGCAATCTTAGCGCTTTGTGAATGCTAATCTAATGCTAACCTTCATTATTACATTTATTCAACTGTTTTGGAATCGCATTTATTAATATGTAATAATAATAAAGCTATTAATATCATGAACCTTGCTCTAAGTGTCAATTGTTATCGTGAGATGATTCTCTTAGAATGTCGAGGTCAATGTATTTTCTTTTTTCTTTTTTCATTTAAAGTAAGAATGTAAAATTAACTTCTGTGAAACTTATACTAATGTTCCATTCTAGGGCTTGAGACAATGACTGTCAACAAGACTGTATATATATCGTTTTATCCTGCAGCTTAGCAAATAACAGTTGTCTTATTCGAAGAAATTTTGATCGAAGTAACATTTCGTAGCCGTAGTTTGAGACTTTCAAATTTTGATAACGGAGTATCAAGTCACGTCTTGGTTGGAAAGTTGCGTTGCTTCATGGTCCTGTTAAGATATCGAGCTTTCATTATTTATCATTTGAAGGGTATAATCCAGATCCTAATTTTCT